>OU342743.1:436657860-437337934 GCA_910589775.1 Avena eriantha | reverse complement strand
GTGTTCTTCTCACAAACCACACATGGATCCACTAGTGTCATTGCATGTCTGTTCTTTTCACAAACCAAAGCTAGAGTCATTGCATGTATGTTCTTTTCACAAACCACATATGGATCCACCAGTGTCACTAGATGTTTGTTCTTTTCAGAAACCACAACAAGAGTCATTGCATGTCTGTTCTTTTCATGAACCACAGCTCGAGTCCTTGCATGTCTGTTCTTCGCATAAACCACATAAGGATACACTAGTGTCATTGGATGTGTGTTCTTTTCATGAACCACACCCAGTGTCATTGCATGTGTGTTCTTCTCACAAACCACACATGGATCCACCAGTGTCATTGCATGTGTGTTCTTTTCATGAACCACAACCAGAGTCATTGCATGTGTGTTCTTCTCAAAAACCACACATGGATCCACCAGTGTCATTGCATGTCTGTTCTTTTCATGAACCACAGCTCGACTCCTTGCATGTCTGTTCTTTGCACAAACCACATAATGATACACTAGTGTCATTGGATGTGTGTCCTTTTCATGAACCACACCCAGTGTCATTGCATGTGTGTTCTTCTCACAAACCACACATGGATCCACCAGTGTCATTGCATTTCTGTTCTTTTCACAAACGACAGATAGAGTCATTGCATGTATGTTCTTCTCACAAACCACAAATGGATCCACTAGTGTCATTGCATGTCTGTTCTTTTCACAAACCATAGCTAGAGTCATTGCATGTCTGTTCTTCTCACAAACCACATAAGGATACACAAGTGTCATTGGATGTGTGTTCTTTTCATGGACCACACCTAGTGTCATTGCATGTGTGTTCTCTCACAAACCACACATGGATCCACCAGTGGCATTGCATGTCTGTTCTTTTCACAAACCAAAGCTAGAGTTATTGCATGTATGTTCTTTTCACAAACCACATATGGATCCACCAGTGTCACTGGATGTTTGTTCTTTTCAGAAACCACAACTAGAGTCATTGCATGTCTGTTCTTCTCACAAACCATAGCTAGATTCATTGCATGTCTATTCTTCTCACAAACCACATAAGGATACACCAGTGTCATTGGATTTGTGTTCTTTTCATGAACCATACCCAGTGCCATTGCATTTGTGTTCTTCTCACAAACCACACATGGATCCACAAGTGTCATTCCATGTGTGTTATTTTCATGAACCACAGCCAGAGTCATTACATGTGTGTTTTTCTCACAAACCACATATGGATCCACCAGTGTCACTAGATGTGTGTTCTTTTCACAAACCACAACTAGAGTCATTGCATGTATGTTCTTTTCACAAAACCACAGCTAGAGTCATTGCATGTATGTTCTTTCCACAAAGCACATATGGATCCACCAGTAGCATTGGATGTGTGTTATTTTCATGAACCACAACCAGAGTCATTGCATGTGTGTTCTTCTCACAAACCACACATGGATCCACCAGTGTCATTGCATGTGTGCTCTTTTCACAAACCACATAAGAATACACCGGTGTCATTGGATGTGTGTTCTATTCATGAACCACACCCAGTGTCATTGCATGTGTGTTATTCTCACAAACCACACATGGATCCACCAGTGTCATTGCATGTGTGTTCTTTTCATGAACCATAGCCTGAGTCATTGCATGTGTGTTCTTCTCACAAACCACACATGGATCCACTAGTGTCATTGCATGTCTCTTATTTTCATGAACCACAACCAGAGTCATTGCATGTGTGTTCTTCTCAAAAACCACACATGGATCCACCAGTGTCATTGCATGTCTGTTATTTTCATGAACCACAGCCAGAGTCATTGCATGTGTGTTCTTCTCAAAAACCACACATCGATCCACCCGTGTGATTGCATGTCTATTCTTTTCATGAACCATAGCTAGAGTCATTGCATGTCTGTTCTTCGCACAAACCACATAAGGATACACTAGTGTCATTGGATGTGTGTTCTTTTCATGAACCACACCCAGTGTCATTGCAAGTGTGTTCTTCTCACAAACCACACATGGATCCACCAGTGTCATTGCATGTCTGTTCTTTTCACAAACAACAGATAGAGTCATTGCATGTATGTTCTTCTCACAAACCACACATGGATCCACTAGTGTCATTGCATGTCCGTTCTTTTCACAAACCGTAGCTAGAGTCATTGCACGTCTGTTCTTCTCACAAACCACATAAGGATACACCAGTGTCATTGCATGTGTGTTCTTTTCATGAACCACACCCAGTGTCATTGCATCTGTGTTCTTCTCACAAACCACACATGGATCCACTAGTGTCATTGCATGTCTGTTCTTTTCACAAACCAAAGCTAGAGTCATTGCATGTATGTTCTTTTCACAAACCACATATGGATCCACCAGTGTCACTAGATGTTTGTTCTTTTCAGAAACCACAACAAGAGTCATTGCATGTCTGTTCTTTTCATGAACCACAGCTCGAGTCCTTGCATGTCTGTTCTTCGCATAAACCACATAAGGATACACTAGTGTCATTGGATGTGTGTTCTTTTCATGAACCACACCCAGTGTCATTGCATGTGTGTTCTTCTCACAAACCACACATGGATCCACCAGTGTCATTGCATGTGTGTTCTTTTCATGAACCACAACCAGAGTCATTGCATGTGTGTTCTTCTCAAAAACCACACATGGATCCACCAGTGTCATTGCATGTCTGTTCTTTTCATGAACCACAGCTCGACTCCTTGCATGTCTGTTCTTTGCACAAACCACATAATGATACACTAGTGTCATTGGATGTGTGTCCTTTTCATGAACCACACCCAGTGTCATTGCATGTGTGTTCTTCTCACAAACCACACATGGATCCACCAGTGTCATTGCATTTCTGTTCTTTTCACAAACGACAGATAGAGTCATTGCATGTATGTTCTTCTCACAAACCACAAATGGATCCACTAGTGTCATTGCATGTCTGTTCTTTTCACAAACCATAGCTAGAGTCATTGCATGTCTGTTCTTCTCACAAACCACATAAGGATACACAAGTGTCATTGGATGTGTGTTCTTTTCATGGACCACACCTAGTGTCATTGCATGTGTGTTCTCTCACAAACCACACATGGATCCACCAGTGGCATTGCATGTCTGTTCTTTTCACAAACCAAAGCTAGAGTTATTGCATGTATGTTCTTTTCACAAACCACATATGGATCCACCAGTGTCACTGGATGTTTGTTCTTTTCAGAAACCACAACTAGAGTCATTGCATGTCTGTTCTTCTCACAAACCATAGCTAGATTCATTGCATGTCTATTCTTCTCACAAACCACATAAGGATACACCAGTGTCATTGGATTTGTGTTCTTTTCATGAACCATACCCAGTGCCATTGCATTTGTGTTCTTCTCACAAACCACACATGGATCCACAAGTGTCATTCCATGTGTGTTATTTTCATGAACCACAGCCAGAGTCATTACATGTGTGTTTTTCTCACAAACCACATATGGATCCACCAGTGTCACTAGATGTGTGTTCTTTTCACAAACCACAACTAGAGTCATTGCATGTATGTTCTTTTCACAAAACCACAGCTAGAGTCATTGCATGTATGTTCTTTCCACAAAGCACATATGGATCCACCAGTAGCATTGGATGTGTGTTATTTTCATGAACCACAACCAGAGTCATTGCATGTGTGTTCTTCTCACAAACCACACATGGATCCACCGGTGTCATAGCATGTCTACTCTTTTCATTAACCACACCCAGTGTCATTGCATGTGTGTTCTTCTCACAAACTACACAGGGATCCACCAGTGTCATTGCATGTGTGGTATTTTCACAAACCACATAAGAATACACCGGTGTCACTGGATGTGTGTTCTTTTCATGAACCACACCCAGTGTCATTGCATGTGTGTTATTCTCACAAACCACACATGGATCCACCAGTGTCATTGCATGTGTGCTCTTTTCATAACCATCGCCTGAGTCATTGCATGTGTGTTCTTCTCACAAACCACACATGGATCCACTAGTGTCATTGCATGTCTCTTCTTTTCATGAGCCACAGCCAGAGTCATTGCATGTGTGTTCTTCTTAAAAACCACACATGGATCCACCAGTGTCATTGCATGTCTGTTATTTTCATGACCCACAGCCAGAGTCATTGCATGTCTGTTCTTCTCATAAACCACATAAGGATACACCAGTTTCATTGGATGTGTGTTATTTTCATGAACCACACCCAGTGTCATTGCATGTGTGTTCTTCTCAAAAACCACACATGGATCCACGAATGTCATTGCATTTCTGTCTTTTCACAAACCATAGATAGAGTCATTGCATGTCTGTTCTTTCCACAAACATTATATGGATCCACCAGTGTCACTGGATGTGTGTTCTTTTCACAAACCACAACTAGAGTCATTGCATGTCTGTTCTTTTCACAAACCATAGCTAGAGTCATTGCATGTTTGTTCTTTCCAGAAACCACATATGGATCCACCAGTGTCACTGGATGAGTGTTCTTTTCATGAACCACACCCAGTGTCATTGCATGTGTGTTCTTCTCACAAACCACACATGGATCCACCAGTGTCATTGTATGTCTGCTCTTTTCATTAACCACACCTAGTGTAACATTCCAGCATTAGAGCTTAGATATGAGCTGAGATAAGGTGTGTGCATTGCATTCTTGCATAGAAAATCTGGATAATTTTCGTGTGAAGTAAAGAAGCTAGCAAGGGATCGGGATCTCTCTTGTTTTGATGGAAACATCTGGGCGAGTGCGACAGATCCTGACATGACCTCTACTGTATCTTTTGGTTTGAGGGGAATCATTTCATATTCGAAAATACAAAGGGTTAAATTGAATTCAAAAGTAATTTGAATGAGATTATAGTTAACGAAATGAGTTATTGAGTTCATTAATGTTATATAAATATTACAATGAATAACTAAAATGTATAATATATAAGACTTAGTAATGGAAAAGGATAATATTTATTATTTTTTATGTACATATTTTATTGTTGTTCTTTTACAATAAAACAATGAAAAAGAATTACAGGAAACAAATAAATAGAAAAAGGAATTACAGAAATGAATTAACTAAATTAATTCTTTATTACAAACTAATATATAGATTACAATGTCTTTTACAAAGGAGTAAATAAGTTAAAATAGAATAAAGAAAACACCTACAACTAAACTCCTACATCTTCCTGTATTTCCTCTTGGTATCTGAAAACAAAGACTAATAAGAAAAAAAAGAAAGGGGTTAGTGTTAATTAGTGTGCTCTCAGTTTAGCAATGAAATGCATTGCTATTTACATCACTGAGTAGAGTAAAAGGGGGTCCAAAGAGTAGTATTTGGTCTTATCTAGTTTTTTGCCTCAATTCAACATCATAGGCCTTAAGGGGCAAGTTTTACCAACATAGTAAACATGTAAAAGTACCAACAGCCAGAAAAGATCTTCATAGTTGAGCTGATCCACAAGTGAAGGGTCCCACTAGTAAGCATCATACACAGCACATGCACAAGGATGTGTTGTCAACACATTAGAGAGAGAGAAATTGCCATTTGAGGTAACACAGTCGTAGCAAGGGTGCTAGCCAGCACCATATCCCTCCTTATACACGAGAAGATCACCTCTAGAAAACCACTTAATCTTCCTAGATCATCACCAAGAACATTCATCCATAACTCCACACCAAACCATCAGTTTGCTACAAGAGTTTCCAGCAAGAACACATCCACTCTTGTAGTTTATCAATCAAGATCACTTCAGCAAGATCTCATGTAATTAGTAATGAGAAGGAGGAGTAGTAGCTGAAGCTAGAACAGAAGGAGGGGCGTTAGCTCAAGAAGGAGCAGGCCAGCAATATCAAAGTAGCAGAAGTAGATCAAGCCGGGAGATAAAAGGAGAGGGATGGCATCAGGAGCTGATCAAGAATTACCACAAGGACATAAGCACATTAGCAATAGTAGCTATCTTTCCACAACAGGTTACAACACTAATATTCAAGCATATTACCTGTTTTTATTTATTTTGGGGCAACCACTCTACTAGCAATAGTGAGATAAGAAAGAAACCTCTCAGATCTGTTTAGAAATACGATCTAGAAATCATCATAGAGGTTTAAGGCACCAGAAAAAATGGGTGTTTGCTCTAACCAAGAAATATCTCAGCCTTTGCATCATAGGTTATTCCAAGAATCAAGTACAGAAATCTGTTCAAATATAATGTTAAGCCTCAGTCTTTGCATCACTGGCCATGGACAGATCTATCCATCAGGAACATCCATAGCCGAAAATCATGCAAACAAGATCTACCACTGTGCACACTCCAATATGGAGGCACCACAGTGGCAGTCTCAGTCATAGAAGCCATTAAGAGAAATTGTCACACCAGCTAACCACCTAGTTGTTTTGGCCAAAGTAGATTTATCATTTTCCTAGTACCAAAAACTATGAATCAATTGCACCATTATTTCACTATCAACAATGACAGGAAGTTAGAGTTTTCTCAAGTTCCCAATCTACAACAAAGCTGCAACCATCATTCTATAATCCACCAGCATTTAGACCATTGGACACTGTCTAGATTGCTGAGGCAATTCAAATTACCCCATTTGATTTTAGACCTGGTTGATAGATAAAGAGTAAGGCACATGTAACATATACAATAGACAAATCATTTTCCTAGCCATCTTTTACTAGGAATCATTTTAAGAGATGCAATCATTTCCAAGAAAGGGCCAAATTCATCGCTGAACCATTGGTCTAGTTCACCAAATATATCTTATGCATGGGTTTAGCACAGCCAACTAATAGGAACAACAAACCTGGCTGTAGTTGAATACACACTTCTAGGAAAACACCACAGTAGTGGATACCAAGGGCAATAAAAGCCACTAGCCAAAATCAAAAGCTAGCACCTGGACACAACACAATCTAAACCACATCAGGTCACAGATAGAGTACGAAGGAGATATAAGCCAACCATTTCCACTTAACAAAGCGAGCTAATGTCACAAACCAATGGGTCAGTAAAACATACTATTGAGACCAAATTCAAACCAAGGGTTTGAATTCAAGCAAGCATCTATAACTCAATTCACCTCCAGATATTGCATAGTTTAAACAGCCTTGAGTAAGAGTCTAGTTAACCCATATAACAGTGGAATCTAGTAATTAAGTAGGAGTGTACTGCCACTTATCTATATATCATATAGTTACCAGTAGCAGAATAAACACCAAGTTCCAATCATAAACATCGCCATGGTAGTTTACATAGTTAATCTTGTGTGACAGATAGGTGCAAAAGAAAATCGAAGAGGAGAGAGAGAGGGAGAGGAAGTGTGTGTACTAGAGCTCGAGAGCCATAGTGGTGTGGTGAGGCAGTACCCGTGCGGCCACAATGGCGTGAGCCCGAGGACGACATCGACAGCGAGCCATGGCGGCATGGCAACACGGGGAGCGCCACATAGCTGCTATCCGCGCCAAGCCACATCGGCTCAAGCATCATGTCGTAGAGCCATCATCAGGACCAGGAGGAGACGAGGGCATCGCCCACACACGACGGAATCGAGGCGACAAAAACCCTAGCTCCAGAGAGGGGATCAGTGTGGCCAGAAGAAGAGGCGGCGGTCGAATCGAAGAGGCCCAGGGTGTAGGCTGGAGAAAAGGCGATGCCTTGGCGACCGACGGCGGCGGCTGCAGGTTGGCCTACGCCGGAAGCAGTGGTCGGATGTGAGGAGGGTCACCGGGGTGCCCTGGGGTCACGAGAGGGGAACGAGACCAAGTCTCGCTGAGTGCGTGTACGGGAGTGGATAGGGTTGGGTTGGATTGGCCAACCAGAGTGGGCTCTATTAGGCTAATTTGGTCTAACAAGACCAGTTGGGCTAGGCCAGTCCTTGTGCCCAACCAAACGACCCAGATTAAATAGGAAAGATAAAAAAATACATATTGAAAAAGAAATAATAAACCAAATGTGAAATTACCAAAATACCCTTGACATTGTTTTAGCCTTAGAAAAATATAGAAAAATCCTAAAAATATATATCATATATCAAAATGATCACAAAAATGATATATGCCTAAGAAAAATACAACCTTACTTATTTAAGCTAAGTAAAATGTGAATAAATATTAACACTCCTAAATCCTTAATAAATTCTCATAAATTAAGTAAAAGTCCTAAAAATGAATAAAAATCATTTTTGCGTATGAAAATAAATCAACTATTTTAAAAAAATACCAAATTAATTTTTGTGCAAATAAAACTTGGAACAAATAGTCAAGGACACTTAATCCTTTGTAGCATTTTGTAAAAATAAGGATAACACCAAAAATTAAATAAAATTCACTTCTAAGATCTTAAGTAAGTATGTTTTCCTATAAAAATACTAATTATATTATTTCAACATATTTTAAGGTTATTAAGAAATAAATCCTTATTTATTAGTTAGTTGGGAAATTCTTTAAGAACATTCTTAAATAAATAATAATAATCATAATTCTATATAAAATACCTTAAATCCCTAATAACTAAATACTAAGTCCAAAGCTATAACTTGGATCTATAATAAAACTTAAGTGTAACTTATTAGCCTGATCAAAACTCTTTTAAAATCATAAATCCAAACTAAACCAACAATTTTAAGTAAATTTTGAACATCATAAAAATGAATGCTATTTATCTCTTAACTATTTTGAAACATGATTCTAGCTCTAATAGATTATTCAGATCATCTAAATTTACTTTCCTTAATAAGATAAACTATATTCATAATAACAAATCACATTTAAACTAATCATTCACTTAAGCTGAAAGTGAATGATCATATACCTTCAAACATGCTTGTTGCATGGTTTAAAGCTTATTAATACTTTTAAACACATCACACCCTAGATATAATTATGTTTTTATAGTTAACTTTTGTCTGTTCCAAATTAAGTCATAAGGCATATCAAATCCAAACTTATCGAGCAAACGCTCATGACATCGATCACATTCTATTAACCATAAAGACTGGTTAAACCTTATCAAAGAAACCTTCTCTTCAAAAGTTATTCGTTTTTACACTTCAAACAACAATCTCATAATAAGTTCTTCAACTCTTCTCAACCTAAAACATGGACTTCCATAATAGATACATAATATCAAATAACTCTAAGCATGTGTTGTTATATTTACTTTATATCATACATATTAGTATTAGGTTCCTTGTATAGGTATATTGGCTTATAAAGTAAACTTATAGACAAACTAAATCTTAAATAAATCACCTAAGTTTAACTCATTCACCATATTGGGGTATTACTTCAGGGTTTTCCAAACTGCATTACATTACTTATGCCTAACTACATCTTGCTTCTTTAAACATTAGTCCTTACCAAACCAATTATGTTATTACAGAATTTGGATCTTCTATTGTCTTGAAGACCGTGAGTGCATAATCTTGCAATCACAAAAGGCAAGTTCACAACTTGCTCATGTCCTTTGGTTATTTTCTATCAAATGCTTGTAACTCAAATGTTGTCATCACCTGCATTTCAAAAGGTCAGAAAACCCTATTTTCATAATAATATGATTATGGATTATTTACCAAATGGTAATAATCTATTGATATAGTTCCAGTGGTAAAGGAACATAATATCTAGGACTTAATAACCAATGTCACCGGTGATTCTAGCGCTGTATATTATGCGTTAACCATGAGATTTGGAATGGGACGGAGAGTTAGTTGTATCTTCTTCCTTTCATATGTAGACAAGATGACCTTAACATGACGCTGGGATTCCTTGTGTGGATCCAGCATATGGGTGGGCACCCTTAGGCCCCACGATTTTGGTGTCTAGATTATGTATGAGTGGCTTCCGGAGGTATAGTCAGACCTTTATGGAGCTTGCCAGGGGCATCACTAGCCCATAGAGTCTTTGGGAACTCAATAGGGTTATAGCTTGCCCAAAATGGGGGCTTAACGGAGACAGAGCTCGGCCCGGAGGATCAATGAGACATATGGGATCGCGGAGAGCGCAGTGATTGGCTTGGATCAACTACTGGGCCCCACACCAAAGGAAGTGTGGATGGGTAAGCTGCCAGGTTGTGCAACAAGGATTTGGTCTCTCATGGGTACGCTCGTACTCAACTGTACCTTCTTAACCCTTGCTAGGTTCTAAGCCATTGAAGACGACGTCAACATCAATTTCTGCTCAAGAAACCATCATCGATAGCTCAAGTTCTTCAATAAAGTCAAGGAAGTCAACATATACATCAGTTGAAGTGAAGATAAAGTGTTTGTTTAGATAGGAGTAGAATCTCTAGCCATAAAACCTATTTCTGTAGAGCATTACTCTAGCAGAAATTACAAGCCAGATAGTTGAGATGCTAGTCTTAGTTACTAGATAGTTCTGAGTTATTATTTCTGGTTCTTCTTTGTAAGAAGTTTCTTTTTCTCTCTTTAACCTAGAGTGTTCTCTGGATCTTTTATAAAGAGTCGAGTTGTAATCTATAGTCATGTCTTGGACCTGCTGTGTTTCTGTAGTACCACTCTGAGGGATGTAATACTAGTGAACGGTGTTTCATTGGTGTTATGTCAATGACGATAGTGTACTACATCATGCAGTGGTATGCTGGGTCACCGCACCCAGTATCATTGGATGTCTGTTCTTCTCACAAACCACACATGGATCAACTAGTGTCATTGCATGTGTGCTTTTTTCATTAACCACAGTTAGAGTCATTGCATGTGTGTTCTTTTCACAAACCACATATCACCAGTGTCATTGCATGTGTGTTCTTCTCATAAACCACATATGGATCATAACCTTAGGAGATCCCTAACATTAGCCCCCCAATGGTGGCCGTTAGACCGAGTCTTCTAGAAGGCACGCCCTAACACAGTTGTTCTGCATAATGATTGTTACATAACGCTCGATCGGAGTGCTTGGATGATTGGGATGGTCTTCGTGAGAGCGATCCGCGAGTAGGCTGTTCTGCGACATGATTGGCCACGCTTGCTCTAGACAAACTAGCAACACCGAGCGCTCCCCTGTTGTGAGTGTCACGACTCACGAGTTCAGTGGGCCATGTTCCAGTGTCACGTCCCCATTACTTCTCTTCCTCCCCGTACTTCTCTTCCTTCCCCTCGAAGCCACTTTCCCCACTTCACTCCCATCCAGTCGTTGCCGCAAGCCGACGACTCCTCCATCCTAATCCCCTCTCCGGTAGCCACCCCCTACCCTCTCGCCATGTGTTCAAGGGGATATGGCGAGGAAACGCGTTGTGAGGATAGGGACAGTGATTTCGATGTGAGTCGTCTCATCTCTATCTCTATCATCTATGGCCAGTTATCTATTTTGAGCTAGATCTACTCTGTTTACTCATGCGCATATGATGTGTTAGGCCATCTAGACGATGTATGACTTCGACTATCATGGTTTAGCGGATGAAGACAGTCCTCTGCTATGTAAACATGGATATGTGTCCGCTAAATTTGTAGCGTTCGAAGGACGAAACACATGCAGGAGGTTTTTACGGTGTCAAGGACATCGTGCAATGATGCAAGGCGGAAGTTGCGGTGTTGTCAAATGGGTAGATCCAGAGTGGCCCAAATCGATGCAGAAAATGTTGGACAAACTATGGGAAATGATTGTTGAGTTGAAAGAATCTGTATTCAGCTCACTTCTTGATAGTGTTGAGATGAAGCTATGGGAACCAGATGACACGACCAAGCTTAACTGAGATCTCAGGAGGGTGCAACACAAGCTTAGCAAAGTCAAGAAGGAGAGGGACGTGGCGTTGGCCATGAAGGCTAAAGTAGAGCAAGAACTGACTCGAGCAAGGAATGATCTTCACCAGGCCAAAGTCATGTAGTTCACAACTACGAGTATTGACAACTGCATGAGGAAAAATGCAGAGAAACAATTGAAGCTGTGCAAGGAAGATGCTAAAAGGAAGGAGCAGACGATTCGATCCTTGCTCTCGCAGGAAGATGCGCATCGGGCTAAGATTAGGAAGATCAAGGAGATGTGTGATAACTAGTTCTATTTAGCTTGAGCTCCATGCCTTTTTAAGTTCTACTAGTTGTACTTGTTGACCTAGCGGTCTGAACTAGTGGTCCCGGAGTCCTGGGAGGAAAAAAATTGGTCGCCTGTTAATCTGTCTTAACCCTGCATTACTTCCTTCTGTCTGATCATGGTGGTATTCTGACATTGGTGGTTTGTTTAAACGTAATCTACGTGGATTGTGCCGCATGCAAATGGCACAACCACAATTTATAAAGTGGAAGAACGTACACCCGGTTACTGGAGATTCAGAAGCTTCGCCAGATGTAGGGGATGCAGGAGCAGGGAAGCGGTGAGATAGACGGGCTGAAGATTAGGCTAGAAAGTGGTACCAATTTCCTCCGCATCTGGGCATTATCGGTTGCCATTGTTGTTTATGTTGCCATGTCGTTGTGCAGTATCTAAAATAAGTTACTACTTCGTGGAGTGTAGCAGCTTAAATAATTTATTTCTGTGCCACTTACATTCCATCGAATTTGGAGACCTCCTGCCCCTCAGCAATCGTGGAACTAGTGCTGCGTGTTTTCAGATAGTAGTGGCACAATCACAATTTCGGATTCAACTAATGACTCGGGCATTTCCAAACCCTAAGTCGTAGTACATTTTACTCATAGAATGTGGGTAGATCGTTTCGCCCAGCAAAGTGCCACACGTAGAGCTCCAGAATTTAACCGAATTACATATATAGGTTCAAGTTCAACACATTACTATGCATCTTCATTGCCAGCAGCCTTCTTCCACAGCTTTGGTGCCAAGCCTTCACGTCCACTAGCTTCTTCATTTCCTGCCTTCTTCCTCTTCCTCGGTGCCAATTTTATTAGCTTCACGTACTCTGCATCGCCAGGACAATTAGCACCAGTATCGTGTCCAACATCATCTTTCCACTCGTTTTTACCTTCTTCGGGCAGCAAAATGATTGACCCGACAGTCAGGTTTCTAACCTTGTGGCGCTTCCTGTCAAAGAAACGGGACTGTTGCATAACTGCCCAATATCTACATGCGAACCCCAAGAGACTTTTGCTTACTAGGAGCTAATTGGGTTCGAGCGACCACCCTGTCCAAGAATAGAAGGGCGACTCCCAGTTGCAGCTGCTTCCACATTGAGTTCATCACAATTCAGCTCAAACATGCAATCCGAAGCATACCTTTTCATCAACCCAATTAGCTGACTGTCACACGTTAGAGGAACCATGATGCCACGGTCATCCATGAAGTTGAACTTTGCAGTCTGCTTCGGCCATAATTCATCATGATTACGTAGAGCAGCAACCATACCAGATATAGTGCAGATCTGCGCATGTGCTTCTTCCATCATGATACAATGGTGTCCATACCACTTGCCCTTCACCCTTCCTGATTTAGAGTCGTACCTGAAGAGGACTATCGTAACCAGGTAAGGATGGTCCATGGAGATTCCACTTGAGAGAAAACTGTGGACAAAATATGTTTGTCAGCGTTGGGCTAACACACAATGGTAGGTTCAGTAGCTAGCAGTTATAATTAGTGCGAATAGCAAAGAGAAGGGTAGCTCACCCGCATGTAGCCAGAACATCTTCTTCCTTAGTAATAGGATCTTCCATCCCTCGAGTTGCTCGGCTCATCGGTGGTGGAGGCGGGATAGAGCCTCGCAACGGCGGCTACGGCATGCGCCATTGGAGCTCGGGATCAGCGACTGGGTGCAGCAACTTGGCGCCGGAAGTCAAATGCCCGAAGGGATCGTCCTGCTTGGAGGGTGGATTTCGACGCCGCCGGTGCTAGCGGAAAGGAGGGAATGGATTTGTGAAATTGGTCAACGCATCCAATCCACTTAGTTCCTCGATTTTCCTCAAAGGTTGTTGATGACCCACAAGTATAGGGGGTGTATCGCAGTATTTTTGAGGGAAGTGAAACCCAATTTATTGATTCGACACAAGGGGAGCCAAAGAATATTTATAAGCCTTAACAACTGAGTTGTCAATTCAGCTATACCTGGAAACAATCTTGCTCATAGAAGTTTATCAGTACCAACAATTTTGTAGTAGGAATAGTAAAGTAGCAGTAGTAGTAAAAGTAAAGACAGTAATAACAATTGCAGCAAATGGTAGGATTAGAGCGCGGTAGGCATAGGGATGGATGGACGGGTGTTGCATGGACAAGAAAATTCACATGGAAATCGGAACATACGGCAATTGCAGATAAATAAGATAAAGCATCCAAGTACTAGATAATCATAGGCATGTGTTCCATATATATGTTGGGGATCGCAGCAGAAAACAAAAAATTTCCTACGATGTAACCCCAAAACTGCCTAGGATCTATCTATGTAGTAATGCGGGGAACGTGGGTGATGTAGTCGTAATCGTGGCCGACCTCAAGGTCGCGAAGCTCCTCACAGGTTACCCCTTGCTCCTTCTTCATCTTCATCGTGCAACAGCTCCGGCTCACGACATTTAAGCGCCCCAAGTGTTGCGCCTCGTGTCTTCGTACACATCCGGTGCACGATGAGACCTCCAGCTCCCCGATCCCGCCGGGAGTGCGGAAGTTGATATCCGTCTAGGAATCCCTGCAGTGCAACGGCATGCTGCAGGTGTGCCTTGATTGCACAACCCAGACTTGGGGCCATGGTCACAAGGTATAGAGAGAGGGAGCGAGAAATTCAACCAAAGGACTTCTCTGATTGTGTGTCTAATCCCACCCATGGGCACCCCTTTATATAGGGGGAGGGGGTGTGCCCTCCCCTTTGGGTTTCCCATGTGGGACTAATCAAGGGAGAGGGGGAGGCGCATGGGCCTCATGGGCCAGCCGGCCAGGGGTGGGCCCCACCCCGCGCACAACCCTAGTCTGGCTGGGTGGGCCCGCTTGAGGCGCCTGGGCCATGGCCCTTGGCCCTTCCCCCCTTCGGTTTTCCCTCGTGGGCCGTCTTGACCGGAAACACCTTTTGGTTCCCTTTCGATTTCCTCCGAACAATTTCGGATTTTCCCGGACTGATTCCGGTCCTTTATTCTTTCTCCGAACAACTCCGGATCTCTCTGCGGAACAATTCCAACTTTCTCTTTCTATACTGTGATTCCGTCTTATGAATGATCGCTCTCATCATACCCTTAAGTGTATCCTCTCATGGCTCAGGAATGCTCTAGACATGATCTGTATCAATGATCAACAGAGGGACCAGGGATATCCATGTGACCCCTATGCATTCCTGATGACAATGTCTTTTGAACCGCTAAATGTAGCATCCTCTTCCTTTTGTTTCTCGATAGAACTTGTCCGAGATCCGATCATTGGTATCCCATACCTTGTTCAATCTCGTTCACAACAAGTTATGTTTTCTTGTTACCGTGATATTACATCCCCGTGACCTAGTCACATGTTGCAACATGTATGGATGTAATCTCACCAAGCCGGCCGTATGTATCTTTACCCGTCATGTGGGTGAACAAATCCCGCTCTTGACATATATTGCCTCTATGGTTCCCCTGAGTACCTGAACACACCTTTATAACCACTATATTACCAAGTGGCGCTTGATGCTATCTAAGCACTCTCGGGAGACTATGATTGATATCATCTCACGGTCTAAGGAGAAGGAGTCTAGGTATAGCTGTTGCAACAATGAACTATATGACTTGATCGTGTTGCAATCCTTCGAGGAATGTCCAATCACATCATTCTCCAATGATATGATCCCATTGTTAGTCGGCATAAATTCCCATCATCTTGAAACCCAGATCATCTTCGTGACCAACGAACTACTATGAAATAGAGGCTACTAGGGACTTTGTTGTTTCATACCACACATGTACCAATGTTTCTACTTGGCATAGTTATAGCACAATATAAAACTATTATAAACTAATTGAGATATGACAGTAAAAACCTATTTATTATTTGCCTATAGGGCATATCTCCTTCAGTCTCCCACTTGCACTAGAGTACAAATAATCCAGCTCGCATTTTACTCGTATAAACCATATACCATATGCGTTTATAGATCATGCATGCTCATGGGAAACGTCATGTCCATGTTCTGTTTTACCAGATCATTATGTCTTTTGCAAATCGTTAATGTCTTCCTAATTTTGACATTCACTCCATTATCTTATAATGGGTCGAAGCATTTGTTTGGCGACAAAGTGAGACTTTGTTTCTAGTGTTTATGATGACGGTCGGTTTCACCATTGTCATCTAAACTTCAAAACACACTTTGATATCCTTTGTGTATATACTATAGTCATGGCAGCAGAACGAGGCCAGATTCAAGGAGCTTAAAGTGACGTTAGATCAACCTCAAGGGCTTTCTCATGGGCATTGGGCCCTGGGACACATCATTCTATGTTAAAAGCGAACTAGCCCCGCCATAACATTATACATCACATCATATGGAGCTTTTATACTTCTATATCTATGTAGATCCTAGTGCATGAAATGCATCTATGCCACTTACATTGCTTTTTGCCATTTATGTACAAACTTAATTCTGGTTCAGCGATCAACTCAGGAAGCACTTAAATACATGTTCTCACAGTTAAGACTTTGTCCTACCAACCAGATCCTCGGGTCACATTACATCAAGTATAGAACATGGTTGTATGGAAGAACCTATGACTGAGGCAGAGGAGATGCAACGCATCTCTTTCTTTCAACCATAGTTGCAATACTAACTCAATGCTTCATATAGTAAGAACTAATTTCTCACCTTGTTCCATTCTGAACTTCTTCAGAATCTTGCTTAGGTCATTCTGAACAACTTTTAGAATCAAGTCCAGGAAGCATTCGTCATTCAGTGTTTATTAAACTTGCTAATCTATCTTGATAGATTTTCTTGTTTAATAACTTCAACTTCATCCTTATTTATCTAACTTAAATATTATTAACACCAATCACATCATTCACATATGTCGTCCACATATCTAAGAATGATTTCACGCTCCCACTCAAATATGACATTCATATTTGAGATCCAGCGATTTCACTTAGCTCCCACTCAAATATGACATTCATGTTTGAGATCTAGGGATTTCACTTAGCTCCCACTCAAAATATGTTAGCTACATATTATGAATTAGCCAAGCTGATTTGCTCCCACTCAAATCTAGGTCCTGTCGATAATCTTGGACATTCCAAAATTATTTGATCATTATCAATTTGAGAATTCCAATTACGAGACTTCAATATCCATATATTTCTAGTGTAAATCCAAAAGACTTAAGCATCACTACTGTTGTAGTCAACTCCTTGAATTTTTCCAAACTTGTGACAAATCGAGCTTTTTGTCATTCATTAAGTTTCATTTCATTCTTATGACTTTGCAGTCATTCAGAAATATCAAGTAAACCTTTTTTTACTTTAATAAGATCAAGTAACATGTTACTTTGCAATCTTAAATGTAACTTAATATAGGATTTTATGACTCCTAGTCATTTCTCGCACTCAGGTCCATCACGCTTCTTTGTAATTTGTAGCTATGTCTTGTTCAAAACATGACAAGTGAATCAATAATATAATTTCCACAAACTTGTAGAATATATAGATGAATCCTACCTTCTTTAGTAAAAGTATTCGATGAAACTTTATGATCATTATCATTGGTTTCTCCTCTATTTGTAGAGTTTGGTTTCACGAAACAAATTCTGCTACGCCACTCAACCATTCAGAGGTAAGGTCAAATACCTTGTTTCGATCTTTTACTTTCTTCCATATGTATCTTCATCAAGACATGTCATGTTTGGAAAACAACAGGTTTTCCCCTTTTGTGGAAGATGCATTCATAGCTTCCTAAGAATGCTCTACAAAGACTTGTTTATTCGCCACAACTTTGACTTATCGAAATATCCAGAAACTCGAACGTGCCATAACACTTATGGTGTTGTTTCCACGAATCTTTTGGATGTTCCTTTGTATTTCAAATGAGTGTTTGCTTATTTCGATCTTTAACTCTAAATGACAACTATAACCCCTATAAGAGATAATATCATACCATACGTATCTAATACATAATGATTATGACGTTTAGACATTTCAACATAGTTTGAATTCGTCCAATTATCATAATTCGTGAAACATCTTTCACAAGTTCCTTTTATGCTAAACTTAACTTGAATACCTTAGTCATGTCGATCAAATCGAAGAGACTTGTTAATTCAGTTAATTCAATATCCCATTTAGTTCTGAACTCATTTGAACAATTCAAATCATTTCAAACTTCACGTTTCATTAAGTAAATACACTTATTCACTTAAGTCCACAATAAATGATTTCCACTAGTTGTTGAAAATACGATACATCTCTATGTATAAGATTCAACATTTCTTCGCATGTCACCATTTTACCAGAATGCGGAGTTTTAGTCATTCTACCCAAGAGGCATGGTTTTGCAAATTCTCTAGATTAAGCATCTAGGACCCCAATCTTTCATAAAGAACCTGCAATAACCAAAATGACTTAAACTGTAGTGTCATTTCATTATTAAACTTTGGATATCTTTTAGCATTCTAAATCTTTTATAAATGCTTAAACTATTATCATTAACATAGTGATGAGAATAACTTGTTTGTAATCGTAATGTGACCATAAGGTATTGTTCATAAGAATAGTACAAACTGGTTTGTAACTTGTTCATATGAATAATCGTCTTGCCAAAAGCAAGACACACAAAAAAGGATTACAAAATTATGTTCAAGTCCACTAATCCAAATGACAAACTTTGAGGAAAGTGGTGATATCGGCCATCAACTGTTTTGCTTGCCGTCATCAAGCCACATTGCCTCAAATCTAGGAATTCTCAAGAAGATCCTCTTGTTTTCACAAAACGGGACAAGTATCAATACTTTGCAAGTTGCAAAGAGTTTTGCAAGAACCACATTTATAATTTGTATATCTAACATATACCTTTTTCATCCATGACTCCATTTTCAATCAAGCCCTTCTAAGAGTTCTCAACTCTAATGCAAGATCGCTAAGTGTTTTTCCAAATATTCCTTTTCATCCATGATGGAGGAAAACCCATCCAACGGCTCATACTCTATGTGCCTTATTCTGTAGAATACAAAATGTAGCCCAACTCTCCATCGAATGGAGAGTGGCTTGTTGGATGATTATAGAGAAAACACAAACATTGCAGAGTCATCGAATTATCTCCTAATGGTTGTTGTATCAAGAAGAGAAGATCACCTTTTATGAGGATATCCCTCAGGCATGGGTATTAATTTATGAAGTAGGACCTTTTTGCTAAGTTCTAAATTAAGCAATATATTCCCATGGTCGCAAAGGACATCAATGGGATAGGCTAAGATCTACTAAGATATTTGCAAACATACATCTAGACTAAGTTTACAATAAGAGATCAATTCATAATTGGTCTCCACTAAAATGGTCATCCCCTGGACAACTTTAGTGATCGCATGATCCCTATCCTCTACACATCCCTCGTGTTACACGGCCATCAGTGCATTATCAAAGGTAAACATTCACTAATGCCAATCACATGATCCATGTGACTCATGCTCGATCTTTCGATCTCTTGTGTTCTGAGGCCACGCTTCTATGGCGTGCTAGGCTCGCTAAATCTAACTTGTGTGTATTCGATGTGCAACATGGTGATACATTGCAAACATATCTATAATTTTTGATGTTCCATGCTTGGTTTTATCCAATTTCTTGTGTTTTGTTCCAACTTTGGAGTACTTTTCATATGATTTCTTGGACTAACCTATTAACCAGACCCACAGTGCCAGTTGCCTGTTTTCTGCTGTTTTTGGTTCTAGGAAAGTCAGAAAATGAATATTCTCGGAATTGCACGGGACAAAAGCCAAAGTGCCTATTTTTCCGGAAGGGATCAAGTACCAGCATACGAGACAGAGAAGGGCCAGAGCGTGGCCACACCACCTGGCCGCGCCGCCAGGCCTGGCCCGCGCCAGGGGGTGGTGTGGCCAGCCTAGGCACCCCCTCGGCCTCACCTTCCGCCTATATATTGCCCTCGGGACGAAAACCCTAAGTGCCCGATCAAAAATCCATGAAAGAGTCTGTAGCCGCCATCATCTCCATCCGTAGATCGGGAGGGATCTGAAGCTCTTCCCGACACCCTTGCGGAGAGGGGAATTCACCCTGGAGGCCTTCTTCATCACCATGCAAGCCTCCGGTGTGATGCGTGAGTAGTTCATCCTTGGACTACAGATCCATGTAGTAGCTAGATGGCTGGTTCTCCTCCTTTGTGCTTTCATGTCTAGATCTTGTGAGCTCCGTTCATGATCAAGATCGTCTATTTGTAATTCTGCATGTTGTGTTTGCGGGGATCCGATGCATATTGAGATGCTATTTCAGATTGATTATTGATTCTATCATGTCTTTGTTATCTGTGATCTTGCATGCTTTCCGTTGTTAGTAGCTATCTTGGCCAAGTAGATGCTAGCAACTCCAAGAGTTAGTATTTATGCTCGATAGTGGGTTCATGCCTCTGGTAATCTAGGGAAGTGACATAAATCTCTAAGGTACTAGATGTGCTGTTGGTACTAGGGAGAAAACAACAATCCTTTGTTCTTAGAACAATCGTATTGTTTACTTTACACGCAGTTCGTAAAGCAATAATCTGTTGCTTATAACTTAATACTGGAGGGGGTTCGGATGATAACCTGAAGGTGGATTATTAGTCATAGATGCAGTTGGATTGCGGTCTATGTATTATGTTGTAATGCCCAATCAAGTCTCAAAGGAGTCAAGATGATTAGTATATGCATGTATTGCTTTCTCGGTGTTTGTCAATTGCCCCGCTGTAATTTGTTCACCCAGCATGTTATCTATCTAAGGAGATCCACCTCTAGTGAACTATGGATCCCGGTCCTTTTCTTTACATACAATCTATAAACTTTTTACTTCTTTGTGTTTACTTTCTGCAAACTTTCACTTCTTTCCATTCGATACGTTTAATCCTTTGTTTTCCGCAAAACACGGTGAGATTGACAACCTCATCGCAAGTTGGGGACAAAGTTCTGTGGTTGTGTTGTGCAGGTCTCCACGTTGCTACTAGCACCGGTAGTGCGCCCTGCCAAAGCTCAGCTAGTAACACCTTTGAGGTGTTTCCTTACTCCTACTGGTTCGATTAAACCTTGGTTTCATAACTGAGGGAAACTTGCTGATGTGCTCATCATACCTTCCTCTTGGGGTTCCCAACGAGCTTTACATCAACACCATGCACCAAGCACTTTTCTGGGTGCCGTGTATTGAGCCATCAAGCGATTTTCTGGCACCGTTGGAGTCAAGGACATCTTCACAAGGGGAGTCCCTCATAACCAATCTCTTTACTTTGTTGTTTATGTTTTGCTTAGTTTTCTTTTTTGCTTTGTTTGCTTGTTTTGTTCTTCAAAAACACAAAAAATTAGTTTTACAAGTTTGCTTTCTTATTTGAAAACCCAAAAAAATGACTACTCTTGAAAACACTAAGTTGTGTGACTTCACTAGCACCAACAACAATGATTTTATGAGCACACCTATTGCTCCACATGTTCCTAAAGCTACTTTCTTTGAGATAAAACCTGCTTTGCTCAATCTTGTTATGAGAGAACAATTTTCTGGTATTGGTAATGAAGATGCTGCTTCCCATCTAAATAACTTTGTTGAACTTTGTGAGATGCAAAAGCTTAGGGATATAGATGGTGATATTATTAAGCTAAAATTGTTTCCTTTCTCTTTGAGAGGAAAAGCTAAAGAATGGTTGAATTCCTTAACTAGGAATAGTATTGATTCTTGGACTAAGTGCAAAGATGCTTTTATTGTAAAATACTATCCTCCTGCTAATATTATATCCATGAGAAGTGAAATAATGAAGTTTAAACAACTTGATAATGAACATGTTGCCCAAGCTTGGGAAAGAATGAAATCTTTGGTAAAGAATGGTCCCACTCATGGACTGACTGCTTGGATGATCATCCAAACTTTTTATGCAGGATTGAACTATTCTTCAAGGAACCTATTGGATTCTGCTGCTGGATGTACCTTTATGACCATCACTTTGGGTGCTGCAACAAAACTTTTGGACAATATGATGGTTAATTATTCTGAATGGCATACTGAGAGAGCTCCACAAGGTAGGAAGGTAAATTATGTTGAGGAAACTTCCTCCTTGAGTGATAAGATTGATATTATTATGTCTATGCTTGTTAATGGGAAAGCCCATATTGATCCAAATAATGTTCCTTTAGCCTCTTTGGTTGCTCAAGAAGAGCAAGTTGATGTGAACTTCATAAGAAATAACAATTTTGGCAACAATGCTTATGGTAATAATGCTTATAGGAACAATTTTGGTAACAACACTTATAAGCCATACCCTCCCAACAATGGTAATGCTTATGGAAATTCTTACAACAATAATAAGAGTGCTCCCTCTGAACTTGAAGTTATGCTTAAAGAGTTTATTAGTAAACAAACTGCTTTCAATAAAACTATTTAGGAAAAACTCTCTAATGCTGAAAGAAATATAGCATATTTAGCTGAAGCTCAAACTACTTTGAATAAAATGGTTGCTAAACCTGAAACTAATGATAATCCCTTTGCAGCTACTAATGCTATACAAGTAAGAATTGATGAAAATGTTAGACTATTAGCTGAATTACATGCTAAGTGGGAAAGAGAAGAAGAAATTGCTAGAAACATTAGTGTTTCTACTATCACCACCACTAGTGTTGAGGCTAGTAATAGTTCTGCTACTTTAGATGATAAAGTTGATTTTGATCTTGATGGTTGTAATATCTCTGAAGTTATTAAGTTCCTACAAAATCTTGCTAAAAGTCCTAATGCTAGTGCTATGAACATGGACTTTACAAAACACATTACTGATGCTCTCATAAAGATTAAAGAAGAAAAGATGAAACATAAAGCTTCTATTCCTATAAAACAATAGGATGGTTGGGAACCCATCATTAATATGAAAGTGAATGACTTTGATTTCAAAGCTTTGTGTGATCTTGATAGTAGTGTTTCTATTATGCCTAGAAGGATTTATGATATGCTTGATTTGCCTCCTCTTGAAGATTGCTATTTGAATGTACCACTTGATGATAATGTTAAAAAGAAACTCATGGGGAGTCTTAATGATGTTCTTCTTATGGTTAACAATTCCTATGTCCCCGTTGATTTCTATGTTTTGGATGTTGAATACAATGCTTCTTGTCCTATTACTTTGGGAAGACCTTTTCTTAGAACTGTTGGTGCCATCATTGATATGAAAGAAGGCACCATTAAATATCAACTCCCACTCAAGAAAGGTATATAACACTTCCCTAAAAAGAGAGAAAATATCGAAGAAGTACAAGCGTGTCACCCCAAGAAATATCGAAGGAATGAGATGAGATGAAGGATGGACTAAAGCTCAAGACTGGGGATGCCACACGTGTCACCCCAAGAAATATCGAAGAAGTACAAGCGTCAAAGCTTGGGGATGCCCAAGGCATCCCCTTCTTCATCAGTAAAAATTCCAGGTTCCTTCCAAACGCTTCATTTTTATTGTTTCATGCACAGTTGTGTTTTTCTTGGAGCGTCTTCTTTTTCGTTTTTGTTTTGGTTTTCATTTGATTTTGTTTGCTTAGTTTTCTGAATAAATTGGTTGGACCCCCTCTTTCATACATTGGTTTGCAAATAGTTTGGTTTGGTTTGGAAAAGAGTAGGAAAGTTCATGCTTATGTGGTAAAAAGAGCTCGTTTTTGACTGTGGCCTATGCTTTGTAATGCCATGCTTGATATTGTTTTGGCTTTATGCTTAGTATTCTTTGCTGTAGCATGACTTGTTATAAACAATTGAGATTGCTTAATGTGCCTTGGATGAATCATGCGTTGTTTTAGCATATTAAAGCATAGTATAGTGGTATTCACCTTTGATGCTTTATTTGGGTTGACTTGGCGCATGCTCACACCATGTTATGACTATCCAAAGTCACCATAGCCTTTATGATCCTTTAGTTTTCAACTTTTAGTATCACTTTATGCTTTGATCAATGATGTTTTGTCGCTCTCCATGATTATGGCCATTATTTCTCTCTTAGTTTGTCGCTCCCAGTCTTTTGCTAGCCTCCACAACAAAGTATGAGTTCCACTCATGCAGCCAACTCCCTAAACCAAGTTATTCCAAAGAGTCCACCATACCTACCTACTAGCTTATGCTATTCCAAGTATATTCATGCTTTTGTTTACCTTCCAAATTAAACTTGTTATGAGAAAACTAGTGATTAAAGCTCTCACGAACTTGATGGCACACTTTACTTTATTGCATCTAATAAACTTGAACCACTGGGTCCTTCTTTGTTGCGTATATGCTTGCACTTTATTAGTTGAAATTAGCAGAACCATGTACCATGGGGAACACTTTCAACATTGCACTTGTACTTTGTACCCCGTTGATATCATGTTCTTTTGCTTACGGATCCCGGCGGTGTGAAATAAAAGTGGAACTTGTAAGATCATGGAGTTTGTATGTGTGTTAGAGAAACGCCTGGGCCGCTAGCCTAAGAAATGCCTAATCATGGTGGAAACTTGCAGCATCACCATAATGAGCACTCTATGAAGCATCCTCAATAAAAACCTATGCAAATAGCAAATAAAAAGATCGCTGAGATGCTCATTGTCTGCTTGCCTTGTCATTTTGATTATGGGAAAGCTCCCGTATCATGTGCAAGGGGTACCCCTTTGGCGGTTCTTAATTATACACATATACTTACAATGACAAGAGCTTACTCGTGACTAAAGTTGAGTTGCATGAGGATCGGTCTTCGTAAGTAAGGGGCATGAGATTTTGGTTTATAACTTGTCAAGCATATCCTCTTAGTTGTGTCATTTTAACCGTAATCACCTTCAAGATGCTTATGATAGGGGAAATTAGAGCTGAAAGCTACAAGTACCATAATTTTTGGAAGCTCTTTATGAGACTTGAATCCCTACTTCCTTTTACAAAGGCTTTTCTTCCACCATTATATTGAGTCTCCACCTTCTATCTTTATGCACCTACTTTGAGAGCATAGTGGCCATTCTTAGTTCTATGTGCATTGTCCCAAGACTAGTTGATTGATGCATAACTTGTTAGCTTTGAGCTCTCATTGCCCCTATCATAAGAATCTTTAAATGGTTAAGGTTAAAGTGACACAAGTAAGAGGATATGCTTGACAAGTTATAAGCTAAAGTCTCATGCCCCTTACTTACGAGTACCGGACCTCATGCTACTCAACTTCAGTCACAAGTAAGCTCTTGTCATTGTAACTACATATGTATCATAGAGAACCGCCAATAGGGTACCCCTTGCACATGATACATGAGTTATCCCATAAGCAAAATGACAAGGCAAGCAGACCATGAGCATGTTAGCGATCTTTTTATTTGCTATTTGCATAGGTTTTTATTGAGGATGCTTCATAGAATGCTCATTATGGTTATGCTGCAAGTTTCCACCATGATTAGGCATGGCTTAGGCTAGCGGCCCAGGCGTTTCTCTAACACATATACAAACTCCATGATCTTACAAGTTCCCCTTTTATTTCACACCACCGGGATCCATAAGCAAAAGAATCATGATATCAACGGGGTACAAAGTGCCCTTGAAATGTTGAAAGCGTTCCCCATGATACATGGTTGTGCTAACTTCAACTTATAAAGCGCAAGCATATACGCAACAAATATGGACGCAATGGTTCAAGATTATTAAGTGCAAGAACGTAAAGTGTGCCATCAAGTTCATGAGAGATTTACTAACTAACTTTCTCATAACAAGCAAACATTTTATTCGGAAGAAAACAAGGCATATTGAATATGCACGGAACGTGAAATGATGCTAATAGGTAGGTATGGTGGACACCTTTGGCAATATTTGGTTTTAGGGAATTGGAAACACGAGTAGAGCTCATACTCAGTGCAAGTGGAGGCTAGCAATAGTAAGGGAGCGAAAAACGAGAGAGCAATAACTGTCATAATCATGCTTGCAACAAAATAGGACTAATCATGGCATGAAAGTGATTCAAGACCCTCAAGGAAAAATAATTCATCAAGGCTTAACTGATTATTTCAGTCATATGCATGCGTGAGCATGTGCCAAGTCAATTTAAGTGAAACATTCAGAGGAGGATAGCACGGTGTCATACCAAGTTATGAATAGAGTAATGTATGCAAACATTCATATGACATGCCACAAACTATTAGCAAGCTAGAACTAATCATATGAAAGCAAGAACTACTAAGCATCCATGAATAACATACACCCTACATGAACAGACTAAGCATGCCCACAATGATGAGTATATGTACAAAAATGAAAAAAATAGAGTTCGTTACCAGCTTCTTACCACACCTCAAGTTGTCATTAATCCTCATTATTGCCCTTCACTTCTATGGCTTGAATAATAATATGAAACCAACTTCCACTGAGAACTGCTGAACCCTGCAACAAACTCACAAAACCAAAGAAGAACAACAAATATTTTTGGTGTTTTCGAATAGTTCAAACAAAGCAAAAAGGGAAAAGAAAACCAAGGAAAAAAGAAGAAGAAAACAAAGAGAAACAACAGAAATATTTTTGGTCTTTTTGTGTTTTAGAAAGCAAAAGCAAAGAAAGAACGAAAACTAAAAAGAGAACGAAACATGAATATACAAAGTACCGACGCCAAATGATATGGAGATGAGTGCGATATTGGTGTACCTCCCCCCAAGCTTAGGCTTTTGGCCTAAGTGGGTATCAATCCAAGTACGAGTAAGGGTTCCAAGCAGGTGAGTCATTGTAAGAATGATCGTAGTTTGGCCCTTGGGAAGAAGAAGAAGCTCCCCAGTCATAGGTAGGCTGCTGATATGAAGACTCCCCCTCATTCGAGGGCTGGACCGAATCATTTGTGACCTCCCTTCTAGTATCCTGCTCCTGCTGGGAGAGCTCTCCAAAGTACGTATCAAGCTCCTCCTCCGTGAGGGACCATCCTACCCTGTTATCAAGGTTAAACAAAATAGGTGCAGGCAAAAGAACAACTCGCTCGGACTTGCTCCTTCTCCAACTAGCCTTGAGAAAGGTTATTTCATAAGACAACTCACTCAGATTAGCCCAAGAAGAAACAAATTTATGTTGTAACATGGAATTAAGATCAAGCCTTTCTATGGGAAACTGTAGGTCTAGATGATGGGGCACTAAACCATGCAACGCTAATAAACGAGAAGCAATGAGGCCTCCACAAATTCCACCTTTCTCGCGGTTAGCAGCAAGACAGAAAGCTATCAAGGCACCGAAGTTATAAGTCATATCTTGTTTAAGAGAAGCAGAGATGAATGCTAGATCATACGAAGATAACTTACTGGCAGTTTTCCTAGCAAGAACACACTTGGCAATAAAGTAAGCAAAGTAGCGAATAGAAGGGAGATGAATGTTACAGATTTTCCCGCTCTCCTTCAAGAAGCTGCTCCCTTGGCAAATCTCTGCGTACAAGTCCATGAGTGGTGCAGGTCACTCTTTAATCCTTCCACATGATCCCCACTGAGGTACCTTAATAGCTGCACAAAAGTCATCGAGAGAAAGGTTGACAACTAAATTGTAAATTTTGTAGTGTACCATGGGGTTAGGCAAAGAGTAACTAAATTGAAAGTCCTGCACTACAGACATCGTTAGTTTCAAAAATTGATAAGGTTCATATTCCAAAAAGTGCTCCAATCCTGCATTAGCAACCAAAGTATGGAAGTCCTAGGACATTCCTGCAGCCCTCATGAATTCGGAGCATGGATAGATGGAAGGAAAAACTTCCTCCTCTCGGTGAACCTTCATAACCTCAGGCACCCTCAGTTCATGTTGGTTGAGTTGATGCTCATTCATCTTCTATTCTGAAATTTAAACATCTATTAAACAAGTGATTGCAAAGTAAATATATAATGAAGGGCACTACTAATAGGGACTTGTAAGAGGCCTAAACATGCATCAAAACTATATCTCTAAGCATTGAACAAGCTTACAAGCTCTCATAACCTGTCACCTACAGCAGCAAAATACTCAAGATATAAACCACTAAACACAAATCTACTTGGACAAGCAGAGGAGTCACATACCGGAGAACAAATGCTCCAAATTTCAGCAGCAAAGATGGGCTGAGCAAGGAGATTGAAAAATCGAGGGCAAGAACAGCAAGAACGTGATTTCGAGCAATGAACTAGTGTTTTCTCGGGAGAGAGCAAAGAGTGGGAAGTGAGAGAGTGAGTGGACGTCCAGGGGTGGCCCACACCATGGCCAGGCGCGCCCCTGGGCTGGCCGCGCCACCAGGTGGTGTGCCTGCCTGGTGGGCCCACCTGGTGCCTTCCAGGCACTCCTCTGCCCCTTTTTTCACGTAAAAATTTAATATGAATTTTCCGGAATTTTTCGAGACACTTTATTTTTGAGCAATTTTCAGGTATAAAAGAATGATTTTCTGACAGAAAAAAGTTTCTGGAATGATGCAATGACAAAACAAGGCTAGAACTTCAGAAGTTCTAAGACACTCTAACATGCAAGCATCTAACAACAGAAAAGTAAACTAAACGAAAGCAAAAACTAAAATAGATAGAATAGAAATAAGCAGAGATAATCATGGTGAAAACATTGTTTTGTTCAATGAAATACTTTTTTTAAGAAGGTTGATCGGGTCTTGTTACCAAAACAATTTTATACGAAACAAAACTTTGTATTCCACTTATGATTATGTTACCTCAACCTTGATAGCAATGGTCCCAATCATAATAGTTTCAAATTTTTCTCTTGGTATGGGACAATATATTTCTCCAACGTGAATGCCCTCAACATGTTCAATTGAATTTAAACCATAAGCCCTATCAATCTTCTTGGGGAAATAGACAATATGCTCTTTGTCATTAACATTAAAGGTCACCTTTCCTTGATTACAATTAATAACAGCTCCTGTAGTATTAAGAAAAGGTCTCCCAAGAATAATAGACATATTATCATCTTCAGGCATTTCAAGCATAACAAAATCAGTTAATATCAAGCAATTATGAGCCACTTGAACAGGTACATCTTCAAATATACCAAAAGGAATAGTAGTAGATTTATCAGCCATTTGCAAAGATATATCAGTTGGTATTAATTTTTCTAGTTGAAGTCTCTTATAGAGAGAGAAAGGCATGACACTAACTCCTTCTCCCAAATCACACAAAGCAGTTCTAACATAACTAGTTTTAATAGAGCAAGGAATAGTTGGAATCCCTAGGTCTCCAAGTTTCTTTGGAACCTTACCATAAAAAGAATAATTAGCAAGCAAAGTAGAAATTTCTTCATTAGGGATCTTCCTTTTATTCGAGACAATATCCTTCATATACTTTGAATAAGGAGGCAATTTAATAGCATCAGTCAAAGGAATTTGCAAGAATAAAGGTTTCATCAACTCACAAAACTTATTATAGTGTTCATCTTCCTTTGACTTGTGTTTCTTATCAGGGAAAGGCATAGATTTTTGGACCCAAGGCTCTCTTTCACTACCATGTTTCTTAGCAACAAAATCTTCTTTAGTGTATTTAGTATTCTTAGTGTGCTTTTCAGGTTCTTCTTCAACTTTTTCTTTATCAGGAACATCATTTTCTTCATTACCACTTTTAGTTTCAGCATCAGAGATAGATATACTATTAGGATCTTTAGCAGGTTCAGAGGGTTCTATAATAGTTTTATGTTTCTTTTTTCTTTTCTTATGAGTAGTACCACTATTTTCATCTTGTTGAGAATCCTGCTCAATTCTTTTGGGATGCCCCTCGGGATATAGAGGATCCTAGGTAGCAGCACCACTTCTAGTTCTAATTTCATAAGGATGTTTTTCTTTAGCAGCATTAACTAGCAAGTCTTTTTGCACTTCAATAAGTTGATATATTTGAGTTTGAACCATTTGAAAATGTTAAAGCATTTTAACATCATTAGAGGTTCTTTCCACAATATCCTTCAACTCAACAATAGCTCTAGAGTTTTCCATTAGATGATTTTGCACCCTTTTATTAAAATTATCTTGCTTAACAATAAAAATATCGAATTCTTCTAAGCATTGATCAGGAGGTTTAGATTAAGGGATATCACCTTCATCAAAGTGTTGGAGAGAGTGTACCTCAATAGTGGATGAATGGGGAATTGTCATACATAATTCTTCTATGGGAGGTAAATTCTTGACATCTGTAGCTTTAATTCCCTTCTCCTTAAGACATTTCTCAGCTTCCCTCATCACTTCATCATTCAATTCAATAACTCCCCTCTTCTTAGATGATGGTATAGGCGCCGGTATAGCTGGTTCAGGAGGAGTCCAATCTTCTTAATTCTTGCTTATTTTAGCCATTAGTTCCTCAGCTTCCTTAGGAGTCCTATTCCTAAAAACACAGTCAGCACAACTATCCAGGTATATCCTAGATTCTTCAGTTAGTCCATTATAAAATATATCAAGAAGCTCATTCTTAGGTAAAGGACATCCAGCTTATGCATGAATCAAAGCACAAAACCTTGCTCATGATTCATGCAATATCTCTTTTTCTCCCTATTTAAAATCAAAAAGTTCCTGCAAAATAGCATGTCTAGCACTAGGAGGAAAATTTTCTGTAGAAAATTACTAATCAAGCAATCAGGGCTATCAATAGATCCAGGAGGTAAATTATTAAACCAAGTTTTAGCTTCTCCTTTTAGTGAAAAGGGGAAAATTTTAGCAACAAAGTAGGTGCGCATCTTAATATCATCAGAAAATAAGCCACTCATGGTAGAAAGCTTAGTCATATGTGCTACCACGCTTTCATTCTTAGTCCCACAAAAAGGTTCTTTCTCAACAATAGCTGTATAGGATAAATCAAGAGAGAAATCATAATCCTTATCTTTAATGTATATGGGAGAAGCAGCAAACTTAGCATTAGGAGACAATTTGGGTTTAATAGTACGCCTCTCAAGGAGACTCTTAGCAGCGCTCCTATCATGGGTGTTTTCACGTTCTTTAATAAATTCATCGGTCATCTCAATATAACCATCTTCAATATCATAGCACTCTCTAGACTCAGGTGAACTAACAGGTGTAGTAGTGTCTTCATTAGGAGTTTCGGTATTTCTAGCTATAGTTCTAGCAATCGTAGCATCTAGGAAAGGACCTAATGAACCACTCTTATCAAGCACAGTAGAAGCAGCATCATAAGTATCAGAAGTTTCAGATTCAGTAGTAGTAGCAGTGTGTGTAGCATGTGTATGTGGTGGTGTAAGGAACTTACTCATAACAAACGGTGAATCAAGAGCAATAGAGGTGTTCAGAACCATACCTCTCCTTGTAGTGGATGGTTAAATAGGAACCTTTCCATCACGAGACTTACCCATGATGGATGGATGGCAGCGAACAATAATGATTCCAAGTGGACTTGATAAATAAAGCTATGCTCCCCGGCAACGGCGTGACAAAATAGTCTTGATGACCCACAAGTATAGGGGGTGTACCGCGGTATTTTTGAGGGAAGTGAAACCCAATTTATTGATTCGACATAAGGGGAGCCAAAGAATATTTATAAGCCTTAACGACTGAGTTGTCAATTCAGCTGCACCTGGAAACAATCTTGCTCACAGCAGTTTATCAGTAGCAACAGTTTTGTACTAGGAATAGTAAAGTAACAGCAGTAGTAAAAGTAAATACAATAGTAACAATTGCAGCAAACAGTGGGATTAGAGCGCGGTAGGCATAGGGATGGATGGACGGGCGTTGCATGGACAAGACAATTCACATGGCAATCAGAACATAGGGCAATTGCAGATAAATAAGATAAAGCATCCAAGTACTAGATAAAAATAGGCATGTGTTCCATATATAGTCATACGTGCTCGCAATGAGAACTTGCACAACATCTTTTGTCCTGCCAGCCCGTTTGCAGCGGGGCCTCAAGGGAACTACTGGCAATTAAGGTGCTCCTTTTAATAAAGCACCAGAGAAAAGCATTAACACTCTGTGAACACATGTGATCCTCACATCAAAGCCATTCCCTCCGGTTATCCCGATTTCTGTCACTTCGGGGCCTTTGGTTCCCGACAACAACATGTGTATACAACTTGCAGGTAAGACCAAAAAACAATACTATCATAATGAATCAATAACATGTTCAGATTTGAAATCATGGCACTCGAGCCCTAGTGACAAGCATTAAGCATATCAAGTCGCAACAAAGTCAAAAAACACTAATAGAAGATACTAGGCACCATGCCCTAACAATACGATGCCATTACAATGAACGATCTCATCCAATCCCTACCATCCCCATAGCCTACAGCGGGGGATTACTCACTCATAGATGGGGGAAACATGGATGGTCGATGGAGAAGCGATGGTGATGATGATGGCGATGATCTCCTCCAATTCCTCGTCCCGGCGGGGTGCCAGAACGGAGTTTCTAGTTCCGAATCGCGAAATCTGGTGGTGGCAGCGGAGCGGAACTCTTTCTAGAAAAACTTCGACCCCTCCCTAAGTTTTTAGGTCAGAAGGCAACTTATAGGCGAAGAGGGAGACCGAGGGGGTGTCTGGGGCGGCCAGACCACCCCCTGGCGCGGCCAGGCCCAACCCGCACGGCCAGGTGGTGTGGCCAGGCCCCAACCCCACTCCGTCTCGTATTCTAGCTCCGTGAGTCTTCTAGTGAAATAGGATTTTTGGCATATTTTCTGGGATTTTTCTTGATAGTTGATTTTCTGCACAAAAACTAGACACCAAGGCAATTCTGCTGAAAACAGCGTCAGTCCGTGTTAGTTGCATCCAAATCACACAAGTTTAAAGGAAAAACAATAACAAAAGTGTTCAGGAAAGTAGATACGTTTTGGACGTATCACTTGTCGCGTTGGCGCTCGCATCACGGACAGATGACCGACATGTGGGTCCCGACCGTCTACTTCACGGGGCAGTTTAACGGAATGTTTGTATTTGGCAGGGATGAGATGAGTTTGCCTCAAAATGGCCCCTCTGAGTAGTTGGCAGCCCAACTTTACGAAATGCGGCAATTACAGGCAACTTGGGTACCGCCATGCACTCACCCATGAACTTTCGGGCCGCAAACAAACAATCCCCCATGTGGCTGCCTCGGGCACTTTACAAGAATAGAATTCAATCAAATAATAACTCAAGCATGAGAATTGTATTGAAACTAGAATTAAAGAGATGTGCGGACCTAGCTCGTACTACTTATCGGGATCGGTGTAAAACTTAGCTGCTCATGCTATTGACCATGGATCACAGTCTTGAACCGTGTCCAAACACTGCCCGGCAAAGAAAATGAATGAATGAGTTACTAATTACTTGATATCTTATAAATTGAATGAAAGAGACCGATATAGTGCGATAATGATTGAAATTACTTCTGGAGCATATTGATCATGTTGCGGTACTCTTCCATGTCCTTTTGTAATGAGTCCATGATTTGAACTCTTCCCAAGTCAACGGAAATGCTTAGAAGAATCCAGTGGAAGCTATGCAAGGTTTATATAAGTCAGTAACTCATCATTTACACTTAATATCAAGTAAGAAAAAGTTAATGTGTATAAGACAGTAACTCTCTCACCCGTAGTTGCAAGGAAATAGTATTTCCTTATAGAAATGCTGCTTCTTGAGAAACCGGAGCAAGTTACGCACTGTGTCCACGGGTTTCATCTTAATCATAACTTCATTAACTCGATTTGGGTCAATAAACCCAAATCCATGGATTCTCCCTTTTTACATTCAAGAATCTTCATTATGCATTATAGCGTACAAAAGAATATAGTGAGGATAATTACCGGCAATGAATTGAGCAAGCTGAGCTAGAGACTTAATTACATAAATAAATTAATCACGTACACACAATAGCAACTTAGGAGAGATTTGTTGAGACCCCTTTGATTGAATTTCTAAAAGTTCAACATGGACCTTGTCTTTAATGAAGTAATGCTTCTCTCCTTTCGCTATGATCCATTCTCGCCCTTTTTCTCTGGCTTGAATGTACCATTCATGAAATTGTCGCATTTTTGTCGTAAGATCCCGGAGCCTCTCATAACTGACCATAGGCTCCCCATAGACATATTGTCGTGCTACAGTAGCCATGATGAAATCAACATTACCAAGAATGTCATCAAGAGACATATTACAAAGGTTTTTCTTGGTTGTTTGCATATGTAAAGGTTCTCCCCCAATATAATTGATGTTCAGGTAACACCTTGAGAGAGGGGATCGATTGTTTTTCTTATTCTCACAGCTGGGGAATGTATTTTTTAATGCTTCCTCTACCACTTTATCTCTTCTGTTTCATATTCCTTGTCTTCACAAGACAACGTGTATAGTTATTTGGTGCATTTATCTGAGCTTGGGATGGATGCGTTATGAATCTCCTAAAGTCCTCCTTGACTGACGGATCTACTGGGACCTTTGGCTCGGGTTGTTTCTTTTTTTTAAAGGCACTCACTTCAGCATCTATGACCGCCTTGGTCTCCTGATCAGTCAGGTGGTAAGCTAACTTGGGAGGAGCCGGCGGTTATCTTGGGAGGGGCGACAACTGTCGCTTTCCATGTTGGTTATCCATCAATGAAGCGGTGATAATCTTCCGCTTTTGGCTCTTAGTGGATCGAGGTGGCTGAGGCGCCGTAGATCGAGATGGACAAGCAATGCGGTCCTTCTGGAGGAGGGGTGGACTTCTACTGGGAGGAGATGGTGGACTCGAAGGAGATGGTGGCCTTGGAGGTGCTTCTCAGTGGAGACGGTGGCCTTAGCGCCGAGCCTAGAAACTTGATGTATTCCTTTTTCGAAAGAATGAAGCCACTCGTGACTTCTCCCAGTGTCATCTCCCCTTCACCTCCAGGGATGTCAAGCTATTGTGACTGAAATAATGGTTGAACTTCATCCACACTGATACGAGCATAGCCAACTAGAATCGGATTGCAATGGTAGGTCACTCCTGGTGCAGAAGGTAAAGCAAAATCGACCTCCACCTTCATGGATATGTTCTCCAGTTCAACATGCAGCTCACAACTAGTCTTCTCCTTGATTGCATCCACGGGTAGCCATGCATCATTGCATCATTAGCCTGGACCCTCGTGGAAGCCATGCTGCTTTTCTGCTAAGATGGGTCGGCCGTACTATTGAGTGTAGGATCTTGTTGTCGGACCAGTCCTCTAAGTTCATTAATCTACTCTTGCTGCTGTTGCAACATGGCTTCAACCTTCGCCATCTGCTCTGCCTCCTCCACTTGCTGCCACTTTGTTTTTCTCGATTGGCTTCTGTAAGTGTCAATGTCCTCAGGAAACCCAATAAACCATGGATAAGAAGGTACAAAGCCTCGTGTTCGTCTCACCTTTTCAGGATTCCTGAGGGCCTTTGTCAGCGCATCGTTCTCTCTGTCGGGAATGAACTTTCCCTCTTGAACCTCTTTGATCACTTTAATAAGTTCATTCTTGGGTTTAGAAATTTTTTTGTAAGCAATAATCTCCCATGTTTATGGGCCATACGATCCCCCATGCCCAAGTATCCAATTTATTGACCTCAAGGGCCAACCACTTGTAGATGGAGTGACCCCTTTAGCCACCAGGTCGACCTCAATTTTATCCCACTTAGGCATGACACTCATGTAGCCACCTGTCCCCATATGATGGTGATATTTCTTTTTCGAAGCATTTAGCTTATTCTTTGTCGACCTTACCTTAGCTTGTTCCGATTGCTTGACTTCCACAAATGCGGCCCAATTATCCCGCTGCTTCTCTAGTGCGCCAGTGAATTCAGGAGTTTTTTTAATGCTTCACATAGTTTTGGTATAATCTTTTCTTCTAGTCCGTGAATTGTGTGCCCATCTTCTTAAGAGCCCACTCCTTGACTTTCAATCACATATTATGTGTGATCTCATATGTCGGCGAGATTGGTATGGTGAAATGTGTCATGAGAGAATTCTGAAGATAATCTTTGGCTCGGTCGTCGACAAAACTAGCTCCAGCTAGATCCCTTTTCTTTCCTGGCTTATTCCACTCTCGAGTGGTGATAGGGATGGTGCCCCTAATAATCACTCCGCATTGATGTACAAATGCAGATATGCTCTCTATGGGCTCCAACGGTTGACCCAGCTCAAAGACTAAGTCAATTGTGAAATGGACATTAGCGGCCAACTTTTTGGTCGGGCCTCATTTTCTAGTAGAAAGATTGGCCCGATGCGGAGGTCTAAGAGAAGAAATATTTGTCAGTATATATATTTACAAATCAATTAATGCATCTACTAGTGATCGGTAGAGGCTTTATATACCTCGCCGGACTTTGTTATACAGGTGTCTCCACCATCATCTCCACCATGGTCTCCACCGTCATCTCCACTATTGTCTGCACCGTTGTGTCCTCTAGACAAATTAATATACTGGAAGCCATCATCTCCACCGTCGTCTGCTCCATTGTAATAACAACCTCTAGTACCCTCATCTATCATGTCGAGCACCACCTCTTCATTGTCTCTACCGTCCATAGCTTAACTACTATAGAAGAAAGATAAAACAATTTTGCATTAGGTAAAAGAATATTAAAATTGCAAGGACTCAGAAACATAAGAAAGATTAAGTACTAATAATGAAACAATATAATACATCTCGGATAATCCAAATAATGCAACAATAATATAAGATAAAGTATAATAATACATCTCGCTCATATCAAACTAGACGTCGACTACCGAGTCCTGAGCCACGGGAGGTGAACACCCAAAGAGAAGGAATCATCACTGGAGAATAGCTCGGGTGAGATCCCTGAAGAAGCTTACAAGTATTGGATAACTTGACCTCCAAAATAGCCATATATCGGCCGACATGCTCATCCTCCTCCCTAACACGCCTCTGTACCACCTCCTCGGGGGGCCGACTCCCTCTGTACCGCTAGAGGACCATGCAACCGCCACCAAAGAAGCTATGGGTCAACGATGATACTCGGATTCCTCACCAACCTACGCGTCCCAGCAGGTAGCACCTCCCAGTGCAATCTCGGTGGAGCCCAGTCTCCGACATTCCTGGCGGAGCCTAGTACTCTAACCTTGTCACCGAGTCGACAACGAGGATGCGGGATGGGCATAACTAAATCATAACATAAACACTAAATTAAACCAATGTTGTATTTCTAGGTGGCTTTGGGGGAATCAAATCTGCGAAAGGATCATCGATGAAAAATACTAAATCCCTAAACCTAACTAAAATATAAAGGATCATCGATGACAACTTAACTCATAATATTGTTTTTATCTACTCTTATAAAGGATCATCAATGATAAAACACATCCGATGAGGTCACTAACTAAACTAAATCCCTAAACCTAACTAAACTAAACCTAAATCCCTAAACACTAACTAAAACCTAACTAAACTAAATCCCTAAACCAAACTAAACTAAACCTAAATTAAACCTAAATCCGTAAACACTAACTAAAACCTACACTATACTAAATCTCTAAACCTAACTAAACTAAACCTAAGTTAAACCTAAATCCCTAAACACTAATAACTAAAACCTAAACTAAACTAAATACCTAAATTATTAACTAAATCCCTCATTACCTAATTAACTAAACCTCGAGAGAGATCTCCCGCAGGGGCGGCACGATCGAGACGACGGGGGTGGCGCGCAGCGGCGGACAGTGCACGGCGGCGATTCCTCCTAGCAGCGGGGGCAGCACGGGGCGGTGATTCCTCCTAGAGGCTCTTCCTCCCACAGAAGGCTTGACGTGGCAGTCAAACGGGGCAGCACGGCAGTCTATACGGGAGCGGGGTGGCAGACTGCACGGGCGCGGGGCGGCGGACTCCTCCTCCACGGGCATGGCCGGCGGCGATTCCTCTAGGCGACAACGACGTGAAAGAAGGTTGTTCCGGGTGGTGGCCCGAACCGGGGTGGAGGGGGCGGGTATTTATACCCCCCACCCTTTAGCCTCGGTTTCTGATACAAACCAGGACCAAAGGGTAGCCTTTAGCCCTGGTTTGTCTCTCAAACTGGGGCTAAAGGTGTTTTCGGGCGCTGCTTTTCATGCGTGGGCCGCACCCCTTTAGCCCCGGTTTGAGATACAAACTGGTATTAAAGGTACCTTTAGTCCCAGTTTGTATCTCAAACCGGGGCTAAAGGTTTTTTTGGCACCAAAATTAAAATGATGTATCATTTTCAGAAAATTATTTATTATATATCAATTTTTTTGGAAAAAGAAGATCTATAATTTAAATATATTATCATACTTTGTTATACAACTTAAATGAAATAATTTATTGTTTAACAAATATTCTATGTAGTATAAATCTAGGAAAAAACATATTTTATTATTGAAAAATAGAAAAATACATATAATATACAAAAATATTCACAAAAAATAATCTACCCATTAGAAATATAATATTTCATACTAAAACAGTAACTGTGATTAAAGATATTTTGGGGGCCTTTAGCCCCGGTTGGAGCCACTAACCGGGACTAAAGATATGGCCCACCATTCTCAGAGCCATCAATGCTTTCCCACCACTTCCCCCGCTTCCTGACATGTTTTTCTGCCCATTTCCTCTATATCTAGGCTGACCGTCATGGTCATCCACACACACACACACCTTCCTCTCTCACAACAATGGACACCGCTTACTGGGCCTTTCTAACCCTCGAGGAGACTGAGGCGTTGTGCACCTCCAGCTACCCATGCCCGCCGGGGTACCGGCTGCATGTTGAGCGCAGGAGGGGTTCCTATCCCTCCTGTGCCTCAAGTTTCCGCCCGCCAGGTGGCCATCATGAACCACTTCTACCTCGTGCTCACGCCGGAGCAGCGGATGGATCCCCATTGGGATCCTGACAACTACGGCAGCTAGAATGTTGTAGCACACTGGGTAAAACCACTACTAGAAAACCGCTCGGTGTTTATGTGTTGTGCATCATCATGACCGCATGCTCATGTCATCATTCCACCTTGCATTTGAGCATCGTTATGTCTTCATGCATTTGTTTGCCTAAAACTATTTTTATAAAAACCTAAATTTGTTTTCTAAATACCCCCGTCTTTATTTCAGATCAAAACCCTCGGTCCGTCCAGATCTTTTATTTGTCTAAAAACTATCTACAAAAGTCTTTAATATAAAAATAAATAAATAAATAAAATAAAAAATTGTTTCGGGGAGGCAGTCCAACTGGTCAGACCAGAGGCCAACCGGCCAGACCACCTGTTACCCGGTTTAACCTAGATCTAAGCCTTAGTCTAAACCTACCCAAACCCTAGCCCCACCCGAGCCACACCTACCTAACATGTGTCACACCGCCCGCCAGCCGCCACTCGACCGCATCGCAACAACCCGCGTTGTATGTTACCACCCGCGCACGCGATACACGCCCCAGCCCCATGACCTGACTCTCACGCACGTTCCGTACAAGGCCACCAACCCCGGGTGCCTTGATTGATCCCCCTCCTTCTACATCGCTCTTCCTCCCTCAGCGCAGACCCTGCCGCCTCCCTCGCTTCCCCCGCGGTCGCACGCCTCCACGCGAGCCCCGCGCCTGGCGACCTTCTCCCGGCGCCGCCCCTTGCCACGACGTACCTTGCTACCACCATCGTTAGCCCTAGCCCCGCTGCTGCCTGGTGTCGTCACCTCGGCCTGGTCGTGTTGTGTTGCCGCCTGCGCGAGGCCTGCCCCGATAATCCTTCCTCGCCGCTTTTAGGAGCTCTCCCGCCCTCCAGCGGAGCCCGGCCCGTGCCAGCGCCGTCCCCAAGCCCTAGCGTCGCCAAGCGCCACCGCGGGTACCTTCGTTCTCGACCTGCCATGGCGCCCTCTCACCTGCGCCCTGTGCTAGCCGCATTGATCCTGTGCCCCGGGCACTACATCCTCCTCGCCACCCCTTCCACCAAGCCTGGGAGCCCTACCGGCCTACCTCTCCCACGGACGCTGCCATCTATCGGGTTATCCCTGACAAGCCCATCGCCAAGCCCTATAGCAAGGATGTCGCTGCCACGTCTACCTTCGCGTTTCCCAGCGCCTCAAGGTCCGCGTCAGCCCTCGTCCGTCCTCGTTCGCCCGATGTTTTTCCCCAGTGTTGTCTTCTGCTGCTCTAAGAGTAATTCTTTTCCCCTACAGGTGTGTGATGTTCCATGCGTATATTTGTAGCATGAGGGCTTCCCAAGTCCCTTCCTTGTGTACCGATGTGGTGATGAACCTATGCAGATGAAGCAATGATGTATGTGCGGTATGACGCTACCGAAGTGCAAGATCAAGTCCGTACGAACCCTAGAGGCACTCGAAGAACCCCTACAAGATCTCCTTTCTAGACCCTAAGACCCAGTCCTGGAGCTTGAAGATGGAAAACCCTGAGGCCTTCGACATAGAGCACCAAGAAAGCCTTCACGGACCCGAAGACCACCAAGCTCTCTGACCCGGTATCCGAAGACGGCGAGACCCCGGACGCCAAGATCTCCTCATGGATCCTAGAGCCCCGTTCCCGGAGTCCGAAGACCGATCCCGCTGAGACCAAACCCCATCGACCCCCGGTGAACCCCAAGATCTTCGACCCTAGATGTATGACCCCTATACGCCCTATTCCGAATAAATGCTATATATTATGATGCATATTTTAATCATCATGCTTGCATACATATTATCTTGTGGTTTGGGATATGTTGTTGATTCACCTTATAATTAAATATGGAGACTGTATGCGGAATATTTATCTTATTCCGGACTCTATTTCAATTTATGTAGTGAACCGATGTCATGTTTTGTCTTATTAATACAACACTTAAATTGCAGGTATCTAAACAACATGAACCTATCAATTAATTGTCGAGACCCCGGTTCCGCTTAATATTTCCTAGTTGCATCACATCTTTGCCATATCATGCATCATGCCCGATCTTCTGCTGTAGTATTAAATAGTCCATCTGGTGTTTCTTTTAGTGTGTTGCTTATTCGCGGATTAGGCCAATGAGTTGATGCGAGTGTTGACCCGATCTTCATATGAAACTTTGGTAGTGTTTCCCAGGCGAGCAATCTCCCTCTTGCTACCTATTTTTCATTTATAGTCTTTACTTTCTCCTCTTGATCTATTGCTACCCGTGTTGCGATGTTTTAGTTTCTGTGCACCATTTATATTCCTTGCAGCCTCTATTTGCCTTGGACACATCCTATTGCATTTTGTTTGATAGATAGTCGGCCTTGCAAGTCGTAGTTGCTTGCCTAGGTGCTGCTTCGCGTCGTTGTCGTTCCACCATTGATGGAAGGTTGGCACATGCTTAATGGTGGAGATGATCATGGATTTCATTATAACTTGTTAACTAAAATGCTAGAAAAATAGATATAATGCAGAGGCACCGGTGGGTAATAGTCAATATTTGGTTTTTAATCGCCCACTTGTGTCCACCTTGGACCCGAGTTCTTGACACCTGTTTCGAGATCGAGCGCGCTAACCACAGGTGGGTGTGTGGGCACCCCATCGGCTTACTACCTGATTTCAAAGTACTGTGCTGGGGGCCACAAACTAGTTTATGGTGTTATTACTATCCTGTACTTATGTCATGCTTTACTATTTTATTTATGATTGCACGTGGAGCACCTGTAATGTTCAGGAACCCGTGCTAGGTTTCCGTTGTATCGACAAGCCCAGTCACACTTTCATGTTCCTAGTTGTTTACAGTTGTTGCCACATACGCTGGGTCTGTATCGGAGACAACCGACTTTGTTGCGGGTAGCTTAGTGGGGTGGCCCCCATGTACTTGCTTTGGGTCTGGGACACATCGTGTCCAAGGCCCCGTCGCATACCGTTGGGTGTATGTTCAGGATCTTGCTCATACGGATCTAACAATAAGGGTTGAAGTGCGTGTGGATACTTTGGTGCACCCCTGTAGGGTTAAATCTTTTCGAAAAGCCGTGTCCATGGTTATGGACGACATGGAGCACAGTTTCTCGATCATAGACAACCAGAACTAAAGTTTACTGTTATAAATTTGACTTATATCTGATATAACTAGTAAGTTGGAATAACCACCATGTAAAGAATGAATAAAAGTGCCAACCGTGTGAGTTTCCTCGGCAGGACTTCCTCATTTGGTCTCGAGGGGAAATACCAAGATGGGTATGATTGGTGTTAGTATCACATTGGTCTTGCATAGGTCTTTCTTATCTTTTTCTAATAGCCGACAGTTGTATCGAGTCCCTATAAGTTGTGTACTGCATGCTTCTCTGCCACTTCAGTCCACCATACCTATGTAGGCGAGAGCCACCGAATTCTAGACTCGCCATGTACTGGCCTCAGTACTGACCGCTCTCTTTTTCCTGTGCCCTTTGTCGGCACCCCTTTTGTTTCAGCAGGTTTGAGATCGACGTCGTTAGTAGGGTTACCCTTCTAGCTTGGCCTAGGCAGGGTTATGGATGCCATTGGTTATTTTTCAGGGCTCTTAGCCCCATTTGCATCTTATCCGTACTCGGATGTTGTATCATTTTTTCACGGTGATTTGGATCTTTGTATTATATATCTGTATTCTTGACAAATGAAGTCGTTGTTGTATATATATGTTCTATGGGTTCCATCGTGAACTATTGTGTAATGATATTACTTCGTTTTCCACCCGCACGCAAGTCCCTGGTGGGCATCTTTGAATCGTTTCTATGCGGGTCTGGCGGGAATCGCTGAAACTTGAATCGGGTCGATTCGAGGGTGATGCAAAGTGGCATTAGAGCTCAGCAGTTGCGATACCCTACTGGTCCAGCCTATAGGATAACCTAGCTAACGGACGATGTAGAGTGTTAAAACTATTTTTGCAAAATCGGTTAGATTGATCTGATTAGGTCTGCTTTTAATCCTTACCTATATGCTATTCTCCTCTTACCTCTGTGTGTTTTGAATCTACTCTTATCTTTTCTTCGAGTCTAGGAATTCTCGAGGTTGGGTTCCCGTTGTACCTTCATGGTTTCGCTTCCTCCCTTTCATAACGGTGGAGCTACAATCATCAATCTGCATCTCGTTTGTTGTACCCTTCATCCAATCTTTTTGCCCTAAGCTCCTTATCTGTATGTGCCCCTTGATGGATATCCGAATCGTTGAAAAACAAATGAGGAGGACGAGCATTGGTGAAGTTGGAGTATACCTTGAGCATGTGTTGTTCATGCCAATGGAACCATGGCGAAACCTAATCATTGTGTCTTTTCATATGATTTCTTTTGTATCGTTCGGTGGTTTCCAAAGCAACGACATCATCTACATCAGAAGATCCTACATCAATCCTTTGTTTCCAAACATCGCTTGTAAAAGTCTCCAGTCTGAATTTCGAGAGTTGGTTGCACGATTCTTTTCTTCATGTATAGAGTAATGCTTTGAGTGTGGGATGGAGTAGCTACCATACCACTACTCTTATAATTCCCTTTTGCATGTTGAATGGTGGATCAATGCAATTTTACTCCTCCTTCGGAAGTTAGAGGTGGCCTTATCTGTCGAGACCTCTACCTTCGTCTTTTTTCACCGAAGTGTTCTCTCGACGAACGTGAACATCGATCTCTTGTTGGTGGTGTCACCGTTTACAAGATGGAGCAAGCATATTTGTTAATGGTGTCGCAAGGATGTACACAAAGCGAGAAGATTCAGATCGTTGACCTTCTTCCCCGTACCATGAGGCGGATCTCGAGGGCGAGATCCCTTGTTAGTGGTGTCGAATTATAGCACCCCGGGTAAAACCACTACTAGAAAACCGCTCGGTGCTTCTATGTTGTGCATCATCATGACCACATTCTCATATCATCATGCTACCTTGCATTTGAGCATCATCATGTCATCATGCATTTGTTTGCCTAAAACTATTTTTACAAAAACCTAATTTTGTTTTCTAAATATCCCCTGTCTTTATTTCAGATCAAAACCCTCGGTCTGCCCAGATCTTTTATTTGTCTAAAAATTATCTGCAAAAGTCTTTTATATAAAAATAAATAAAAAAACAAAATAAAAATTGTTTCGGGGAGGCAGTCCAACTGGTCAGACCAAAGGCCAACCAGCCAGACCACCTGCTACTAGGTTTAACCTAGATCTAAGCCTTAGTCTAAACCTACCCAAACCCTAGCCCCACCCGAACCACACCTACCTAACGGAGAAGATATCTAGTGATACCAGTCATTATATTATACCATGATACCTGTCCTCAAAATCAAAGTTTAAAGTTTAAAAATTTCAAAAAAAATATCATGAATGTTCACAATCCCTAACTCTTTCAGCATCAAATTCGAAACACACGCAGAGAAACAAAGATGACAAATCCAACATGAATAGTGCACAAAAAGACGAAACCTCAAAGTCACTATTTACGTGTCAATTTGTCTTTTTTGTTTCCCCGTGTTTCACATTCGGTTCTGAAAATCTTAGGTATTGTGAAGACAATACATATTGTGCATAATTATATATTTTTCGAATTTTTTAAAACTTGAAATTGTATTTTTGTCAAATGGTACAGTGACCAGTATCAGTAGATATTTCCTCGTACCTAACGCGCGCCGCACCGCCCGCCAGCCGCCACTCGACCGTATCGCACCAACCCGCGCTGCACGTTACCGCCCGCGCGCACGATGCATGCCTCAGCCCCATGACACGACTCTCACGCATGCTCCGTACAGGGCCACCAACCCTGGGTGCCCCGATCGATCCCGTCCTCCCCCGTCACTCCCTCCCCCCCCGGCGACGCGCAGCACCTTATCCCGAGCAAATCGCTAGCACCGTCGGCCACAGCAGTTGCCTCCTGGCCTTCCCTAGCGTGACCGCCCCCGCCGTCCTCACCTCCGCTCCGTGACGGGCCCCCACCTGGTGACCTTGTCCCCGGTGCCGCCCCGTGCCGCGATGCACCTCGCTGCCGCCATTGTTAGCCCCAGCCCCGCTGCTGGCTGGCTCCATCACCTCAGCCTAGTCGCGCCGTGTCGCCGCCTGGGCGAGGCTTGCCCCCGGTCGTCCTTCCTCGCCGCCGTCAGGAGCTCGGCCGCCCTCCGCCGGAGCCCGGCCCACGCCAGCGCTGTCCCCAAGCCCCAGCACCGCGAAGCTCCGCCGACCTCCGCGTCCATGGCCGCCGCCGCGGGTACCTTTTGTTGGAATATTAGGCATTTTCCCTATGAGATTAATTACCTAAATCAACATTATGTAAGCACTAGCAGCTCTAAACACATGCAGCCAAATAACCACATCTAGTAGATCTGAAAATCTAGCAAGAACTAGTGCATACAAAGAGAAGAATATCACGTACAGGTTGATCGGGAAGGTCGTCACCGCAGCAGCACCTTGGTCATTATTGTTGTCACCCATGGTGCTGATGAGGTCATCGGTTGCCGAAGAAGAACACGCGAACGGAGGCGAGCAGTCGCACCGAGACGCTCTCTAAAAACCTTATTACCCATCTCCCGGTGCAGGATCTCAACGGACGGGGTTTCGGATGCCTGCTCTCCCGGACAGCAGTGCACGCAGCCGCCGGGATGGAGAAGCCTAGAGAGCAGCGCAGCAAGAGGAACACACAGCGAGAGAGACCGAGAGAAGAACTGGATCCGTCTAGATCTGTCTGTCTCTCGCTCTATAAAGCCTGGGAGGTGAGCCAACCAAGTCGCACGCGTTGGAAGACAAGGACATGCGTCAAACATGCACACGAATGTTGACACGTACCCAACAGCTAGTGCACCAAGCAAAAATTTAGTCTTCCACAAAACGAGTTTCTAACTCGAACTCGATTCACGAAACACGACGCGCGTGCGGGCGAGGCGAGGCGGGCGGTGGAGGAGGAGGAGTGCCCGTGGACTCCTTCTCTTCTCACTCACTTAGTGGGAGTGAAACAGCTCACCTTATAAGCTGGTCCAACTCTCTCCCAACTAGCAATGTGGGACTAAACGTTGTCTCCCACAGAGCTCCCAAGCTGCTATAGTAGATGGGTCTTGAGATTTTGGGATTTATTAGACTAGATGGGCTGCCTCATGGGCCACAGCCCATATAAATCTAACAATCCCCCACCAGATCTCAGAGGCACATCATATGGCACATTAGTTCCAATCACTGTTTAATATACCTGCAGTTCAGTGGAGACTGTTAAGTTGAACTTCCATCTAGACAAAGAGATACGCTTACTACAACTGAACAATGGACTATGCCTTGAATTGCCAGTCTTGCGCAACAAGTTTCACTCAATGCCGTTACCGGTACTTGGCTGCCATAGGCTACCCCTCGGGTGGAGCTTATAAGTCACACTCCTCGGCCTTTCATGAGCTTCCTAGAGATTCACCCAAATCTCATACACAGTGACCAGCAGTGTAGCTCATATAGGTGTGTTCTTTCAAGATCGCTCGGTAGGACAGTGTCTTTGCTCCCAAGGAGACAGACTGAACACATTAAGGTATAATCAACCTTCCTTACAGTATACTATGAGAGAATTGCATCTGCAGCGGAGTGGGAGTATTAAAGTTTCTCTCAACTCAGTTGTTTCGGTTTGTTTTACCAGGTCCTAATTCACGGGATCTCCAATCACATAGGTTGGGTTACCCCCTTGACAACTTACGTGGGTCTCAAACCTATCTCCCTCGATGCATTTTCTATCAAATTTCTTGATAGTCCTTTCGTAAAAGGATCTGCCAGATTCTTAGCCATTAGGACATAATCCAATGCTAGAACTCCGGAGTTTCTCAGCTTTCTGATAGACTTTAGTCTTCTCTTGACATGTCTAGAACTGTTCATATTGTCCTTAGAACTGTTCACTTTAACAATCATAGTTTGGTTGTCAAAGTTCATAAGGATTGCCGGTATTGGTTTTTCAACCATAGGCAAATCTGTTAAGAGTTCATGAAGCCACTCTGCTTCGATAGTCGCAGTATCTAATGTTGTGAGTTCTGCTTCCATAGTTGACCTTGTTAAGATGGTCTGCTTGCAAGACTTCCATGAAACACCACCACCACCAAGAGTGAATATATATCCACTTGTGGCCTCTATCTCATCAGCATCTGATATCCAATTTGAATCACTATACCCTTCAAGTACCCTTGGATACCCGGTATAATGAATTCCATAGCTCACGGTTCCCTTTAGATAGCGCATTACTCTCTCAAGAGCATGCTAGTGATCATCTCCTGGGTTGGCCATATACCGGCTAAATTTGCTCACAGCAAACAAGATGTCAGGCCTCGTAGCGCAAGCTAAATACATAAGTGAGCCAATAATCTGAGAGTATCTCAACTGATCTCTAGTTGCCTTTTGATTCTTTCGAAGCAAAACACTAGGATCATAAGGTGTGGGAGAAGATTTGCAATCATCATATCCAAATCTTCTCAACACCTTCTCCACATAATGTGATTTCACAAGTGTAATCCCATTATTCTCATCTCTCAGTAGCTTGATGTTTAGAATAACATCAGCTTCTCCAAGATCCTTCATCTCAAAACATTGAGATAAGAAGGTTTTGACCTCATTAATTACTTTAAGACTTGTCCCAAAAATTAATATGTCATCAACATAGAGACATAGGACAACTCCCTCACCCCCACCATGGCAGTAGTACACACATTTGTCGGCTTCAGTTACAACAAAGCCCACAGATGTCAAAGTTCTCTCAAACTTCTCATGCCATTGCTTGGGAGCTTGTTTGAGGCCATACAAAGATTTCTTCAATTTACACACCTTTCTCTCTTGACCTTCTAGTACAAAACCATCAGGCTGTTCCATGTAAATTTTCTCATCCAACTATCCATTTAGGAAAGCCGTCTTAACGTCCATCTGATGAACGAGAAGACCGTGTGAGGCAGCCAGTGACAGTAGTACTCGAATTGTGGTCAATCTAGACACATGTGAGTAAGTATCAAAGAAATCTTCGCCTTCCTTTTGGGTATAGCCTTTAGCCACAAGCCGAGCTTTGTACTTTTCAATAGTACCATTAGCCCTAAGCTTATTTTTAAATACCCATTTACATCCTACAGGTTTACACCCATACGGATGTTCAGATATCTCCCACGTTCCATTAGCCAAGATGGAATCCATCTCGCTTTGAACTTCTTCCTTCCAGTAGTCTGCATCTGGAGATGCTAAAGCTTCTGAACTGGTAGTGGGAGTGTCATCCACTAGGTAAACAATGAAATCATTACCAAAAGATCTTGCGATCCTTTGTCTCTTACTCCTTGTGGGAGCTTCATTGTCATCCTCATCCGAATCTGAACTCACATCATCTGATTGTTCATCAGTCTCTCTGGGAGTTTTAGGTTCAGAAACTGGATCATATTCCTTATTAGATATGCTAGGCATATCTCTCATAGGAAATATATCCTCAAAGAATGTGGCATCTCTTGATTCAAAAATGGTACCGACACTCATGTCGTCCATTTCAGATTTCACCACAAGAAATATGTAAGCTATGCTATGAGAAGCATAGCCAAGAAAGACACAATCCACAGTTTTTGGTCCAAGCTTACGCTTCTTATTGATTGGCACGTTGACCTTTGCCAAAGAACCCCAAGTTCGTAAGTACGAGAGTGTCAACCTTTTCTTTTCCCATTCTACAAATGGAGTAATCTCTTTATTCTTAGTTGGGACACGGTTTAGGACATGACATGAAGTCAATATAGCCTCCCCCCACCATTCCTTGGATAAACCGGCAGTGTCTAACATGGCGTTAAGCAAATCTGTTAGAGTCCGGTTTTTCCTCTCAGCAATCCCATTGGATTGAGGGGAATTGGGAGGCGTCCTCTCATGTATAATACCATGTTCTGAATAGAATAAATTGAACTCATTAGAAAAGTACTATCCACCACGATCGGACCGAATTCTTTTGATCTTTCTCTCAAGTTCATTTTCAACTTCTGCCTTATAGATTTTAAAGAAATCTAAGGCCTCATCTTTTGTTTTCAAGAGATATACATAACAGTACCTAGTAGAATCATCAATCAAAGTCATGAAATATTTCTTTCCACTAATTGTCAACACACCATTCATCTCACATAGATCTGAATGTATAAGCTAAAGAGGTGCCAAGTTTCTTTCCTCTGCAGGCTTATGAGGCTTGCGAGGCTGCTTTGCTTGCACACAGGCATGGCACTTAGAGCCTTTGACAATAGTAAATTTCGGAATTAAGCTCATACCAGCAAGCCGCGACATACAACCGAAATTAATATGACAAAGTCGTGAATGCCAAACATTAGTTTCATTACTAGTAGTGCAAACATGGTTCACTACATCATTATAGAAGTCTACCAATGAAAAACGGAACATGCCTCCGCATTCATAGCCTTTTCCAACAAAGGTTCCATACTTTGACAGTACAACTTTATTGGACTCAAATACCAACTTAAACCCATCTTTCAGAAGACGGGATCCACTAACAAGATTCTTCTTGATAGAAGGGACATGCTGAACGTTCTTCAATTGCACGATCTTGCCCGAAGTAAACTTCAGATCTACCGTGCCAGCACCAAGAATAGTAGTATGTAACCCATTCCCCATCATGACTGAGGAATCTCGAGCCTGATAAGAGGTGAACATGGAAATGTCAGCACACACATGGACATTGGCACCCGTATCAAGCCACCATTCTGTGGGTTAAAATACTGAAAACACAGTAGGTAATAAATTACCGTACCCAGAACCTGAAGTTCCTGCATTAGTATTGCCAATGACCATGTTGAGAGATTTAGAACTCTGTCCAGCCTAACCCTTCTTGCCTTTCTTCTGTGGACAGAGATGAGCCCAATGGCCAATCTCACCACACACCCAGCAAGGTTCTTTCTTTTCCTTGTTCTACCCCTTCTTCTTCTTGAAGTTGGTAGTCTGGCAGACTTTGTTATTTGCCTTGGACTTGTTGGCATTTTTCTGCACCATATTGGTAGCAGAATGTCCCTCGGTTCCACTATTGTGTTTGTCTTTTTCCCTTGCCTTCTCTTCAACATCCAGAGAACCAATAAGGTACTCAACAGAGAGCTCATGCCTCTGATGTTTCAGAGAAGTGGCAAAGTTCCTCCATGAAGCGGGAATCTTAGCGACAATGCATCCCGCGACAAACTTGTCCGGAAGCACACACTTGAGGAGTTCGAGTTCCTTTGCCATGATCTGTAGCTCATGAGCCTGTTCTACTACAGATCGGTTTTCAACCATCTTGTAGTCATTGAACTGCTCCATAGCATACAGTTCACCACCTGCATCGGCAGCACCAAACTTAGTGTCCAGCGCATCGCACAGTTCCTTGGCATCACGGATATGCAAATACGCATCAACCAACTTGCCTCCAAGCACACTTAGTATAGAGCCAACAAAAAGTACAGCGGCCTCCCTGAACGCTCTCTCTTCCTCGAGAGTAAGCGGACCTCTAGGAGTGCCATCTGCAACCTTTTCTATGCCCATTGCAGTGAGCCATAAGAGGGTTTTCCCTTGCCATCTCTTAAAATTAGCACCCGTAAACGGGCTCGGTTTGAGCGAAGCAGCAAAGGCAGATGACGAAAAATGCCTAAACAGATAAGGTTTTTGGATTGTTGGAATATTAGGCATTTTCCCTATGAGATTAATTACCGAAATCAACATTATGTAAGCACTAGTAAATCTAAACACATGCAGCCAAACAACCACATCTAGTAGATCTGAAAATCTTGCAAGAACTAGTGCATACAAAGAGAAGAATAGCACGTACAGGTTGACCGGGAAGGTCGTCACCGCAGCAGCACCTTGGTCATTGTTGTTATCGCACATGGTGCTGATGAGGTCGTCGGTTGCCGAAGAAGAACACGTGAACAGAGGCGAGCAGTCGCGCCGAGACGCTCCCCAAAAACCTTATTGCCCGTCTCCCGGTGCAGGATCTCAACGGACGGGGTTTCGGAGGCCTGCTCTCCCGGACAGCAGTGCACGCAGCCGCCGGGATGGAGAAGCCTAGAGAGCAGCGCAGCAAGAGGAACACACAGCGAGAGAGAGATCGAGAGAAGAACTGGATCCATCTAGATCTGTCTGTCTCTTGCTCTATAAAGCCTGGGAGGTGAGCCGACCAAGTCGCCACGCGTTGGAAGACAAGTACACGCGTCAAACATGCACACGAATGTTGACACGTACCCAACAGCTAGTGCACCAAGCAAAAATTTAGTCTTTCACAAAACGAGTTTCTAACTCGAACTCGATTCATGAAACGCGAGGCGCGTGCGGGCGAGGCGAGGCGGGCAGCGGAGGAGGAGGAGTGCGCGTGGACTCCTTCTCTTCTCACTCACTTAGTGGGAGTGAAACAGCTCACCTTATAAGCTGGTCCAACTCTCTCCCAACTAGCAATGTGGGACTAAACGTTGTCTCCCACAGAGCTCCCAAGCTGCCATAGTAGATGGGCCTTGAGATTTCAGGATTTATTAGACTAGATGGGCTGCCTCATAGGCCATAGCCCATATAAATCTAACACCTTTGTCCTCGACCTACCATGGCGCCCTCTCGCCTGCGCCCTATGCTGGCCGCGTCGATCCCGCCACCCCGGGCACTACATCCTCCTTGCTGCCCCTTCCGCCAAGTCCGGGAGCCCTGTCGGCCTACCTCTCCCATGGGCACCACCGTCTACCGGGGTATCCCTGCCAAGCCCATCGCCAATCCCTACAGCAAGGCCACCGTTGCCACGTCTGCCTTCGCGTTCCCCGACACCTCAAGGTCCACGTCACCCCTCGTCTGCCTGATGTTTTTCCCTAGTGTTGTCTTTTGCTGCTCTAGGAGTGATTCTTTTCCCCTGCCAGGTCTGTGATGTTACATGCGTGTCTTTGTAGCATGAGGGCTTCCCAAGTACCTTCCTTGTGTACCGATGTGGTGATGAACATGTGCAGATGAAGCGATGATGTATGTGCGGTATGACGCTACCGAGGTGCAAGATCAAGTCCGTACCAACCCCTACAAGAACCCCTACAAGATCTCCTTTCCGGACCCTAAGACCTAGTCCAGGAGCTTGAAGATGGAAACCCCTAAGGCCTTCGACATGGAGCACCGAGAACGCCTTCACGGACCCGAAGACCACCAAGCTCTCTGACCCGGTATCCGAAGACGCCGAGACCCTGGATGCCAAGATCTCCTCATTGATCCTAGAGCCCCGTTCTCGGAGTCTGAAGACCGATCCTGCCGAGACCAAACCCCATCGACCCCCGGTGAACCCCAAGATCTTCGACCCTAGATGGGTGACCCCTATACGTCCTATTCTGAATAAATGTTATATATTATGATGCATATTTGAATCATCCTGCTTGCATACATATTATCTTGTGGTTTGGGGTATGTTGTCGATTCACCTTATAATTAAATATGGAGACTATATGCGGAATATTTATCTTATTACGGACTCAATTTCAATTTATGTAGTGAACCGATGTCATGTTTTGCCTTATTAATACAACACTTAAATTGCGGGTATCTAAACAACATGAACCTACCAATTAATTGTCGGGACCCCGGTTCCGCTTAATATTGCCTAGTTGCATCACATCTTTGTCATGTCATGCATCATACATGCATCATGTTCAATCTTCTGCTGTAGTATTAAATAGTGCATTTGGTGTTTCTTTTAGTGCTTTGCTTCTTCGCAGATTAGGCCAACGAGTTGATGTGAGCGTCGACCCAGTCTTCGGATGAACCTTCAGCAGTGTTTCCTAGGCGAGCAATCTCCCCTTTCTACCTATTTTGCATTTATAGTCTTTACTTCCTCCTCTTGATTTATTGTTATCTGTGTTGCGATGTTTTAGTTTCTGTGCACCATTTATATTCCTTGCAGCCTCTATATTTCCTTGGACACATCCTATTGCCTATTGTTTGATAGATAGTCGGCCTTGTGAGTCGTAGTTGCTTGACCAGGTGCTACTTCGCATTGTTGTTGTTCCACCATTGATGGAAGGTTGGCACATTCTTAATGGTGGAGATGCTTAATGATGGAGATGATCATGGCTTTCATTATAACTTGTTAACTAAAATGCTGGAAAAATAGATATAATGCAGAGGCATCTGTGGATAATAGTAAATATTTGGTTTTTAACCGCCCACTTGTGTCTACCTAGGACCTGAGTTCTTGACACATGTTTCGAGATCGCGCGCGCTAACCACAGGTGGGTGTGTGGGCACCCCATCGGCTTACTACCTGATTTCAAAGTACTGTGCTAGGGGCCACAAACTAGTTTACGGTGTTATTACTTTTCTGTACTTATGCCATGCTTTACTGTTTTATTTACGATTGCGCGTGGAGCACCTGTACTGTTTAGGAACCCCGTGCCAGGTTGCTGCTGTATCGACAAGCCTAGTCACACTTTCGGGTTCTTAGTCGTTTACAGCTATCACCACATACGTTGGGTCCATATCGGAGATGGCCGACTTTGTTGCGGGTAGCTTAGTGGGGTGGCCCACATGTACTTGCTATGGGTCTGGGACACGTCGTGTCTGAGGCCCCGTCGCATACCGTTGGGTGTATGTTCAGGATCTTGCTCATATTCGGATCTGACAATAAGGGTTGAAGTGCGTGTGGATACTTTGGTGCACCCTTGTAGGGTTAAATCTTTTCGAAAAGCCATGTCCGCGGTTATGGACGACTTGGAGCACAGTATATCTATCATAGACAACTAGAACTAAAGTTTACTGTTATAAATTTGACTTGTATCTGATGTGACTAGTAAGTTGGAATAACCACCATGTAAAGAATGAATAAAAGTGCCAACCATGTGAGTTTCCTCGGCAAGACTTCCTCGTTTGGTCTCGAAGGGGAAATATGTGAGTGCCTTAATGCCTTTCGAGCCAACGGACTTGAAGAGCCTGCAAGGTAGACATAACTATCATCAAATGACATCCAATGAAGTCATGCAAGAAATGGCGTCATTCAAAGTGGCGGCAAAGAATGCTGAAGATGCCCGTGCTCGGGCCATTGGAATGCAAAAGGGTGTCAATGTGGCTCTCAGAGCCAATGTTGTTGAGCAAGAGGAAGATGAAAGAGCTTTTGAGGGGGCCTCCATGGACTGCCCCGATGAAGTCAAACATGCTCATGGTGAGTACATGGCGTTTTATGCAAGGAACTTTTGGAAGGACCCTGCCAAAGCCAAGTCTGAACTTGAGTGCAAGAACGGGTCAAATGGAAGAAGAGAAAGTGGCCCAAGATTGAGAACTTTCTACAACTGTGGAGACAGAATGCACTTTGTAGCCGAGTGTCCGTATCAAAATAGAGAAGACAATGGTGGCAGGCTCATTCTTAAAGAGAAATCTAAAGCACCTAAGAAGAAGCCATTTATTAAGAAGAATGTCCCCTTCAAGAAGCAACCCAAGATTGTCTTGGTAGCACAAGAGGAATACTCCTCCGCAAGTGCAGATGAAGAGGATGATGATAGTTCTCGCGAGGTGGCTGCTATAGCCACCACATCGACCCCTTCATCTCTCTTCGACTCGCCAAACGAGAACGTCATCAACAACAACGCTACTTGCCTAATGGCAAGAGGGTCCGAGGTATCAACTTCTAGCTCTTCATTTCCTAAGACTAACATAATTTTGGATATGGATGATCATGATAGTCTTAAAATGAAAAAAGAAGTTATTGCTTCGGATACCTTTTTCACTAACCTGCAAGGTGAGCAGAAACTCCATTTTGATGCTCTTATGAGTCAACTTGCTCAAGACGAAGATCTCCTTGAAGAAAAGGGCAGAATTGAAAGAGAAGATGCCTTGGAGATAGCGTCTTTGAAGAATGCCTTGGAAGAAGAAGAGGAATCTCGAGTGTCTTTGGAAGAGAGACTCGAATCCATTGAAGAGTCACAAGAAGAAGTTATGGCTTAGCTCATTAAAGAACGTGACCATGCTCTTGCCAAGGTAAAGAAACTAAAGCAAGAAAAGATTGACTTTGGGGCTGTTCATGCTAGACTTTTGGAGAAGTTTGATAAACTTGAAAGTGCTCACAAGGCATTGAAGAGTAATCATTCTACTTTAAATGAGTCTCATGACCAGCTCCAAACTCAATTGAAACGGTATGATGTGCCAAGTACTTCCACTTCACCCTGTGGAAAAGAAGACCTTGTAAGAAGTTCTCAACACAAAGGAAAAGAAGTTATTGATGAGATATTGAGCAAGCAAAGGACAAACAATAGTAAAGAAGGTCTTGGTTACATTTCCAAGACAAAGAGCAAGAAAAACAACAACAAGAAGAAGAAGAAGAAGAGCAAGACTGCTCAACCAAAGACTAGCAACATTACCAATGACAAGACTAATTATGATGGTTTTGCAGGGGTCAACAATCCTAACTTTGAACTACATTGCGATTATTATGGTGATGTTTATGCTAGTTATGTAGGCCCTTATGATTGTTACATTCCTTGGTCTATTTGGGTTCCCAAGACCCTTGTCACTAACATGAGAGGACCCATTGAAAAATGGGTACCTAAAACCAAGAAGTAATTTTCTTGCAGGGCTATGCTTCCGGTGGTTCTAAATGGGTACTCGATAGCGGTTGCAAGAGTCATATGACCGGAAGCAAGGAGATCATCACGGAGATGTGGCCAAACCATGATCACATAACCGTCTCCTATGGTGACAAGTCAAAATCTGAGGTATTGGGTCTCGGCAAAGTTGTGGGGGCTCATGATATCTCTCTCGTGGACGTCATGCTTGTTGAGACCCTCGGGTACAACTTACTTTCAGTTCGCGCCCTTGGTAAGTTGGGATTTGCAGTTTATATTGATGCTAACTTGGTGGTACTCTTGTGGAGCAAGTCTCTAAAAGTTGCTTTCGTGGGATATGTCAAAAATGACCTGTACGTGGTAGACTTTTCGGGGAAAACCACTACAGGCCCGATGTGTCTTTTCAGAAAGGCTGATGCGGGTTAGCTATGGCATCGCCGACTAGCCCACGTCAATATGAGAACTTTGCAAAGTCTCCACAAGGGTGGCCACATCCTTGGACTAAAAGAAAATGTCTCCTTTGCCAAAGATCGTGTTTGCAGGGTGTGTGTTGAAGGAAAAATGCATGACTCTCCTCATCGAAGGAAAACTATCATCTCGTCAAAAAGAATCTTAGATCTCCTTCATGTGGACCTCTTCGGACCTCCATCTCATGCAAGCCTTGGTGGGAAGAAGGATTGTCTAGTGATTGTTGATGATTACTCAAGATACACTTGGGTTTATTTCTTCAAGTTGAAGAGTGAAACTCAACAAACTGTCATCGACTTCGCCAACGAGGTTCAACGTTAACACAACATCCCCATTTTGGCTATAAGAAGTGATAACGGCTCTGAGTTCAAGAACTACACCTTAAATGAGTTCCTAAGTGAAGAGGGGATAAGACATCAATATTCTGCTGCGTACACCCCTCAACAAAATGGTGTAGCCGAGATGAAGAATCGAACTCTAATGGATATGGCAAGATCAATGTTAGCCAAGTTTAAATCTCCATATAACTTCTGGGCTGAAGCAATCTCTACTGCTTGTCACTCATCCAACCGATTATATCTCCGCAAGATCTTGGACAAGAATTCGTATGAAATACTCACCGGTAACAAGCCAAACATCTCATACTTTCGGGTATTTGGGTATTCGGTTGTAAGTGTTTCTTTCTTATCAAGAGTCGTTTATCTAAGTTTGAATCTAAGGATCTAGAAGGTATTTTTGTTGGCTATGGTGGCGAATCCCACACTTATAGAGTCTACAATAAGCTCTCCGGAACTGTTGTAGAATCTTGTAGTGTGGTGTTCGAGGAAAATGACGGTTCCCGTGCGAAGCAAGTTGGTGTTTGTGATGCAAATGTTGAAATACCCCAAGATGCCATAAGAAGAATGGGCATGGGATTTTTCTGCCCCATTGAGGAACCCCTTGTGGCGGATCGGGAAGGACAATGCTCTTCCCATGAAGAGCCCTCATCTACACTTGCACAACATGTTCCCACCACGGGAGCAAATTCTGCACCATCTCCATCAACTGCTGAAGGTCAAGGCGTTCCAGAAAACTCCAGGCCGGATTATCCGGTGGACACCGGATTATCCGGCCACCCCACTCCAGCTGACCATTTTGCTCCTGGTGGTGAAGATATCAATGCAAGCTCCAGGCCGGATTTTCCGGCAAGCCCCGGATTATTCGGCCCCTCGCCAGTTCAAGCAAGCCCCAGGCCTCCTGATGAAGCTGATACAAGTACTCCTAGGCTGGATTATCCGGCCTCTCCATCAGAAGGATTATCCGGCCTCTCCATCTTCGTCGAAACCTTGAGTTGAGGGGTCACACCCTCGACAAGGTTGTTGGTGATCTTCGACGAAGGGTTTCTACAAGAAGAGAATTGGCCAGTTTTGGTGAGCATCAAGCTCATATCTCTATGGTGGAACTTAAGAAGGTCTTTGAAGCTCTTGAAGATCCATACTGGGTTGTTTCTATGCATGAAGAATTGAATAATTTCGAGCGCAACAAAGTCTGGAAACTCATGGAGAAACCCAAAGATTGCCGCAATGTTATCAGCACCAAGTGGATATTTAAAAACAAACAAGATGAGAATGGCATTGTTGTGAGGAACAAGGCAAGACTTGTGGCACAAGGTTACTCCCAAGTCAAGGGCATTCACTTCGGTGAGACCTATGCTCCAGTGGGTTGCCTTGAGTCCATCCGTATCCTTCTTGCTTATGATGCCCATAACAATTTTAAGTTGCAGCAAATGGACGTCAAGAGTGCCTTCCTTAACGGTCCTCTACATGAGTTGGTACACGTAAAGCAACCCCTGGGTTTTCAGGATCCTAACTTTCTGAACCATGTCTACTAACTCGATAAGGCACTCTATGGCCTTAAACAAGCCCCACGTGCGTGGTATGAGCACCTTAAAGAGCTCTTGTTAGATCGTGGCTTCGAAGTTGGGCAAATCGATCCCACTCTTTTTACTAAGAAGGTTAAGGGGGAGCTCTTCGTATGCCAACTATATGTAGACGATATCATCTTTGGTTCTACTAATAAAGCTTTTAATGATGAATTTTCAAAGCTTATGACTGACAGGTTTGAGATGTCCATGATGGGGGAATTACGGTTCTTTCTTGGATTCGAGATCAAGCAACTTAGAGAAGGAACCTTTATTAATCAAGCAAAGTACATCCAAGACATGCTCAAGAGATACAAGATGACGGATCTAAATGGTGTCGCCACTCCGATGCAAACAAAATGTCATCTTGAACTTAACCCACATGGTAGAGATGTGGACCAAAAGGTATACCGGTCCATGATCGGTTCTCTTCTTTACCTCTGTGCATCTAGACCCGATATCATGTTGAGTGTGGGAGTGTGTGCAAGGTATCAAGCAACTCCTAAAGAAAGCCACTTAGTGGCGGTCAAGAGGATCTTTCGATATTTGGTTCATTCTCCTAACTTTGGTCTCTGATATCCCAAGGGCTCCATTTTCTCTCTATGTGGTTATACTGACCCAGATTGGGCTGGCGATAAGGATGATCGGAAATCCACTTCTGGAGTTTGTCAATTCTTGGGAAGATCTCTTGTATGTTGGTCATCTAAAAAGCAGAATTGTATATCTCTCTCCACCGCCGAAGCTGAATATGTTTTTGCTGCCAGCGCTTGCACTCAATTATTGTGGATGAGGCAAACTTTTAAGGAATACGGTGTCAATTGTGACAAAGTGCCTCTTTTATGTGATAATGAAAGTGCAATCAAAATTGCATACAATCCTGTTCAGCACACAAGGACGAAGCATATTGAGATTCGAAATCATTTTATTCGAGATCATGTTGCTCGCGGAGATATTGATCTATCCTTTGTGAGCACGAAGAACCAACTTGCGGATATTTTTACAAAGCCACTTGATGAAGCAAGATTCTGCTACTTGAGGAATGAGCTAAATATCATTGATTCCAGGAGCTTGTCTTGATTACCCATGCACTCACTCGTACATCTCAATCCTTCTTTGGTCTAGGTGTGGGCATGGATATAGGAGGAGTGTGGTCCTAACTCATTGGGCTAACCCTCCCCCCATAATGCCAAAAGCAAGATAAATCATTTCTCTTAATATCATTTTGTGATATGTGAGCTTATTGATGAGTATTGGTCATGAACCCAAGATATATCTTCGCGGTGTCACACCATACACTCCAACAAGGTGGCTTCGGCCACCGCCCTCTCCCTTTGAGGAGAATTGGATATTTTTGGCTATTCTTTGCTATCTCATGTTCTTATGGGAATCACACTCAATCTTGGCTTTTATTTGATTTGGATCTTGCAATTTTGAGTGTCTAGTACCATCTCAGTTTGGCTCACTTAATCCTAAGCCTTTCCCTACCCCTAAGCCATCTATTCTAGCACACAAGTCCCTTGTACACCTTGTGAGGGTGTTGTTTGGGGATGCGCGGGCCTAGTTCTATGTACAACAGAATTCTAGATTTGTGGCCGGATAATCCGGCCCAAGTGTAGGCCGGATAATCCGGCCCTGGCGGATTTCGTCTTAAAGGGCAGGGATCGGGGGGAAGGGCTCATAACGAGCAGCAGTTCTCCCCCAACCCTCTCCTCCTCCTCAGCTGCCGCCTGTCGTCCCCCACCCTCCTCGGAGCCTCTCCGGCCACCGGATTTTCCGGGCCTCCCCGGATCTTCTTCTCCGCGCCTCCGGGTACCTTATCCTCCGCGTTCTTCCTCCAATGAGTGAGGGTAACTCCCTCTCTCCCCATATTTGGATAGATGTGTTACTTGTTGGGTGGAACATTGTCTAGAAGGATGTTTTTTCGCTTAGAAATCGTAGTCTTGCAGTTTCTAGGCCTGATCAACTTTTTTGCATTCATTGTAGGTGAAATCAAAATTTTCTGCCAGGGCCAGATTATCCGCCCCTGGCCAGGCCGGATAATCCAGCCTAACAGATTCGATTCTGGTTCAGTTTCACTATGGAGTATGCATTGAGTATATTTGTCCTATGAACTTTTTGACTACTTTTTCCATGCTCTCTCCTGGACTTGTGTGTATGCTTATCCCCTTGCTATCGCCCTTATTCTCCTCACAGGTGGTTCCAGTGTTCCCAAGACGTACAAGCGTCGCCCTCGCACCAAATACTTTCGGGACGACGGACAGGGTAACTTAGTGGACGAAGTTGAGTTGAGGAGAAGAAAGAACGAAGAGAAGCGCATGGCTGAACAAGCAAAGAGGACTAGGAAAAGGGTGTCCAAGAGGAAGGGCAAGGAGCCCAAGATCAACTACAGGACTTTGGATGTGGTCACCTATTCCTCCATCTGTCATCGTGACTTGTTTGCTGAGATGCCTCATGATGATGAGCTGGGGGATACTCATTTTTTGTGTGCAGAACAAAAAGGTATCTATGAAGATGTGTATGCCAGGCTGAACATTAGGCCTATGCACCCACTGGTACTTGCTGATGCTTTGGAGAAGGCTCATCTTGTGGATGCGATGTTTGTAACTGAGAGGATGGGGCTACACCATCTCATGTCTCTCCAGTGCTCCTTTGACTCTGAGGTGGTGAAGCAGTTCTTCTCCACTTTGGTTATTTGTGGGGATGAGCGTCGCACTATGAAGTGGATGACTCATGACAGGCCTATGACTGCTGATTTTCACGTGTTTGCAGAGGTTCTTGGATACTCTTTCCGTAGCAGGGATAGAGCCAGTGGCCACCGCATCATCACCCAGCTGAAGCCCAACAAAGATGCAGCTCTCTCTCCTTGCACCGTGGACAATGCCATTGTGGGCACTCTGGCTGGCCTTGCTCCCATCTATGCTGCCTTAGTGGGTCTCTTCCGTGACTCCATCCCTCTGAGTGGGGGCAACAATGACAACATCCGTGGTCACCTTGTTGAGCTACTTCAATTTTCTCATGAGGTTGCCTCTTGCGAGGACGAGTCGGTGCAGTATAGGCTGGATGTCATGGACTTCATTTACCATGAGTTGACTGATGCTATGTTCAACCATCTGTCCATTCCCTATGCACCCTACATTATGATGCTCATCAGGCACCTGCTTCCTGCTGAGGAGTTCCACATTGACTCGGTGCATAAGGCCAAGAAGATCTACACCAAGGTTCGAAAGACCTCTCACCCCTCCTCTGCTCCTGAGGGCCTCATGAGGGATGCTCGCAGGCCCCCAGTGCCTCCCGTTGCCCATGAGATCAAGCAGTTGAACTGGTTCCAGCGTAACATACTTTGCATGGGAGTGGACACGCGCAAGGGTCAGTACGAGGCATACAAGCAGCTCCATGAGTTGGCTCACTCCCAGCAGCTCATTCTCCACCATGTGTCTAGTGCTTCGGGTGATCCTCCGACTCCTACACCTCCCACACCGTATGCTCGGTGGAACTCTTCCTCCGGGTTGAACTATGGTGAGCTGGAGCGTCACTTGTTCCCCTCTGCGCCTGCTGCCGATGATGAGGATGAGGAAGGTGACACCGAGGAGCTTGAAGATGAGGATGAGGATGAGAATGAAGACGAGGACGAGGACGAGGACGAGGACTACGAGTGATCCCTTGGGGCGCTAGCATCGCTCTTCTCCCTTTTTGGTGTCTCAATGCCAAAGGGGGAGAAGTAGTTCTATTAGGATGTTCGTGGATTTGCATGGGTCGGGCATAACCACTTGCATTTTTCTATTCGTCATTTTCTTGCTTATGCCCATTTAGCGTTGAACTTTAAATTTGTGGTTTGTGGTTGTTTGATATTCTATGTGGTTGTCTGGATTATGCCTATGGATTTCATCATATGGATCGATCTATTCATATCCTATTGCTAGAGGTTTTTATCACGGAAGGCGCTCATATTGGTTATCCGGTAATAATTGTGGCTTATGTCAAGGATGCCTTCCCTCTACCTGGTGGTATGTTTATGTTGCTCCTATGTCTATGGAATAGATTCACCTATTTGTGTGCATTTGTATTCCAATGCAAAATTCTATTATGCACACATTGAGGGGGAGTCTCTTCCATGATTTTTACTGTTTGTCTTGTGACTTTCTCCTGCAAATCCTGGTATTGTCATCTAACACCAAAAAGGGGGAGATTGAAAGAACATTTCATGTTTTCCTATGTTTTGCGTGTTAGATAACAATACTGTGGAGATTATTCATGTGCGCTAAGTGTGCAGGAAGCTTTGAGGGGGGCCGGATTATCCGCCCCACCAAGGGCCGGATATCTAGCCTACCTCATTGCTCAAAGGGAGCCAAGGCGCGTCGCTCGGTATCTGATCGGATTTTCTCCCGAAAAATCCGAACTGGGCGGTTTTTCCTCCCCAGGCCGGATAATCCGGCAGTCGCATGGGCCGGATAATCCGGCCCCCAGTTTTTGGCAAAAGGAGCCAAGGCGCGTCGCTCGGTATCTGGTCGGATTTTCTCCCGGAAAATCCGAACTGGGGCGGTTTTTCCTCCCCAGGCCGGATAATCCGGCCTTCACATAGGACCGGATAATCTGGCCCCCAGAAGTTGATCAAGGGCAGGCTTGGCACGATGCTCTGATAGGGGGCAGATTATCTGCCGGATATTCTGAATCTGGGGCTGAGTATTCCCCAGACCGGATAATCTAGCCCTCACTTGGGTTGGATAATCCGGCCCCCAAAGTGTCCAACGACTGGTTTCTGAAGGGGGTATGAATACCCCTTCCTTCCCTAACGTTCAGAACTCTTGATTCATTCGAAATTGTCCAGACATTATGCAAGAGCTCTCATTCTCGATCTCCCGCTTCAACCACCCGAAGGCCTTAATCTTTGGGGGAATTGAAGGAGGAGAAAATTATTATCATCATCACGAATCAAGCGCATCAACTCCTCTCCATTCACTTGGAGAAATACCTGATCTAGTATTCTTGTCAATACCTAGATCTTGTTCATTGTATTTGATAACTTTGTTCTTGTGGCAGCTTGTTGTCATTTTGGGAGCCTCCAAGTTGTTTCTAGACTTGTTACCCCGCTAGTTGTGTAAAGGCATCGGTGCCCTCCTCGAAGGGTACCTCTAGTGGAAAGGTGGATCAGGCCTTTGGTGGAGGGATCCATCGGAGAACAGGGTGAGGCCTATTGTGGCGTGGTGGTCTTAGTACCGCCCACCCCTCCAACGCACACGTACTTCCCTTAACAAGGAAGGAACTGCGGTCAAACAAATCCTGTGTCTCCGCGTGCTTCACTACGGTTTACCCGTTCCTCTTCCACTCGCTCTTTACTCGCTAGTAGATAGGTTTGCATATAGGGAAATTCCACCTAATAGTTTATCTAGAGAATTTACCCTTTGTGCTAAGCCTAAAATTGAAAAAGTATTAAAATTTGGTGTAGCACCTATTCAGCCCCCTCCCCCCCTCTAGGTTCCCATACGATCCATTTCAGCCCCTCCCCCACGCGTCGTGAATCTGAGGCCGGAGTGGCAAGTGCTCCCTCCCTCGTTCCCCCGTGCACAAGTCGGGGAAGGGCTGAGGATCCAGCCGAGTGCTACTAACGACAACGATGACGATGATGATTACGAAGACGACCCTGAAGCTATGTTCTACATGGCTAGTCATGATTATAACTAATTTTTACATTTTAATGTAAATAAACTTCTTGGGTGTTGGCGACATCAAATTGCAATACTACCTATTGAGATTGAGACAGTTCATATCCATATACGCAAATAACTAAAAATAAAGGTTTAATACATTATTATACATCACCAACATCCACATCTAGTATTGGAGTTTTCTTCTAGTCCGTAACCATGGAGCATATTCCTTACTTATTGATGCTTGGGTCAGTGTTCACTATGAATGGCAGAATTTCATGAACCTTATTATAATCTTTTGAGATGTCTGTCTTGTCCTCCACTCCCAAGATGTTTCTTTCCCCGAAAGAACTATGTGGTGCTTTTGCTCATCGTATGCTGTATTATTTTTATTATCTTTCCTTTTTCTTGGTTTGCTAGACATGTCCTTCACACAGAAAACTTGAGCCACATCATTGGCTAGTATGAAAGGTTCTTATCTATACGAAAGATTGTTGAGATCCACTGTTTTCATTCCGTGTTTCTTTTCTACCTCAACCCTGCCTCCTGTCAGCTTGACCCATTTGCACCAAAACAAAGGGACCTTAAAATAAGGACCATAGTCAAGTTCCCATATCTCCTCTATGTAACCATAATATGTGTCCTTTTGCCCATCCACGTCTGTTGGATCAAATCCGACACCACTGTTTTGATTGGTGCTCTTTTTATCTTGGTCAATCGTGTAAAATGTAATCCAATTTATCTCGTACCCTTGGAAAGTCAATATAGTCGAATATGGTGACCTGGCCAACAAGTACAGTTGATCTATAATAGTGATATCATTCATGAGATGTGTCTGGAACAACGAAAAAATAGCGCGCTATTTAATGCTATTAGTGCCGCTATAGCGTTTTTTCAGGAGATGGACGCTATGCTATGCATTCGAGAGGTGCTATGGCGCTACGCGTGCTAAATACGGCGCTATTCGCGCTATTTGACGTTACGTTGTAGAGACGCTATTTTTCGTTAATTTTTAGTAGCCCATTCCCCTTTTTGGCCTATTTTGGCCTGGTGGCGTACCCTAATCCATCTAACCCTGACAGGATAACACCTAGAACGTCAGTTGATTATCTAGAGATATGGTATTTCGGCTATGTGATATGGAGTTATAGACTACGTGAACTATCTCTAGTTGATGTTTTGTTGTATAATGCTATATCTTTATAGCTGCATAATGCTATATCTATGATTTTATAGTTGCTAAAATCCTGATTTTTCATACCTTTTGGTGAAGCGCTATTTTGAAAAATAGCACACTATAGCATTCATAGTGTTTTCTTGAAGCTCACGCTATTTAAGTTAGCGTGCTATTTTTTTCATTGGTCTGGAACCAACTGCCAAAAGTCTTCATGTGTTCATCTCTAATCCGAGAGTCAGGCTTCCCCGGGTTGTTGGAGCGTACAATATTCTAGTGTTCCTCGATATACGGAGCCACCAAGGTGGAACTTTGCAGAACTGTGTAGTGTGCTTTAGTGAAAGAATGCTTGTCCATACATATCCTTGCTTTCTTTCCTAGCATGCCTTTTCCACTCAGTCTACCCTTATGCTGTAATTCAGGAACACCGATGGGCTTAAGGTCAGGAATAAAGTCAACACAAAACTCAATGACCTCCTCTGTTCCATATCCCTTGGAGATGCTTCCTTCTAGCCTAGCATGGTTATGAACATATTTCTTTAATACTCCCATGACCTCTCAAAGGGGAACATATTGTGTAGAAATACAGGACTGAGAATGTTAATCCCTTCATTAGGTGAACTAGGAGGTGCGTCATAATACTGAAGAAGGATGATGGGAACACCAACTCGAAGCTGGCAAGACAGTGGACCACATATTTCTGTAACCTTGGTAGACTATCTAGATTGATTAACTTCTGAGAAATTGCATTAAGGAACCCACATAGCTTCACAATGGGTACTCGAATAGTTTCCGGCAGAAGCACCCTCAATGCAACCGGAAGCAACTGCGTCATAAGCACGTGGAAGTCATAAGACTTTTGGTTTTGAAATTTTTTCTCTGCCATATTTATTATTTCGTTTATATACAACGAGGAGCCAGACGGGACCTTGATACTACTCAGGCATTCAAAAAATATTTCCTTCTCTTCTTTGGTAAGAGCATAGCTGCCAGTACCTTGAAACATATCTAGATGCATGTCGTCTCGGTATTTCATACGTTGCTAGTACTGCCATGCTTCCGGTGTATCTTTATCCTTCCCATACACGCCCAACAAGCCTAGCAGCATCACGCAAAGATTCTTCGTCAGGTGCATCATGTCAATTGTAGAGCGGAGCTCTAGGACTTTCCAATCGGGTAGCTCCCAAAGTATACTTTTTTCTTCCACATGGGTGCGTGTCCGCTAGCGTCATTCGGAACAGATTGTCTACTAGGACCCTTTCCAAAGATTACTTTTAAATCCTTCACCATATCAAATACATCATCACCAGTACGATGGATAGGCTTACTCCGGTGATCTTCCTCACCATTGAAATGCTTACCTTTCTTTCATAGGGAGTGTGTGGGCGGAAGAAAACGATGATTCCCAGGGTACACATTCTTCTTACATTTATCCAAATATATAATTTCAGTCTCACCTAAACAGTGCGTGCATGCATTTTATCCCTTGTTTGTCTGTCCTAAAATGTTACTAAGAGCAGGTCAATCATTAATTGTTATGAACAGCAACGCTCGTAGGTCAAATTCCTCCTATTTGTGCTCATCCCACACACATACACCTTGTCTGTGCCACAACTGTAATAGTTTTTCAACGAATGGCCTTAGGTACACATCAATGTCGTTGTCGGGTTGCTTCGGGCCTTGGATGAGCAGTGGCATCATAATGAACTTCCACTTCATGCACAACCAAGGAGGAAGGTTATAGATACACAGAGTCACAGGCCAGGTGCTATGACTGCATCTCTGCTCCCCAAAAGGATCCATTCCATCTGTACTTAGACCAAACCATAAGTTCCTCGCATCACCTGCAAAGTCTTGGAACTCTCTCTCAATTTTTGTCCACTACGGCCCATCAGCGGGGTGTCTCAACATCTTGTCTTTCTTACGTACTTCCATGTGCCATCGCAACAACTTGGCATGCTCTTTTTTCTAAACAAACATTTCAACCGTGGTATAATAGGAGCATACCATATCACCTTAGCAGGAACCCTCTTCCTAGGGCGCTCCCCCTCAACATCACCAGGGTCATCTCGTATGATCTTATACCATAGTGCAGTGCATACGGGACATTAATCTAAATTCTCGTACTCCTCACCGTGGTAGAGGATGCAATCATTAATGCATGCATGTATCTTCTGTACCTCTAATCCTAGAGGGCAGACAACTTTTTTTACTTCGTACATACTGGCGGGCAATTCGTTATCCTTTGTAAGAAGTTTCTTCATTATTTTCAGTAACTTTTGAAATCTCTTGTCAGTCACACCGTTCTCTGCCTTCCATTGTAGCAATTCTAGTGTACTACCTAGCTTTTTGTGGCCATCTTCACAATTTGGGTACAACAATTTGTTGTGGTCCTCTAACATCTGCTCGAACTTCAACCTCTCCCTTTCAATTTCGCATTATCCCTTTGCATCAGCAATAGCCCGACCAAGATCATCATCGGGCTCATATGATGCACGTTATTCAACTTCTTTTTCATCACTAACTTCCATTGTAGTATCCCCGTATTCAGGGGACATAGTAGGGTAGTGGTTATCATTCTCTTCTTTTTCGTTGTCTTCCATTATAACCCCTCTTTCTCTATGTTTGGTCCAACAATTATAGTCGGACCTGCAACCGGACTAAAACAAGTGGCCGTGAAGGACTCTTCCGGAAGATTATTCCTTATGATTCCGATAGACACCACATGGACAACACATAAAACCATTTCGCTTGTTTGCCTCGGCCACAAGGAGAGAAGAATGCATGCCTTTAATGAACTCGCTAGAGCGTCGGTCAGCGTACATCCATTGTCGACTCATCTGCATTATATAATTAAGTAAATCAAATGGAATCATGATGGTAAAAATAGTACTGGTATAAAAAACAAAATTAAAGCACACAATCGGGACTAAAGATATGATGAACCTTTAGTCCCAATTGGAGGCACCAATCGGGACTAAACGTGGGTATAGCGATAACACTACATCATGGGTGAGTGTCGACACTATGTCGTGAGTGGGCAGCACTATGCTAGTGAGTGTCAACACTATTTGGGTGGGTGGCAGCACTATGACAGGGGTGAGTGTCGAAATTATGTCATGAGTGTCAACATTATGTCGTGTTGCTTAATCTATAAATAGGCAAGATGCATCCTTGTGAAGTTATAAACTGCAATATGGTGTGCGAGAGTAGGGACACCACTACGGCGGAGCTTCTCGAAGATGTTTTAGGATCCCGTCGTCAGACATCTTCGAGGAGCTCGCCATAGAGGCACTCTCTAATATGTGAATTTTTTAGCTACCCAGCATATTAATCTATAGCTAGAGAAGTTATAAACTACAAGATGGTGCAAGAGGGATACCACTACGGCATAGCTTCTCGAAGATGTCTTAGGATCCCGTCTTCAGACATCTTCGAGGAGCTCGAACGTGTCCTCTTCTGAAGCTTTTGTGAATTAACCCCATTTTTGTTACAAATTTTGTCAGTTTGCTGAAGACAGGTAGAAGAAGAAGGACAATTTGTTGTTGGATGGTGGCATGATGCATCTGTGAGTGTGTGCACTAACAGTTGTGGTATAGGATGAACCCATGTATCTCTATGCTATGTAATACAGTTGTAGTACGATAAACCAATGTTTCTCTGTGATGTAGTAGTTGTAATAGCTAGCTAGGATAAAGTCATGCATGTATATCTCTATGTTTCATCGATATCATGTTATTATTGCAAAAATTACTTCCAAACTATACCCACAAATCCCTCTACTTCTAGAGCATGAAACGAGCTAATCTAGGAATGAGAGTTAAAAGGATGCAGTTGCTGACATTTTAGAACCTTTGGATAGATGTGGCGCCGCAAAATCTTGACAAATCTTGAGAAAAAATGGGCATGAACTCGAGCTTGAAGGAAGAAGAGAGAGGAGCCACTAGCTTGAAATGGAGTATGTCTTGGGCAGGGAGGAGGATGATATAGCCGGTACATTAGTCATGGTTGGTGCCTAGAAACGGGACTGAAGGTCCACCTTTAGTCCCGATTCGTGTAACAAACCGAGACTAAAGGGTCTAGCGCTGGCCCCAGCCTGCCTGAAACCGGGACTAGTGGCCAGTTCTAGCCGTTGGGACCGGGGCATTAGTCCCAGTTTGTAGCAAAACCAGGACTAATACCCTGGAATCAAACACTAGTTTTCTACTAGTGCAGGCCTATCTTGAGGAAGCAGCAATAAATAGGCATTTCCCCTTCGCCGACACCCCCACCAGGGCAGCGGAGCATGGTGGCTCCGTTCTCATGACGCTCGTTGGCCACCAGCAACTTCAGGCCCTCGAGTTTATGCCGATCTATAGTGGAAGGAAGGAGAGCCCTCGAGGGCTTCAAACGCCCCTGGGTTCCAGATGGGGTTCTAGTCGAAGACCCTCTCAGTCCTTGGCTCAACATCGAGGCCATGACAACAAGATATGACCGACGTCGAAGGGCAAGAAGAGGTGTGTGTGGAGAGGGTGCGTTGAATGGAAGAGCGACAGATTATGTTTCTTTATAGGCCCATGCCTATGAAACCTATGCACCCACCCTCTACCCAAATTTTGAATTGGAACCATTAACTATATTATTTGGGCTAGGGTGGCCCCCATTTCGCTTTACCAACCCCAGGGAACAGTTACTATCAAGGCTAGCCATCAAATGACGGACAACCCTGATTACGCATCTCAAGACCGACGCGATACCTTGCAGGTAGCTCGGTAGTAACTCACATGATAAAGCTATGATGGCGACCGTGGCCCAGTCAAGATAAGGATGCAGCCATAGCCAAGCGCAACTTGGCTAGGACGCACCCGAGGGTTACTGTCGCATAGGTGAAAATTGGGGTACTCAAGATAAGGCAAGTCGGCCATATCCTGGGAGGAAGACCACGCGGGAGACGATACGAGATGTCCCTCAGCCCTAGACGGGGCAAGCCGTAGCCTGGGAAGAAGTCCCGCCCACGTACCCCGAACAATCAGGACACGGGAGACAAGAGCTAGGGTGACGTGACTAGCCTTTGCATCGGTCTGCAGAAGCCAGGTATCACGCGATGCTAGGGAAGGACTACGCAGCCACGTTGCATGCCTCGGCCAGACGCGTTGCAAGGTCACGCGGACGCATGTATTATGACCACTATGGTGTCCCGTTATGGTATAAAAGGAGGCCTAGGTCGAGTGAGGAGGGGGACAGTTGGCTGAGGGTATGATTCCTTCCTAGGAGAAGGAACAAATTGTAGTCTAGTGATAATCAGATAGTAGACATTCTAGGACGTAGGGCTCTACTCTCGGCGGACCTGAGCCTGGGTAAAAAACCATGGGTCTCTCTTTGTGATGGTGTTCGTCTAGCTCGCCGATCGAGCTCGCCAGACGTTGCATCCCTGGCCGAACAAAAAAGGGGGACCCATACCCCCAATATCGAAAACCAAGACATGACACCAAAAAATATTAACTATTTTTCTACTTCCAACACACGTTGTTTAATGAATAAAAATAGCTTAGAAAATACAAAAAATAAGTTAAATATGAACAACTGTTCCGTTCCATATTGTATAGGAGATAAAAACTGAAGTCAACATGCAGTTGTTGTGTAAACTTCTTTCGGTTCTTCTAACTCGATCTACCTTTTTGGTGTAATGCTTTTGGGTTTATATTTTTACCGTTTGTCCATTGGCTAACGTGCATGGCTTGCTTGTTCAGTGTTACTTGGCGTGTGTACCAACATGTTGGATATAATCATAAAGAAATAAAAAGATCAGTTTTTGTTTAATAGCTATTCTGGTCCAAATCGTAGAGGGGAGAAAGAGCAAAGTCAACGGCATGTTTTTAGGATTTGCAGTTGTCATGTAAACTTATCGCGGTTCTTTTAACTCAAGCTATCTACTCGGCGTAATGTTTCGTCCTACTCGGCATGCCGATGTTGCAGCATTAGATATTGCAGATACCTCTACTTTCCAAATCCAGACTTCTGATGTTGCTTCTTACATGTCTTTCCATATATGACTTCCCATGTTGCTTCTTTGATGTGCAAAATGCTGATGTGCCTGCCGCTTCGCACTAGGTTTGTAATTACTCTAGTTTTGCATGATAGACTCGCTCATGCAAAGTTGCGTCCTTCTTTTCCCTTGTTGTGTCGCACCAAAAATAGTCAGCATGCTATGTCGCAGATTGTTTTGGCTATTAATGCGGATCCTTTTAATGCAATGAACCTATTCTAACTATCTACCAGACATGTAGATGATAGGCGCATGAATGTGTCGCGTGTGGTTTTCTAGCCTATGATGGGATGTCTTCTAGCTGGTGACTGGCGCGAGTTTGGGCTTTTAAATTTTTTCTCGGTAGTTGTCCACTGCTCCTCTTCTCTCCTTTCATGCTAACAATAAATCGACACCAGCGGTGGACGCGGGATCGTGGACTTCCTTACCCGTCGCTCTTCTTATACTTCGGCTTCACAGTAGAGTCTTTTTGCATGCTTCTTGTTCTCTGCTTCTTATCATCTACACTATGGACCATTCCTACTCAAACGCCGCCCTCGATGATGCTCTCCTCCGGGCCTCGAGCGACTCGGCGTCACCACAGATGAGCTGCATGGGGACAATAGCCCAAGCACGAAGAGTACTGGGCGCAGTTCGACAAGTACGTCGCCAACGGTTTCGTCGACTCTTCTTCAGACGAAGAATAGTAGGACGAGGCTTTGGACGACGACAACGAGTCCACTCCAGAGACCTACCCCCTCACTGTCATCATAAGGGTCTACTGTGACGACCCTCCCTTCGACGAGGACGAGCAGGAGGATCCTCCCGTCCACGATTCTGAGGAGGACTATGACTCTGGAGAGGAGGTTGTGCGCGTCCCGGAGAAGGCACCCCTGGATGACTCGGAGTAGGAAGATGTTGCCTACGAGGAGGTAGACATGGACAAGGATCAATACTGTTACTTTGCCTTCGGCTTCACATGTTGTTCAACATCTACTAGTTTGTTACTTAGATGTTGTAGTTAGAAACTTTAGCATGCTACTTAGGTTTCTCACATGTTCGTCTGTCGTATTAATGTTCCCTCTTCTAATGTAGCATGTTAATTTTCCATATTTTACTACAATAACGATAAGTATTTGTGACATCCCTTTTTTGTTCTTACGCCTAGCCTACCTGCACTTATTGCCCATCAAAATACTTGGCCATCAAACGTCATGCATGACATCTGGCTTTAAGGGGCGCAGAGAGAAGTCTAGTACAAATAATCAGCAAAAAGACATGTTCTCATGACTCCAAGCATATTTTAGACAATTCTATAGTTTACAGTCAGTTAGCCAGCTAGGTTGTCGAATGGTAAAACTGAGCACAACCATAGCGAGTCCAAACAAAAAGACCCTAAGCCAAAAACCAAAATGAAAAGCACCTATTTTTTGTATCTTTATTGATTTTTGGCATACGGGTTACAAATGTGCAAGAGAATTGTACAAGAAAAACATCAGATATTTTTTGGATTACAAACCAAAAGTCAAAATCCCAAATTAAACCTAACAAAACAATCATAGTGCACCCTGAATTATCCCAATCATTTTTCCTTGTACTCGATAGGGGAGCGTTTGGTAGCCTGCATTAGGTCCAGGCAGGCCCGCTGGTGCAGAAATCGGTATGTTTGGTCAGCTGGACCCCCCCCCCCCCCCCCGTGTTGTGTCTAGCACATGTCTCAATGTACCCAGAGCCAGGCCCAGGGATAGACGACGCGGTTGTTTCTATGGAGCCAGTCTCTGCTGGGCACAAAATGGGCCGCCACTGCCCAACGGTTGCACGCGTAGGGAAGAGCGGGAGACGTGAATAACTCCCTCCCCACTCTCTATCACTCTTGTTGTCACTTCCCAACTCTTCCAGTTCCCATCGTCTTGTCCCATTGGAGAGACCCATGGCCTCCTCCTCTCCTCTGTTGCTGCCTCTGGCCAGCCTTCCTGCCGTCAAGGTTGGGGCCATGTCAAGCACACACCCCCCAAGCAGGTTGGGCGTGCTGTCCACCATGTCGTCGTGCGCTCCATTGACGAATACGAGGCAGGGGATTCAGGAGTGTGGCAGCACAAGTCGACTCTACCGTTGTCCCCTATCTACGGCGGTCGTCGCCTATTTTGAGGACGCCTCGTGAGGCTCCAATAAGGGCTACAATGGTTCGGGCGATGCGATCCGTGGGGATTTCATCGGGGTTTTTCCCTGTCCCAACCCGCTTTAGCCATGACCCCTCCGCCAGTTCATTGAGGGCGGAGGCCATCACTGCGGGGTCACCGGGGTCGAGCAGCGAGATGGCGGGGTCGTCGGCCTTCACGGCCATGCCGCCGAGCTGGGACCTGTCGCTCCTACCGAGGTTCGCTCCAATCCTAGTATGGTTTCTTGGCATATCGTTGGGCTTACCGACCGGATATGCCGCGGCAGCAGCGGGCAGTGTCCCCCCCGCGAAGTTTGTGGCCATGATGGCCGCTCTAACCCCTGCCACGATGGCCCGATATGCCTCGTCTTCGCCCATAGCTCCAGCGATTAGGTCGTCGACCGCTCCGCCGCAGGTGAGGGTTTTATTTCCCCCATATGTTCTTGTGGTACACTATAGATTAGATGCACAATACTAGCCTCTATTGCTTGATTATTATCTATTTGTTCCTTGATATGTTGCACAATTGTAGATTAGCATTTATATGTAGCTTCAAATTTTGCACAATTGTTGATTAGCATCTTGTGGAAGGGTATGCATGTGTAGATCAAATGGCATGACCATTATTCATGTGTAGATCAATGCCACATCCATTATGCATGTGTAGATCAATGCCACTTGCTTGCTCATTCCTATTTGCTTGATCACTATCATTACCATCTATATGTTGCTTGATAAATGTCATTTGCTTGATCACTACCATTACCATATTTATGTTGCTTACTCAATGCCATTTTCTTGATCACTACCATTACCATTTGTATGTTGCTTGCTCATTCCTATTTGCTTGATCATAGCCATTACCATCTGTATGTTTCTTGATCAATGCCATTTGCTAGTATGCAATGTAGCTATTTCGTTTTGCTCAATGCATTTGCTAGTATAAAATTTATTCTGATTAGTTTTGATCAGCAAGGTACCCAAGAAGGATTGTGACACCTTGTGCAGGAACATAGTTCATGTTGTCCCGAGGTACAAGGACTTCATCCGAGACCTCCCTCCCTCAACGGCTAGACCAACCCTCAACCTCTTGCTGGCAGAAGTGCGGTCGAAGAAGAAGGATCATCAAGGACACCCTCCTCGCATTGGTCACCACAATAATGATGAACTCCCTCATCGCTTCTATGTCCAGATCAAGGCCATAGACATGAGTGCACTCCTGCTCCCAGACAGCATGAAGGTGGTGGTGCTGAAGTAGCTACAGATAAGGAAGAAGGTTTGCACTGTCCCTTTGAAGACCTCCTCCTTCTTTGGTATGGTGTGCAGCTGTAGATGTTCGAGGGGAAGATGTACTTCATGAATGGCTGGAAGGAGTTTGTGTTGAAGATCAAGATGTTGATTGGTGATGTCCTCATCTTGAAGTACATGAACAATTAGATGGTATTCAAGGTGACTCTCTTCAAGGCTTTCAACAACATTAAGGAGTTGATCACCTGCGACATGGTCATCTGAGGCCCTATGTTGTTTGTTGTACATATTAGTAGTCTATATGTTCTGTGCTTGGTGGATGTAGTATGGAACCACTGTCTTTTGGGTTAGGGACGTGTACCCCTGGTGTGAACAACTTATCAGGTAGCATGGTATGCACTTGGCTATGAACTATCCATAGTAGATATGTTCTTATTTATGCTTTGTTCATATGAATGTGTTGTGTTTGATGTGTTGTGTTGATGTATTGTGGTAAGATCACCACATTTGAATGTGGTGAGTGTATCACCTTGTGTGTGCAAAGAGAAAAAACTTTGTTGGCCACCAAACACCCTTTTTTGCATCTGTTGGAAAAAACAGGCAACCCAATGGGTTGCAATCTCAGCCCAATGTATGTGATCTAGCCTACCAAACGGGCTGCAGAAGTTGGCCCAACTCGGGTTCTCCCCTGGCAGTGCCATGGCCAGCACTATTGGACCAGGAAGAGAAACCTATGCAGGTACCAAACAGGCCGTAGAAGTCTCCTCGGTCTTACCGTCTTACCCTCCTTCGAATCAATCGATCCCGTTGGTCAATCCTCTCTTTAGATCGTCTATCGTCGCTGGAAGATCCCCACTCTATCCCAAAGCCCTCCATCCAGTTCGCTCGCCCCAAAGCCACCCCTAGTCGGGTAGGACTACTGGCATCCGGGCGCATGCAAGGCTCCCATCGCTCCATTCCCTTTCACTTCTCTCCCCATATTCTTCTCTTAGTTAACCCTAGGATTGGCATGGTGGAATTATCTTTGACCTTATGTTCTATATCCGAGATTCCGAGAGCCTAATTTTTTTGTCAGAAATGCTTGTACCAATCGATTAGCCTAGAAAATTATTCTCGTGAAATGTAACATCCCAAATCTTTAATCAAGATCCAAATCACCCAATTTAGGGTTAACACAATCTTTTCCCATTTAAATAATCAAGCATGCATATGTGTGTTGCATTAAATAAGAATTGTTGTGAATTGCCATGATTGAGTGATCTATTGATTGTAAAATGACTCTAAGGTGAATTACACATCATCTAGATCATTCCCAAGCAAATCCTAAATAAAAAGGAATCAAAAAGAATTAAATAAAGGAAATGGTCACTTTTGTCATTTCAATCCACTAGCCCACTTTGGGTGTTCCTAGGACTCAAATCCCAATAGAAACAATTATGGATCTTTGCACCCCTTGCTAGTACAAGTAATGATGTACCAAGGCCCACTTTGTGATCTTCCAAAATTATTCAAACACTAAATTTAATTGGCATTTGAAAATGGAATCTAGTTCATATGTATAGATCACCCCATTTCAAAAGCCTCTCAAATGAACTCCATTTAAAAATCCCAAGAAACCAGAGATGCTTAATCATGTGACAAACAACTCCACCAAATTTCATTTCAAAATTGAAAATTTAAATTCTTGCGACCATTTTGTCAAACACCTTGTGAGCAGACTCAAATTGGCCTAACTATCACTGTTTTTGATCAAATTTTGTCGAGCCATTTGAACCCAAATCAATGCCTTTGTCTCCCCTAAACCCAACCAGTCCATCAAGGACCTACCATTTGGCCTAGGGCAACAGTACACCGCCACCCCGAGGCCATGCTCGCTGGTCGATCATGCGTAGCTTGCAGCAGACCGCTAGCCCCTCTTCGCCGCTCCAGGAAGCAAGGTGTGACCTCACCACCGTCCACGCTCCACCCCACGGCCACTGCTAGCCACTGGACCACCCAGACAACCCCCGCACTATCCTCTCTACGCCACGCTAGAGCACGCCAGAGTGCCATCACCGCTAGCACGCCACAGACCGCGCCTCAACCCCAAACCGTGCGCGCCGCCCCGCCTTGACCACCTCAGCCTGCCAGACATGGCCGTACCCCACCGCTCGACCCACACTTACCGGGAACCATGTTGAGCACCGCCTCTGTCTCCCAGAGTGCGCGACGCGTCTGACCGTTAGCCACCACCCCTAGCACCACCATTACGCCCTAGCTAACCGCCAGGGAACCACCCACCATCCGCCTACCTCGCCCATGCCAATAGCCCCATGTGGCGTCGTCACCGACGAGCTCCGCCTATGATTCTCTGCCGCCTCACCACGTCTATATAAGGAAGCCTCCCCAGCATGAGTTCCTCACACTCTCACACTCCCCTCTCACCACAAGTCCTTCCCCACCTCTCGCCGGAGCAGCTCGAGCAGCCATTCGCCAGAATTTCACCGGAGGAAGCCGCAACAAAGGAGGAGACGCCCCCGTCGATTTCGTCCACCCTAGCCTCTACCGTGACTTTGCCTGAGCCCGCCGTCGTTGACTCGTTTGTTTGCCTACCTCTTCGCACTCGCTGGAGCCCTGGTACGCCCCCACTGCACCCTCGCCGTGTAGCTAGGTTTTTGTCTCGTCGGCGACGTGTTCGTCGTCAACGACGACCGTGAGCCGTTAATCTAGCTTTAATCCTACGGTCCACACTGCCTCATACTGCTTCGCATTTAATGAGCCACTGACAGGCGGGACCCCCCTGTCAGCAGTCCTCAGCGCCCCTGAGTGAATCTAGGCCGACCCAATTAATTTCCTGCGCTGGCCCTATGATTCAAATTTAGATTTTTCTTTTTAGACTTAAACTAGAATATGTCCCTTAGTTTGAAAATCAATTCAGAGAGTTCTACAAATCCAAATTGAGTGATTCCAATTTTGTTGGAAAGGTACTTTAAATCTCTATCCAAGCCAGTTGGATTTAAATCATTCAGTGTTAGAGATCTCTCCTAGTAAAAAATAACAAGACAGAAGCTTTTTCACATTCAAATATTTTTCTAAGAACAACCATAATAGCTTTTGAGTTGATTCACACTCCCAAAAATCACATTTAACCATACCTATCTGAATGTAATAATATTAAAGTTTGCATGTAGTGACTTTGGACTAGTTCCAAAATAATGCTATATAGGCATTTCTAGTCACTTTAAATCATTAAATATTAATCTTAAAAGTTATTAAAATGTGATCCAACATTTAAATCACATTCCCATGCATTAGAATATGTGGTGATGACATGTGTCCACATGATCCCATATTTTAATAGGAGAATATTAAATCTTAGTTAATTTCAATGAGTAGAAATTACTTTTCTCAAATAAAATAAAATGAAACTAGTTATTAAACCTTGTGATGTTGGTGATGATAATAGATCATCAAATGTGTGCCTTAGTGTACTAAATAGAGTAGTTAAGTATTGTTTGGTGATTGTGTATCCCGTATGTATTTATAGACGGTAGTACCGACCAAGCTTTCGAGGAGGAGGAGTTCTACCAAGAGGAGGAGGAAGAAAATTTCAACCACTACACTACACAAGGCAAGCTAACACTTGCAAGTTTCTTAACTATGCAAGCTAGAACTAAGCAAGCTAACACTTGCACCCTTAACTTGAGCAAATTCTTTAGGCATGCTTAGTAATACTTCTTGACTTATACCATCCCAAGTCTTATTTACAAGCTTTACTTTCCTTTACTTTACCAAAGTTCTTTACTTTGTTTATAGATAGCATAAAAAGTAGAAAACTTGGCCTATCTAGTTAGACTTAGATGGCATTCTATGGCATGAGATTGATTTTAGCATCCCACATTAGTGAACACTCTTAACTTAGTGGTTTAGAGCTAAACCAAAAACTTGATCACTTTAGATGGAAATACTTGGGGAAATGAGTTGTGAAAACCTTGGAATGATGAGTCATTGTATTGAGATGTTTTGACATGTGTTGAGAAACACAAAGGGTTTATGATGATGGAAATGTTGAGGCATGAGCCTTAGCCCTTTTATAAAAACTGATGGTTGGGTTCGGATGCGATACCATTCCAATTTTACCGTACAACCATAATACCTGAATTGGATAAGGCTTGGCCGGAAGTTTATATGCATTAGTGTGAGTTCCCTCACGGGAGAGGTCTGAGCTGAGGCTACCTCTCAATGTTTTCTACCTATGTAGTGCCCAGGATGACATATGGTCATGGCTGGGAGGCCAAGCTCATAGGAGAGGTGCTTATACCAGAGTGTGTAAAGGAAAGGTTATGTTTGATTATCTGCATACTAAGTATGATGATTCAGGGTTATCCCTGACAGATGTATCGAATCTTGTGGTGAAAGTGTACCACCTCTGCAGAGTGTCAAACTATTCGAATAGCCGCGTCCGCGGTTATGGACAGTTGGAGTGGCCATACTGTTCCGTTGTCAGATGTTTTCAAAATGACTTATGAAATGAATGATGAATCTTGACTTGACCACAGCATGGTTGCAACTATGAAACTAGTTTCCCAACTTAAGTGATTCTAGAACTTTATTTTATCTTTCTTTGTCTCTGAACTCAGCATAGGTTCCAAATTTAACTTTACAAATAAACTTAGAGTTAGCTTTCCTACCAGAACTACTTTACTTGTTAGTGATAGTTTGCGAGTACTTAAAGAGTACTCATGGCTTTTGTCCCTGGCTATTCTCATGGCCAGACTATGAAGAGGTACCAAGAGGAAGGACAGCAGCACGGCTATGATAACTAGGACTATCTCCCATCGTCAGCATTGCCTGTGCCACTAAAGATGGACCCCACCGCTACGCTTATTATTTATCTCCGCTGCTTGTTGTATTAAGACTGGATCATGAGATCCTTTATTTGTGTAGGACCTTCTTATGGTTTGTAATGGATGATTTACTGTGATATCCAATCTATTATGTCTCGCAAAAATGGTAATCCTAGGATTCGATGTATGGCATAACAGGCATCTGGGATTAAAAATCTGGGTGTTCACATGAAATATAATTGTGGTGCATTTGTTTGTGAGACAGTATCAGATATAAATGAAGAGAGACAAAGACCTATGTATTCCTAGAGAGGGCAGACCGCACTTAAGAACATAGGCGTATTTTCATCTTGTGAGGTATTTATGTTGCAAAATAGTCCACCCGTGTCCTAAGTTACAGTTGATAAACTATAGGGCAACTTACAAAGACGCTTGCAAAATAGAAAAGCTACAAACGTATGTCAAGTTTGGGGAAAATTTGCTATTCTCCCCAGATTGTGCAATGATGTGCAATTCTTTATGCACTCTTGTAGGAAAAAAACATGTGTATAATTCTTAAAATTTGTACTCTCTTCTTTTTTGTGTGTGGGTAGTACTCTCTTGTTAATAGTAGTATAATCTCTCTACATTGGTACGGGTTTGCTGCAGTAACTCCGATCCCAGTCCTCGTCAATCATGTAACTATCATTCCTTTGGGTAGTCTCTTGTTGGACATGTCAGACCACAGTCTCTTGTTTGTCCAAACATTATGGGTGTGTTTGGTTTGTGCCCAAGATTTCCCCACCAAATTTTTTGGCTAGCCAAAATTCTGGTTGAGACTTTGCTTGCCCACAAGTTGCCAACATTGCGAAAAAAATTAAACTAGAGTTTATAGTGGAGCATTGGCATGCCAAAAAGTTGGAAACAATCCAAACAAGAGCCAACGTTTTGGTCATGACCAAAATATTGGTAGGGTGCACTTTGGACACAATCCTAAACAAATGATCACTTTTCTACTTTGTTAGTAATTATGTGGTTTTCTTAATATTAGACTATCCAAAATTTCATGACTATCCAAGTATTTCATATAAAAAAGATCACATTGAATATTATGGCAATGGAGGTCTTACTAAACATAATTACATACATACTCACAACTAGGTAAATCAAAATCAAAATGTGAATTTACCAGTCGAATCTATCTAATGATGCATCATACCATATGATTATGTCATGCATTCATACCAAGATACTTCGTCCACTCATAAAGAACCACACCCTAGAAATCTAGAATCCATGTAGCCAGATCATTCTAATTTAACCATAGGTACCATTATGAGTATTCAAACTACATATATGAAAAGCAAAATGGCATTCTTGTATTTGAGGTGTAAATACTTCCATAAATCATAACTCAATTTGTCTACAACTTATGTAAAATATATAGTAGAATACTTAGAGGTTGAAATTGCGTCTTCTTGACTTTGAAATGTAAAAAATACCTTTCTTTTATTGCTATAGGTTGTGTACAAGAGATGCCGAATAAAAATCATAATAGAACAAACAATTGAAGTAAATGCAAATGCATGTGGATGTTGAAATTAAAGGGAATCTGACTTTTGATGCATAAAGTTACTATAAAACCTAAATCTGTTAGCTATTTTTTCAATGTGTTTTACATGTTCGTTCTGTTAATTCCAAATTACATGTAGAAAGAAACTCCCGATGAGCTTTACTGAAAAACCTTAGTTAATTCCAAAGGGTTGCGACTATGAAACTAGTTTCCCAACTTAAGTGATTCTAGAACTTTATTTTATCTTTCTTTGTCTCTGAACTCATCTTAGGTTCCAAACTTAACTTTACAAATAAACTTAGAGTTATCATTCCTACTAGAACTACTTTACTTGTTAGTGATAGTTTGCGAGTACTTAAAGAGTACTCATGGCTTTTGTCCCTGGCTATTCTCATGGCCAGACTATGAAGAGGACTACCAAGAGGAAGGACAACAGGACGGCTATGATAACTAGGACTATCTCCCATCGTCAGCATTGCCTGTGACACCGAAGATGTACCCCACCGCTATGCTTATTGTTTATCTCCGCTGCTTGTTGTATTAAGACTGGATCATGAGATCCTTTATTTGTGTATGACCTTATAATGGTTTGTAATGGATGATGTACTGTGATATCCAATCTGTTATGTCTCGCAAAAATGGTAATCCTGGGATTGCGATGTATGGCATAACAGGCATTTGGGATTAAAAATCCAGGTGTTGACAAGTTGGTATCAGAGCCAGGTTGACCATAGGAGACCCTAGTTAGAATGGACGTCCGAACAAAAACTTAGTTTCAAAAACCAAAGTGAATATTTATGAAAACTATTTCCTCTCTTACCCTTGGGATTCTTTCTCTCAAAAAAAGTTACATGTTCCTCCAAATTCTTACATTACTACATAAAATCTGGACACACTTGATCACTTCACTAACTTTCTCATCCTAAATTCTTATAGATGGAAGCTCAGTACAATAAGTTCTACCAGTTGGGCCATCGAGACCAACTGATCTTTGAGAGGGATCTAGATGCACTGTCTAAGTACTTGGAGCGTCCTCATCTGGAATTTCTTGGAGCTCAACTCCCTGGTCCCCCAGGAGGAGATTTGCAATGGCTAGTAACTGCTGATCTTCGAGGCAAGATAGAGGCACCATCATCCAGGAGGATTCAGTTCTCCATGAGAGAGAACAACTGGCGAGATGGATTAGCCAGGGCAATGCATGAAGCTCTCGCTCGTCTTTGTGCACAGAATGTCAAATTGATCCAAGGAACCCGCTTTGCTCACTATGCAAGGCGTGATTCTATGAGAATGCCTCTGGAGATGCCAAGTCACCCGGAGTTGAAGCGTCAAGTGGAGAACCTCGACTTCCTGCTATACGACAGACAGAAGGAATTGGACAATGCTAGAGAGTTCGCCAACCGCAACCTCGCCATTGCCGCTCAAAAGGCCCAAACTTTCTCACTGCTAGTCAAGGATCGCCAGTCTCTTCGCCGTCAACGCGCAAAGAAGGATCACACCATCGACCGTCTTCGCAAGAAGGTGGCCGAACTCGAGAAGACCATCAAGGAGCAAGAAGCTCAGCTGGTAGCAAAAGAAGAAGAAGAGGAAGGTGAAGACATCCAAGGGGATACTGACTCCTACCTCAGCAATGATGATGACTATATGGAGGATGATGCCATGGACTTCTACACCGACGATGAGGACTCCGACTTCATCGATGATGAGTAGATGCACTAGAGCACTATCGTAGGAGTGAGGAGTATCGGTCCCATTGTATTGTAGCTCATAGAATGGTTCTTAAAACCATCTGTTTTCCTTTGATGTTGTGGTGTGTGTGTTTGTATCGTGTGCTTTGCTTGAATGAATGAGAAGAAGTTAGTTGCAAAATCTGAGTCAAACTCAAAGTTTTAGCTTTGAAACCAAAACCATGAACCTTAGAACTTTCCCTCTTACCCCTTTATCTATCTCAATCTTCAGATGACTCGTGGAAACCAAGGAGGGAGCAGCTCATCGCAAGACCCAATGCTACAGATTCTACAGACTCTCATTGCAGACCGTGAAGCTAGTAGGGAAGAGCGCCAAGCAAATCTAGCCACCCTGCAGAAGATCACCTAGATGGCTCACAACAATCAGAACCATGGAAATCAGGATCATCCAGGATCCAAGCTTAAAAATTTCCAGAATACCAATCCCCCAATCTTTAGCACTTCAGAGAACCCACTAGATGAAGATGATTGGTTGTAGACCATGGAGAACAACTTAGAAGTAGCCAGAGTGGATGACAACGAGAAAGTTCTTTCTGCCACCCACTATTTGGCAGGAGATGCAATAGCATGGTGGAACAGCACCCGCACAATGAACCATGGTCAAGTGATGACATGGGAAGCCTTGAAGATCAAGTTCAGCTGCACCCACGTGCCGCAGGGTCTAGTCACTAGAATGAGAGATGAGTTCAGAGAGTTAAAGCAAGGCAGACTGACTGTAGTGGAGTACCGTGACAGATTATTGTCCCTAGCCAGGTATGCACCTGATGAGATCAATACTAAAGCCAAGAAGAAAGAGAGATTCGTGAACAGACTGCATGATGAGATGCAGATAGTTCTCGTCAACATCCGTTTCGAGGATCTCGAAGATCTAGTCGACTTTGCCATTCAGATGGAAGGGAAGATTAATCAAGCAAACGACAACCGCAAACGTCGGATGATGCACCAAGCTGGATCCAACAGTCACCAGAAGTACCGTCCCAACCCTTCTGCAGGATATGCCCCACGGAACAATCGACCCCCAATGTCTCGTCCAAGCTACCCCAACCGTAGCGGAGGAAATGTGAAGTTCGGAGGAAACAACAACAACCCCGGCAACTCCAACAACTTCAACCATGCACCGCCCAATTCCAACAACAATAACACTGCACCCAGAACTAGAAGCAATGTTGTGCCCATGGCAGCCAAAGACAAGTCTCAGATTACTTGTTTTGAGTGTGGAGTGAACGATTACTATTCCAATGAGTGTCCCAAGAAGATTGCTGCCACTGCCAATCGGAATGCCCCAGCTCAACAGCAGCATCGTGTTTGGCCCGAAAGAAGATTCGCCCTAGGGAACCCTCACAACCGCAATGGTCGTCTCTTCCACATGAACGCCGAAGAAGCCCAAGAAGCGCCAGATGTAGTGCTGGGTATGTTTTCTATCAACTCAGTTTTAGCAAGAGTGTTGTTTGATTCTGGAGCATCGCACTCATTTGTCACCGAAGAATTTGCATGCACTAGTAAGATTCACCCGACCAACTTGAAGCATGTCATGATAGTTCAAATCCCCGGTTCAACTACAAAAGCTAGAAAAATTTACAAAGTTGTACCTATCAGAATACATGGGATAGATTATTATGCCAATCTAATAGTACTTGGAAACAAGGGTTTGGAAGTAGTACTAGGAATGGATTGGATGTCAAAGCATAAAGGATTAATAGACTGTGCCAAGAAAGCCATCACCATGACCAGTAGCTCTAGAGTATCAGTAGAGCATATATCTGAAACCTTACCTCGTCAATTCAAGTGCAACAAGAGTCTAGCCCTACCCACCATAGACCAAGTCAGAGTAGTCTGTGAATACCCCGACGTATTCCCAGATGAATTGCCCGGTATGCTAGGACATATTGTGTCATCCGGAGGAGTCGCTGTTGACCCTGCAAAGATCAGAGATGTTGAAGAATGGGAAGCCCCAACCACTCAAACCCAAGTCCGTGCATTTCTTGGATTAGCGGCATATTACCACAAGTTCATAGAAGGATTTTCGAGCATCGCAAGACCCATGACCCAATTGTTGAAGAAGGACAAGAAGTTTGAATGGACTGACAAATGTGAAGCAAGTTTCCAAGAGCTCAAGAAGAGATTGATTTCAGCCCCAATATTGATCATGCCAGATATCAAGAAGCCGTTTGATGTGTATTGTGATGCATCCAAGATTGTTCTCGGATGTGTGTTGATGCAAGAAGGCAAAGTCATAGCATATCTGTTTCGACAACTGAAGCAGCATGAGCAGAACTATCCTACCCATGATCTCTAGTTATCAGCCATAGTTTTGGCATTGAAGACATGGCATCATTATCTTATGGGTAATCGCTGTGAGATTTACTCAGATCACAAAATCTTGAAGTATATTTTCACTCAGAAGGAGTTGAATATGAGGCAAAAGAGATGGATAGAATTAATCAAGGATTATGACCTTGACATTCACTATCACCCCGGCAAAGCCAATGTGGTAGCGGATGCTCTTAGCAGATTGCCGTGTAGGCTAAACACTATGATCAAGGAGAAGCAACCAAGTTTGTATGAAGAGTTGGAGCATTTCAGAACTGAGCTAGTTAGCAACGGATTTTTAGCTAGCATTGAACTTCAACCCACTTTGATTAGCCAAATCAAGGAAGCCCAGAAGGGAAATGCAAGTATCGACGGAATCAAGCGTCGTATTGGTACAGGAAAGGTACCGAGATTCACCAAAAATGAGGAAGGAGTTTTGTGGTACAAAGTACGTATCTGTGTGCCAACAGATTCGGAGCTGAAGAAAGTTATCATGCAAGAAGCTCATGATACTCTTTATTCTATCCAACCCGGAGGAACAAAGATGTATCAAGATTTGAAGGAGCAATTTTGGTGGCACAAGATGAAGAGAGAAATCGGAAGCTACATCGCCAAGTGTGATATCTGTCAGAGAGTCAAAGCGGAACATCAGAGACCCGCAGGACTGTTGCAACCATTGCAGATTCTGAAATGGAAATGGGATTCCGTCGGAATGGACTTTATCACCGGTTTGCCAACTTCTAGTAGGGGAAATGACTCTATCTGGGTCATAGTTGATAGACTGTCCAAGGTAGCCCATTTCATACCTGTCAAGACAACATACCAGAGTTCGAAGCTAGCAGAGTTGTACATTGCTAGAATCGCCAGTTTGCATGGAATGCCCAAGACCATAGTATCAGATCGAGGAACCCAATTTACCTCGAGATTTTGGTAGAAAGTCCAAAAAGGATTAGGAACCAAGTTGAATTTCAGCACAGCTTATCACCTGCAAATAGATGGACAGACTGAAAGAGTCAACCAAATCCTAGAGGATATGTTGAGAGCTTGTGTGCTCGAGTATGGATCAAACTGGGAAGACTACCTGCCTTTCGTAGAATTCTCATACAACAATAGTTATCAAGCCAGTTTGCAAATGGCACCATTTGAGTTCCTATACGGAAGAAAGTGTCGTACCCCTTTGAATTGGTCGCAAGTAGGAGAGAGTTAGATTTTCGGACCCGACATCCTATGAGAAGCCGAAAAGAAGGTTCACAAAGTCAGTGAGCACCTCAAGACCGCCCAATCCAGACAGAAGAGTTATGCCGACAAGAGAAAGACAGACCTGACTTTCAATGTCGGAGATTATGTGTATCTCAAAGTGTCGCCATTGAAGGGAACCCAACATTTTAGTCTGAAGGGAAAGTTAGCCCCCAGATATATTGGACCATTCAAGATTCTGAATCGTCACGGAGAAGTATCATATCAACTGGAACTGCCAGAGGAGATGTCTGCTATCCACAATGTGTTCCATATCTCGTTACTTCACAAATGTCTAGAAGTACCAGAGAAGACCGAAGTTTTCAAGAACATCAATCACCGAGCTGTTGATATCAACAAGGATCTGACGTATCGTGAAGTGCCCATCTGTATTTTGGAAGAAGCTTACAGAACCACCCGGACCCGGAGTATCAAGTTTCTCAAGATTCAATGGAGCAACCATACCGAAGAAGAAGCCACTTGGGAGCGAGAAGATTACATTTGGACTGAGTTCCCAGATCTCTTTAGTTCCTAGTTTTTCTTTCTTAAATCTCGGGACAAGATTTTCTTTAAGGGGAGAAGGTTTGTAACATCCCAAATCTTTAATCAAGCTTAATCAAGATCCAAAACACCCAATTTAGGGTTAACAAAAACTTTTCCGATTTAAATAATCAAGCATGCATATGTGTGTTGCATTAAATAAGAATTGTTGTGAATTGCAATGATTGAGTGATCTATTGATTGTAAAATGACTCTAAGGTGAATTACACATCATCTAGATCATTCCCAAGCAAATCCCAAAGAAAAAGAAATCAAAAAGAATTAAATAAAGGAAATGGTCACTTTTGTCATTTTAATCCACTAGCCCACTTTGGGTGTTCCTAGGACTCAAATCCCAACAGAAACAATTTTGGATCTTTGCACCCCTTACTAGTACAAGTAATGATGTACCAATGCCCACTTTGTGATCTTCCAAAATTATTCAAGCACTAAATTTAATTGGCATTTGAAAATGGAATCTAGTTCATATGTATAGATCACCCCATTACAAAAACCTCTCAAATGAACTCCATTTAAAAATCCCAAGAAACCAGAGATGCTTAAGCATGTGACAAAAAACTCCACCAAAATTTCATTTCAAAATTCCAAATTTGAATTCTTGCGGCCATTTTGTCAAACACCTTGTGAGCAGAATCAAACTGGCCTAACTATCACTATTTTTTATCAAATTTTGTCGAGCCATTTGAACCCAAATCAATGCCTTTGTCTCCCCTAGACCCAACCAGTCCATCAAGGACCTACCACTTGGCCTAGGGCAACAGTTGACCGCCACCCCGAGGCCATGCTCGCCGGTCGATCATGCGCAGACCGCAGCAGACCGCTAGCCCCTCTCCGCCGCTCCTGGAAGCAAGGCGTGACCTCACCGCCATCCACGGTCCACCCCATGGCCACTGCTAGCCACTGGACCACCCCAGACAACCCCCACACTATCCTCTCTGCGCCGCGCCAGAGCACGCTAGAGCGCCATCACCGCCAGCACGCCACAAACCGTGCCTCGACCCCAGACCGCGCGCGCCGCTTTGCCTTGACCACCTCAGCTCGCCAGACATGGTCGTACCCTGCCGCTCGACCCACACAAGCCAGGAACCACGTAGAGCATCGCCTTTGTCTCCCAGAGCGCGCGACGCGCCCGACCGTTAGCCACCACCCCTAGAACCACCATTACGCCCTAGCTAACCGCCAGGGAACCACCCACCGTCCGCCTACCTCGCCCACTGATGGCTCAGTGTTGATGTAGAGCTCGTTGGGGAACCCCAATAGGAAGGTATGATGAGCACATCAGCAAGTTTTCCCTTAGTACGAAACCAAGGTTTAATCGAACCAGTAGGAGCAAGGAAACACCCCAAAGGTGTTGCTAGCTGAGCCTTGGCAGGGCGCACTACCGATGCTAGTAGAAACGTGGAGACCTGCACAACACAACCATAGAACTTTGTCCCCACCTTGCGATGAGTTTGTCAATGTCACCGGTTTTGCTGAAAACAAAGGATTAAACGTATCGAATGGAAAGAAGTAAAAGTTTGCAGAAAGTAAACACAAAGCAGTAAACAGTTTGTAGATTGTATGTAAAAGAAAGGACTGGGATCTATAGTTCACTAGAGGTGGCTCTCCTTAAGATAGATAACATGTTGGGTGAACAAATTACAGTGGGGCAATTGACAAACATCACGAAAGCAATACATGCATATACTAATCATCTTGACTCCTTTGGAACTTGATTGGGCATTACAAAATTATACAAAGACAGCCATCCAACTTCATCTATGACTAATAATCCACCTTCAGGTTATCATCCAAACCCCCTTTAGTATTAAGTTGCAAGCAACAGATTATTGCTTTACGAATTGCGTGTAATGTAAAGAATACGATTGTTCTATGAACAAAGGATTGTTGTTTTCTCCCTAGTAGCAACAACACATCTAGTACCTTAGAGATTTCTGTCACTTCCCTAGGTTACCAGAGGCATGAACCCACTATCGAGCATAAATACTAACTCTTGGAGTTGCTAGCATCTACTTGGCCAAGATAGCTACTAACAACGGAAAGCATGCAAGATCACAAATAACAAAGACATGATAGAATCAATAATCAATCTGAAATAGCATCTCAATATCCATCGGATCCCCACAAACACAACATGCAGAATTACAAATAGATGATCTTGATCATGAACGGAGCTCACAAGATCTAGACATGAAAGCACACAGGAGGAGAACTAGCCATCTAGCTACTACATGGACCCGTAGTCCAGAGATGAACTACTCACGCATCACACCAGAGGCTTGCATGATGATGAAGAAGGCCTCCAGGGTGAATTCCCCTCTCCGGCAGGGTGCCAGGAAGAGCTTCAGATCCCTCCCGATCTAGGGATGGAGATGACCGCGGCTATAGACTCTTTCGTGGATTTTTGATCAGGTACTTAGGGTTTTCGTCCAGAGGGCAATATATAGGCGGAAGGAGAGGCCAAGGGGGTGTTGGGGTCGGCCAGACCACCCCCTGGCATGGGCCAGGCCTGGTCGCGCAGCCAGGTGGTGTGACCAGCCCCCATCCCTTCTCCGTCTCGTATTCTGGCATCTGATGACTTCCGGAAAATAGGCACTTTGGCTTTTGTCCCATCCAATTCCAAGAATATTCATTTTCTAACTTTTCTGGAACCAAAAACAGCAAAAAAAATGGGGAGTTGGCACTATGGCTCTTGTTAATAGGTTAGTCCAAGAAATCATATGAAAAGTACTCCAAAGTGTGGACAAAACACAAGAAAGTAGATAAAACCAAGCATGGAACATCAAAAATTATAGATACATTTGCAAGGTATCAACATCCCCAAGATTAACTCTCGCTCGTCCTCAAGTAGGTAAGTGATAAAAAGAAAGAATAATTTTTGAGGTGACATGCACCATCAAAGACTTGATCAAAGTATTCGTAAAACATTCAAAGCTGGGATCATAGTACTTCAATCATAACATGAAATACAAAGTTCTAGCAATAAGATGAAGAAACTATGATGCAACATGAAAAGGCACAAACAAAAGATTCATGAATAACAATTCTTTGCAAGACATTTGTTTGTTTCACATAAAGAAAACATAGCATAATAGTATTCAGCTTGTCCCTCATAGAGTAGAAAATATAAATGCATAGGACACCTTCAAAGTTCATAAGAGTGACTAGATACAAATAGTTCAAAACAAGAAATATCAAGTTATGCATCAATCAACTAGTCTTGGGACAATGCACATAGAACTAAGAATGGCCACTATGCTCTCAAAGTAGGTGCATAAAGGTAGAAGGTGGAGACTCAATATAGTGGTGGAAGAAAGGCCTTCATAGAAGGAAGTAGGGATTCAAGTCTCATAAAGAGCTTCCAAAATTTATGGTACTTAATAGCTTTCAGCTCTCATTGCCCCTATCATAAACATCTTGAAGTGATTAAGGTTAAAGTGAACAAACTATGGTGTACATGCTTGACGAAGTATAAGTTAGAAATCTCATGTCCCTTGGATATGAGGGTTGCTCCTCATGCTACTCAAGTTTAGTCACCGGTAAGTTCTTGTCATCGTAAGTACATGTGTATCATAGAGAACCGCCAACGGGGTACCCCTTGCCCGATGATACGGAAGAATCCCCATATCAAAATGACAAGGCAAGCAGACAACGAGCATCTCAGCAATCTTCTTATTTACCATGGGAATATGGTGCTTTTTTCTCTCTTTCCACTTTTCATAATCTCTTTTTTGTTTTTCTCTTTTTTCTCAATATAGGACTCTTTTTTTATAAGAAGAATGCTTCATAGACAGCTCATTATGGTTACGCTACAGGTTTCCACCATGTCAGCATGGATTAGACCAGCGGCCCAGGTGTTTCTCGAACACATATACATGATTCCATGGACTTACAAGCTCCCCTTTCATTTCACGCTGACGACATCCATATACAAAAAAGCATGATATCAACTAGGTACAAAGTACCAAGTGCAATGTTGAAAGAGTTCCCCATGACAGCATGGTTCTGCTAATTCCCAACAAATAAGTGCAAGCATATACAACATAGACGACACAATGGTTCAAGTTTATTAAGGGCAAGAAAAGTAAAGTGTGCCATCAAGTTCGTGAGAGCTTTAATCACTAGTTTTCTCATAACAAGTTCAATTTGGAAGGTAAAAAAAAGCATGAATATACTTGGAATAGCTTAAGCTAGTAGGTAGGTATGGTGGACTCTTTGGAATAACTTGGTTTAGGGAGTTGGATGCAAGAGTGGAACTCATACTTGGTTGCGGAGGCTAGCAAAAGACTGGGAGCGACAATCTAAGAGAGCAGTAATGGCCATAATCATGCAGAGCGATAAAACATCATTGATCAAAGCATAAAGTAATACTACAAGTTGAAAACTAAAGGATCATAAAGGCTATGGTGACTTGAGATAGTCATAACATGGTGTGAGCATGCGCCAAGTCAACCCAAATAAAGCATCAAAGGAGAATACCACTATACTATGCTTTAATATGCTAAAACAACGCATGATTCATCCAAGACACATTAAGCAATCTCAATTGTTTATAACAAGTCATGCTACAGCAAAGAATACTAAGCATAAAGCCATCAAGTCATGGCATGACAAAGCATAGGCCAGAGTCAAAAACTGTAGCACCCCGGTAAAACCACTACTAGAAAATCGCTCGTTGTTTGTGCATCATCATGATCGCATGCTCATGTCATCATGCCATATTGCATTTGAGCATTGTCATCATCATGCATCTGTTTGCCTAAAACTATTTTCTAAAAGCCTATCTTTGTTTTCTAAATATCCTCCATTTTATTTTAAATCTAAACCACGGTCTTTTTCAGATCTTTGGTTTGTCTAAAAACTATTTGCAAAAATCTTTTAAAAATAAAATAAAACTATTTTATGTGCACCGGGGAAGCCAGCCCAGCCATTAGGTCAGGCCACCTACAACCTCGGCCTAGCTAACTAAAACTAAACCTTGCCAAACCCTAGACCAGACCCAAACCCTAGCCTAACCGGTCCACCCAGCCGCTACACACCTGTGTCGCACACAAACGCCACTGCCACTAACCACAGGAACGCACGCACACGCGGGAGCACAATGTGACACGCGCATCACACCATGGCACCACCACTGACCCCACCTATCCCTGGCGTTTTTGCGCTTAGCCCCTTCCACTACTGGGTGGACCGTTAGAACACTAGCTACTGAAGGTTCAGTTTTAACACCAAATAAACTTCCATTCGAATACTAGCTACTGAAGCACTTCCCTCAAAAAGCTCAATTCCCTAAAAGAACTCAAAAAGGAACCAACAAGAAGCAAATGTAGAAAATGGCAGGAATCTGTCAGAACATACCAGCAGGTAAAGACGAATTTTTTTGAAGACCTTCTATTGCTCAAATCAAAAAGTGTTGAACTAACGAAAGTTAGATAACAACCAGACCCAAACCCTAGCCTAACCGGTCCACCCAGCCACTACACACCCGTGCCGCACACAGCCGCCGCTGCCACTGACCACCGGAACGCACGCACACGCGGGAGCACAATGTGACACGCACAGCACACCATGGCACCACCACTAACCCCACCTACCCCTGGCATTTTTGCGCTTAGCCCATTCCACTGCTGGAGAGAAAGCGATCGGATCCTCCCCCACCTAGCCCGCTCCTTCCTCCTGATCGATCCCCGTGACCTCGTCCGCCTCCATCCTCGATGCCGCCCTCGTCTCCTTCTCGAGGTCCGGCGTCAGCAGCGCCTCCCCATCCTCGTCGACCCCCATCCCTGGCTGCTCCTCCTCATCTCGCGCAGGACCCCGCTGCTAGGGAGAGACCCTGCTCAATCCCCATGGAAGTCGTCGCGCGAGCCCGATGCTCCCTCGTTCCCGACCCTGAGGCTGCCGCCAAGCCCGCCTCGATCTGCGACCGTGGGACGCCGCCACAGGGAGCTCCGCCATCCTCCGGCACCCTGCTACCTTCCTCGAGCCCAACAAGCTCCGACCGCCCCTGCCTCACCTCCTCCTTGCGCCGAGCTCGCCCGCCCTGCGTCCGACCGTTGTCACCCTAGTGACCTCGACCGCCCTGGCCGCCTCCCCAGCACGCGGGCTCCTCTGCTTCCGGCCGCCAGCAGCTGCGTGTTGTCGCCAAGCCCTACATCACCGTGGTGCCTCCTTCGCCGAGCGTCGCGCCCTTTCTCCTGTCTGCGCGCCTGCACCGCCGCAACGTGTCCCCGGTCGTCCGCTGTTCCCAGTTGCTGCCTCGACCTTCCCAGCTCACCTCGAGTCCTGCCTCCCTGTTGCTTGGCACCGACCCTGCCCCCTCGATCCTATAGTGCCGCATCATCTCGTTATCCCTGCTCGCGACAGGATGACGTAAAGGAGACATGTTGTAGATGTTTTGGTTTTTGGGATTATGCTATATGCTAAACTACTGAAGATGTTGATGTTTGTCTTCATTAAGGCAAGGTGATGCTGATCGATGGATATAATCTCTCGACAAGATGTCTGGGACATGGATCCGATGACCAAGGCCAATGTGCCGATGCGGTGTTTGTGTTGAGGAGCCTCAACGTTGTCGGGAAGATCCTGTGTTACGACTGCTCTTGGCTCCCGTGTGATGTTTGGTGTACCACCGGCGCCGAAGTCCAAGACCGACACCGCCCATCGACCTACAACCCGAGTACGCCGATATGGAACCGAAGCCGGTGCCCCAAGATCTCCGACATGGATCCCCAAGTTCACCGACACGGAACGCCAAGACCCCCGGATCAATGGTCGAGAACCCGAAGACCGACCCCGGATCCAAACCCCGGCATCGGCTTCACGCTCTCCTTCCAGGATGCCAAGACCCATTCCCGGAGGCGAAGGCCGATCTTGTCGACCCCTAGACCCTCGGAGCCCCAAGTTCGCCGAACCCTAATGTGATCCGCTTTCTGAGATCCCTATTTTTATAATATGACATTATCACTTGTTGCATATCAAATGGTTCATGCTCGCATACATATTCATTTGTTTGGGGGTACTTTGTCGAATCACCTCATAATTAAATATGGAGTGTTTATGCGGGATACATTTGTCTTATTCTGGACTCCATTTAAATTTGTGTAGAGAACTGATGCCATGTTTTGACTTGTTAATACAACATTTAAATTGCGGGGTATCTAAAAAACATGAACCTATTAATTAATTGTCGAGACCCCAGTTCCGCTTAATATTGCCTAATTGCATCGCATTTTCGCCACGTCATGCATCATACATACATCATGCCGGATCTTTTGCCGTAGTATTAAATAGTGTATCCAGTGTTCTTCTAGTGCTTTGCTTCTTCACGGACTAGGCTGATGAGTTGATGCGAGTGCCGATTCGATCTTCGGATGAACCTTTGGCAGTGTTTCCCAGGCGAGCATTCTCCCCCTTTCTACCTATTTTGCATTTATAGTCTTTATTTCCTTCTGTTGATCTATTGCTATTCGTGTCGCGATGCTTTAGTGTTCCGTACCAGATATATTCCGTGCAACCTTTATATTGCCTTGGACACCTCCTATTACCTGTTGTTTGGTAGATAGATGGTCTTGCGAGTCATAGTCGCTTGCTCAGGTGCGATCTCGTGTCGTGAAGTACCACACGGTTGTTGGAATGTTGTCATATGCTTTAAGGTGGAGAGGATCATGACTTTCAATACAACTATTAAATTGCGGGGATAACTAATGAAAGAGGCACCGGTGGGCAATATGTGCTATTTGGTTTTTCATGTCCACTTGTGTCCTGTAGGGCCCCGAGTACTTGTACCTGTTCCTTGATTATTTGCACTATCCACATCCGGGAGACCCTATGGATCCCCCTTAGCCAGAGCTTGATTCATTTCTTATTTCTTGGGGCCACAAACTAGTTTGGGGCTTTATTACTATCTTGTACTTATGCCATGCTTTACTGCTTTATTTACGATTGTGCGTGGAGCACCTGTACTATTTTGGATGCGGAGTGTTTTCGCGGTATCGACAAGCCCAATCACACTTTTCGGTTCCCAGTCGTTTACAGCCATTGACGCAAACCTTGGGTCCGTGTCGGAGCCGGCCAACTTCGTTGCAGTTAGCTTAATAGGGTGGCCCCCTGAAATATTTTATGAATCCTGTGATTGCTTTGTCGTGAAAGCCTCGTTGGGTTTTGATTTGGTTTTTCCGAGGTTGATCATGTGTGTGTTGCTATTTGTGCACCCCTGCAGGGTAAATCTTTCCGAAAGCCGTGTCCGCAGTTATGGACGACTTGGAGCACAGTATCTCGATCATAGACAAGCATAACTAAAGTAGTGCTATAAATTTGACTTAATATGTGACTAGTACTCAGCTTCACTTCAATGGAATGGATAATAAAAGTGCCAACAACTGGTGGAACTGGGGTGTATCGTGTCATGTTATACCTTCCTAGTAAGTATCGCAACTCCAATGGAATGAAATAAAAGTGCCAACAACTGCTAGGTTTGGGATGTCACATGCTAATTGTATCTGACTAGTAAGTACTGCAACTGCAACTAAATGGTTAACTAAAACTGCCACTACTTATGCTATCAGGATGACTCGTGCTATCTATATCTGACTAGTAAGTGCTTCAACTATAATGGAATGAATAATACTGCCAACCGTGTGAGTTCCTCGGTTTGACTTCCTCGTTTGGTCTCGAGGGAGAAATGCTAGGATGGGTATGATTGTTGTTAGTATCAGGTTGTTCCCGAATAGGTCTCTCTTATCCCTCTCTAATAGCCGACAGTTGCATCGAGTCTCTATAGGTTGTTTAGTGTTGTTGTGCTGCCGCTTCATTTCCCCATACCTATGTAGGCGAGAGCCGCTGAATTCTAGCCTCGCCGTGTACTGGCCTTAGTACTGATGCTCCCCTTTTTCCTTTGCCCTTTGTTGGCACCCCTTTTGTTTTAGCAGGTTTGAGATTGACGTCGTTAGCAGGGTTACCCTTCCGGCTTGGCCTGGGCAGGGTTATGGACGCCATTGGTTATTCTTCAGGATTCTTAGTCCCATTTGCATCTTATCCGTACTCTGATGTTGTACCGTTTTCGAGGTGATTTGGATCTTTGTACTGTATATATGTATTCTTGACTCATGGAGTCGTTGTTGTATATATATGTTCTGACGGTTCCATCCTGGACTATTGTGTAATGTTATTACTGCGTTTTCCACCCGCACGCAAGTGCTTGGTGGGCATCTTTGAATCGTTTCTATGCGGGTTTAGCGGGAATCGCTAAACCTTGCATAGGGCCAATTCGAGGGTGTTACAAAGTGGTATCAGAGCTCAGCAGTTACGATACCCCACTGGTCCCGCCTGTGGGATAACCTAGCTAACATACGATATAGAGTGTCAAAATTATTTTGCAAAATCTGTTGGATAGATCTGATTAGGTCTGCTTTTACTCCTTACCTTTATGCTCTTCTCCTCTTACCTTTGTGAGTTTTGAATCTGCTCTCTTATATTTTCTTCAAGTCTAGGAATTCTCGTGGTTGGGTTTCCGCCGTACCTTCAGGGTTTCGCTTCCTCCTTTGGTAACGGTGCTCCTACATCCAGTCTTCATGCTATCTGAGGAATCCTTCATCTGTTGGACTTCTCTTTGTTCTTTCTTGTGCCATCCGGTGGTTTTCAAAGTGACGACATCATCTACATCAGAAGAGCCTACAACATTCTTTTGTTTCTGAACCTCGCTTGTCGAGATCTTCAGTCTGAATTCCGAGAGTGGTTGCATGATTCTTCTATTCTTGTACAGAGTAATGCTTTGGGTGCGCGATGGACTAATCACCATCCGACTACTCTTATCATTCACTTTTGTACATTGAATCGGTGGATCAAACAATTTAACTCCTTCCACAGGAGTTAGAGGTGGCCTTACCTTTTCAGACCTCTTCCTTCATCCGTGTTTCTCTGGAGTGTTCTCTCAACGAACATGAGCAACGACCCCTTGTTGGTGGTGTCGCCAAATTGAAGATGGAGTAGGATCTTTGTTAGTGGTGTCGCAAGAATATCCATATCGGCGGCCTTCTTCCCCGTACCATGAGGCGGATCTCGAGGGCGAGATCCATTGTTAGTGGTGTCGAATTGTAGAACCCCGGTAAAACCACTACTTGAAAATCGATCGTTGTTTGTCCATCATCATGATCGCATGCTCATGTCATCATGCCATATTGCATTTGAGCATCATCATCATCATGCATTTGTTTGCCTAAAAGTATTTTCTAAAAGCCTATCTTTGTTTTCTGAATATCCTCCGTTTTATTTTAAATCTAAACCACGGTCTTTTTCAGATCTTTGGTTTGTCTAAAAACTATTTGCAAAAATCTTTTAAAAATGAAATAAAACTATTTTATGTGCACCGGGGAAGGCAGCCTAACCATTAGGCCAGGCCACTTACAACCTCGGCCCAGCTAACTAAAACTAAACCTTGCCAAACCCTAGACCAGACCCAAACCCTAGCCTAACTGGTCCACCCAGCCGCAACACACCCGTGCTGCACACAACCGCCACTTCCACTAACCACAGGAACGCACGCACACGCGGGAGCACAACGTGACACGCGCAGCACACCATGGCACTACCACTAACCCCACCTACCCCTGGCGTTTTTGCGCTTAGCCCCTTCCACTTCTGGAGAGAAAGCGACCGGATCCTCCCCCACCTAGCCCGCTCCTTCCTCCCGATCGATCCCCGCGACCCCGTCCGCCTCCATTCTCGATGCCGGCCTCGTCTCCTTCTTGAGCTCCTGTGTCAGCAGTGCCTCCCCATCCTCATCGACCCCCGTCCCTGTCTGTTCCTCCCTATCTCGCGCAGGACCCCGCTGCCAGGGAGAGACCCCGCTCAATCCCCTTGGACGCTATCGTGCGAGCCCGATGCTCCCTCGTTCCCGACCCTAAGGTTGCCGCCAAGCCTGCCTCGATCTGCGACCGTGGGATGCCGCCACCGGGAGCTCCGCCGTCCTCCGGCACCTCGCTGCCTTCCTTGAGCCCGACAAGCTCTGACCGCCCCTGCCTCACCTCATCCTCGCGTTGAGCTCGCCCGCCCTGCGTCCGACCGTTGTCACCCTAGTGACCTCGACCGCCCTGGCCGCCTCCCCAGCACGCGGGCTCCTCTGCTTACGGCCGCCAGCAGCTGCGTGTCGTCGCCAAGCCCTACATCAACGTGGTGCCTCCTTCGCCGAGCGTCGCGCCCTTTCTCCTGTCTGCGCGCCTGCACCGCCGCAGCGTGTCCCCGGTCGTCCGCTGTTCCCAGTTGCTGCCTCGACCTTCCCAGCTCACCTCGAGTCCTGCCTCCCTGTTGCTTGGCACCGACCCCGCCCCCTCAATCCTGCAGTGCCGCATCGTCGCGTTATCCCTGCTCGCGACAGGATGATGTAAAGGGGACATGTTGCAGATGTTTTGGTTTTTGGGATTATGCTATATGCTAAACTACTGAAGATGTTGATGTTTGTCTTTGTTAAGACAAGGTGATGCTGATCGATGGATATAATCTCTCGACAAGATGTCTGGGACATGGATCCGATGACCAAGGCCAATGTGCTGATGCGGTGTTTGTGTTGTGGAGCCTCAACGTTGTCGGGAAGATCATGTGCTACGACTGCTCTCGGCTCCCATGTGATGTTTGGTGTACCACCGGCGCCGAAGTCCAAGACCGACACCGCCCATCGACCTACAACCCGAGTACGCCGATATGGAACCAAAGCCGGTGCCCCAAGATCTCCGACATGGATCCCCAAGTTCACCGACACGGAACGCCAAGACCCCCGGATCAATGGCCGAGACCCCGAAGACCGACCCCGGATCCAAACCCCGGCATTGGCTTCCTGCTCTCCTTCTCGGATGCCAAGACTCGTTCCCGGAGGCAAAGGCCGATCTTGTCGACCCCTAGACCCTCGGAGCCCAAGTTCGTTGAACCCTAATGTGATCCCCTTTCCGAGATCCCTATTTTTATAATATGACATTATCACTTGTTGCATATCAAATGGTTCATGCTCGCATACATATTCATTTGTTTAGGGGTACTTTGTCGAATCACCTCATAATTAAATATGGAGTGTTTATGCGGATACATTTGTCTTATTCTGGACTCCATTTAAATTTGTGTAGAGAACCGATGCCATGTTTTGACTTGTTAATACAACATATAAATTGCGGGGTATCTAAACAACATGAACCTATTAATTAATTTCCGGGACCCCGGTTCCGCTTAATATTGCCTAATTGCATCGCATCTTCGCCACGTCATGCATCATACATACATCATGCCGGATCTTTTGTCGTAGTATTAAATAGTGTATCCGGTGTTCTTCTAGTTCTTTGATTCTTCATGGACTAGGCCGATGAGTTGATGCAAGTGCTGATTCCATCTTCGGATGAACCTTTGGCAGTGTTTCCCAGGCGAGCATTCTCCCCCTTTCTACCTATTTTGCATTTATAGTCTTTATTTCCTTCTATTGATCTATTGCTATCGGTGTCGTGATGCTTTAGTGTTCCGTACCAGATATATTCCGTGCAACCTTTATATTGCCTTGGACACCTCCTATTACCTCTTGTTTGGTAGATAGATGGTCTTGCGAGTCGTAGTCGCTTGCTCAGGTGCGATCCTGTGTCGTGAAGTACCACACAGTTCTTGGAATGTTATCATATGCTTTACGGTGGAGAGGATCATGACTTTCAATACAACTATTAAATTGCTGGGATAACTAATGAAAGAGGCACCGGTGGGCAATATGTGCTATTTGGTTTTTCATATCCACTTGTGTCCCGTAGGCCCCGAGTACTTGATACATGTTCCTTGATTATTCGCACTATCCACATCTACGAGACCCTATGGATCCCCCTTAGCCAGAGCTTGATTCATTTCTTATTTCTTGGGGCCACAAACTAGTTTGGGGCTTTATTACTATCATGTACTTATGCCATGCTTTGCTGCTTTATTTACGATTGTGCGTGGAGCACCTGTACTATTTTGGATGCAGAGTGTTTTCGCGGTATCGACAAGCCCAGTCACACTTTCGGGTTCCCATTCGTTTACAACCATTGACGCAAACCTTGGGTCCATCTCAGAGCCGGCCAACTTCGTTGCGGGTAGCTTAATGGGGTGGCCCCCTGAAATATTTTATGAATCCTGTGATTGCTTTGTCGTGAAAGCCTCGTTGGGTTTTGATTTGGTTTTTCCGAGGTTGATCGTGTGTGTGTTGCTATTTGTGCACACCTGTAGGGTAAATCTTTCTGACAGCCGTGTCCGCGGTTATGGACGACTTGGAGCACAGTATCTCGATCATAGACAAGCATAACTAAAGTAGTGCTATAAATTTGACTTAATATGTGACTAGTACTCAGCTTCACTTCAATGGAATGGATAATAAAAGTGCCAACAACTGATGGAATTGGGGTGTATCGTGTCATGTTATACCTTCCTAGTAAGTATCGCAACTCCAATGGAATGAAATAAACGTGCCAACAACTGCTGGGTTTGAGATGTCACATGCTAATTGTATCTGACTAGTAAGTACTGCAACTACAACTGAATGGTTAACTAAAACTGCCACTACTTATGCTATCAGGATGACTCGTGCTATCTATATCTGACTAGTAAGTGCTTCAACTATAATGGAATGAATAGAACTGCCAACTATGTTAGTTCCTCGGTTTGACTTCCTCGTTTGGTCTCGAGGGAGAAATGCTAGGATGGGTATGATTGGTGTTAGTATCAGGTTGGTCCCGAATAGGTCTCTCTTATCCCTCTCTAATAGCCGACAGTTGCATCGAGTCTCTATAGGTTGTTTAGTGCTGCTGCGCTGCCGCTTTAGTCCCCCATACCTATGTAGGCGAGAGCCGCCGAATTCTAGCCTCGCTGTACTGGCCTCAGTACTGACGCTCCTCTTTTTCCTTTGCCCTTTGTCGGCACCCCTTTTGTTTTAGCAGGTTTGAGATCGACGTTGTTAGTAGGGTTACCCTTCCGACTTGTCCTGGGCAGGGTTATGGACGCCATTGGTTATTCTTCAGGGCTCTTAGCCCCATTTGCATCTTATCCGTACTCGGATGTTGTACCGTTTTTGAGGTGATTTGGATATTTGTACTATATATATGTATTCTTGACTCATGGAGTCATTGTTGTATATATATATATGTTCTGTGGGTTCCATCGTGGACTATTGTGTAATGTTATTACTTTGTTTTCTACCCGCACGCAAGTGCCTGGTGGGCACCTTTGAATCGTTTCTATGCGGGTTTGGCGGGAATCGCTAAAACTTGCATACGGCCTATTCGAGGGTGTTACAAAGTGGTATCAGAGCTCAGCAGTTACGATACCCCACTGGTCCAGCCTGTAGGATAACCTAGCTAACGGACGATATAGAGTGCCAAAATTATTTTGCAAAATCTGTTGGATAGATCTTATTAGGTCTGCTTTTACTCCTTGCCTTTATGCTCTTCTCCTCTTACCTTTGCGAGTTTTGAATCTGCTCTCTTATCTTTTCTTCAAGTCTAAGAATTTTCGTGGTTGGGTTTCTGCCGTACCTTCAGGGTTTCGCTTCCTCCTTTGGTAACGGTGCTCCTACATCCGGTCTTCATGCTATCTGAGGAATCCTTCATCTGTTGGACTTCTCTTTATTCCTTCTTGTGCCATCCAGTGGTTTCCAAAGTGACGACATCATCTACATCAGAAGAGCCTACAACATTCTTTTGTTTCTGAACCTCGCTTGTCGAGATCTTCAGTCTGAATTCCGAGAGTGGTTGCATGATTCTTCTATTCGTGTATAGAGTAATGCTTTGGGTGCGCGATGGACTGATCACCATCCGACTACTCTTATCATTCACTTTTGTACATTGAATTGGTGGATCAAACAATTTTACTCCTTCCACAGGAGTTAGAGGTGGCCTTACCTTTTGAGACCTCTTCCTTCATCCGTGTTTCTCCGGAGTGTTCTCTCAACGAACATGAGCAACGACCCCTTGTTGGTGGTGTCGCCAAATTCAAGATGGAGCAGGATCTTTGTTAGTGGTGTCGCAAGGATCTACACGGAGCGAGAATATCCAGATCATCGGCCTTCTTCCCCGTACCATGAGGCGGATCTCGAGGGCGAGATCCATTGTTAGTGGTGTCGAATTGTAGCACCCAAGTAAAACCACTACTAGAAAATCGCTCGTTGTTTGTGCATCATCATGATCACATCCTCATGTCATCATGCCATATTGCATTTGAGCATCGTCATCATCATGCATCTGTTTGCCTAAAACTATTTTCTAAAAGTCTATTTTTGTTTTCTAAATATCCTCCGTTTTATTTTAAATCTAAACCACTGTCTTTTTCAGATCTTTGGTTTGTCTAAAAAATATTTGCAAAAATCTTTTAAAAATAAAATAAAACTATTTTATGTGCACCGGGAAAGGCAGCCCAGCCATTAGGCCAGGCCACCTACAACCTCGGCCCAGCTAACTAAAACTAAACCTTGCCAAACCCTAGACCAGACCCAAACCCTAGCCTAACTGGTCCACCCAGCCGCTACACACCCGTGTCACACACAGCCGCCACTGCCACTGACCACAGGAATGCACGCACACACGGGATCACAACGTGACACGCGCAGCACACCATGGCACCACCACTAACCCCACCTATCCCTGGCGTTTTTGCGCTTAGCCCCTTCCACTTCTGGGTGGACCATTAAACACTAGCTACTGAAGGTTCAGTTTTAACACCAAATAAACTTCCATTCGAACACTAGCTACTGAAGCACTTCCCTCAAAAAGCTCAATTCCCCAAAAGAACTCAAAAAGGAACCAACAAGAAGCAAATGCAGAAAATGGTAGGAATCTGTCAAAACAGACCAGTAGGTAAAGACGAATTTTTTCGAAGACCTTATGTTGCTCAAATCAAAAAGTGTTGAACTAACGAAAGTTAGATAACAACCTGGGGCAGAGGCACAAAAATTGATGCCTCAAAAATACGTTCAGAGATTTTACATGAATTCTTACGGTGAAGCACAGAAATCTGTTTCGAGACAGCAACTTTTCCAATCATTACTTCTCACTCATTAGAGGTTACTCTTGGCACAAAAAGCAAATAAAAAGGATAAAGAGCGGTTATTACTGAAGTAATAACTTCCAAGACTCATCTAAAACTTTCGGGTTATCTCCCAATAAGTACTTTTCTTTAATGCCTTTAAGTTAGGCATAAGAAGTAAGAAAGAATCAAGTGTTCTCAAATGAAGAAGCATTAAGACCAAATTTCTTGCCCTTACCTCTCTTACTTTTATTCTTAACCTTGGGGAAAATATGATTGTTTGGTGGATAAGAAAGGTGCATGGTCCCCTTTCCCACATCTATTATTGCTCCAAGGAGTTCTAATTGGGACTTTCCAAGTGTAATTTGTCCTTTTCCTGCACATTCAATAACAAGATAATCAGTAGAAATCATTTTCCCAAGGATCTTTGTAAACACTCCTTCAGCTATTCCAATAGGTAAAATGGTAGCATTATTAGCAAGAGATGTTTCCTTTCCTCCTTCAGTAAGCCCCCAAAGATTCAAAGATTCATAAATATCGTTGGGCATAAGACAAAATTCAGACATGATATCATAGCGAGCTTGAAAAGTTTCAGTATTTATATCAATCTTTACCGTGGGGAGCCACTTTGATGGTTCAGAATTTATTGGAACATAATTTTGATGCTCCCTAAGCGTATTATAGCAATCTTTTAGGCTAGTAGTGCTAGTCTCAAGAGTGTTCAATCTAGCAAATATTCTTGCGAAAGAAATATCAGTTTGGCTAGGCAAGTTGTAAGTGAGGATCAATTTCTTGATAGCATTAATAGCATGATCCTCATTACATTGGAGGAAATCTCCTCTCACAACAGCATCTAAAGCATATCTATAGCAAAGAGCAATTCCAAGGTAAGAACTGCTAAGGAACAAGCTTTGAGTCATTTTAGGCTCAGTTTTTTCATGTAGATCAGAGATTCTAGACCAAGCTTCCTAGAAGATATCCTCAATTCCTTGTTTAAAAGTGAAAATCATTTCCTCAGGTGACATAGTGATTGGTGCAAGGCTAGACATAAAGGCAACTTAAGATAGGAACTAATTTTTTTGTGTGTTTTCAAATAAGAAAGCAAACTAGTAAAACTATTTTTTTGTGTTTTTGATAAAGAAACAAGCAAACAAAGCAAAAAGAAACTAAGCAAAACAAAAATAACAAAGTAAAGAGATTGGTTATGAGGGACTCCCCTTGTGAAGATGTCCTTGACTCCCCGGCAACGGCGCCAGAAAAGTAGTTGGTGCATGGTTGACATCGGAGCTTCTTCTTGTTCTTCAGTCCTCGGCAACGGTGCCAGAAAAGTTGCTTGATAGCTCAGTGTCGATGTAGAGCTCGTTGGGGAACCCCAAGAGGAAGGTATGATGAGCACAGCAGCAAGTTTTCCCTCAGTACGAAACCAAGGTTTACTCGAACCAGTAGGACCAAGGAAACACCCCAAAGGTGTTGCTAGCTGAGCCTTGGCAGGGCGCACTACCGATGCTAGTAGAAACGTGGAGACCTGCACAACACAACCATAGAACTTTGTCCCCACCTTGCGATGAGTTTGTCAATGTCACCGGTTTTGCTGAAAACAAAGGATTAAACGTATCGAATGGAAAGAAGTAAAAGTTTGCAGAAAGTAAACACAAAGCAGTAAACAGTTTGTAGATTGTATGTAAAAGAAAGGACTGGGATCCATAGTTCACTAGAGGTGGCTCTCCTTAAGATAGATAACATGTTGGGTGAACAAATTACAGTGGGGCAATTGACAAACATCACGAAAGCAATACATGCATATACTAATCATCTTGACTCCTTTGGAACTTGATTGGGCATTACAAAATTATACAAAGACAGCCATCCAACTTCATCTATGACTAATAATCCACCTTCAGGTTATCATCCAAACCCCCTTTAGTATTAAGTTGCAAGCAACAGATTATTGCTTTACGAATTGCGTGTAATGTAAAGAATACGATTGTTCTATGAACAAAGGATTGTTGTTTTCTCCCTAGTAGCAACAACACATCTAGTACCTTAGAGATTTCTGTCACTTCCCTAGGTTACCAGAGGCATGAACCCACTATCGAGCATAAATACTAACTCTTGGAGTTGCTAGCATCTACTTGGCCAAGATAGCTACTAACAACGGAAAGCATGCAAGATCACAAATAACAAAGACATGATAGAATCAATAATCAATCTGAAATAGCATCTCAATATCCATCGGATCCCCACAAACACAACATGCAGAATTACAAATAGATGATCTTGATCATGAACGGAGCTCACAAGATCTAGACATGAAAGCACAAAGGAGGAGAACAAGCCATCTAGCTACTACATGGGCCCGTAGTCCAGAGATGAACTACTCACGTATCACACCGGAGGCTTGCATGATGATGAAGAAGGCCTCCAGGGTGAATTCCCCTCTCCGGTAGGGTGCCGGGAAGAGCTTCAGATCCCTCCTGATCTAGGGATGGAGATGATGGCGGCTACAGACTCTTTCGTGAATTTTTGATCGGGTACTTAGGGTTTTCGTCATGAGGGCAATATATAGGCGGAAGGAGAGGCCGAGGGGGTGCTAGGGTCGGCCAGACCACCCCCTGGCCAGGGCCAGGCCTGGCCACGCGGCCAGGTGGTGTGGCCGGCCCCCATCCCTTCTCCGTCTCGTATTCTGGCATCTGATGACTTCCGCAAAAATAGGCACTTTGGCTTTTGTCCCGTCCAATTTCGAGAATATTCATTTTCTGACTTTTCTGGAACCAAAAACAGCAGAAAACAGGCAGCTTCCACTGTGGCTCTTGTTAATAGGTTAGTCCAAGAAATCATATGAAAAGTACTCCAAAGTATGGACAAATACAAGAAAGTAGATAAAACCAAGCATGGAACATCAAAAATTATAGATACATTTGCAATGTATCAACATCCCCAAGCTTAACTCTTGCTCGTCCTCGAGTAGGTAAGTGATAAAAAGAAAGAATAATTTTTGAGGTGACATGCACCATCAAAGACTTGATCAAAGTATTTGTAAAACATTCAAAGCTGGGATCATAGTACTTCAATCATAACATGAGAGTTATACAAATCCAAATTGAGTGATTCTAATTTTGTTGTACAAATCAATTCAGAGAGTTATACAAATCCAAATTGAGTGATTCTAATTTTGTTGGAAAGATACTTTAAATATCTATCCAAGACCATTGGATTTAAATCATTTAGAGTTAGAGATTGCTCCTAGTAAAAATAATAAGACAGAAGCTCTTTCCCATTCAAACATTTTTCTAAAATCAACCATAATAGCTTTTGAGTTGATTCCAACTCTCAAAAATCACATTTAACAAAACCTATCTGAATATGTAATAATATTAAGGTTTGCATGCAGTGACTTTGGACTATTACCAAAATAATGCTATATAGGCATTTCTAGTCACTTTAAATCATTAAATATTAATCTTAAAACTTATTAAAATGTGACCCAACATTTAAATCACATTCTCATGCATCAGAATATGTGGTGATGACATGTGTCCACATGATCCCATATTTTAATTGGAGAATATTAAATCTTAGTTAATTTCAATGAGTAGAAATTACTTTTCTCAAATAAAATAAAATGAAACTAGTTATTAAACCTTGTGATGTTGGCGATGATAGTAGATCATCAAATGTGTGCCTTAGTGTAACAAAATAGACTAGTTAAGTATTGTTTGGTGATTGCGTATCCCGTATGTATTTATAGACGGTAGTACCGACCAAGCTTTCGAGGAGGAGGAGGAGGAAGAGAATTTCAACCACTGCACTACACAAGAAAAGCTAACACTTGCAAGTTTCTTAACTATGCAAGCTAGAACTAAGCAAGCTAACACTTGCCCCCTTAACTTGAGCAAATTCTTTGGGCATGCTTAGTTATACTTCTTGACTTATACCATCCCAAGTCTTATTTACAAGCTTTACTTTGCTTTACTTTACCAAAGTTCTTTACTTTGTTTATAGATAGCATAAAAAGTATAAAACTTGGCCTATCTAGCTAGACTTAGATATCATTCTATGACATGAGATTGATTTTAGCATCCCACATTAGTGAACACTCTTAACTTAGTGGTTTAGAGCTAAATCAAAAACTTAATCACTTTAGATGGAAATACTTGGGGAAAATGACTTGTGAAAACCTAGGAATGATGAGTCATTGTGTTGAGATGTTTTGACATGTGTTGAGAAACACAAATGGTTTATGATGATGGAAATGTTGAGGCATGAGCCTTAGCCCTTTTATAAAAACTGATGGTTGGGTTCGGATGCGATACCATTCCAATTTTACCGTACAACCGCAATACCTGAATTGGGTAAGGCTTAGCCGGAAGTTTATATGCATTAGTGTGAGTTCCCTCATGGGAGAGGTCTGAGCTGAGACTACCTCTCAATGTTGTCTACCTATGCAGTGCCCAGGATGACAGATGGTCATGGCTGGGAGGCCAAGATCATTGGAGAGATGCTTATACTAGAGTGTGTAAAGGAAAGGTTATGTTTGATTATCTGCATACGAAGTATGATGATTCAGGGTTATCCCTGACAGACGTATCGAATCTTGTGGTGAAAGTGTACCACCTCTGCAGAGTGTCAAACTATTCGAATAGCCGCGTCCACGGTTATGGACAGTTGGAGTGGCCATACTGTTCTGTTGTCAGATGTTTTCAAAATGAATGATGAATCTTGACTTGACCACAAAAGGGTTGTGACTATGAAAGTAGTTTCCCAACTTAAGTCATTCTCGAACTTTATTTTATCTTTCTTTGTCTCTGAACTCAGCTTAGGTTCCAAACTTATATTTACAAATAAACTTAGAGTTAGCATTCCTACTAGAACTACTTTGCTTGTTAGTGATAGTTTGTGAGTACTTAAAGAGTACTCATGGCTTTTGTCCCTGGCTATTCTCACGGCCAGACTATGAAGAGGACTACCAAGAGGAAGGACCGTAGGACGGCTATGATAACTAGGACTATCTCCCATCGTCAGCATTGCCTGTGACACTGAAGATGGACCCCACCGCTATGCTTATTATTTATCTCTGCTGCTTGTTGTATTAAGACTAGATCATGAGATCCTTTATTTGTGTAAGACCTTATTATGATTTATAATGGATGGTGTACTGTGATATCCAATCTGTTATGTCTCGCAAAAATGGTAATCCTGAGATTACGATGTATGGCATAACAGGCATCTAGGATTAAAAATCCGGGTGTTGACATGAAATATAATTGTGGTGCATTTGTTTGCGAGAGAGTATCAGAGATAAATGAAGAGAGAGAAAGACCTATGTATTCCTACAGAGGGCAGTCCGCACTCAACAACAGAGGCATATTTTCATCTTGTGAGGTATTTATGTTGCAAAATAGTCCAACTGTGTCCTAAGTTACAGATGATAAACTATAGGGCAACTTACAAAGACCCTTGCAAAATAGGGAAACTACAAACTTATGTCAAGTTTGGGGAAAAATTGCTATTCTCCCCAGATTGTGCAATGATGTGCAAGTCTTTGTGCACTCTTGTAGGAAAAAAACATGTGTATAATTCTTAAAATTTGTACTCTCTTGTTTTTGTGTGTGGGTAGTACTCTCTTGTTAATAGTAGTATAATCTCTCTACATTGGTACGGGTTCGCTGCAGTAACTCCGATCCCAATCCTCATCAATCATGTAACTATCATTCCTTTGGGTCGTCTCTTGTTGGACATGTCATACCACAGTCTCTTGTTTGTCCAAACATTATGGGTGTGTTTGGTTTGTGCCCAAGATTGCCCCACCAATTTTTTTGCCTAGACAAAATTCTGGTTGAGACTTTGCTTGCCCACAAGTTGCCAACATTGCGAAAAAATTAAACTAGAGTTTATAGTGGAGCATTGCCATGCCAAAAAGTTGGAAACAATCCAAAAAAGAGCCAACGTTTTGGTCATGACCAAAATATTTGTAGGGTACACTTTGGACACAATCCTAAACAAATGATCACTTTTCTACTTTGTTAGTAATTATGTGGTTTTCTTAATATTAGACTATCCAAAATTTCATGACTATCCAAGTATTTCATATAAAAAAGATCACATTGAATATTATGGCAATGGAGTTCTTACTAAACATAATTACATACATACTCACAACTAGGTAACTCAAAATCAAAATGTGAATTTATGAGTCACATCTGTCTAATGATGCATCATACCATATGATTATGTCATGCATTCATACAACAAGAGATTATGTGAATAGAAACCAAGATACTTCGTCCACTCATAAAGAACCACACCCTAGAAATCTAGAATTGATGTAGCCAGATCATTCTGATTTAACCATAGGTACCATTATGAGTACTCAAACTACATATATGAAAAGGAAAATGGCATTCTTGTATTTGAGGTGTAAATACTTCCATAAATCATAACGCAATTTGTCTACAACTTATGTAAAATATATAGTAGAATACTTAGAGGTTGAAATTGCGTCTTCTTGACTTTGAAATGTAAAAAATACCTTTCTTTTATTGCTATAGGTTGTGTACAAGAGATGCCGAATAAAAAACATAAAAGAACAAACAATTGAAGTAAATGCAAATGCATGTGGATGTTCAAATTAAAGGAAATCTGACTTTTGATGCATAAGGTTACTATAAAACCTAAATCTGTTAGCCATTTTTTCAATGTGTTTTACTGTTTGTTCTGTTAATTCCACATTACATGTAGAAAGAAACTCCTGATGAGCTTTACTGAAAAACCTTAGTTAATTCCAAAGGATTGCGACTATGAAAGTAGTTTCCCAACTTCAGTGATTCTAGAACTTTATTTTATCTTTCTTTGTCTCTGAACTCATCTTAGGTTCCAAACTTAACTTTACAAATAAACTTAGAGTTATCATTCCTACTAGAACTACTTTACTTGTTAGTGATAGTTTGCGAGTACTTAAAGAGTACTCATGGCTTTTGTCCCTGGCTATTCTTATGGCCAGACTATGAAGAGAACTACCAAGAGGAAGGACAACAGGACGGCTATGATAACTAGGACTATCTCCCATCGTCAGCATTGCCTGTGACACCGAAGATGTACCCCACCGCTATGCTTATTGTTTATCTCCGCTGCTTGTTGTATTAAGACTGGATCATGAGATCCTTTATTTGTGTATGACCTTATAATGGTTTGTAATGGATGATGTACTATGATATCCAATCTGTTATGTCTCGCAAAAATGGTAATCCTGGGATTGCGATGTATGGCATAACAGGCATCTGGGATTAAAAATCCGGGTGTTGACATGAAATATAATTGTGGTGCATTTGTTTGCGAGAGAGTATCGGAGATAAATGAAGAGAGACAAAGACCTATGTATTCCTGGAGAGGGCAGTCCGCACTCAAGAACAAAGGCGTATTTTCATCTTGTGAGGTATTTATGTTGCAAAATAGTCCACCTGTGTCCTAAGTTACAGTTGATAAACTATAGGGCAACTTACAAAGACGCTTGCAAAATAGGGAAACTGCAAACGTATGTCAAGTTTGGGGAAAATTTACTACTCTCCCCAGATTGTGCAATGATGTGCAACTCTTTGTGCACTCTTGTAGGAAAAAACATATGTATAATTCTTAAAAATTGTACTCTCTTGTTTTTTGTGTGTGGGTAGTACTCTCTTGTTAATAGTAGTATAACCTCTCTACATTGGTACGGGTTTGCTGTAGTAACTCCGATCCCAATCCTCATCAATCATGTAACTATCATTCCTTTGGGTCGTCTCTTGTTGGACATGTCATACCACAGTCTCTTGTTTGTCCAAACATTATGGGTTTGTTTGGTTTGTGCCCAAGATTGCCCCACCAAATTTTTTGGCTATCCAAAATTCTGGTTGAGACTTTGCTTGCCCACAAGTTGCCAACATTGCAAAAAAAAATTAAACTAGAGTTTATAGTGGAGCATTGGCATGCCAAAAGGTTGAAAACAATCCAAACAAGAGCTAACGTTTTGGTCATGACCAAAATATTGGTAGGGTACACTTTGGACACAATCCTAAACAAATGATCGCTTTTCTACTTTGTTAGTAATTATGTGGTTTTCTTAATATAAGGCTATCCAAAATTTCATGACTATCCAAGTATTTCATATAAAAAGATCACATTGAATATTATGGCAATGGAGGTCCTACTAAACATAATTACATATATACTCACAACTAGGTAACTCAAAATCAAAATGTGAATTTACCAGTCACATCTGTCTAATGATGCATCATACCATATGATTATGGCATGCATTCATACAACAAGAGGTTGTGTGAACGGAAACCAAGATACTTCGTCCACTCATAAAGAACCACACCCTAGAAATCTAGAATCGATGTAGCCAGATCATTCTAATTTAACCATAGGTACCATTATGAGTATTCAAACTACATATATGAAAAGGAAAATGGCATTCTTGTATTTGAGGTGTAAATACTTCCATAAATCATAACTCAATTTGTCTACAACTTATGTAAAATATATAGTAGAATACTTAGAGGTTGAAATTGTGTCTTCTTGACTTTGAAATGTAAAAAATACCTTTCTTTTATTGCTATAGGTTGTGTACAAGAGATGCTGAATAAAAATCATAAAAGAACAAACAATTGAAGTAAATGCAAATGCATGTGGATGTTGAAATTAAAGGGAATCTGACTTTTGATGCATAAGGTTACTATAAAACCTAAATCTATTAGCTATTTTTTAATGTGTTTTACATGTTCGTTCTATTAATTCCAAATTACATGTAGAAAGAAACTCTTGATGAGCTTTACTGAAAAACCTTAATAAACGTTTTCTTGGTTATATGATGAAATTTTAGCCTCTTCCCGAGGAGGATTGCACGTGTAATTCCTAATGTCAATTGTCCAGCATTAATGTAACACATTTAGATAGCTTCCGATCTGGATAACTTTAGTTTTCTAAACTAACAACATTAATATGTCATATGTAATGTCATTATCTTGACTGCTTAAATGTTTAATGCAACCTATATTGGTGAAATAGGTACTTTCAGTATTTGGATTCACTGGTGGTGCTTTCAAATTTTGTGATTTCAAATTTCATATTTAAAGTGGATCATACTCTTTCATCTTATGTTTATTACTTTGGTACATTGTGTACCTATATTCAAAGTATGTGTTTCCAGTTCAGATACTGCATTATGATGGCCAGACGCAATGTTCCTTATTCCGTTCTTCCTGCGGAGGACAAGGATGAAGGCAATGTTGACCGTTGGTTCACATAAACTCCAAAATCCTTGAGGAGGATTCCATGGAAGTCAATTGCTCTATCATTGTTCCTCCTCCTCCTAGAAAGCTCTCTTATGTTCCTTTCATATTTTATATCCACGGGTCACATGGATGGTGATAGCTCTCAGGTGTATGGTTTATTGTTCCTTGGTATCCTAGCCTTTCTAGTGCCTATTCATTCGGTTTCCGTACTGTGACTATTTCATATTCCAGTATGAATATTTTCTTTCTCAAATTATTCTATGAAAATTTAGACTTGCTACGTTCAAAAGTATCTCTTCTCAGTACATACACTTCCTGTAAAAGCAATGGCCACTTCCATCACTTGGAGTTAGTTATATAATATAACTATATTGTCGATGTGTAACCATTACTAGTAGTAGACTCTTACACTGAGATTCACTATTTATGTTACTGATAGTAATTGACAGATATCCTTATCGTTTATGGTATTGATAGGCAATTGGCAGGTATCCTTATAACGTAAGATGAAGCAAGTCCTAATTCGCATCTCAGTTATGCTGATAACAAAATGTCCCTACTCTTCTGAACCATAACTATTATGTCGAAAAGAAATCGTTTCTTGCTCATTCGCATCTTAAGTAACACATTTTCTGTGGAAAATTGTGTCCTTTGGTTTGGTTGCTGAAAAGCACTTGTAGAACTGTTTCTTTTTTTCCAAAAGAGTTGGTAGTTTTGACGTGTATATATTTACATTATTATGCAAGATCTTATGAGACTCGGGTTGCTTACTGTTCATGGAGAGGAGCCAGGGTATACCTTTATGTCCATTCCAGATTATTAAGCCTTTGATTTAACTCACCGACTGGGTCGTAAAGATATTGAAGAACAAGGACAAAAGCATGAAACTTATTGGCAAACTAGATGAACACTTACGTTTAGTATAAACAGTTAACATGTAGATGAAGTCACCTTGTGATTACTGTGTCACATAATGCGTTGCTTCATCAGGCAAGCAAGACGAGAATAATTTACATGTGCTGCCGAGCTAAAGCTAGTTTCTTGTCTGTTTGCTTGTTTGTTGCTATGTAGACTGTTGTCTCTTAGCTACCTCATATATTACTTTCATGGTTCCAGTATGTTAATCAACACATGTATTCAGTTTTCTCTGGTTTCGTTGCTAAAACTAGTGAATACTTATCTGTATTTTCTATCATTCGTGTCATCATTTGTCTACTTCCTCTCAAGGGTTGATACATGACTTATTTTCAGCAAGATTGTTATGCATTTTTGTCTGTGACAATGATTGTGATGCATTATTTAGTTTCAAATGACCGTACTGGTAATCTGGTATAGCAAAATTCTCTTGTAAGATCGATATGCATGCATATGGTGGTAAAATAATAACCACGAGTTAACCAAAGGGATCATAAGCCCATGAAGATGTTCCAACCCACCACCCCCACACACATACTATAACACCCTAGATATCCACCCTATCAGGCAATGCTATACAAACTTAAATCACTTCTCATAATGCTATAAAACTATAAATTTCAGCATAGTCTCCTTTGTTTATAGGGACATCCACGATAACAAAACGATAATACTCATCCAATTTTTTCATACACACGGCCACGTGGTTCAACAAGACAAGTTAAAACTTCTTATCCACGAAGTCTCACAAGTATCAACTCTTTAGTCACAATAAAACCAAATCATACAGTAAAGAATAAGTCAAGAGCAATTTTGAGCATTGCTAAACTACACTACTTATAAGGTGTTGGGATGTGTGCAAAGTAGTGTGTAAAATGTAGGGATGCTACTCCCATCCCAAGCATGTCGTCCTCAAATGGTACCTAAAAACATAGAAGCCGCAAGGGTGAGTACAAAGTACTCAACAAGTACATAAAGAAATAATAAGTCTTGCATAAAACACGCCACCAATGATTATTTTGTAACACTAGTCATGTCGTGAAGCTGATCGTGTGTGCCTACATGCTCTTTTCTTTCACTTTTCTTTTGCGTATACCGGTACCGCTTGAGTGGACACCCGTCGGTATCCTACTCACTCCAACTTGTGGAGGTTGCCGACAATGTGGGACTCGTCCCAACATCAACGGTCTCAAGATGTCTACCTCAGTAGGTCACAACACTATGCACTATCTTTAACATGCTATGCAAATGCAAGCGCAAATGTAAACTTTTTCTTTATTCCTTGTTGTATCCACTTTATCTCCACACATAACACCAACAAATATAGAAACTAAATAATAAAAAGTGCAAAAAAATAATAGTTAAGTGAAGGTATCATGCAAAGTATCCGTTATGAACTTGCCTCAACCACAGAACACAATTTGTGAGTTGACGGGTTCTGAACGGAAAGCACCAACACCTGTTATCCACACATATCTTACTCTATTCACAATATCATCACATAAAGCTACAAGAACAATAGTATCGCTCCTATCCATAGACAACCCACAAGCAATCTCTTTTTCCGTTACAAATTATTCATGAAGGATCACGGAAGGTTAAAATAACAGTGGGGTCAACAGAATTACTATTTCTTTTTTTAAATGGAACTTTCTTTTATTTTCTTTTTCTTTAAACCATTCAAAGAATGAGTTCTCGGCTAGCATCATACATAGAAATAAACTTGCAGTACACTGACACGTAAAGGCCAAGGATTCAATTGCCACAACATACTACTAGTAGCAAATCTTCTGTGAAAAACCACACATAACTACTAAGCATCAGACCTGGAGCTACCAAAGGGACACGATACTAGGTCTAAACCATGAATAAGACTCATCGTAAGCTCTAGGTAATCAGCGTAGAGAGAACCAAGCTATTTCCTAATTCCCTTGTAGGTCTCTTCCCTGAATAAATAAACAAATCAACTAGCTAGAAGTACCACTCAGATGCTTTCAACTAGTCCATAGACAATCAAGTAGATAACTGAATCTAGTTCTAGTTCAAGCTGTCCAATTATGCAGTTGCAGACTTGCATACGTTATCTCATTCAAATAGAGAAACTAGATGAATTCAAACTTCTGAACCTCACCTACTAACCAGCTTTGCAAGCACAACAGTCGTAATCTGGTAAATGCTCCAAGATTATTTATATATAAACCTAAGCTACCATACAACTAGCATGGTAATACCAACTTCCATCGGAGATGACACTGACAGCGTGGTATGTACCGTTGATGAGAACAAAGACAACCACCCTCAAGACAGCAAGAATCGGAGCTCGGGCAACAAGCGAACTACAGCGGTGCAGCATCACATCAGTTGCGGCGACCAGATGGCGGCGGCCTTGGTTGACAGGGCAACGGGTAGGGTTATGATAGGAGCAGTTCGGTGCTTACCTAGAATGTTAAGAAGAGGCCGCACTATAGGTCATGGAGGCATAGTCCGATAGGACCTGAAGCCCAGCCCAAAATTCCTTTTTACTCATACGTTGTAGAGATAATAAAAAGGGCGACCACCAAGATAGAAAGAATATAATTTAGAGCAGCTAGTCAGTGCAAGAAATTCCATCGATAGTTCTAGGGTTCAAGTACTATCACTTGCACTAGTTATCATCTTTTGTTTTGTATCTTTAAATTTCTACCGGAGAATGTATTCAGCGACCAACAAGGTTACACTTATTTTGTATAAAATGAAAATGAGTCCAAAATTGCTAGTATGAAAATGCAGGATATTACATTCTACCCCCTTAAGCAGTCAACCTTGAATTATTGCTTGCTTTACTATTCGCTGCAGTAAACATAGAACTTACAAACATACTCATCTCCTTCACATAATTTAGTTTTATATGCCTCTTCACCTTCTTGTACTCTTCCACTATCTTCACATGGCACACGTCAAAGTGTCAAAGTTTAATTTGTTCAACCGTAACCAGTTACATGGTCATATGTCATTCTACATCACGAAAATTCTTCAGTAACATTCAGATATGGAATACATTCTGCAAATCTTTAAACTATTCAGACAACTCAAGCCGGGTAGGCTAGTGACGAGGGTTTAACTCATCAATGCCCATTGTTATGGACTTGGATTTTGGAGAAGGAGGGAGCGCTGGAGACATTTATCGGCTAGCAAACGAGCACACAAGGGACTCAAAGATTTACCCAGGTTCAGGAGGTCCCTACTCCTGCTTGTCTGCTCGTGAAATTATCGAAGGAATCGAAGATTACAATGGTGCACATATGCAATCTGGCGAGGGTTGTGGAAACTAGGGTTGCGTGTGTCCTCCTCGCCGCCCCCTCCTAGCCTTTATATAGGTAGGCTAGGTCTCGGGTAACAGGTCGAGTCGGTTACAAGTTAGGGTTTTCCCCTTCAAACTTTCTATCTTTAGCTTCTTCTTGTTCTTCAAGCAATCGAGAGTCCGTAGGTTACTCGAGTCCTTCATTTGGGCCTTGGCGATACCGTGGGCCTTTACGTATTTGGGCCGTATATACCAAGCTCGAGTACCTGTAGGGTATACCCATGTCAGTAGCCCCCGAGTGTCCAGTGGAATCGCAGATTCGACTGGGGACTTTTTGAAGTCTTTCGAGTGCATGAACGAGTATATTTTCGACTGCTTTGTTTGTGTCATAGGGATTGTTGATGTGCGTGCCTGATTTATCCGATGTATCGGTATCAGTTAACCACCTTAGGGTGAAACAACGCAATCTACTCGAACTCGAGTCCCCGGACTCGAATCCAGAAAAGTGCTGGTGTAATTCGACTCAAGCCGCGGAGGTCTTACATGAGTCGAATTCTAGTTATATGGGTGTGAGCACTCGACGCGTCCGTCAAGGCATGTTCATCGTACTTGTAGGCACGGATACATTTCTGGTAGTGCGCAGCTAATGCGTTGCCAGGCCTTATTCTGGTCTTACCTTCATGCTGTAAGCGCGGCATCCAAATTTTATCATCGCGGAGACGATTCGGGTGACCTAGGAGACACAGTCTCTTTGTAGGGAAAAATTATGAGGCGGTGTCGCCATGGCCTTCGAGTGTAGATGTTATCAACACACAGTTTTTTGTACAAATAATCATAGGGTGCGCGACCAGCGCTCCCTATGGGAGTAGCCCCCGAGTGCCTGGTTGAGTCGAAGCCTCAGGCAGGGACTAAAGAACTTTTTGCGACTGTTGTCGTCTTTTGTCTGCTTGTTTCAGTCGAATTTGTTTCCGGCACTCCCTATGGGAGTAACTCATGTCCATAGTCGAACCGTATTTCGAGTGGTTGGGTTTGCCTTTGATTGTCCATGTTCCTGTAAAAACAAGAGAAAAATCATAGGGTGCGCGACCAGCGCTCCCTATGGGAGTAGCCCCTGAGTGCTTGCTGGAGTCGAAGACTCGAGCAAGAACTAAAGTAGTCGAAGTATTCTGCTGCGTAGCTTTGATGACGTCAGTGCTGACGATTTCATGACCTCAGTTGCCCGCGTGAGCGAGTTTGACGGGACATGATGAGCAGTGGGTCCCACTCTCTGACTTTGATTTGACTGGGCATGCGTAATCTTTATATTAATTGCGCCTCCTCGATTTCCGCGCATAATGGGAGCACTGGAGGGACGGTTCACGTTTCCACTCCTCCATGTGTCTAACACGATGTTTGCCACGCATCCAGTAGGGTTTTCTGAACCGTTAGATTGCATCTTCCAGGGCTTAAGTAGTGGTGTTGCGACGGTAATTTCTCATCTGCTCTCATTCATCCTTTGCTTCCATCGCCATTGCCGCTACTCCTCTGGTTTCTCTGCGCTCGTTTCTTACACGACGCTGGACCAGCTCCGCTCGTTTCCTAGCTACTTCCTTCGGTCGCATCGCCGCTGCGCAATGGGCAAGAAGAAGGGAGGTGCTGCGGCCGATTCCGCGGCTACCGCTGCTGCGGCGAAGAAGAAAGGCTGTTCCGCTGCTGCGGGCACCAGCGCCGCCGCCGGCGGGAAGAAGAAGGGCACGGGCACCCGCGTCACGAATGGCGCGTGGCGTCCCTCCATCATCAAGTCATCAGATCTCCGTCTTCTTCGCCAAGACGGAGTGTTGTCCGACGCAGTCGCCGACGCGCGCGTCCCCGACGGTGAGACAATTCCTTCTCCTCCCGCTGGTTTTCGAGTGATGTTTTTGGTATACCTGTATGGTATACCCATGTCATCTAGCTTCCCAGCTCGTGCCACTATCATTAAAATGTATCACGGACTAAGATTCCCTTTCATATTAATTCTTACAACACCCTTAGGATCATTCCTCACCAACTTGAGATTTCATATTATACTTATTCTAAAGCTCCTTTGTCTGCTCTATGCTAACAATTTTTTTGTCTAAACTCTGCTATCCTCTCTGTAGTTTGCTAAACCCGATCTGGTCCTAGCAGTACCTTTTCTCCCACGGCATTCCAACAACATGGAGCTCTACACTTTTGTATAGAGCCTCGTAAGGTTCCAACTATCTGCAAGCCAAATAATTGCTATTATAAGCAAACTCCACGAGCGTAAGATATCCTCCTAGATCCCTTGCAAGCTAAGACGACACCACGCCTCAACATATTTTCCTCAATTTGGATAGTACGATTTGATGAGCCGTTAGTTTGGGGATGAAACGACATACTAAGTCTCCACCATGTTCCCAATGAATTCTCGAGCTCTCCCCAAAGTTTGATATAAATTAGCACTCCTATCAAAAATCAACGGTTTCAAGAACCCCATGAAACCTTACTACCTCACGCACATATACCAATGCCGATTCACTTGAATTTTCTATGTTGTGCACAAGAATAAAATAAGGAAATTTGCTAAGTCAATACATGAGCACCCAAATCACATTTTGCCTAGCCTATGAGGTCGGACACCAACAAAATTCATGGCTATATCATCCAATAGTAATTCTAGAACCTCCAGGATTGCATGAGTCATTCTACCCTCTTATGCACAACCTATGCTTACTGACAAACCCCACAAGATGAGACTTAGCTTGCCACAACAATTTTCATTCTTTTCCACCAATTAGACTATTTTAGGTTGTGATGCAACTTTGAATCTCTAGGATTAATGGTGTATGTGGTACGATTTTTACTCCCACAGGGTGTCCTCCTTCACCTAAGACTTCTGTGGCGCACAAAAACTGGCAGAAAACAAAGCAACATAGGATTCGTCTATATTGAACTCTCTAGTTCTACCTTCATGAATGCTCTCTTGCAATTGCTTTAACAAACAATCATCCTGTTGCGCCTCTCCCTGTAGGATAAAAACCGTGTATCCTCGTGTGCTACACCAGCAAAACACTATGAGATGCCCATATGTCCAAAATCAGCAACAAGGCATTCAATGGTGGGAGGAATATACGTTCAACTAAGAGCGTTTGACAACAAATTCTCCTTATCTAGGTTGTACTAGATAGAGAAGTCATAGCCCTTTATCAATTATATCCACCATCTATGCCTCAAGTTCAACTCTTTATATGTGAAGGCGTAATTGAAACTCTTATGATGAATGAAACAATCACAATATTATCCAAAAATATAATGTCACCAACTCTTGAGTTCAGATATCACTAGTACACGTTCTAGATCATGAGTAGGATATAGTTATGCACAAGTTTTTTTTAATAGCATAGAAGAGGAAGAAATAATCTTTTATATTGCTTGAGCACACACATGACCTTGAGGAGCCACTTCTAAAAGCTGAAACTCATTTATCTAGCTTCACAAAAAAAATACTTGCTCAAATTCTCAAGAACAACCCTCAAATGGCTCTTCATACTATTATGTCTTGAAATAAATGAGGATATCATCAATGAACACTACCATAGAGTAATCATGAACATATGTAGCATACTTTCCATTGTGATCATAGGACGACAAGGGCATTGGTTAGTTTAGTATACATAACTTTATATTTATAATTCCCATATCTAGTGGAGAAAGCAATCTCTTCAATATTATGTTCCTAATGTGAATTTGATTATAGCCAGAATAGAGGACAGTCTTGGAGAACATGGCTCCATTGAGATGATCAAATAGGTCATCAATGCGGGGAAATGAATACTTTTCTTGATGGTTGACGCATTATTCCGACCATGACAACCCATACACTTTAGCCAACTACCATCCCTCTTGGAAGTAAACATAGCAGGTGCTCCCCTAGGTGAGACATTATCGATAAAACCTTTTGATAACATTCATTCAACTCCTTCAATTCTTCTTGAGATGGTCATAACAAATGGTAAGGAGAGACAAAGGTAGGTCGAGTTCTAGCAGTAAGATCAAAGCAACACTCTACGCCCTAGTCTCGAAGAACTTGGAAACAAGGATGATATCTTGGTGACAAACAATTGTCCTTGTCTATCGATAAATCATGAAAGTTATGAAGAGTGTAGATGTTACATGACCATTGAGTGATCAGTCTAACTTTGTAGCACACAAGAGAACACCATATAACCTATCTGAAACTCTCATGGTGGTCTAGTAGGGGTATTTCTAATGTGGTACCATAAAAACGATGAAGGTATATCCTCACTTCATCTCCTACGCTTGGTAGAGATTGCCTCTATGTCGTCGGATTGAGGACAAGTACGCCATGAGGGGGTCCTCGAGGCGTGCAGAAGAGAGGGGTGTGAGACGCACGGTGTTCCGGGACGGTGAGCATGTTATATGTTGATCCAAATTCTACAAAGTAGAGGCCAACTTCTGACGGAGCGGAGCGAGGCCCGTTGCCGGAGGCTTGGGCCGATGCGGATGTTGTTCAGCACTCACCTACTGTTTTGCAGCAGCCACAGGAATCTATTGCTGCTGATAGACCGAGGCGTAACATAGTTCCACCTCGTCGTTTAATTGAAGAGTGTAATCTTGCTCATTATGCTTTGAGTTGTGCTGAACAGGTGGAGCATGATACTGAACCTGCTACATACAATGAGGCTATTACATCCGTTGACCGCGAGAAGTGGGTTTCTGCTATGCAAGAAGAGATGCAATCGCTTGATAAGAATGGCACATGGGAAGTTGTGCGCTTGCCTAAACAGAAGAAAGTTGTCCGCTGTAAGTGGATATACAAGAGAAAGGAAGGTTTGTCTCCTAATGAGCCTCCAAGGTTTAAGGCAAGGTTAGTAGCAAAAGGTTTTAGCCAGATTCCAGGTATTAACTATAATGATGTTTTCTCTCCGGTTGTGAAACATAGCTCTATTCATACTTTCTTTGGTATTGTTGCTATGCATGATCTTGAGCTTGAGCAGCTAGATGTAAAGACTGCTTTTCTGCATGGTGAACTGGAGGAGGAGATTTACATGGACCAACCTGAAGGGTTCATAGTTCCTGGAAAAGAGGATTTTGTGTGCAAATTGAAGAGATCGCTTTATGGTTTGAAGCAATCTCCAAGACAGTGGTATAAAAGGTTTGATTCATTTATGATCTCACAAGGTTTTAAGAGATCTCAGTTTGATAGCTGTGTTTATATAAAGTTTGTTAATGGGTCACCTATTTACTTGCTGTTATATGTTGATGATATGTTAATTGCTGCCAAGAGCATGAAAGAAATCACTACTTTGAAGGCACACCTAAGTAGTGAATTTGAGATGAAAGATCTTGGTGCTGCTAAGAAAATCCTAGGTATGGAAATTAAACGGGACAGAAAATCTAGGTTGTTGTTTCTTAGTCAGCAAAGTTACGTTGAGAAAGTTCTTCAACGTTTTAATATGCATGATGCAAAGTCAGTTAGTACTCCTGTTGCTCCTCACTTTAAATTGTCAGCATTGCAATGTCCTAGTTCTGATGAGTACATGTCTCGAGTTCCTTATTCTAGTGTTGTTGGTTCCTTGAAGTATGCCATGGTTTGTTCTCGCCCTGATTTATCATATGCTATGAGTTTGGTGAGTCGTTACATGGCTAATCCTGGTAAAGAACATTGGAAAGTTGTTCAGTGGATTTTCAGGTACCTTCGTGGCACATCCAACGCTTGCTTGAAGTTTGGCAAGACTGATGAGAGACTCGCAGGCTATGTGGATTCAGATTTTGTTGCCGACTTGGATAAGAGGAGGTCCCTCACAGGTTATGTGTTCACGGTAGGTGGATGTGCCGTGAGTTGGAAGGCAACGCTGCAACCAGTTGTTGCTTTATCTACAACCGAAGCTGAATATATGGCTGTTGCTGAAGCTTGCAAAGAGTCTGTTTGGTTGAAAGGTTTGTATGCTGAGCTTTGTCAGGATGATTCTTGCATTAACCTGTTCTGTGACAGTCAAAGTGCTATTTACCTTACTAAGGATCAGATGTTCCATGAGAGAACAAAGCACATTGATATCACATTATGTTCGTGATGTTGTTGCACAAGGTACACTGAAGGTATGCAAGATAAGCACTCATGATAATCCTGCTGATATGATGACAAAGCATGTTCCTGTGGTTAAGTTTGAGCTATGCTCAAGCTTAGTTGGTATAACTGCTTAGCCCAAGTGGCTATTGGCGCCGAAAGTGTTTTCTTTGTTTGTTCAGGGAGATGATTACCATTGATGCTACAAGAAGGAATTTGTCTCAAGGTGGAGCTTGTTATATGTTGATCCAAATTCTACAAAGTAGAAGCCAACTTCTGACGGAGCGGAGCGAGGCCCGCGTTGATGACCTAGGTTACCACCGCTATATATACTTCTTGTAAGCCGCCGGCTAGGATAAGTTGCATCTGTGAAATCCCCGGCAATATGTAAGTCAGAATTCCAACTCTTGTTTTTACATTATGTTATATCATATCATCTAGCCCCCAAGCATGAAGTAGGATATAGAAATCCGGGTTTATGCTTTCATTAGGATGCCAAAGAACGAACTAGTGTAGCTCCCAAGACTCATGCTGATATTTAGCAAAAAATATTAGCCCAAGTCTTAAGTAGCTTTCTGACTTTGGGTATTCTGACTTACAGAAAGTATGTTCCTATAACCAGGAATTATTAACCAATGTCTGTGATAAGCGGAGAGAGATCAAAGCTCTCCCGCTTAAAAATGCTGAGCTCAAGGTAGCCAAGGATGAAGCCGAAGGTAAACATTCCGAGATTCAAACCTTGTCTTTTGCTTTTTCAATGTCGAATTTTTCTGAACTGTTGTTCTTTTTGACTTACAGCGTTGGTGAAACAATCCATCGCTATGATTGAAGAGGCCGAGAACCTCAAAACCCTGGTGGTGGAGAACAAGGGACTTCGCCAAGAGTTGGATAAGCTCAAGGCGGATCATAAAACGAGCATAGCTCAAGTCCTGGAATCCTCCTCCATGGCCACTGAAGAGCGCGATCGCAAGATTGCCGCTCAAGATAAAGTTATCTCGGAACTCAAGAATGAGCTTGGCAGAGAGAAGGACATCTCCTAGGCACTCCGGTCTAAACTCCAGAGTCTCCGGGAGGAGAAGGCCAAGATTGACGACGTCATTCTTGGTATGTTTCCCCTCTCTGACTTATCTTTTATTCGACTTCTATCATTGTCGGTTTTTTTCTTAACTTGTTTTGTGTATAGGTCCTCTGAACTTGACGGACTACTCCTCGTCCGAGCCCCGCACTCACCGGCTTACCCAAGTCGGTGATCTTCTTCATGACTACCGCCAGTCCCTTGAGGAAATTGGCGAGTCTCTCAGGATTCCGGACATGCCAAACATGTCGGACTTCCAGGTGCGGAATAAGGCCAAGGAGATGCCGCAGCTCGTTCGGGCCTGGAACATGTCCTACGCGCGGACTGCTGCGCAAAACGCTCTCACCATGGTCATGAGCCACCATGGAAACATGGAGATATGGCAAGTGACCAGAGGATACTGCAAGGTAGATGAAGACGGTCAGAAGCAGGACCTTCAAGCCATCATGCACTCCTGCGTCGGATATGGGTGCCACGTAGCTGACCTGACCAGCTACGAGGTCTCCTTCTTCACCCGCGTGGATACTCCGCCTCCTCCTGCAGAAGAAGCCAAAGAAGTTTCCGACGATGAACGGACCACCTCGGATCCGGACATCTCGAAACGATATCAAGGCGCAGTTACCAGCGAGCCGGCAGATCTTTCATCTCCTCCTGCATCATAGACCACAAACTTGTGTATTATTCTGTGAAAGAACATGATGCGCTTGTAAATATTAAGTACTATGACTTTTGCTAGTGCTAAGTTTTTTATCTATTCAGCACTTTTGTCTTAGATTTTTTGCGTGCCTAAAATGTTTTCATAAGCACTTGGAATTTTCCGTCTCTACTTATCGTTTATCTGGCTTTCCGCCTCATCCCTTTGATGAGCCGGCTAAACCTTCAGCCGAAAACTTTGCCGAGCAACGGAGCTCAATTGCTAAACCAGTTTAAACTCGGAAACAAAGCCGGCTTCCAATACCAACAATTCACTATTCGGAAAATACCCGCATCCAGCAATCAGACAAATAACCAAAGTAAAGACTAGAATTTTTAGAGTTATACCCGAAGGTAGCAGTTTTAGAATCGGAAATCTAAACCAGAACGAACATGAGCATAAAGTACTTTCAAGCATTCTGGGATTTTCGACTATGACATGATCACTAGGAAATAAGATGGTACAAACTTCTCAGAAAAACTTTGAGGTAACCAAAACTTATATTTCTCACACAACGTATACATATTTATGATTACAAAGAAGGATAAACTAAGAATAAAAGGGACGTAGCTGAGCAATATACCACGGTCTGTCTAACTCATCCGGATTTGTACTGCCTACAGCTCTCTTTCTCTTCTTAGTAGCAGGTCTTTCTTTGACTAGCCTCATGTCAGTTAAGTAGTACGATCTATTATGCAATACTCGACTAACTAAAAAGGGCCCTTCCCATACTGGGAAAAGTCTGTGCTTTCTTTGTTGCACAAGCCGGAGAACCAAATTACCTTTATTGAAAGATCTAGTTCAGACTCTCTGGCTATGATACTTGCGTAACTTCTGCTGATAGGCTGTAGATCTCATTTCAGCAACGACGCTAACTTCTTCGACTAAGTCGAGATCATTTTGTCGAGAAATCTCGGCATCCTCTTCGATATACGTGGCCACTCTAGGAGAAGTATGAATTAAATCACTAGGAAGAACTGCTTCTGCGCCATAGACCAAGAAGAAAGGTGTATATCCTGTTGACCTGTTCGGAGTTGTTCGTAAACTCCAAATTACAGAGGGTAGTTCCTCTGCCCAAGCCCCCGCAGCACGTCTCAATGGTGCTTCGAGTCTTGGTTTCAAGCCTTATAGAATTAAACCATTTGCCCTTTCGACTTGTCCGTTAGCCTGTGGATGTGCGACTGACGCAATGTCAAGCCGGATACTTTGCTCGTCGCAGAATTCAGCCAATTCTCCCATGGAAAAGTTGCTCCCGTTGTCCGTGATAATGCTATGCGGATAACCATACCGGATTATAACATCCTCGACAAATCTTTTGGCTGTTGCTCCATCACAACTAGTGACAGGTTTAGCCTCAATCCATTTGGTGAATTTATCCACCATCACTAAGAGGTGAGTAAATCCACTTGGAGCTCGTTTAAAAGGTCCTACCATATCAAGCCCCCAGACCGCAAAGGGCCATGTTATAGGTATTGTTCGCAGCTGATCAACCGGAACATGAGCTTGCTTGGCGTACTTTTGGCAGTCTTTGCATGTCTTGACTAATCGTTCGGCATCTGCCTGAGCTGTAAGCCAGAAAAATCCATGTCGAAAAGCTTTTGCCACTAAAGATTTGGCTGCAGCGTGGTGACCACACTCGCCTTCGTGGATTTCCCTTAATATTTCCACTCCTTCTTCCGGAGATACACAGCGCTGAAAAACCCCAGAAACACTCCGTTTATGGAGCTCACCTTTAACAATAGTATAGGCTTTTGCTCGTCGGATAATCTGTCGGCTCAACACTTCGTCTTCGGGTAATTTGCCATCTACCAAGTAATCGAGGTAGGGTTGAGTCCAGCTGGGAATTACAGCCAGAACCGCTATCAAAGGTGAGTCGGATTTGGTCGGATATTCCTCATCTACTCCCTTTATCGAGGGAACTTTGGGGTGCTCTAAAAATGCGCCATCCGGGATCTCTTTCCGCGCAGAGCCTATTCGAGATAGTGCATCTGCTTCCTCGTTTTCTGCTCGAGGGATGTGTTGAACTTCAAACCCTTCGAACGATTTAGATAGATCATCCACGACAGCTTTATATGCTGTCATGTGCTTATTTGTCTTACAAATATCCGAGACTTGCTGAGCAACAAGATCCGAATCTCCGTAACACATTAAACGTCGGATGCCGATATCCTTAGCAATCCGGATTCCATGCAGCAGTGCTTCATACTCGGCAATATTGTTTGTCGCTATGGAGTGGATCTGCAACACATATAAAAGTTTATTTCCTTGGGGTGATTTGAGCACCACGCTAGCCCCCGAGCCCCCTCGAGCCTTAGACCCATCGAAAAAGAGGGTCCAATATTCCGACTCGGGGAGGACCATGTTCTCCTTTCTCTCTGTCCAATCAGCGACAAAGTCGGCAAGGATCTGGGATTTGATTGCTGTCCGGGGTTTGTACTCAATATCGAAAGCTGCAAGCTCTATGCCCCATTTGGCGACGTGTCCTGTGGCATCGCTATTGTTGATTATATCTCTCATGGGAGCTTTGCTCACCACGGTAATTGGATGCTCCTGAAAATAGTGTCGTAACTTACGAGATGCTAGAAAAACACCGTAAGCCAACTTTTGATAGTGCGGATACCGTTGTTTTGATTCTGTCAGGACCTCGCTGACAAAGTATGTCGGACACTGCACCAGGTGCTCCTGATTTTCCTCTAGTCTCTCCACCACCATAACTATACTGACAACCTTATTTGTCGCAGCAATGTAAAGCAACATCGGTTCTTGAGGTTCCGGTGCTGCAAGGATAGGAGCAGATGAGAGTACTTTCTTCAGGTCTTGTAGTGCAGCTTCAGCTTCGTCAGTCAAGACAAAGTCCTTGGTCTTCTTCAGGAGTTTATATAATGGTGCGGCTCTTTCACCAAGCCGGCTTACAAATCGACTGACCGCAGCAATGCAACCAGTTAATCTTTGTACGTCCTTCAGGCGAGTTGGTCTAGAAATGTTGAGAATAGCCTTGATTTTGTCATGGTTCACCTCTATGTCTCTTTGAGACACGATGAAACCTAACAATTTTCCGGCTGGTATTCCAAAGAAGCATTTCTTCGGGTTAACCATGATGTTGTATTTTCGTAAATTGGCGAACGTCTCCTCCAAGTCGGAAATCAACGTTTCCTTCTTTTTGGACATGACCGCGATATCATCCACGTATGCATGTACATTGCGCCCGAGTTGGTCATGGAGGCAACGCTGCATCGTGCGTTGGTACGTAGCTCCTGCGTTCTTCAGCCCAAAGGGCATCGTAACAAAACAGAAGGTTTCGAAGGGGGTTATGAATGAAGTTTTGACTTTGTCAGATTCCTTCATCCGGATTTGGTGATAACCGGAATATGCGTCGAGAAAACAAAGGAGTACCGAGCCTGCCGTAGAATCGATAACTCGATCAATTCTAGGCAGAGCGAACGGATCTTTTGGACAAGCCTTGTTCAAGGCAGTATAATCAACACACATCCTTAAATCAGTGGTGTCCTTTCTAGGGACCATTACAGGGTTGGCCGACCAATCAGTATGGATGACCTCTTCTATGAATCCGGCTAACTCGAGCCGCGCTAGTTCCTTAGCTATTGCCTTACGCTTTTCATCACCAAACTGTCGTAAGGACTGTTTGAGGGGTTTAGCGTTCGGGTTTACATTTAGAGAGTGTTCGGCAAGTTCCCTAGGTACTCCGATCATGTCAGATGGCTGCCATGCAAAGATATCTTGATTTGCTTGGAGGAACTTGACGAGCGCGCTTTCCTATGCGCTACTTAGGCCTACGCCTATCTGAGTCACCTTGGAGGGGTCATCATCCTTCAATGGCGTCTGCTTCGTCTCTTCTGATGCCTTGAACTCCGGATTTGGCTTTGTCACCTCCTTCTTCGTCGCGGGCATCTCAGACGAATCTATGCTCTTCTTGATCTCCTGGTACTCCTGGGCGTGCAGCACGGCTTCGGCAAAGGCGGCATTTCCATCTTCGCACTCTCACGCCTTCTTCGGGTCTCCCCTGATGGTGATCACGCCGTTGGGACCTAGAATTTTCATCATATTGTAAATGTAACACAGACGAGCCATAAAAGCCCAGTAAGCCGGACGTCCGAATATAGCGTGGTATGCGCTCTTGAATGGGACCACTTCGAAGGAAAGTGCCTCCGTCCGATAATTCTTTGGTGTTCCAAAAGTAACATCCAAAGTGATCTCTCCCAGAGAATTAGCTTGCCTTCCTGGGACAACTCCGTGAAAGATCACAGAGCTATGGTTCAGCTGTGTTTCCGAGTTCTTCATCCGGCGTACCGTTTCGACGTCGAGAATATTGATGCTGCTACCACCGTCCATGAGGGTCTTGGAGAAACCATAACCGTCAATAAGTGGATTGACGATTAAGGCGTATTTTCCTCGCCTGTGTAGCTTAGGCGGATGATCAGCGCGGTCAAACGTTATTGCTACTTCCGACCAGTCCAGATACTGAGGGATAGCCGAAACTGTTGCGTTGAGCTCGTGGAGAACTGCTTTCTTGAACTTTGCTGGTTGAGATCCGAGGAAGGTGACGTAAGTGTCCTTCTTAGTGGAAAAAGTTTTCTTCCCTTCCGACTTGGGATTTGAAGCATCGGCTTCCTCCATGTCAGAATCTTCCTTGGTCTCTTTGTCCTTTTCGGGATTTTTCTTTCCCTTCTTCCGCTTAGCTTTGTAGCCTGCGGTATCATCTCTCTTGATGTCGTCGTTAAAACGACACTCAGCGTTGGTGTGGGACGAGCCCCCATTGGCGCCCAAGTGATGCACACATGGGTTATTGGCGATGTCGGCCCAAGTGTAGGTTTTGCCTGGTTGTTGCTCTCCTCTACCTTGGACCCTTGACGTCCCACGGCCACGCCCGCGGCCTCCGCCACGTCCTCCTCGTCCTCCAGACCCGGAAACAGTAGTGACTACTGCGGTCTCCGCGTTGGGTTTTTCTTCCGAGGTATTTTTGCGCTTTTGAGCTTGTTGCTTTGGTTGTTTTGCCGACTGAGGCACAGCCAGGACATTGAGTAATCCCTCTGCATCGTCGTCAGCATCTGCATACTTGCTCGCTGTTTCTATCATCTCTCCCAGATCAGTAACCTTGTCACACTTCAAGCGATGGCGCAGTAAACCAATTGGGAGACCTGGGATGAAAGCTTCAATCGCAGTTTGATCATTTACTCCTTCGCAGGAGTTCTTGGTGTCAATCCATCGTCCGAGGTAATCCTGGCAAGTTTCTCCGGCTTTCTGGATGCAACGTTGTAGGTCTCCAACCGTACAGGGCCTCCGATATGTGCCTTCGAAATTCCGAAAGAACGCACTTTGTAAATCATACCAGTTGTGGATGGTGTTCACCGGAAGTTCATTGAGCCATGATCGTGCCGTCTTCCACAACATAAGTGGGAGATATCGGGTTCGACCAGGCTGTTTCCGCCTTTGGCGATGCAGCAAGCTTGGAAGAAATCCTGTAACCAGGTGTCTGGCCAAGCAATGCCATCGTAGGCTTGGATATGTCTTGAGATAGCAATCCTTCCGGGAACTTTGTAGCTCTGATGCGTGGTCCGAAGCATTTTGGGCCCACGTATACGTCATCGTTTTCGTAGCACCGAGCCTCTATGTTGGAGTTGATCCTGTGTCTTGCGTCGTTCAGGGATAGGGATCGTCCCGAATGTCGGCTGTGGCTGCGGTGCCTTGGAGCCGGACTTCGGCTTCTGCCACCACCTCCTCCGCCATGTCGTCCTCCTTGACCTCCTTGGGGGCCGTTGTGATAACTGTGATGTGGAGAGGGTGGTGCAGCTGGGTTGTTTCCGGCTGATCGCCGGCCTCCGTCCGGAGCGTCATTATTCCGGTTCCGGGGAGGTTCTTGACTATGACGAGCCCCCCTGCCGGCTTGTGCCAGCGTGATTTCCGTCGTTCCTTCGCCCGCCGTTCCCTCCATGGTGAGGCTCAGCCGGACGGTTTTCATGTCTAGGAGGTGGCATTCTCTGACGATCCTCCTCCCGACGTTTCTCTTTATCTTCTCCCTTTCGGGGAGGATTCCTCGGATTCAGTGCAGCGATCGCGTCTTTCTCGGCTACTGGAGCGACGTTGCTCCAGTTATGTGTAGCTCTGCGGTGCTGCCCCGACGATCCGGTTCTTGAATAATTGTCTTCCCTGCGTTCGGGGTGACGATACTGCGCCCGAACGTAGTGGGATCTTACGTCAGCCCGTGCCGAATCTGTGCGACATTGGTCGGAATCCGAGACCAGCTTTTGGCTTCCAGACAGGGCGACCTTTTGCTGCTCTAGTCCCTTATTGAGTAGCTTGATACCCAAACGTATCTCCTCTGGTCCTGGATTAGCCGATAGAATTTCGCGAGCTGCCACGGTATTTTGCACTGGTGTTGGGTAAACCCAATCTCCGTTGCTATCGTTCCGTGGCTTCCCCATCTCATCTCCAAAAAGGACGGCACGGACACGTGGGAATTGGTTGTCATCTATGTGATTCTTCCGTGTCTTCTGATGTAGACGGGACATGTACTCCTTGTTTGACATGCGCTTCTTCTCTACCTCGATGTTTTTGGCTTCATCAAGGAGTTGTTGACGACGCGCTTCTAGGTCCTAGGCCCTTTCGTCCAGCTCATCTGTAGTAAGTTCTGCAGCTGTAGGGATAGGTGTGGTTAATGCGGCATCGATGAGTTTACGCGCACCTTCAGTGATCACGTGTCCATCCACCGATGCTTCTTTTTTCGGCTCGTTTGGGATAAGTGCTGCATCCGAGTCTTCTTCGTATTCCTCGGCGATTACCTCCTCTGTGAGGGGGTCTTTTGCCGGGGTCTTGTTCTTCTTGTTCTTCTTCTTTGCCTTCTTGGCAGCGCTGGTAGCAAAGACGGCTTTGGGTCCGTTTCCCGAAGTCAAGCTCTGATCGGTACTTTCGGACATCTGGACCTCGGGATTATCTCCGACGTCCATGTCATCCTGCGCTTTGGGAGAGTGTTCCCTGGATCCTTCATCCATGGCTTCTCCTTCTTCTGCATCTTTGGAGTTGTACTCTTCGTATTCCGCGGAGAACTTTCAGAAATCTGCCGACGTCATAGATTCATCCGAGGATGCGGGAACATCGGCGTTTGTTCCGATTGCCTCCAGCACCGAGTCGGTGTTTTCTCCAGCATCGGCAGAGCCAGATCCGGATCCAACATATCCGATGAAGTGTGATGCGTGCTTTCTGAGGTACCTGCGGCTTTCGCGATCAGCCATATCGAAACTTTTAATGGTTTCAAGGATTGCATCTGCGCTAGCGCCTTGCAGCATCATACGTCTTAGTGTGTACCTGAGGAAAGGCATGTCTGTCCCGGCATCGTCAGAGCCGGAATCAGTGTCGTTGATATGCTCCTCCTGGATTTCTACTTCCACGAGTGGGTCGATCTGGGATCCGGCTTCTCCGGGGAGATCCACTCCAGATTCGACTTGGACCGTGAGGTCTTCTTCAGGCTCAAATTTCTCCACTATCTCCCCAACTGGTGCGGGTTGGGTGGGATTAGGGTTTTCTGAGATCCGGAACTCTGCCGCCTCCGTGGACAAAGGGGACCCAGAAGATTCTTCTGCCTCTATCATCACCGCTGGGGTGGGTTGGGCAGGTTCAGCGAAACCGATGTAAACATCGATCTCGCCAAAAGACATGATAGTATAGGCAGTCACGGCCTCCCTAGCCGGAATCCAAGTCTCGTCGAGAACGATGAGAGGGACGTCGCTGGAGTAGAGGATGGACCGACGGCGATGGTCTCGCCGATTCCGATTCTTGCAGATTCCGCTCGGAACGCAGATCCGAAGCTCACTTGCCCCACGGTGGGCGCCAACTGTTGTCGGATTGAGGACAAGTACGCCATGAGGGGGTCCTCGAGGCGTGCGGAAGAGAGGGGTGTGAGACGTACGGTGTTCCGGGACGGTGAGCACACAAGTTTACCCAGGTTCGAATCCGCCGGCTTTGGACGAATCCTACTCCTGCTAGCAATCCAGAAATACGGCAGAGCCGGAATATGGGTTACAATGGTATCGCATGTGCGAGTTGAGGGTCTAAAGTATTGGATGTGCCCTAAAGTCTCTCCCTAGGACGGCTTATATAGATATCCGGCCTAGGGTTTACAGGAGAAATCAATCCGGCTACGACTAAGAGTTGGTTACAGAGTACATCTTGAACTACAAGTAACATTATGGGCCTAAGTCGGTAAGTCTTCTGGGCCTTCCCGTAGCCGGATTGAACTCCGTCTTCTCTCTCTAACTGGGCCGCCCGTGAAGCAAAGCTCTAACCCGAAGTGATCCACCCTGGTCAGTGAGGAACTGTGAGGATACCCGGAAAGTATATCCCCAACACTCTATGACATGTGGAACCGTATATCACTCTATGGTCCAGGATGTAAAACAACGTCGTCTCTCCACTAATTAAAGAAAAAGGCACACCGTGATTCACCACTCCAATGTATAAGAGCGCATAATAAGGGTAGTTGGTATGGGGGCCAATCCATCCCGCACCCAAGTTATTAACTTTGTAGCTAAAATAGTGAAGCATGCAACCCTAACACTCGGGCATCCTCACATTGCAAAAAGATTTTATGGGCAAGAACCAAGGTTCGAGGTCGACTCCCATCCATCGTTCTTACAAAGCATCTAAAAATAATAACCTAGCGATCTCTCTAGAAACCTCAAGGTTGCGTCTACCAAACACATTCTTAAAAGAACCAAGAGTCACTTTATTTATAGCTAGCTCCTTGACTTAAAAACGAATAGCTAGCTCCCTAGAATAACTACTAAGAAAAAGGCTTTCCAAAACAAAAGGTTCTTTTTAAGAACAGCTAGGTTTCCTTGAAGGAGAATATAGCATTCACCATTCTTTTATCTCAAAAAAATGGGGGAAGGGACACTAACGCATGTCAAAGAATAGTACAATAGATAGAGGTTGGGACAATCATAAGGTGTTGATTCTAGAGAACTAATGTTCTACGAAGGGACATCTAAAGTACAAGGTTGACAATGCATCATCATCCTTAGATGAGAAACCAATACTTGATACTCTACTACTAGATGACATCCTTACACAAAGACAAGTGTGTGTGATGCACTAGAAAGGATGTGTGATTGTGAAAAATGGAAGACAAGTGAAATTTGTGGTTTAGGAGACATTGATCGAGGAAAGCACTTCTCATACTGGTTTGGATCTTGATAAGTCTTCATAACATACTCCACCGCTACACCAGCTAGGTTATCCAATATAGCTTTACTCTTTTGAATGTATCCACGGCATCTTCAAGATTAGCATACTATTCTCTCAAAATCCTTAGTAGATATCGAGTCATTAGACAATCTAGGCAAACAACACTCTTATCTTCCACGACAACCTTAGGTTAAACTCAAACTTTGATGCCAAACCAAACTCTACAACTATCTCTTTATGGGTCCAACGAAGTAACATAGATATCTAAATCTATCACACAAATACATTCACGTGTTTACTGAACTAGCATATATGATCAACTATTGCGTTTCCAATGCTGAATTCATCAACCATGAAGATTCTCTCCCTCTCTCTCTAGTCAACTAGAAACTACAAAGAGGCAATCATACCTAAAGCAAGGTTTGCATACCTCTTTGGGCAACAGCTTGCCCACAAGCACAAAAAACACATATGGATAAAAGTGATCAATAATAAAGTATAACGGAAATGAAAATGCAATGCATGACCCGAACCCATCCTATTGTGCACCAGTGTGTCAAGTTTTAAGTTGTAAAGATTTTATATCAAGTTTTATTTGTTTATGCTAAATAAACACAAGTTTTAGTTGTTAAATATCTTGGAAAACCCTATTACTATTAACCAGCTCCATAGACCTAAAACCTAGGCTCTGATACCAACTATAACACCCAGATATCCATATCTAGAAATGCTACACAAACTTTAAACACTTCTCATAATGCTATAAAACTATAAATTTCAGCAGATTCTCCTTTGTTTATAGGGATATCCACAATAACAAAACTATAATACTCATCCAAAAATTTCATACACACGACCATACGGTTCAACAAGACAAGTTAAAACTTCTTATCCATGAAGTCTCACAACTATCAACTCTTTAGCCACAATAAAACCAAATCATACAGTAAAGAATAAGTCAAGAGAAATTTTGAGCATTGTTAAACTACACTATTTATAAGGTGTTGGGATGTGTGCAAAGTAGTGTGTGTAAAATGTAGGGGTGCTACTCCCATCCCAAGCATGTCGTCCTCAAATGGTACCTAAAAACATAGAAGCCGCAAGGGTGAGTACAAAGTACTCAACAAGTACATAAAGAAATATTAAGCATTGCATAAAACATGACACTAACGATTATTTTGTAACACTAGTCATATCGTGAAGATGATCGTGTATGTCTACATGCTCTTTTCTTTCACTTTTCTTTTGCGTATACCGGTACCGCTTGAGTGGACACCCGTCGGCATCCCACTCACTCCAACTTGTGGAGGTTGCCGACAATGTGGGACTCGTCCCAACATCGACGGTCTCAAGGTGCCTACCTCAGTAGGTCACAACACTATGCACTGTCTTTAACATGCTATGCAAATGCAAGCGCAAATGTAAACTTTCCCTTTATTCCTTGTTGTATCCACTTTATCTCCACACATAACACCAACAAATATAGAAACTGAATAATAACAAGTGCTAAAAAAATAATAGTTAAGTGAAGGGATCATGCAAAGTATTATCCCATTATAAACTTGCCTCAACCACGGAGCACAAAATGTGAGTTGACGGGTTTTGAACGGAAAGCACCAACACCTGTTATCCACACATATCTTACTCAATTCACAATATCATCACACGAAGCTACAAGAACAATAGTATCGCTCCTATCCATAGACAACCCACAAGCAATCTCTTTTTCCGTTACAAATTATTCATGAAGGATCACGGAAGGTTAAAATAACGCGGGGGGGGGGGGGGGGTGGTCAAAAGAATTACTACTTCTTTTTAAATGAAACTTTATTTATTTTTATTTTTATTTAAACCACCCAAAGAATGAGTTCTCGGCTAACATCATACATAGAAATAAACTTGCAGTACACTGACACGTAAAGCCCAAGGATACAATTGCCACAGCATACTACTAGTAGCAAATCTTCTGTGAAAAAACACACATAACTACTAAGCATCAGGACTGGAGCTACCAAAGGCACACGATACTAGGCCTAAACCATGAATAAGACTCATCGTAAGCTCCAGGTTATCAGCGTAGAAAGGACCAAGCTATTTCCTAATTCCCTTGTAGGTCTCTCCCTAAATAAAAGAAAATCAACTAGCTAGAAGTACTACTCGATGCTTTCAACTAGTCCATAGACAATCAAGTAGATAACTGAATCTAGTCCTAGTTCAAGCTGTCCAATTATGCAGTTGCAGACTTGCAAGCGTTATCTCATTCAAATGGAGAAACTAGATGAATTCAAACTTTTGAACCTTACCTACTAACCAGCTTTGCAAGCACAACAGTCGTAATCTGGTAAATGCTCCAAAATTATTTATATACAGACCTAAGCTACCATACAACTAGCGTGGTAATACCAACTTGCCATCGGAGACGACACTGACAGCATGGTATGTACCGTTGATGAAAACGAAGACAACCACCCTCAAGACAGCAGGAATCGGAGCTCCAGGAACAAGCGAACTACAGCGGCGCAGCGTCACATCAGCTGCAGCGACCAGATGGCGGCGACCTTGGTTGATAGGGCAACGGGTAGGGTTATGATAGGAGCAGTTCGGTGCTTACCTAGAATGTTAAGAAGAGGACGCACTATAGGTCACGGAGGCACAGTCCGATAGGGCTTGAAACCCAGCCCAAGATTCCTTTTTACTCACACTGTAGAGATAATAAAAAGGGCGACCACCAATATAGAAAGAATACAATTTAGAGCAGCTGATCAGTGCAAGAAATTCCATCGGTAGTTCCAGGGTTTAAGTACTATCACTTGCACTATCACTTGCACTAGTTATCATCTTTTTTTTTTGTCTCTTTAAATTTCTACCGGAGAATGTATTCAGCGACCAACAGGGTTATACTTATTTTCTATAAAATTAAAATGAGCCAAATTGCTAGTATGAAAATGCGGGGTATTATACATACAAACACACAGCGGTGTCCATGTCCAACAAATCGGTGTTTGTTGTGAGGGAACTGAATTCGTACGTGACATTGTGACTACTCAATTTCATTCTATCAGAGGGTGAATTAAGTAGGATTACAAATACACTAGACGGACACACGAGCTTTGCCTCGCCACCTGCAACGTGTTGTTATATGGCGTGGCTTGTGCCAGATATTTGGTGGCGAAAAATGTTTTAGCTTTGTTTGAATTGTTACTTGTACTATGTTGCTACCTGGAGTTATTTGGATAAGCTATGCTGATCAGCTCATCTATGTTTTATGGGTGAACGATGGAGGCTATGTCATTTAAATTTTCTAGGTAAACAATGGTGAGCTAGAGGAAAGCAAGCATTTGGTGGTCACAAATACTGAACACAAAGAATGTCACAAGGATACATAGTAGGTAGATTACACAAAAGTATAGATTCAGTTATAGGATTCACATTAGATATGTATTTGACAACATATTTCAGACACATAGCAACAATAATACAAACTGTCATCAACATCACAGCGATCAAGAAAACCAACGCGATCACTCTAAAATGGCCAGGACTAAGAGATGGTCCAGTTTATAGAGGCGGTTGCTCTGACATTGTGTCACATGTTAAACTAAGGATTTTCTATTTAGATTTTCGTGGGGCAGAATACGACTTGGAAGCGTACGCAAACATCTCGCAGACAGATCCATAACTGTTATTGACCACACCATGAAAAATCTGAGAGGACATGCCCAAGTCTTCTAGTTTACAACAAAACAAAATAGTACACTGTCATTTGGGGCACCTACTTGGTGAATTAGTAGCTAAATAAATATCCCACGTGAATAGTGTGATGCACCGCAAAACTTGGACGTTCGTGACCTGGTTATTTTCTTTGACAGGGCACCTTCTATGTTTATTTCTTGTTGCTACATGCGTTGATGGCGTAGTCTTCTGGATGTTGTTTCCTCCTCAAGTGGTTGCATTTAATAGGAAAAACACGGGTTCAATCGGTGTAGGCAAGGCCAGAAATATCTTAAAATGAGCTTAGAATGCTTGGATGACCAAGAATAAACAAAACATGTAAGAACGGATTGGCAAAAGCGTTTAGAGACCATCATATGATCCTATAACATAAAGAAAGAAACGCTGCTTTTTGAGTAATGTAAGCCGCCTTGAAATCTTACTTCCATTTTTTCCACAATAAATCTTCATGCTCACAGTGATGGATAGAAGACCAACAATAGCTGCAAGAAAAAAAAGATTATCAAATGAATATGATGATAGAGGGTTGCATGTTTTGTGTTAACACAAGTAGATCCAGTAAATTTGGCAGTACAGGGGTATACCATCAGATCTCAAATTTGAGAAGAGGTTTACATGCTGTCATTTTAATGCTTGCAGTGGAAAAACATTGATATTTATTATGTCCTTCACATTTTCAAAGGATTAACTAAAAGTATTGGTGATCTTACCAACAAAAGATGATAATGTCATGGGGAATTTTTGCGAAGAGGTTTACACACTGTCATTTTTAGACTTGCAGTGGAAAAACATTGATATTTATATATTATGTCCTTCACATTTTCCCAAAGGATTAACTAAAAGTATTAGTGGCTCCAAACTCGCAGGACCCTTGGATTTGTGATTGGTAAAATGCTTTCTGTTTGACAACAAATTTTGGTCCTTGATAACCTGTATTGAAATAACAACTACAGGGTGAGATGTCTAGTTAAGACCAGTGCATGATAAGGTGCAGAGTTTTTTTGTTAGCTTGTCACTGGGCCCACGATTCTGACCAACCCAACTAAAAATAAGCTTCCGAATGCATCTGCAGCTCTGTCTTGAAGTAGTTCCTCATGCATGACATGGAATCAGCTAAATTTATATGCTAAATTGCTAGAATAGAATTTTCTAAAATAATCACAAAACTAAATGTTTCACATGTTCACTTATTATTGCAGCCATTGAAGGTAAAATGACTGTTCAACTTGCTTGGTGGCCCTGATATCCAAATGACAATAGACGACACTAAAGAAGAGACTATGTCGCGCAAATTATTCTGCAGAACAATATCAAATGCGGGAACATATGTCATGATATTACAGTGAACCGATTAAGAAAATCCAAAATATCATAAAAAGAATGATGTAGCACAAAACTACAACATCTAGCACCAGTACAGAGAGAATAATTAGAAAAAAACACATACCTGACCACATTTTAAGTAGCCTGATATAGAAAACAGGACCTGTTTTGCTGACGCGATTTTATCCAGGAAAATTTTCTCACTGTCGGAAGGAAGACCAAATTCAGCGGGTAACAAAAGATCTAACAAAAAATTAATAGTATCATAAACAATCAACATGTCAGTGCTAAAATTTAAGTTGCTAGCACAATACCTGAATATGCAAGAGTCAACCAATCGAAACAAATTAGTGGCTCCACGACACATAACTTTGGTACATAACATTTGAGATCTTTAAGCCGGATGTGAGAACCCAATAATGGCGGCGCACGGAGGGAAAAGGGATGGCCTGGAGATGTTCCTACTCAAGACGAAGCCTGGAGAGGAGAGGGTTGGGCAGGAGGTGAATGGCATCCCAACTTCCCCTTGCACATCGAGAGGGACAGGAGAAGGGCAGGAGGCGGCTCCTCCTTGGAGAGAGACGGGATCAAAGAAGAAACCAGGCGACACAAAACGTACTTAAAAGACAATACGACCCAGACAGAAAGAGACTGACATCCCTGGCCCATAAATGAGGGCCCACATGTGAGCCGTGAAAGAAAAAGCACCGCCCTTCCATACCGCCCTCGAGCCAACGCGTGGGCAAGCCGGCCGACAACCCCGCCCGACCATCCACTGGGTCACCGCGTACTACCACTAGACCTATAGGTCCCACCCGCAGATAGACAAAATCAGCAGCACGCTCGGCAACCAGCCTTAGAACGCTCGCAGGACACCACACATAAGCTTTTAGAGTCTGACCGCGCCCTTGGGGCAATGGTATGCTAAAAACAATCGCTCAAGTCATGAGATTAGTTAATAGCATCAATACTTTAGTGCACCAAATGTTCAAGAGATGAAAAATAAACATGACAAAATAAATGTTTGAGAGATGAAAAATAAACATGTTGAAAAGAATGCAACAATATATGAGACATATTCCTATTTATTTGCATACAAAATAGACTACCAAACTTATCTGTTATATATGTATACATATACAGGTGTTCCACCAAGGATGCTGGCTGTGCAATGAACACATGCACACTCCAATCTACTGCCTTCCTAGCATGCACATGCACTTATGTACCAAGACTTAGCCTCAATAGGATATTATACTCCTCCGTCTCAAAATAGATGTCGCAGATTGTCAAAATTTGGATGAATCTAGACACTATTTAGTATAGACCATAGTTTATAAAACCGAACCGGTGAGTGAACCGGTGAGACGACTGGTTTCCTGGTCGGACCACCGGTTCATTCGGTTTGATAGCGACAAAAAACCATACCTTTTAATTAAAATTTAAGCAAATCTCGGACAAAACGACAACAAAATGTATATTAAACGTATATTTCAATATGTAATTGCAAAACATGTGTGTCCAAGCGGTATTGCGTCTTATGTGATGCTATTTCTATCTAACAAAAGGTCTCGAGTTCAATTCCTCTTACAACTTGTTTTTTCTGGTTTTTTGCTATTTGAACCGGTACCTCTTAAAAAACCAGTAAAGTCATCGGTTTAGGTTTTTTCCGGTTAAGCCGCTGAACCAGTCCGGTTTTTAAAACTATGGTATAGATTCATCCAAATTTTGATAAACCCAAGACATCTATTTTAAGATGGAGGGAGTATTATTTTTGCCCACCGCTGAGTACTTTCCACTATTTCTAGTCCCCAACCCTTGTCCACCCAAGGGCACTCACCTTTCTGCTTTTCCATTCTCCTTTGTGCCCCGAAGGCTCAAGCCAAATTTCCTGTGGTAGTTTGCCATGGGAGGCACAAATCAGTGTGGCGGAGAGCTCACGCTCAAGCACGAGCATCCCTGTTTTTCCCGCGTCAGTTTGCGGCTCCCATCCCGCGCAGGCACAGAACCAATTCAGAAGGCTGGGTCATGTCGGCCGCCGGAATTTTTCTGCTGGTCCACGCACTCTGGTGGCGCCATCTCCTCTGTCCAAAACGAAGCCGGATTGAGGCGATCTGTCTTGGGCACAAGGACATAGCCGCGTCTCTCTCTGGCCACCTGCTTGTGGTCTCAGCCAAGCCTCGGCGCCGGGCCCCTATGCTCTCTGCCACCCCACCGATTGAGCAAATCCAGGTACGGCATCAATTTTACATCATGGTTCTTTTATAGACTGGGGCATTTGCCATGCATATCAGTTGAGCTCATGGTCCCCCAAGAAACTGTCACAATAGCAAGATCCCAAATGCAGTTCAAACATCTTCATTGCATTTCCTGAAAACAAATATCGTTACGCAACCTACAGATAGAATAGACCAGAGAACTGCAAAAGTACATACATTGATGCGATAGTGCATTTCAGTTTGTCCCCATTTAGAGCAAATAGAATATCTCGGATCATTTCTCAGGTCAGATTCTAAGGTATCGGTATCTATATCTTATCTTATCTTATATAATAATAATAATAATAATAATAATCTATATCTATACATAATAATAAAGGACGGATTGTTTCTTTCGATCCAACATTTTTTTGACAGGTTTGCTCTCCCAACAAACCCCATATTACTATATTGCTTAGGGTGCCACCGCGTAAGTAAAAAGCCATTGTCAAATAGTTTTGTTGGTCTTCCGTCTGATGGAGAGTTCAGAGTATTTACACTAGTAGAAAACAGGGCTTCCATCTAAGCCTTTAGTACCGGTTCCCTTACGAACCGGTACTAAAGGGTGCATTAATACCGGCTCACTTGTCCAGGCGGCCGAGGAACATTAATACCGGTTCGTTGAGGGCCTTTTGTACCGGTTCGTGAACCGGTACGAAAGGCTTCTCGGTCCAATTTTGAAGCAAGGTGGGCCCAGTGCTGAACCTTTAGTACCGGTTCGTATTAAGAACCGGTACTATAGGGTCCCTGCCCTATTTCTCAAGCTCGATCGGCCTTGCATCTCATTTCCCCTTCTCCTTCTCCTTCTCCTCTCGCTCTCACATTTCCAAATATTTTGCACCTCTCACACTCCAACAAATCTCCATTTTTTTTCACCATTTTATCAAGATTGACGGCACCCATCTATCCAATGGTTAGCAATATCATCCTTTCTTCCGGCGTTCCTAATTTAGCTCATTTCTTTCCTAGTTTAACTCGTATTATTTTTGTAGTGCTAGCAAGGTGTTCGATGAAATGCCTAAGTTAGGGATTTCATTCTTTTTATATGCAATTTGAGCTCAAATTAAAGTATGATTTGTAGGTTTTAGTATCATCCCCGTCCTCACCACCATCGATCGCCAGCGTCGTCCCCCAGCACCATACCACCTCGATGAGCCTCTTCTTTTTTATAGTTAAGTTGGTCACTCATATATCCATGATGTTGTGTAATTAATGATTTTTGATATACTTATATATATAATGCAGATGAATCGACAATGGATGTACGGTGACCGATGCCATCCCGACTTTATTACTGGCATGCATTATTTTCTCAACGTGGCTAAGGCAAACAGGCGGTCGAATGGTTTCATTTATTGTCCATGTAGTTCTTGTAACAATACGAAGGATTATTCTACCTCAAAGACCCTTCACGTCCACCTGCTTGAGAACGGTTTCATGCCCGGCTACAATTGTTGGACCAAGCACGGAGAAAGATGGGTTATAATGGAAGACAACGAAGAAGAAGAGGATAGTGACAACTATCCTATGTTCACTAAAGACGGTGATAGTAGAATGGGGGAAGACGAATATGAAGAAGAGCCCATTTTTGATGAGCCCATTTTTGATGAGCCCATTTTTGATGACCCCGATGACGATTTGGGTCGGGCCATTCTTGATGCGAAGATAAACTGCGGAAGTGAAAAGGAGAGGATGAAGTTGGAGAAAATGTTAGAGGATCACAACAAACTAGTGTATCCAAATTGCGAAGATGGCCAGAAAAAGATGGGTACCACACTGGAATTGCTGCAATGGAAGGCAGAGAATGGTACTTCTGACAAGGGATTTGAAAAGTTGCTGAAAATAATAAAGAAGATGCTTCCAGGGGAGAACGTATTGCCCTCTAGTACGTACGAAGAAAAGAAGGTTGTCTGCCCTCTAGGATTAGAGGTGCAGAAGATACATGCATGCATCAATGACTGCATCCTCTACCGCGAGGAGTACGAGAATTTGAATGCATGCCCGGTATGTGGTGCATTGAGGTATAAGATCAGGCGAGATGACCCTGGCGATGTTGAGGGCGAGTCCACCCCTAGGAAGAGGGTTCCTGCGAAGGTGATGTGGTATGCTTCTATAATACCACGGTTGAAACGTTTGTTCCAAAACAAAGAGCATGCCAAGTTGTTGCGATGGCACAAAGAGGACCGTAAGAAAGATGTGATGTTGAGACACCCCGCTGACGGGTCGCAGTGAAGAAAAATCGACAGAGAGTTCAAGTCATTTTCAGATGACGCAAGGAACTTAAGATTTGGTCTAAGTACAGATGGCTTTAATCCTTTCGGTGAGCAGAGCTCCAGTCATAGCACCTGGCCAGTGACTCTATGTATCTATAACCTTCCTCCTTGGTTGTGCACGAAGCGAAAGTTCATTATGATGCCAGTGCTCATCCAAGGCCCGAGGCAACCCGGCAACGACATTGATGTGTACCTGAGGCCATTGGTTGAAGAACTTTTACAGTTGTGGCATGAAGAAGATGTACCTATGTGGGATGAGCACGAACAAAAGGAATTTAACCTACGAGCGTTGTTGTTTGTAACCATCAATAATTGGCCTGCTCTTAGTAACATTTCAGGACAGCCAAAACAAAGGATACAATGCATGCACACACTGTTCAGGTGAGACTGACATTATATATTTGGGAAACAAGAATGTGTACCTGGGGCATCGTTGATTTCTTCCAAAACAGCATCACGTAAGAAAGAGAGGAAAACATTTCAGAGGTGAGGCAGATAACCGAACGAAGCCTACCCGCCCTACTGGGGATGTTATATATGATATGGTTAAGGATTTAAAAGTGATCTTTGGAAAGGGTCCTAGCGGACAATCTGTTCCGCATGATGTTGATGGACACGTACCCATGTGGAAGAAGATGTCTATTGAAAGGATCGTATGGGCACCTAGAGGGGGGTGAATAGGTGCTACTCCAAATTTTACTCTTAATCAAGTTAGGGTTCGACACAAAAGGTAAATTCTCTAGATTATGCAACTAATGTGAATTTACCTATATGTCAACTAGCACAGAACTATGCAAGAACTAGAGATGTAAAGTGCGGTAAAGGATAGAGGTAACCAAAGTGGAGCGCTCGGAGACACGAGGATTTGTTTCCCGTAGTTCCTTCCTTTTGAGGGGAAGTACGTCTACCTTTGGAGAGGGGGTGGTATCAAACCACCAACGCCACGAGAGGCCTCCCTTGTTCTCCGATGAACCTCACCCCAAAGGGTTAGATTCACCTTCCACTACAACGGCAACCTTCGAGGTGGAAGCCGGCACCTTTACAACAAGCTCGTCGGCGAACAGAGGGGAAAACGCTACCTCGGTCTGCACTACGGCGGAGCACCTCACCGGCGGGGCCAATTACTAGCGGCGCTAGGCACGAGAAGAGGGGGAAAACAGGAGGGAACGAGGGGGGAGCTCACCTCGATCGATCCCCACCGGACTCGAGGCAGGAGGTGGTCGGAGCGGAGGGGACGGCGAGGACGCGACGGTGGTGCTGGCGGCTCTCGGTCGTGGGACGGGTGCGGGCAATCCTGGATCTCCTGGCTGGCGGAATCGTCGACACGGACTGCGGCGACGCTTCCCGGCGTGTCCCCGGTCACCGGCGAGGGCGGCAACGGCGACGGGGCCCTCAGACTGGCGGCGGCAGGGAGGAGAGAAAAGAGGGACGGGCAGGTAGTTAGGGTTTGGGAGGAAGCAGCTCGGCGCGAGGATAAGGAGGAGGCTGGCATGCGGGAGGCGTAGCTGAGTGGCAGACGGTGGGGGGGACGGCCACCTGCTCCCCGCCGCTGCTTTCCGTTTGCTGCTGAGAGAGAGAGGGCGACAGCGTTAGACAGAGGGAGAAGAGGAACAGGGCGGCTGTCGGCGCCAAAGCGGTACGGGCTGGGGAGGTGGGCCGGGAGATGGGTCGCGACGGGCGAGGCTGCTGGTGGGCTGCTGGCTGCGCTGCACGTAAGGTCCTCTCCTTTTTATTTCTTTTTGTTTTATTATCTGTTTTGATTTATATTTTTGATTTGTTTCAGATTTAAACCAGCCCAAGAATTAATCTTTTTGGGAGTTTTTGCATATTGGAATAATGGAACAGGGCTAGCTAGGGAGTGGGAGAAAGGCTTGGATTTAGGCTAAGATGAGGTGGAGAAAAAATAATCATGAAAAGGAGAAAGAAAGATGTATGGGAAATCCTTCATATAAAACATGAATGTAGATGATTAAAATAATAAATGTTGATGAGAGTAAAGGTGTGGTAGAGATGGTGGTGATCCACAAAGAGAAGAATCAATAAGACAAAAGAAAACCAATGAGATATAAGGTGGTGAGGAAGGTTGCATGGCCCATGCAAAATAATAATGCCATGATTTATTTTGTGAAAACAATAATAATATGATGGCATTATTCTTATGCATTTCCCATAATGGAACAAAAACCAAGCAAAGGATAAATAGGATTAGATCCACCCCACCACATGAGCTAGGATAAAATCAAAAGAAAAAGAATTGCAAGCTCATGGACTAGTAGGATGGTGGAATTATAAGGTGGTGAAAGAAAAAGATAATGGAGGTGAATAAAAGATATGCCCCCAACTCAACTTGGGCATTTGAACAATATATCAATAACCAAATACAATATCAAGAGGCAAATACAATTAATAATGCAGATGAGAGAAAAACCAAAAGAAAGAGGGTTTTATATGATGCTCAAATGCAAGGTGGCATGCTGACATGAACATGATATAATTATGATGTAACAATAATATATATGAAGTAGCCAATATCTTACTAGGACAAGTAGCATTACAATTGTTAGACAATTGGGATGCTACATTATGCCAGCAGATGGAGAGGCAGCAACCGACAAGGTACTCGTCCCCTCCTCTTTTTTATTTTTTGTTGCAATAGGATTCAGAGTATTTGTACTAACATGTAGGGATTTAGGATTAGGAGTATTTGTTTGTACGGATAAAATATCCCTAGGATTTGTTGGATTGTTGCTATTTTTCCAATCTTATTGTTAAAATGGGTCCATATATATTTGAATTTCTATAATATCCTTTCTTATCTTTTTATTTAATCTATGAATCTTCAATTTGAGTGGCTAAATTTGCAAAAATTTAGGAAAAATTATGCCTTTGCTATTGAAATACACGTATAAAAAGCGCTACCTAGAAATAGGCGATGCCAGCCCACGAGCCTGCTCGACTTGGCTCGAGCTCGTCCATGGCTCGGGCCGAGCCCACGAAGGAGGCCCCCTCACTCCCGAGCTGGCTCGAGCTCGCCACTTTCGGCCCGAGGTTTTTCCAGACTTGGCCCGAGCCAGCCCGAGTTGGCCTGCTTCCAGGTATGTACCTTAATCTTGAACTCCTCCTGAAAATTCTCCTTGTTGCCGTTCCATGGAAGATCAATATCATCCAGAGTAAAAACCATCATGTTAGAGTAGTGCAGAAAGCTAGTGTTTGAACATGAACCTAAACAGTATATCCTCGCGGTCGTCCTCGGCAACATGGATACACTCGATGACCACGTCGCCCTGTATTTGACACCCAATGTTAGCCTTGATCACTGCACTACCCGCTTGTAAGTACAATAGAAGATTGTATCCTGACATCATTCGAGATTAGCTAGGTTAGATCATCATGCAACTTCGATCTTTCTTTACAAACACCTCACTTGTATTATAGTCAGCTTGAGAATAACTAATCTTCTACAGTGTCTACATTAATGTCTGTTATATAATGGTTGAAGCTACAATAATTATGCATGGGTGATATATTTAGAAAATAGCCATAACTAGAGGTGTGAGTTTTTTAGCTGTGGAGTTACATTTTTTGTGATTCTCTCCCGCTGCATCCAATGGTTTTTTCCTTGACCCTTCTTTGTGGTTGATTTTTTAATACAGAACAAACAAAGAAATTCACTCCAGATTTGAAATGAATTCGTTCACGCTTATTCTTATTTTTTTGGCTGTCCATTATTAGCCAAAGCTTAAGGTATATTCTACTTGCAACCTGCAGCAGCATTGTGGAGTTGCTGACTTTAAGATAATTTTCAATTGCTCAAAATTTGTTTGTGCTTACTTATTATATCTAGAACTAAATTAGAATATAGAATTGTGTATATTGGCCACATAAACGTGCTCCACATATAGCTGTTGGTTTATTTACCATTGATGTCATAAGCATCTTCCTAAAATAACCCTACTACAACAAACATTGCTTCAGATTTGCTCGTGGTAGTGGTGTTCAAATGCAGAGATAATTCGTTGTCATCAGATTTACAGTCAAACACTGAATCTTGCAGTGTTTGTTTCTTGTAGAGAAGTGAGGGAGTAGAGAGTAGGACCAGAGATGGTAGGTGTGAGGAACCTAATTGATTTGAATCTTCGGACGAGAAGGTAAATTTTCAAAAAAAAAATATGAGTTTTCTCTTGGTGAAACAATCGTGCATGCTCGTTTATTACGGTTTTGGAGTTCTTTCAGTGCAATGCCAACCTATAGACTATCCTGCTAGAACTAAATTAATATATAATTGTGTACATAGGCCATATGAATTTCTATTAGAGGACTTCCTAGTTGTTCGCATGTGTGTAATTTTTTTCAAGGATACTCGGCTAGCAGATTATTGAAAATTGGACTATCACTATGAAATAAAAAAAAGATATTCATCAAGAATGGTTCGTTGAAGCATTTTAGTTGTCGTTCCTCCCGGTGCAACGCACGGACATTTTTCTCAGTCTATATTTATTCCTATTCTATCCTATAATAATAAAGGATAGATTGTTTCTCCCGATCCAACACTTTAATATTATAGTCCATGCCACCTCCGTGTTCGCTGTGGTTTCGAAACCAATGGACGTGAGATTTCTGGTACCATGAAGACCTCGATCGTATTAATGCTGGACTGCGTCGATTGATCCAAATCCAAACACGGACTCCTCTAACTACCAAGACCTCCATCGATCCAAACACAGACTCCTTGATTCGATTGGGAAGATATAAGTCGTCGCCTCTCCCCTATCTTGCTGCACCACCTAACCCTAGCCAGATATACCGGCAGCGGTGGAGGCCTCTTCCCGCACGCGGTCGAGGTTCCCGTTTGTTCCCGAACGAGGAAGCGCTGCTCGATCCGTTTCAACCTTCCGCCTTTGTCGCCGGCCGTGCTCCTGCCCTCAACACCGTCGCGAGAGATCTTGGTGTGCACACCGCCACAAACTCAGGGCCATCGAGATCCAGCCGTGCCCGCACCATCAAGCTGCAGGCCTCCCCACATCGTCAAAGGGAAGGGGTGGAAGGCAAGGGCCGCCCCTGAGTCTCCTCGCGAAAGACGGATCGGTGTCGGCTCCATCGCTGAGGAGGTCCACAGCGAATGTGGTGCAACGGGTGTGGCCGATCGACGAAGTGCGCGCCAGAGAGCACCACCATGTCCTCGGCGTCCATCCCCTTGGCAGCGAAGTTGTCCACAAGCTGGGTGAGGTTTGCGGACGTCGACGAGAGAGAGGGGACTGTGTCGGAGGCGTTGGAGTGCTGGCCGTCGAGGCGGCCCGCCGGCATGACAAAGTCGATGCGATAGCCGCTGAGGAGGCGTCGTGGGCTGTGAAGGCAATGACGTCGGCACAGGAGTGACCTCCGGGTAGGCTTCCTCTAGCGCGAACTTGGCCTCGTCGATTGCCTCGAACCCCCGAAGGCACGGATGAGGCCAGCGTTCTCGGCGACGACGTTGCTCATGGCGGCCCTCACGATGACCAGATCAATACCGATCGCTGAAAACCCCGGTTGTTCCACTATCGCATGCCTCCGTCTGTCGCACCAGGAAAATCGGTCCAGAATGTTAGCAATAATCTTGCCCTAGTGAGTTTGAGTCTAATTAGGTTTGGTAATTAGGTTGTTTCTAGTCTAGTACTAGTCGGATGGGGTTCATGAGCTAGCTAGCTAGTTGTAGCTTGCCGTGTCCGAGTAGCACTAGGACTATGTGTGTCCGTGTGGTGTTAGTAGTACGTGTTAGTCTAGGTAAGTGTTTCCTAGTCTAGTTTGCTCGTGTTAGAGTAGGATTAGGACGTTGGTCTCAGGTTGGCCGTGTATATATATACACGGTGGTGTGCTGCGAGAAGTTGTACCGAGAGATATTGAGAAAAATAAAAAAGAAGAAGGGCACGATACGAGCCCTTGGTCATAAGATTTTTTCAAGTGTGCGTTTGTCTAATCGATGTGATTGATCCGTGGGAATTCCAACAATTGGTATCAGAGCGAGGTCAAAGATTTGAAGCCGCGCTTGCCCCGGGGAGGCGACCCGTACTAGCACCTCGGGGCGGGCGAGCGTCGTTAGGCGGGCGACAAGATGGAGACGGCGAGCATGTCGTCATCGATGAGACCGAGGGCGGTTGTCGTTCGGCGGAGCGACAAGGAGGAGTCGGCGAGTGGGCCGTCGTTAGCAAGGTGGTGGGCATCGTCGATGGGAGCACGTCAAGTTCTTCGGGGGAGGTGGATGGTCGTTGATGGGAGTGGTGGTGCCGAGGAGCGGTTCTGGAAGGCTCATCAAGATCGTCATCAGGGAGAGTGTGACTCAAGGAGTCAGGTGTATGCACGTTTGCACGTGTGGTTAGCGTCGTGTCGGTGTGAGTTGTCGTCGTGTCCAAGTGCTCGTCCTCGTAAGGATCCGTTGCAGCTGGAGCGCGTCATAGTTGAGGTGTGCACGGTGTTCCGTGAAGTTGTGTCCATGTCCTCGTGGAGCGTCTTGACTGCGGTCAACATGGGTTCAGTGCGATGCCGAAGGCGGACAGTGCTAGGAGAAAGTACCGTAAAGCGAGGAGGTGTGCGAGAAGCAGGAGGAGAACCTACTGCAAGCAACTACAAGAGGAGTATGATGCGAACCGAGTGCGCGGATGCCAGCAATAGCGGTGGCACATAGGTGCGGACCGAGTGCGGCAGGGGCCAAGCAATGGCAGTGGCACAACATGGTAGAGCAAGAGAGGTGCAATGCATGTTGCCTGCGTGGTCAAACTGACTGTACGGGCATAACAAAGAAGACGATAAAGAGGTGACGTGAAGTTGCGGTGAGTCAAGATTGGGAGGAGCACGAGGAGACAAAGAGTCAAGAATAGGAGGAGATTGTTAGCAATAATCTTGCCCTAGTGAGTTTGAGTCTAATTAGGTTGTTTCTAGTCTAGTACTACTCTGATGGGATTCATGAGCTAGCTAGCCAGTTGTAGGTTGCCGTGTCCGAGTAGCACTAGGACTATGTGTGTCCGTGTGGTGTTAGTAGTACGTGTTAGTCTAGGTAAGTGTTTCCTAGTCTAGTTTGCTCGTGTTAGAGTAGGATTAGGACATTGGTCTCAGGTTGGCCGTGTATATATATACACGGTGGTGTTCTGTGAGAAGTTGTACCGAGAGATATTGAGAAAAATAAAAAGAAGAAGCGCACGATACGAGCCCTTGGTCATAAGATTTTTTTCGAGTGTGTGCGTTTGTCTAATCTGATGTGATCGATCCGTGGGAATTTCAACACAGAATAGAAAACAACAACCCGCATGCTTCACCAAGAGCTCTTCTTTAGGTTAAGAGCTCCGGTCATTGGAACCGATCTTCCACCGGCATGCTGTCGGGGCGATAGGAGGGTTTGCTAGTAGCGGCACGTTGTGGAGCGGATCGGGGAGCAGATAGAGGTGGTGATGCTGCCCGAGGGACTGGGCAGGGCCAGTGCGACCGTCTTCTCCATTCGTCGACCGATGGACACTGCTTCAACTGGTCCAGGCAGGCCGTCTGCAAGCCACGACCAACATGCTCACCACAGCTCCGGCCGCGGTGGCAGCCATGGCAGAGCTCTGACATTGGGGAGACCTACTGCAGGTTCCGATAGTAGAGGACGACAATCCGTTCCTGGTGTTGCTGCCATATATATGCACCTTCAACGACCGTCCTCCGGCCGTGGTAGCACTGATGCTAACCGGAGCCGTGCTAGTAAGACCACATCCAGACCCACCAGGCTCCTTTAACATTCCGTCAAGTTCGTTTATGCGTGCTTTCATTTTCATAGTTCAGTTCGTTTTACATCTTTAATTCCATCAATATAATAATGTATTTATACCTCTGAGTTAATTAAGCGACATCAGCCATTAGGTCCACTAAAACTTCAACAAACCGTGGTCATGCAATTATTGCTAATTAACCAAGCTGATAGCAATGCTTCCAAGGTAGCCTCTCAAAATCATAGGTTTTGTCTAAGTTTTAGAAATTATTTGTTTCTTTCCTTCTTTAGGGTACTTCCTTGTGCCTTATGTGAACAAGCACCCACCACTTCATGGAATTCCTTTATTATAGTGAGGCATTGTGCAGCAAGTTTCTCACTACTCATGGAATTACTATTGAACTGACTTTTGGGAAAATCCTCAATGCATAAGACTGACTTCTTCCCTTTTTTTTCTTTATCTTCATTCGTCAGACATGATACTCTACTCTCTACCTCTACCAGAACACAAGTAACAACTCAGGAGAAAAACTTCAGATGCTTTTAACTGTGCCTGAAGTTATTTATAATGAAATGTCATTTGTAAGGCTTGCATCTTTGTGTTAGAATCATGTGCTGGCCTAGGTGTTATTTCTTTGACGATATCCTATACACAAATGTTTTTCACCGTGTAGACTAGTAGGAGCAATTTTATCTATTTGTTGAGGATTTGCCACTAGCGTAGCAAATAGTTTTATACTGATTAGGATTTCTTTGTAATCGATGGTCACCATAAGCCTAAACAAAATGCCCTTCAAGATTTTAAATACAAAAATAGAAAAAAAATTGAGGAGGGAAGAGGAGCTCGAGACATGGTCTCTGGAGGAAGATGAGCCCCGTATGGCCGTATATAGGTAAGGCAAGGATCAAAATATCTGAAGAGAGAGGGGGTGGGTCCCAGTGGATTGGTGGTGGCCTCAGTCAAATGATGGATTGATTTTTTTCCTGGACTGCTATGGTGCGGCCTCAGGTCAGGTTTTTTACTCATGGTGAAAAACATACGCCGTCAAGACAACCTCAGGCTAGCACCGTCACTGAGGTGCTATTTCTAAACATATTAATGTTTAGCATCTGATATTTCTGTAAGAGAATTATATGAAGTTGTATCACATTTCAAAATCCTTAATCCGCCACTGTGCGAGACTCTAAAAACAACTAATGTAAGCACCGGGAGATCTTGACTCAAAAGAGAAGATCTGTCAAATATAGAAAACATATCAGTATAACAATTTTTTTGGTGTGAGTATGATAAAATTTGAACCATTTTCTTCAACTAAGTTCCCTATGGTCATCTCACATCTCATCTGATTCGTCAGTTCGCGAGTGACTTACAACTTTTTAGTTTTACACTGTCGCAACGCTCGGAAAACTTGGAGAGCCGTAGCAACGCACGGACAAATTTCCTATCTATATATAATATATATATACCTAATAATAAAGTACGGATCGCTTCTATCAACCAGCCTTTTATTTGGACCGTTTTACCCCCACAATTTGAAGAATTTACCCACCGTGCCACTGGTAAGTCTTACCGGGCGGGTTCTTTTCTCTCCGAGTGAAATACTCCTTTCTTCTGTTCTTCCCGAAACCACACAGGCGACGGGTCAGGGCCGGCCGCCGCCCGCAGGCGAGACCCCTATCTTCCCGCTCTCTCACGCTTCTACCCCTACCTATATCCTATGCCCGTCCTAAATCGCGCTCCCGCGACTGGCCTGAGCGCCACCTCATTGAGTGTGTCCAGGAGGTCCGGAACCTCCCTGCAGGTCGCATCTGTAGACCTCTAATATGCGTCGGCGATGGTGAGGCTAAGCTCCCGAACGAGCGCCCGGACGGGGTGATTGGCGCTCCTTCCTTTGGGGCTACGGAGAACAAGGAGACCCACCTCGCCGGATCACTCCTGTTCCACTGCCTCCATCCCCGCACCTACCTCTCCGGCCGCCGCAAATCAGAATCTGAGGCGACGCACATGACGGACCCAAAGAGATCCGGGCACGGTAGACCTCCACAGTAGGCCAGGACGCGTCCACGAGCCACACGCCACTACTCCCTTGAGGGTGCGTCGCCGGACTCACTGCAACATGATGTCCAAATTGTCAGGCTCGAGGACACGATCGAGCGCTGCGCCGCCTGCCTACCTCGATTTCGTCCTTCAGTTCCTTCATCGGTGGAGATTGGATCTGGCAATTGGGTGGAGATTTTTTGGTACAAATCCTCTGGCTCTCTATCAAGGCAAATTGCTGAATGGGTTATCCTATTCGCATCTGTGTGTTCGTCCGTCTGTCTATGATTAATTCACTAGGATTCCCGGTAGACAACTAAACACCCGTCATGAAATAGTCAACCAAAAAAGCAGACACACAAAGGTGCTTCTCTCTGCGCCGTCTCCGGTGAGTTCTTTGCCTAGGCTGTCAAATTTGAGAACAGTTTAATTATTGTACCCATGTGGATTGTGAGGCCATGTTAACAGTTGCTCACCACTTGTTATTGCCCAGATCGAAAGGATAGCATATATATTTTCAGACGTGCTGCAAGGTTGGGAATTTAACTTTGCATTTTTTGCATGGGTACGGACTCCTACAAGGTTACCAATAAGCAGAAATCATAGTCAAACTGATGTGTTGTTTCATTCAGTCGTAATATGTTTATAATCATTGTATGGTAGTTCCTTCAACGGTTATGGAATGATGGCCACATTGCATGTTTAGGATAGCTGACAAAGCAAGAAGGTAGCTTAAGTTCGATGGATATGCAAATCAATCCAACCAGTGTGAAATGGCAGAACTTGCATGAACTGGAGAGCCGTATGAGAATATATAAAGGATAGCTTGTGATTGGAAGAGCGTACTATGAAGAAGATGCCGTGTAACATCCCAAAATTTCATCTGAAATCATCATCATTGCACTCATATCATCATGGCATGTTTTTGCATTGCATTTAGAATGTCCTCCAAAAATCTGGTGCAATTTTGGGCCATGGTTAGGAATTTATGAAAATGGAACCAAAGAAAATGCTATATTACCTATTAAGTCCAAGTAAGTACTTTGGATGAAATAGTAGGTAAATATGTTTTATAATACCCTAAAAACCTAGTTTGAGTTTTTACAAATTTTCACAAATTGGTTTGAATCAATTTGAATCATTAAATCAAAAGTTTTGTAGAAAACTGAATTAGAAAAAGAAAATGGAGGGAAATAATTTCTAATAGCAGAAGCAGCATTTTGGCCCATTCTGGCCCAATAGGCAACAGCCCACCCGGACGACTCCCTCTCCCCTTCTCTGTCTTTCCCCACCCCCCCCCGTCTCTACCCCTCCCGCTGACAGGCAGACCCCACGCCCACGTCACCTCGTCGTCTTCACTGCCGATGATGGACCTCTCCCCTTCGGCCGTTTCGAATCGATTCGATTTCGTCAATTTCACGCGATTAATTGCCCCGGCGATTACCCCTACTAAACCCCCTCTCCCTCCTTATCATTTTCCCCCCAGACACCACCCCGGAGAGCCCCCAGGCTCCCTAAATTCGAGCTCGAACGCCGCTACCCCTCCCGCTGTTAGAATGCTTAGCTATGCTAGTAGAATTTGTGGGTGGAAAATACATATCAAGATAGTATGAAAAGGTATTATTTTTGTATTGACTAAGAAAACAACTATTATTAACGAAACACCTGGGTGGATTGAGACTTGCTTGGATTATGTTGAGTGGTTACTCAGGGGCCATGTCTATGGTCAGCTGGTGTATCACACTTGTGGATGGCTACCCAGGAATAAAGAGATTGGAGACATTCTTGTCATAAAGCTTCCAGTGCAACCACATGGCATATGGGCTCTGCCTTGACCAACTAAGTTGCAAGAACTCAGCCAGACGGACAGAGGGTGGTAGTGATGATAGGATGGAACGCGTCCGTGGTGGTCTGAGGGATTGCTTCTGAAAGGTCTTGTCTCGATGCATGTCGAGTCTTGTGGGGAAAGTGCACCACCTCTCGAGAGGGTAAAACTAAGTACTTAGTCGTGTCTCCGGTTATGGACAACTTCTGAGCCTCAAGACAGTGAAGTAGTTCAATAATCTCCTCATCCAAATTTCTCTAAGTTAAAACTTGTGGGTGAACAGGGATAAAGGTTCAGTGATGTCTATCATTGGTACCTTATAGCTTGAACGAAAAACTTCTTCAAAAACTATAAGTTAAACTATTTTAGCAAAGCCAGCCATAACCCCACTTAGCCATATATTCATGTAGTTGTTGGATTATACTAAGTATCTTTGGTATCACTTGCCAATACAATTCAAAATGTATTGACCCTTGTGGCTGTAACTTATTATGTTGCAGGTTACTCTGATGATGAGTAGGGTTGCGAGTCTACACTCGACATGCTTGCGTGTGGCACATGAAGACTAAGGACTCTATTATTATTATATGTTATGTGAACTTGTGTCTTAGCCTTGGGCTAAGTGAGTTGTAAGAACTATTATACTCCTGGATGTGCGATGTAATAATGACATTTGTTTCTGTGTACTTCATCTTAAACTGTGGGTGCTAGCATTTCGATCCAGGGACTAGCATTGCAATCACAGGGATCTTACCTTATCATGGTGAGATCTTACAGATGGTATCAGAGCACTGTGTTGCCTGTAGGTTCGTGACCCTAGAAAGGATTAGACTAAGGAAAACCCTTAGGAAAAATAACTCTATATTTCAACCTTACACTTGTCTTTTCATCTCGTAAAGCTTTCCCTAATCATCCTTCTCATCTATTTTTGTAGATGTCCACCATCAATGAATCTGTCAAGAAGGGACCACTGATGACTATGACCCTAGAGTGTGAGACAGAATTTCCCAATATACTCAAGAACCTCATGCTTGGCTTGGGAATGAATGGTGAAGCTGTGTACAAGGGATTTCCTGTGATGGACGAAGGACAAGAGTATTGGTGGGTGCAACTCCATTTGTACAAAGACAAGGAGGACGATCCCAAGAGTACGGGATTTTGCATGTTCACCAACTCTGAAATGCACCCGTCATTCTTTGACTCTGCAAGGAATGCTGCATGGAGAGCTATTGAGGAACTTGGGGAGAGACTCAAGTATAGAATGCTCAATACTCAGGAGGATCTCAAGGAGGAGAAGCGTCTTGCCCAAGACTCAAAGGCCACGGTGAAACGCCTAAGTAAGGATATCATAGGCCTAGCTTTGGAGCTATGTGACCAAGACAAACAGATTGCTGCCAAGGATGCCCCGATTGCCACCTTGGTTAAGAAGGAGTGAGATATTAGTTGGACCACCACCCTTGGCGTTTTATCACGTTAGTATCTCGACCATACCAACCTATGTGGTATGGCAAAAATAAAGTTATGTCTGGAACCTTGAGTGCTTAAGTTGAATTAATGTATTGCTACTTGGAATGTTTTGTTGGTTGAACTCTCTTTTATTTTGTGACTTGTATTTTCTTTCTCTATTGTGTTACTAATTTTCTCCATACTATGCAAAAGATGCCGAATTTTGTCTACAGCACGGCCAAGGATTTCAAGGGGACTCGCTTTGGGACTCGCCTATTGGAGCTAGTCCAAGTGCTCGCTCTTCCCATCCCTACCATTCAGGGACTTCAGCTGCGGAAGTTTCAGAGGAAGGACTTATGGGGATTCAAAGTTACTCAGCCAGGACGTGAGATGGAGCCCCAAACTGGGGAGATTACCTTCAAGATACTCCATGATGACATGGAGAGGGGCCTTGACGTCGCTATGCAGGAGCTGTTGGGACTCCTATGTGGACGCCACTCTTCTGAAATCAAGAGCCACTACTTCCATTTCTTTGGGAGGCGCGACAAGGAAGGAGAGCCTATTGTATTGGATGAGGCCACTAAGGAGTCTATCAAGCCCGTGCGTCACTACCTCCAGGACTTAGAGAGCCTCATTAGACACCTTGATACTAATAGGACTAATGTGATGCTTAGCAATGATGAACTACGAGTCCAACTTAAGGAGAAGGACAAGGCCTTCCTAGAGCAGGAAAATCGAATCAAGGAAATGGAGAAGAAGTTTGAAGATCAAGAGAAGAAATTCAAGAGCCAAGAGAAGAGAGTTCAGGAGAAGAACAAGAAGATTAGAGACTTGGAGACTGAGTTAGAACTAGAGAACATTGAGCTGGAAGCGGATCACGAGGTGATAGAGAGGCTACGCACACAGAAGAGAGAGTTACAGACGAAGATCGATGCTCTGACTACCAGCTTGGAGGAATACAAGGCAGGATTCGCATCAGCAGGACTTGCTCTAGTGGAGGAGGAAGTCGACATGGAGGAGTAGTGATACTGTTCTATCTACCTATCGTTCTATTATTATTGAGTGCATAGGTCATACCGACTTGTGGGTGACTATGCTAGTATGTTATCTTTGCAGACTCTGTTATTGTTGTGATGTTGGAACTTGCATGTGCTTGTTTGTCTGAATCGTTGTTTTATTTGGGTTATCTATCATTACTTACCCTTACTAAACCCATAGATGCCTCCCCGACGCAACAACGAGGATAACAATGACAATGACAATGGAATGCAGCAGATGATGGCTGCACAGACCCAATTGATGCAAATGATGACTCAATTCATGGCGAACCAGAACCAGAACAACAATAATAACAATAACAACCAGAACAATCCACCACCTTTGGATATGTTGACCAGATTTCTAAGGCTGAGACCTGCTAAGTTTTCGGGTACCACTGACCCCATGGTAGCAAATGACTGGCTACGCTCTGTGAATAAGGACCTAGTCACGGTTGGGTGCACGGATGCAGAAAAGGTCAGATTTGCAGCACACTTGTTGGAAGGTCATGCGGCTGCTTGGTGGGATAATTTTCAAATTACCCACCCTATTGAGGAAGTGACTTGGGCAATGTTTGAAGATGGGTTTCGCACCACTCACATCTCTGCTGGAATAATGGGGTTGAAGAAAAAGGAGTTCCATAACCTCAAGAAACGCCACCGCAGTATTTCTGAATACATCGAGGAGTTCAATAATTTGTCACGTTCTGCACCCGATGACGTTGACACTGATGCAAAGAGGAAGGAGAAGTTCCTAGATGGGTTGAATGATGAAATTGCTATGCAACTATCTGTTGCATATGTTCCAACTTATCAATCCTTGTGTGATAAAGCTACCATCCTGGAAAACAAAATGAAACAAGTGGAGGGTAGAAAGAGGAAACACCATTTTGATAAGTATGGATCAGGATCTCCTCACAAGGGCCCTCATGGTGAAGGAAGTGGGAGCTCAGGATTCCACAAGAATGGGAATCATAATAACCATCGTAACAACCACAACCATGATGGAAACAATCATCGTGGGCACAACAAAAGTGGATTCAGGAACAATCACAATAATCATGGGCATGGGAACCAAAATGGTCAGAATCGTCACAGTCAGCCAGCAAAGAAAGACATCAGTCAGGTGGAATGTTTCAAGTGTAAGAAGACAGGACACTATGCTAATGAATGCCCAGAAAAGAAGACTGATGGGGCTAAGCCAAACCCATTCCAAAAGGGCCATGTGAATCACATTAATGTGGAGGAAATCTAAGAAGGATCTGATGCCGTGATCGGTAAGTTCAAAATTAATGCCTTTTCCGCACTTATCCTTTTCGATACTGGCGCATCGCATTCATTCATTTCAAGAGCATTTGTAATCAAAAACGGACTCACCACTGAAACTATGGGATGTCCTATTAAGGTAAGTTCTCCGGGTGGAGAAATGATAGTAAATTCAGGGTGCCGACAGATCATCCTAGAAATTGGAAAACACAAGTTCCCGATTAGTTTAATAATCCTAGAGTCCCAAGGATTAGATGTCATATTAGGAATGGACTGGTTGACCCGTTATGAAGGAGTGATTGATTGTGCCAAGCGAACTGTTATGCTCACCACCCTAGAAAAGAAAAGGATCAGGCTCAAGTCTAACTTTGAACTCAAGGGGAGCAAGGTTAATTCTCTCAAGGGGGTTAGCCTAGATGATGTGCCAATAGTGAGGGAATATCCAGATGTGTTCCCCGAGGAATTACCTGGCATGCCACCAGATAGGGATGTGGAGTTTCTAATAGACCTACTGCCAGGAACAGGGCCTATAGCAAAGAGACCTTATAAGATGTCAGTTGACGAGTTAAAAGAACTTAAGAAGCAATTAGGAGAACAACTGGAAAATGGATTTATCCAACCAAGTTCATCGTCTTGGGGAGCACCACTCTTGTTTGTCGAGAAGAAGGACCGAAGCCAGAGGCTATGCATAAATTATCATTCACTTAATGAAGTGACCATAAAGAATAAGTACCCCCTGCCTAGAATAAATGATCTCTTCGATCAACTAGAGGGTGCATGTGTGTTCTCAAAAATTGATCTCCGATCAGGATACTTTCAACTCAAGATTAGAGAACATGACATACCCAAGACTACATTCACCACTAGATACGGGTTGTATGAATATACAGTGATGCCGTTTGGATTGACTAACGCACCAGCCTATTTCATGAACATAATGAATAAAGTATTCATGGAATTCCTTGACAAGTTCGTAGTGGTATTCATCGATGATATATTGGTATATTCCAAAAGCAACAAAGAACATGAGGAACATCTACGCCTGATTCTAGAGAAACTCAGGGAACATAAACTTTATGCCAAGTTCAGTAAATGTGAATTCTGGCTGAACGAAGTGGGTTTTCTTGGGCACATAGTATCTAGAAGTGGTATAACTGTTGATCCAGCAAAAGTGACAGCTGTGATAGAATGGGAACCTCCTAAATCAGTTAAAGAAGTCCGTAGTTTCCTTGGTCTGGAAGGATACTATCGGAGGTTCATTGAAAACTTCTCTAGGATAGCAAAACCCATGACTAATCTGCTGAAGAAGGAGAATAAGTTTAATTGGACAGAAGCTTGTGAAACCAGCTTTCAGGAATTGAAAAAGAGACTGGTGTCAGCACCAGTGTTATGTTTGCCAGATCTTGAGAAAGATTTTCAAGTCTATTGTGATGCATCTCACCAAGGACTGGGAGGTGTACTGATGCAACAAGGTAATGTTGTAGCCTATGCATCAAGGCAACTCAAAAATCATGAAGTAAATCATCCTACTCATGATCTAGAGTTGGCATCAGTTGTGCATGCACTAAAAACATGGAGGCATTATCTTATGGGAAAACGTTGTGAGATGTTCACTGATCACAAGAGTTTGAAATATATTTTTACACAGAAAGAGCTCAACATGAGGAAAAGAAGATGGCTAGAACTCATCAAGGACTATGACTTAAGTTTACAATACCATCCTGGAAAGGCAAATGTTGTAGCCGATGCATTAAGCCGCAAGGTCTATGTGAATGGCCTCAACAAAGGAGAATTGTCGGAGGAGTTGTGTGCTCAATTTAGAGAGCTGAGGCTCGAAATTGTGCCTGAAGGGTACCTTGCATCCTTGGAGGTGCAGCCCACACTAATGGATAGAATTCAAGAGGCCCAAAAGTTGGACAAAGAAATGGATGAAATCAAAAGTAAAGTTAGTGAAGGAAAGGCAAAAGGATTCCATGTAGATGAACAAAGAATCTTATGGTACGAAAAACGTATCTGCGTTCCACAGGATCCGGAACTTAAGAAGTTGATCTTGCGAGAAGCTCACAATTCACCATATTCAATTCACCCTGGCAACACCAAGATGTATATGGATGTTAAGGGAAGATTTTGGTGGAATAATCTAAAGAAAGATATAGCGGAACATATTGCTCTATGCGACGTGTGTATTCGTGTAAAGGCAGAACATCAAAAACCGGCAGGACTATTGCAACCGCTACCAATACCTGATTGGAAATGGGATAAAATCGGTATGGATTTCATCACTGGACTGCCAAGGACTAGATCTGGATACGATTCCATATGGGTTATCGTTGATCGTTTAACAAAAGTGGCCCATTTCATACCAGTAAAGACCACTTATACAAGTGCAAAGTTAGCCAAGATTTACATGAACAGAATTGTATGTTGGCATGGGGTACCTAAGAGTATCGTATCTGATAGAGGGACTCAATTCACTTCACACTTTTGGCGACAACTTCACGAGTCACTAGGAACTCGGTTAGAATTCATTACTGCATTTCATCCGCAAACAGATGGGCAGACAGAAAGGACCAATCAAATATTAGAGGATATGCTGAGAGCATGTGCGTTAGATTATGGATCCAGTTGGGATGAAAGTCTACCGTACGCCGAGTTTTCTTACAATAACAGTTATCAGTCGAGCATAGAAATGGCTCCATTTGAATTCCTTTATGGAAGGAAGTGTACTACACCATTGCTATGGAATGGAGTAGGAGAAAGAAACTTGTTCGGGCCGGACCTAATCAAAGAGGCCGAGGAGAAAGTCAAGATGGTAAGAGATAGGCTAAAGGTAGCTCAATCTCGGCAAAAGAGCTATGCTGATCCAAAACGTAGAGAGGTTACCTACGAGGTTGGTGATAGAGCTTATCTCAGGGTATCACCACTTCGTGGTGTGAAGAGGTTTGGAATCAAAGGGAAACTAGCACCACGCTATGTAGGACTTTTCAAGATTTTGAGTCGCAAAGGAGAAGTAGCATATGAGATAGAATTACCAGAATCTTTGTCAGCAGTTCATAATGTATTCCATGTTAGTCAGCTGAAAAAGTGTCACCCAGAGATGGAAGAGACTTCGTTGAAAGACACTATACCATTGGAGGAAGTTCAGCTAGATAATGATCTCACTTATGAAGAGAAACCTATTAAGATTCTGGAGACTGCAGAAAGAATTACCCGTACCAAGACCATCAAATTCTGCAAAGTGCAGTGGAACCACCACACTGAATCAGAAGCAACCTGGGAGCGAGAGGATGAACTTCGGAGAGATCACCCTCACCTATTTGCTAGCCAACCCGAATCTCGAGGGCGAGATTCATCTTAAGGGGGTTAGATTTGTAACATTCCAAAATTTCATCTGAAATCATCATCATTGCACTCATATCATCATGGCATGTTTTTGCATTGCATTTAGAATGTCCTCCAAAAATCTGGTGCAATTTTGGGCCATGGTTAAGAATTTATGAAAATGGAACCAAAGAAAATGCTATATTACCTATTAAGTCCAAGTAAGTACTTTGGATGAAATAGTAGGTAAATATGTTTTATAATACCCTAAAAACCTAGTTTGAGTTTTTACAAATTTTCACAAATTGGTTTGAATCAATTTGAATCATTAAATCAAAAGTTTTGTAGAAAACTGAATTAGAAAAATAAAATGGAGGGAAATAATTTCAAACAGCAGCACCAGCATTTTGGCCCATTCTGGCCCAATAGGCAATAGCCCACCCGGACGACTCCCTCTCCCCTTCTCTGTCTTTCCCCACCCCCCGTCTCTACCCCTCCCGCTGACAGGCAGACCCCACGCCCATGTCACCTCGTCGTCTTCACTGCCGATGATGGACCTCTCCCCTTCGGCCGTTTCGAATCGATTCGATTCCATCAGTTTCTCGCGATTAATTGCCTCGGCGAATACCCCTACTAAACCCCCTCTCCCTCCTCATCATTTTCCCCCCAGACACCACCCCGGAGAGCCCCTAGGCTCCCTAAATTTGAGCTCGAACGCCGCTCACTGACGGCAACTCCGGCGACGATTCCGGTGAGTCCAGGCCGCCCGGCGCCCTCCCCTTGGTCCCATCTATTTCCCCATCTCCTGACGCACCTACTGACCGATCCACGTGTTTTCTTTTGCCCCAGGTCGACGACACGGACAATTCCGGCGAACTCCTCTGTCGCCACCGTCAGTCGCCTTCTCCGGTAAGGGTAGGTTTCCCGCCGCCCCTTTTTGGTCTTTACTAGGTCGTGCAGACGTTTGCGCACCTCGCTGACCTCTTTGCCGGTTGGTTTGAGCCCCAGGTCTTCATCTCCGTCGCTGAGCCGTGAGTTCCGCCGGCAACCGCAACTCCGGCGAAGGATCCAGGCCAAGCCCGAGCACCCCCCGCACCGCAGTGACCTCCATCGAGATCGCCACGACCCCCTCAACCTCTGGTACGTGTCCACGGTCTCCCAGCCCTCGTAGAATCGCCAGAACCCCATCGGCCGACGCTCCGCCGCCGCGCGCCGTCGTTAGCACCGCCAGTCTCCGGCGGGATGCTTAGCAGCCGTTCGATCAGATCCTAGATTAGATCACTTAAACGAAGGGTACGGCTGATCTGATCCGTCCAACGTCACTTAAATCTGACGACCCACATCGGTCGATCCGGCCGAACCGGTATCAGCCAATAAGAAAGCGCCACGTCGCCAGACTATTTCGTTTAAATAGAAAAATAGACTGATTTAGTATTTAACTTAGAAATTCAATAACTTTTGATCCACAAATCAGAAAAATACAAATTTGGTGTCTATGGATTCAGAAAAATGAGACCTTTATTATGGAGGCCTTGTTTCACACTTTTGCCTCTAGAAAAATGGAATTATAGACAGAACCTTTTTAGGAGTATTTTATTCACAAAAATTGTTCTATAGATTATTTTTGAGTATTTCTTATGCATTTAGTTGAGGTATTCTATTCTCAGTACTGTAGACTCTGTAAATTATAGAGTTGTGATCATATCTTTGCATGTGGCATGCATTCATGTTTTTGCAATGTTTTATTGATTAAATTATTATTGTTGTATTGATCTTGTGTAGATTGTGTGGATTGTGAAGTTTGTTGCTGTGAGGATTGTACCTATTCCCCTAGCTACCAAGGAAAGTGATATTTCATCCCATGTCCTATTATTTTCACTATTGCACTAGTGATATTTTGGTAGATCTTGACATGATAGAATTATTCCTATATTGCTATACTATGCTATGCTATATAGATTATATCTTGGTAGTATTCCCTAGTTAAAGGACTTTGTATGTTAGAATGCTTAGCTATGCTAGTAGAATTTGTGGGTGGAAAATACATATCAAGATAGTATGAAAAGGTATTATTTTTGTATTGACTAAGAAAACAACTATTATTAACGAAACACCTGGGTGGATTGAGACTTGCTTGGATTATGTTGAGTGGTTACTCAGGGGCCATGTCTATGGTCAGCTGGTGTATCACACTTGTGGATGGCCACCCAGGAATAAAGAGATTGGAGACATTCTTGTCATAAAGCTTCCAGTGCAACCACATGGCATATGGGCTCTGCCTTGACCAACTAAGTTGCAAGAACTCAGCCAGACGGACAGAGGGTGGTAGTGATGATAGGATGGAACGCGTCCGTGGTGGTCTGAGGGATTGCTTCTGAAAGGTCTTGTCTCGATGCATGTCGAGTCTTGTGGGGAAAGTGCACCACCTCTCGAGAGGGTAAAACTAAGTACTTAGTCGTGTCTCCGGTTATGGACAACTTCTGAGCCTCAAGACAGTGAAGTAGTTCAATAATCTCCTCATCCAAATTTCTCTAAGTTAAAACTTGTGGGTGAACAGGGATAAAGGTTCAGTGATGTCTATCATTGGTACCTTATAGCTTGAACGAAAAACTTCTTCAAAAACTATAAGTTAAACTATTTTAGCAAAGCCAGCCATAACCCCACTTAGCCATATATTCATGTAGTTGTTGGATTATACTAAGTATCTTTGGTATCACTTGCCAATACAATTCAAAATGTATTGACCCTTGTGGCTGTAACTTATTATGTTGCAGGTTACTCTGATGATGAGTAGGGTTGCGAGTCTACACTCGACATGCTTGCGTGTGGCACATGAAGACTAAGGACTCTATTATTATTATATGTTATGTGAACTTGTGTCTTAGCCTTGGGCTAAGTGAGTTGTAAGAACTATTATACTCCTGGATGTGCGATGTAATAATGACCTTTGTTTCTGTGTACTTCATCTTAAACTGTGGGTGCTAGCATTTCGATCCAGGCACTAGCACTGCAATCACAGGGATCTTACCTTATCATGGTAAGATCTTACATGCCGCCACTGATACTAGCTTGTGATTTCTTATGCTAAAGAATCTATTGTTTTGTGTTCAGCGTAGTTAGGATTTGGACTATCAGAAGTCACAACTGAGCCATGATTATTCTCCTTTCGCTATTATGTTTTTTCAGGCCAAAGTTTTGTAGTTTGTTTTTGTCTATCTGCGTCGATATAAGACTGGGTTGTCTAGGTTATAAAATACACGTCCTTTGATCTAATCGATTATCTGGTGTCATGTGTTTGAGAAACAAGTGCTATGTTCAGATGTGACATGATTTTTTTCATCAATTTAGCCAGATATACATTTTATTGTTTTGTAGATAACTTTGCCAGTGTTGATTGCCAATTGGCTCCGTAGAAATTCTCAAATTGGCACATTTAGGATTAAAGAATTTTGCACATGCATATTTCATCCTTTTTATATTTATTTATAAGTAGAATTGTGTATTGTTCGTGGAAGTTTATGGTTGAGAATGCTTTTGACATAGAGCTGATTGAATCATAAATTTACTTCATGACTAAATAATTTTTGAACTTTTTATTTGCCTATAATGGATGGATTTGAGCAAATACACTCATCTTTTTCTAATCAATGGCTTCCTAGGTTGTCGTCCCTCGATGGGTGAAATTCTCTATGGTTAAATACCCGCAGTAACGCACGGGCAAGTGGGCTATAATAATAAAGGACGGATTATTTCTTCTGGTCCAACACTTTTTTGAACCCTTTTACCCTCCTATCAGTTAGCAAATTGCCTACCAATCCACTGGTAAGTCAAACAAACTGAAACTGCACGGTTAGGTTTTTTTACTTGAAACCAACGCATCCCGTCCGTCTTAATCGCCCAGCGCGTGCCCCTGCTCGCACGACGCAGATACCGCCGCCCCTGCCTCTAGCCACGACGCTGCCAGAAGGAACCCGTGTGCCGCCCTGCCTCTAGCCGCGATGCCATCGGAGGAACCCGCACGCCTGTGGTGGGTCGCGGCGCCCGCGCGCATCCTCTCTCTAGGTGGAGCCCATCAATTCCCGTCGGTGTCCATGCTCGCCGCTCCCGCTCGTCCTACCCATGGCCTCCGCCGAACCTATGCGAGTAGGATCCTCTTATTATCAGCCCGCGCACGCTGGGAAGCGACCTGTGAGTCGCTACTGCCTCACGTTTTGAGCCATCACGATCACAAAGTCACTTGATTTTGTCGAACTGTGGAACACCGCCGCTCAATTCTCCAGGCCACCGTACCGGAGCCCCCCTCCGTTCGTGTACAACGAGGTATTTGACCTTGCCTTGATCTGTGTGCGCTGCTGGTGGTGAATGTGAATTCGATTCGTGTGTGCTGCTCGTAGTATGTGGACGTTCTGATCGATTTGCGCTGGGAACATGGGTGGTTGTTTCAGCTAAGCTGCCACATCTCGATTGTTTTAATCCTGCTGGATGTGCTACTTTAGTTCTATGCACACAAGACAAGAGAGGCAACAAGTGTCATGCACATGTTTGTGTTAATGCATGGGAGGAAGCAACTGCACGAAAGAGAGTAATTTCATCCCGACCCGCTCACCTATATAGTAAGCGTCTCCTCTTCATGCTTTCTTCTCTCATCGTATATCAGATAGTTCATTTGGACTACGGATGAGTTGATGGTACTCGCCTAATTGCCTCCGTGTGGTGGTAATTGTGTTAGCTATAAACTGTGAAACTAAGTTTTTTTGTTGTGTATTATAGGCTGGTCGATATGGGTGATTACTGGTAAATACTCCGTACGAGTTCTCCAAATTTGTGGTAATTCTCCGCCCATGTGTTTTGATGAAATATGTTGGCTTCAACCGTATTTTATGAGACCAGGGTTGGATTCCAATGGCAATGAAGTTGTTTAGTTGTATGCTACATTTTTATTAGCCATCGTCCTCGCACATTTTTTTTGAATTTACATATTCCTTGCTTCGGTTCATGTGTTGTAGTCGAAGTAGGACCTGGATCGTTCTTATTTCCGGTGCAATGCACGGGCAAAATTTGCTAGTAATAATAAAGGATGAAATGTTTCTTGCGGTTCAACACTTTTTTAGATGAATTTACCCTCCACTAAACTATATATTACCACCAATGCCACGATAAGTGAATTTTTTTATGTCGTCGTGTCCATGTGCGTAGTAGTGAATTCTTTTTAAGTCGCCGTGTCCATATGCATATGGGTTGCGAGCCACAATGTCCTCCCTATCCCTATACGTGAATAATATAAATAGTTGCCGGTGACAGGAGAACTCACGAGAGATTTTTGTAGTCAATAGTCCCACCTTGCTCTTTTACAAAGAGTTAGACCAATTTATAATCATCCCCGGGCTGACAGAGATATCCACAAGACAGCAGGCCGATCTTGTGCAGCCGACTCGGGAATCAAAAAGTAGCCGCACATGCATGTGATGTGAGCTAACTGAACGAGAAAGGAATGTGAGTTGCCTGTTGTGCTAATTATTAAAGAGTCCATGCGCTGATAAAAGGGAAGAGAAAGTCGACGAGATTCAGCGTAAATGGTCCGCTCACAATACATGGAAAGGATGAGCGAAACCAATCGAGATTTGGTAGAAAACCTACGAAGGCTTAGATTTTCTTAGTTTTTCGTTTTTTCCCATACTTTTCAAGCAAAAAAATAAACGAATGGAATCAAGGGGTATTTTTGAATTAAAATAGAGAGGAAACCTACGGAAGACTTAGATTTCATTAGCTCGTTCGATTTTTCGTCCGCACTTTTCCAACAAAGCATAATCAGTCAAGGGTATTTTGGACCAAGCGGTTCATCGAAAACCGTTAGGTTTGCAATTTATGAGTAAATCGGCTGGTGCGACATGCTAATTCTGGTTCGGTGATGAGAACGGTCTGTTGCGCTTAATGAACGGTAGGGTCACTGATCCCTTTTTCCAGTGCTTGGCAGCTAGTCTCTACAAGAGGCGCTTGGGACGGAGCTCTAGGACGGAGCCGCGCGCACGGAGCAGGGCGGTGCTGCTCGCGAGAACGGGTCAGGTCCAGGGTTGGCCGCCGGAGAGGAGCGCGAGGGGGAGGACGTGGCGTCGTGGAGCTCGGGCTCGCTGGCGACGGGGACGGTGGCGCACATGGCAGAGGCGAGAGGCAGCGGGATGTAGTAGAGAGGGGAGGCGGGCACTGCGGAGGCACGATCAAAGTCGTGGGGAAGAGGGGCACGAGGCAGCTGGCGTTCCATAGACCAGAGGGCCAGCGGGAAGCGAGGAGTTGCCGATGGTGGAATCGAGTGGACAGGGCTCGAGGAGCGAAGCGAGAGGGTGTTCCACGGGATTGTGATGGGGTCGGTGCCGAGGTGCATGGTGTGCGTGTCCTGTAGGTATGCGTGCGTCTGTGTTGTGTCAGTGTGTGAGTCCAGCTTGCCTGGTGGACCTATGGCTGCCTTTCTTTCTTTTTTAATTTTTATATTTCTTTTTCCATATGCTTTTAGAAATAATAAGAATAGAAATATAGAAATAGAAAGAGAGGCTGGATGGACATGCTACCACCAACGAGAAGATGTAATCCATAAGCTTGTTCTTGGAATATAATCCATTAAGTCAACAAGTTTGTTGTTCCGCCGCAACGCGCGGGCATCGTGCTATTCAAGGAAAATAGACCAAACAGTCTTAGCAATATCACTTTTTTTTCCGATGATTCACACTTTCGAACTTGGAAGATAACGGACATGTGTTGTCGGCAACATTTGACGAATAGCTAAGTTATCTCTTGTAAGCGACCTATCACAGAGCAACACCGGATTAGAGGAAATAAACATTAGGTATTATATTTACATTTAACTGGATCTGACTGATCAAGTCTGTGAGGGTTAGTCTAGGTCGTTAATGGCATGCTGATTTGACGAGTGGTGAACGTTAATTGGAAGATTAGCTAAGATCAAAATTGGCCTGGTAAATTTGGCTAGAAGCGAACTTGGGAAAAATTATGGGCCTCAGATAGAAATAAGATGAGCCACTGTCTCTTCGGTCTTCACATAACTCAGTTAAGATATAACCAAAGGATTATCTTGTTCACAGACATTATAACCAAAAGTTTTCCTCGTAAACTACAACTTATCTCCTATCTTCTTCAATGCTGAATAAATTAGGATCCGAGGTGAATAAGCAAGTTGGAGAAAATACTAAGCTATCTATCATATTTCTAGTCATTTGGAAGAATATACATATGTTCCATGAATTTTTCATGTTTGTCCGAGAATCCCTTATCAATTTGTAAACTTGGTTTCATTTAAGAAAATCAGCATGATGGCTCGTCAAAGATAAGCTTCTTTTGGACATCAAGAGAATTTTAAGATGCACACACTTACCTGCCGAAGACATAGAAGCATCTGTTTATAAACTTGATCTGCATATGCTGGCTTTATCTGGACATTCTGATTTAGAAATTTGCCATTACTAATGCGTAGCCAAACATAAATATCTAGAATAATAACCATATCTGCATAGCATGTATTGCTTAGTTCAAGAGTATTTATGAAAAAATCATCAGAAAATTATCCGTTCAAATATATTTTCATATCACATGCTGAAAATTACAGGCCATAGCAATAACAATTTGAACACAAGATTCTTGAACTTAGCAGTTATTGATAACGTTTGCAAGTTCCTGAAGTCATCATACACAAACAAACTGTATGTCCGACTTACAGCAACACCAAATAATATGAAAAAAAATAGCTAGAAAACCTATTAAGCACTTCATCTAGCCCCAATCCCTTTTCTGACAATAACTGCCTGCGTTCAAGCATGAAGGACAAATCTGAAAGTCTCAAACTCAGTTACATATACACGAATATCCATAAATTCATATGAAATCTGTATGGCCAAAAAATCAAGGAACTACCAGAGAGATTGCAGGGAGAAGAGGATGGGACCTACCGGCCGCCACTGGTCGGCATTGAAAGCGTCAACAACCTTATCTCTGTCGTCGTCGCATCCGACTGCTGCTGCTTGGCGAGACCGCGGACATGGCTTGGTAGGGAGGCTGCGCCGACGGCGAGGGTGTGGTCGTCGTGGCGCCGCTCACGGACTGCCGCTTGACCCCTTGGTTCTCTCTTGATGGAGTGGGGCGGAGCGAACTTGCAGGAGACGCGCGGTAGAGACCGTGTCGGTGGGCGCACCGGGACCGCTGAAGCGGAGGGCTGGTCGCGTTCGGCGGCGCTGGCGGCTGTGCGGTGAGGCCCAATGGGAGAGGCCGCGGGCAAGGCGGGTTGGAGGGGAGGGGTAGGTGGTGGGGATGGGGATGGGGATGGGGATGGGGATGGGGATGGGGATGAAAAGAAGCAACAGAGAATCGAAGATAAAACCCGGATGCCGAGAGAGGATGAGGCCTCTCCTGCAGGGTAGGACCCACGTGGGATGATTGGCATGAGCTCGTGGTGGCAGCACGGCTCCTCCCGGCACGACGACGCATCGGTCAATGGCCGTCTCAGCCAACACGTGGCCTGGAAAATCCCTCTGGCTCGCAGGCGTACGACCGTGCAGCCAACGGCCAGGCCGACGAATCCCTGCGACACGCGGGCGCACGACTAGGGTGGCCATCCATCAGCTTCCCTCGAAGGCGGTGGACTCAAGGGAGATGAGTTGGTCAGCCGATCTAATCGGTGTCTTCATCGTGGAGGCGTGGCCCGCGCCGCCACCCACCAAGCTTCGGTCGTGCCGGTGGCCACACGGCAACACCACCGGGTGGTGCATGAGAAGCGGCCGCACCTGCATCAGGCAGGCTTGATTGAAGAAGAGAGGTAGCAAAAAGAGGTGGCTTTGGAAGAGGAAATCGGGAGAGGTTTCGAGAGAGGCAACAAAAAAGGATAGGGAGAAAAAAAGGATCAGGGCAAGCCAGCGGCGAGTCCACTTGGAGCGCTGATGCCTTGGATGGGAGCCGTCGGAAGGAGAACAGGATGAGGCAGGGGTAATCAGAGAAGCGATGGAGCAACAGCACTGGGCGGCGTCCGCCGGCCAGAAACCCTAGAAGGACGGGAGCTTGGGGGAGAGGAGAAAAAGGGGTGCGGTCTTTTTTCCTTCTGTGTGTGGGGCTGTGTCTTTCGGGTAGTGCGGCTGCAATGACGGAAAAACGCTCGCAGTGGCCCACACACCGGTCTCACAACTCGGCAACCAACCGCAAGTGGCCTCAGCGTACACCCTGGGCACCACGCTTAAGTCTATAGAGAGTGTTTTGTTGGGAAATGCAATTTTTTTGAGAAAAGGGAAGATATAAATTATGTAAAAAGGAAACATAATATAAAAATATAACTTTTTTTTGAGAAAAGGGAAGATATAAATTATATAAAAAAGAAACATAATATAAAAATATAACTATGTTTTTTTACTAATCCCCTCATAAAACTAAATTGATGTGATATAAACTAATTAACAAAGTTGCAGGATATTGCAAATAAGTGACATATAATGGGACACAATTCTGTAATTTCTTTCTCGAGGAACTATGAGCCTTTTTACCAACTAATACAATAGTGTTTGTGAAGAACATACAATCAAGCAAAGTTGAGAAATCAGATGGTGTATCTCTAGGAGTGAATGGACAGGCTTGAATGCTATACAATCTGACAAACTAAAATTTGAGGAGAAAATATGAATAAGCCCAGTATAACAGTGAACATTTAAAATCAATAAGAGCACAAATGGAAAATCTGTAAGTATATAATCAGGAAATGAAGAAAGAAATGACGCACACATTTAGGTAAAAATCACATGCGGTGAGCTGCTATATTGATTCAAAATTCTGTGCTTGGGGTTCCCAATGAAGACGCACATGATCACCGTTGGTAGTCGGTGCCACATCTAACTTAGGTGAGGATCACATGAACAGTTCCAATCCAGTAAAGAGCAATCTTAGATTGAGCAATGTCACTGGAGCAAATGTTGCATAGCCAGAGTGTAATCTTTATTAGCAAGATTATGTTCTGAATATTTGTAAAATTGTATCTATTTCCAAGATGACAATATACCTAGCAAACTTCTTCACAAAAGAATTTCAATATTCCCCACAAAACTTATCATCAAAATATTTTCCCTAAACAACGATGCCTAACAAAAGATTGCAGAATGAATAGAATAGACCAGATATTTATAGACTATGAAAAGATAGAGAGTAACCAAATCAGTAGCCTTGGCCACGTGGTCCAACCTCAACACCAGGAACGTAATTGGGCGGAAGTGCTAGCCGGAACTATATGAAAGTTTCCAGTTGAGAATTCGAATACCTTCTAAATACAGTTCAGGATTCAGAACTATATTTAATAGCGTCGCAGATATGAATATGGTTTAGATACAATATGTCCATATCCCAAAATAACTCACTTCTCTCAGTACTATCCAGCAATGACACAACATGAGCCATCAATTTATTCAGTAAGGATGTTTTAGTCAAGAAAATTAAAGGCATCTTGCCTCAGATTGGGCGTTGATATTATACCGCTGAACTCTCTACTTGGACAGGCTAGGCAATGCGGAGCTGGCTGTGCGACCCAGTTATAGGTTTGGGTTGCTGACAATGGGCAAGGACAGGACAGTGGCACGGCACAATCTCACAGAAATTGATTAAGGTTGTAAGAAACTGCAACGCAAATACCTACAAGTCCAAAGAGCATCCTGAATCGAAGAGCAAGCTCCATGGAAGAAGAGGATGGCCGGACGCTGCAGCCACAGATCCACGGGGGTTGAATCCGCCGCGCAGCCTGCACCGATCCGGCTGGCAGCCGTTCCCTCGTCCGGTGCGCTCGGGACGGCGCCGTCCGTGGAGGTGTGGGAGTCGGCTGGATCAGGCAAGGAACCAGTGCGGGAGGAGACGGATTGCATCTCCGGCGGAGGGAACCAAGGCGGGGTGGTGGCGTCTCGCCTGACTTGATGCGGCGGCGTGCTCGGGAGAGAGAAAGAACATGAGAGGAAACAAATGGGGTTCGGATTGCAAGGAGAGAGAGGAGAATCAGGGTAGGAATCCTGTCACGATCGTTTTTTGGACATCAGTCATTGTGTCGCGGGCCAGGGTGTTTGTTAGGGACCAAAAGTTGGATGGAAGAATCTCCAAACGCGGTGAAAAAAGTACAATTCACATAGGCGTGAGTGGCCTCATGAACTTAATCTTGTTGGCCTTGCTGGTGCTGCTCCAATTTTGTTGTTGTCTCTAGATCTTGACATGGTAACCATTGACGAGGTATTTGTTGATGGTTGTGTTCTTTTTAATCTTGGTGGCAGAAGGGACAAGCTTCTGGCACTGCGTCTTATGCCTTCTGGATGCTTCTAGATAACTCTAGATGTTTTTGGCGATAGACTATCGATCGCTCTCTCTCGAGGTTGCTAGAGGCTTGGATAACTCGATGAATGATGCACGACGAGGCAACCTAGCTGGAGCTGATGTTCCCTGCAGAAAATCTGGCTGAGTAACTAGCACTTCTTCGAGGTATTTGGAACCGGACATTGGTGATCTTGTTGGACATGAAGGTGGTGACATGACGTGTTTCTGTGCTGCTCGGGGTGACGAAGAAGAAAAAGAGGAAGAAGCTATGTGAAGATGTCTTGACACCGGGAAGTGAACTGATAGTCCTGATATTTTGTGACGAAGCAATAGTTGCGGTTTCCGAAATTACTGGCATCGACAAGGATTTATTCATAATGGTTGTTCGACAAGGATCTGGACGCTCAGCTCGGGCCAGAAAACTCGGCCCGCATTTTCTAGGCTCGGGTGCGAGGTAGGCTTCGCCTGTAGGTGGAGTTGGACCGAGCCGAGCCTGCTTAGGTGGACCACGACGACCTTGGGCTGGCTCAGGCTCGGCCCAGTCCAGCTCGTTGGCTTGTGTTTTTTTAGAATTGAGTGGGAGTGGGCGACTAGGAGAGTATGGGCCGATTTCTTTCTCGTGACGCCATCTCGCCTCGTCTGTGGTCCTCCTCGCGGCCTCCTCTCTTTATGCCAGTAGATGGAGAGGCAGCAGCCGACAAGGTACTCGTCCCCTCCTCTTTTTTATTTTTTGTTGCAATAGGATTCAGAGTATTTGTACTAACATGTAGGGATTTAGGATTAGGAGTATTTGTTTGTACGGATAAAATATCCCTAGGATTTGTTGGATTGTTGCTATTTTTCCAATCTTATTGTTAAAATGGGTCCATATATATTTGAATTTCTATAATATCCTTTCTTATCTTTTTATTTAATCTATGAATCTTCAATTTGAGTGGCTAAATTTGCAAAAATTTAGGAAAAATTATGCCTTTGCTATTGAAATACACGTATAAAAAGCGCTACCTAGAAATAGGCGATGCCAGCCCACGAGCCTGCTCGACTTGGCTCGAGCTCGTCCATGGCTCGGGCCGAGCCCACGAAGGAGGCCCCCTCACTCCCGAGCTGGCTCGGGCTCGCCACTTTCGGCCCGAGGTTTTTCCAGACTTGGCCCGAGCCAGCCCGAGTTGGCCTGCTTCCAGGTATGTACCTTAATCTTGAACTCCTCCTGAAAATTCTCCTTGTTGCCGTTCCATGGAAGATCAATATCATCCAGAGTAAAAACCATCATGTTAGAGTAGTGCAGAAAGCTAGTGTTTGAACATGAACCTAAACAGTATATCCTCGCGGTCGTCCTCGGCAACATGGATACACTCGATGACCACGTCGCCCTGTATTTGACACCCAATGTTAGCCTTGATCACTGCACTACCCGCTTGTAAGTACAATAGAAGATTGTATCCTGACATCATTCGAGATTAGCTAGGTTAGATCATCATGCAACTTCGATCTTTCTTTACAAACACCTCACTTGTATTATAGTCAGCTTGAGAATAACTAATCTTCTACAGTGTCTACATTAATGTCTGTTATATAATGGTTGAAGCTACAATAATTGTGCACGGGTGATATATTTAGAAAATAGCCATAACTAGAGGTGTGAGTTTTTTAGCTGTGGAGTTAAATTTTTTGTGATTCTCTCCCGCTGCATCCAATGGTTTTTTCCTTGACCCTTCTTTGTGGTTGATTTTTTAATATAGAACAAACAAAGAAATTCACTCCAGATTTGAAATGAATTCGTTCATGCTTATTCTTATTTTTTTGGCTATCCATTATTAGCCAAAGCTTAAGGTATATTCTACTTGCAACCTGAAGCAGCATTGTGAAGCTACTGACTTTAAGATAATTTTCAATTGCTCAAAATTTGTTTGTGCTTACTTATTATATCTAGAACTAAATTAGAATATAGAATTGTGTATATTGGCCACATAAACGTGCTCCACATATATCTGTTGGTTTATTTACCATTGTTGTCATAAGCATCTTCCCAAAATAACCCCACTACAACAAACATTGCTTCAGATTTGTTCGTGGTAGTGGTGTTCAAATGCAGAGATAATTCGTTGTCATCAGATTTACAGTCAAACACTGAATCTTGCAGTGTTTGTTTCTTGTAGAGAAGTGAGGGAGTAGAGAGTAGGACCAGAGATGGTAGGCTGTGAGGAACCTAATTGATTTGAATCTTTGGACGAGAAGGTAAATTTTCAAAATCTTTTATGAGTTTTCTGTTGGTGAAACAATCGTGCCTGCTCGTTTATTACGGTTTTTGAGTTCTTTCAGTGCAATGCCAACCTATAGACTATCCTGCTAGAACTAAATTAATATATAATTGTGTACATAGGCCATATGAATTTCTATTAGAGGACTTCCTAGTTGTTCGCATGTGTGCAATTTTTTTCAAGGATACTCGGCTAGCAGATTTTTGGAAATTGGACTATCACTATGAAATTAAAAAAAAAGTCTATAGATATTCATCAAGAATGGTTCGTTGAAGCATTTTAGTTGTTGTTCCTCCCGGTGCAACGCACGGGCATTTTTTCCAGTCTATATTTATTCCTATTCCTATTCCTATCCTATCCTATAATAATAAAGGATAGATTGTTTCTCCCGGTCCAACACTTTAATATTATAGTCCATGCCACATCCGTGTTCGCTGTGGTTTCGAAACCAATGGACGTGAGTTTTCTGGTACCATGAACACCTCGATCGTATTAATGCTGGACTGCGTCGATTGATCCAATTCCAAACACGGACTCCTCTAACTACCAAGACCTCCATCGATCCAAACACAGACTCCTCGATTCGATTGGGAAGATATATGCCGCCGCCTCTCCCCTATCTTGTTGCACCACCTAACCCTAGCCAGATATACCGGCAGCGGTGGAGGCCTCCTCCCGCACGCGGTCGAGGTTGCCATTTGTTCCCGAACGAGGAAGCGCTGCTCGATCCGTTTCGAACTTCCGCCTTTCTCGCCGGCCGAGCTCCTGCCGTCAACACCGTCGCGAGAGATCTTGGTGTGCACACCGCCACAAACACAGGGCCATCGAGATCCAGCCGTGCCCGCACCACCAAGTTGCAGGCCTTCCCACATCGTTAAAGGGAAGGGGTGGAAGGCAAGGGCCGCCCCTGAGCCTCCTCGCGAAAGACGGATCGATATCGGCTCCATCGCTGAGGAGGTCCACAGCGAATGTGGTGCAACGAGTGTGGCCGATCGACGAAGTGCGTGCCAAAGAGCACCACCATGTCCTCGGCGTCCATCCCCTTGGCGGCGAAGTTTTCCACAAGCTAGGTGAGGTTTGCGGACGTCGTCGACGAGAGAGGGGACTGTGTCGGAGGCGTTGGAGTGCTGGCCGTCGAGGCGGCCCGCCGGCATGACAAAGTCGACGCGATACCCGCTGAGGAGGTAGGCGGCGTCGTGGGCCGCGAAGGCAATGACGTCGGCACAGGAGTGACCTCCGGGTAGGCGTCCTCTAGCGCGAACTTGGCCTCATCGATTGCCTCGAACCCCCACAGGCGCGAATGAGGCTAGCGTCCTTGGCGACGACGTTGCTCATGGCGGCCCTCACGATGATCAAATCTATACCGATCGCTGAAAACCCCGGTTGTTCCACTACGCATGCCTCCGTCTGTCGCACCAGGAAAATTGGTCCAGAATGTTAGCAATAATCTTGCCCTCGTGATTTTGAGTCTAATTAGGTTTGCTAATTAGGTTGTTTCTAGTCTAGTACTAGTCGGATGGGATTCATGAGCTAGCTAGCTAGTTGTAGCTTGTCGTGTCCGAGTAGCACTAGGACTATGTGTGTCCGTGTGGTATTAGTAGTACGTGTTAGTCTAGGTAAGTGTTTCCTTGTCTAGTTTGCTCGTGTTAGAGTAGGATTAGGACGTTGGTCTCAAGTTGGCCATATATATATATATATATATATATATATATATATATATATATATATATATATATATACACGGTGGTGTGCTGCGAGAAGTTGTACCGAGAGATATTGAGAAAAATAAAAAGAAGAAGGGCACGATACGAGCCCTTAGTCATAAGATTTTTTTCAAGTGTGTGCGTTTGTCTAATCTGATGTGATTGATCCGTGGGGATTCCAACAATTGGTATCAGAGCGAGGTCAAAGATTTGAAGCCGCGCTTGCCCCGGGGAGGCGACCCGTACTAGCGCCTCGGGGTGGGCGAGCGTCGTTAGGCGGGCGACCAGATGGAGACGGCGAGCATGTCGTCATCGATGAGGCCGAGGGCGGTCGTCGTTCGGCGGAGCGACAAGGAGGAGTCGGTGAGTGGGTCGTCGTTAGCAAGGTGGCGGGCATCGTCGACGGGAGCGCGTCAAGTTCTTCGGGGAAGGTGGATGGTCGTTGATGGGAGTGGTGGTGCCGAGGAGCGGTGCCGGAAGGCTCATCAAGATCGCCATCAGGGAGAGTGTGACTCAAGGAGTCAAATGTATGCACGTTTGCCCATGTGGTTAGCGTCGTGTCCGTGTGAGTTGTCGTCGTGTCCAAGTGCTCGTCCTCGTAAGGATCCGTTGCAGCTGGAGCGCGTCATAGTTGAGGTGTGCACGGTGTTCCGTGAAGTTGTGTCCATGTCCTCGTGGAGCGTCTTGACTGCGGTCAACATGGGTTCGGTGCGATGCCGAAGGCGGACGGTGCTAGGAGAAAGTACCGTAAAGCGAGGAGGTGTGCAAGAAGCAGGAAGAGAACCTACTGCAAGCAAGTACAAGAGGAGTATGATGCGAACCGAGTGCGCATGCCAGCAATAGCGGTGGCACATAGGTGCGGACCGAGTGCGGCAGGGGCCAAGTGGCAGTGGCACGACATGGTAGAGCAAGAGAGGTGCAATGCATGTTGCCTGCGTGGTCATACTGACTGTACGGTCATAACAAAGAAGACGATAAAGAGATGATGTGAAGCTGCGGCGAGTCAAGATTGGGAGGAGCACAAGGAGACAAAGTGTCAAGATTAGGAGAAGATTGTTAGCAATAATCTTGCCCTAGTGAGTTTGAGTCTAAGTAGGTTTGCTAATTAGGTTGTTTCTAGGCTAGTACTAGTCGGATGGGATTCATGAGCTAGCTAGCTAGTTGTAGCTTGCCGTGTCCGAGTAGCACTAGGACTATGTGTGTCCGTGTGGTGTTAGTAGTACGTGTTAGTCTAGGTAAGTGTTTCCTAGTCTAGTTTGCTCGTGTTAGAGTAGGATTAGGATGTTGGTCTAGGTTGGCCGTGTATATATACACGGTGGTGTGCTGCGAGAAGTTGTACCGAGAGATATTGAGAAAAATAAAAAGAAGGGCACGATACGAGCCCTTGGTCATAAGATTTTTTTCGAGTGTGTGCGTTTGTCTAATCTGATGTGATCGATCCGTGGGAATTCCAACACAGAATAGAAAACAACAACCCGCGTGCTTCACCAAGAGCTCTTCTTTAGGTCAAGAGCTCCGGTCATTGGAACCGATCTTCCACCGGCATGTTGTCGGGGCGATAGGAGGGTTTGCTTGCAGCGACACGTTGTGGAGCGGAACGGGGAGCAGATATAGGTGGTGATGCTGCCCGAAGGACAGGGCAGGGCCAACGCGACCGTCTTCTCCATTCGTCGACCGATGGACACTGCTTCAACTGGTCCAGGCGGGCCGTCTGCAACACGACCAACATGCTCAACACAGCTCCGGCCGCGGTGGCAGCCATGGCAGAGCTCCGGCATTGGGGAGACCTACTGCAAGTTCCGATAATAGAGGACGGCAATCCTCTCCTGGTGTTGCTGCCATATATATGCACCTTCAACGACCGTCCTCCGGCCGTGGTAGCACTGAAGCTAACCGGAGCCGTGCTGGTAAGACCGCATCCAGACCCACCAGGCTCCTTTAACATTCCGTCAAGTTCGTTTATCCGTTCTTTCATTTTCATAGTTCAGTTCGTTCTACATCCTTAATTCCATCAATATAATAATGCATTTATACCTCTGAATTAATTAAGCGACATCAGCCATTAGGTCCACTAAAACTTCAACAAACCATGGTCATGCAATTATTGCTAATTAACCAAGCTGATAGCAATGCATCCAAGGTAGCCTCTCAAAATCATAGGTTTTGTCTAAGTTTTAGAAATTATTTGTTTCTTTCCTTCTTTAGGGTACTGCCTTGTGCCTTATGTGAACAAGCACCCACCACTTCACCAGGAATTCCTTTATTATAATGAGGCATTGTGCAGCAAGTTTCTCACTACTCATGAAATTACTACTGAACTGACTTTTGACAAAATCCTCAATGCATAAGACTGACTTCTTCCCTTTTTTTGATTTATCTTCATTCGTCAGACATGATACTCTGCTCTCTACCTCTACCAGAACAGAAGTAACAACTTAGGAGAACAACTTCAGATGCTTTTAACTGTGCCCGAAGTTATTTATAATGAAGTGTCATTTGTAAGGCTTGCATCTTTGCTTTAGAATCATGTGCTGGCCTAGGTGTTATTTCTTTGACGATATCCTATACACAAATATTTTTCACCGTGTAGACTAGCAGGAGCAATTTTATCTATTTGTTGTGGATCTGCCACTAGCGTAGCAAATAGTTTTATACTGATTAGGATTTCTTTGTAATCGATTGTCACCATAAGCCTAAACAAAATGCCCTTCAAGATTTCAAGATGATTGACCATGTGTTATTCATGAAAGATTAATCAGATCTTTTAGGTAAGAGAGAAGAGCGCGTCACCTGGAAGGATGGTCATGTCAGTGCCATAGGTACCCTAGGTGGATGGTTGGCACCTCAGAAGCTTGTGCTTCTGCAGTTGTGGGCATGCGACGACCTCTCGGTGACGACGGGGAGATGGGGATGGATGGTGACAAGAGCACAAGTTATTCATTAAAAATTAACCCGTAGCAACGCACAGGCATATTTCTTATTATTTCATATATATATATATAAATAATTTATTAGAGTGGCACTATTTAACTCCCAGGGTGTAGAATAGTTATTTTACACCCACCGTCTATCTTTCAAACCGTATATTATTTTTACGTCACGTAAATTTTCTCTGATCTCGGAAGTTGAGAAGAACATAAGAAAATTTAGACATGTCATAAAAATATTAGTTCACATGTCGTATAAAAATACGACGTAAAATGCGTATTTTCTATACTATTTAACAATAATGACTTATAAATCGTATTTTTATGTCGATTGTTTTACATTTCTGATGAACATGAACATAATTATTAGGATACAAAACATAAATTTCTATATGTGAGAACATAAAAATATGTGAGGTACAAAATAACTATTCTGCACCCTAGGTGCTGAATAGTGTTTCTATTATTTATTATTATTATTATATATATAATATGCAATAATAATATAATAATAATAGTAATATAATAATAATAATCTATATGTATATATAATAATAAAGGACGGATTTTTTCTCCTGGTCCAACACTTTTTAGACCTTTTTACCCTCCCACAAAACATAAAATTACTCATGGTGCCACCGGTAAGTGCTAAAAAGTACGGCTCAAGAAAAACGGTTTGGTCTCCTTCGTTTACGCATGAATCAAAGCCGCACGCGCACATGTAAGGGCATGTATAATAGTTGATAAGATAGTCTTATTTTATACACGCCATGCAATCATGATATGATGATAAAATTTGATGTACAGTGGGTTTTTTTAGTCTTTTCTCCTGCGACAAATATTCCTGAATATGTGGTCAGACGTATCGTGCTAAGAGATGATCTCTTAGTTAAGAGAAGACCATTGTACGTGCCCTAAGAAAAACGGTTTGTGACCTGGGCTTTCGTCTTCGTCTATTGATTGGGCCACCCGCCCAAGTATGCAAAGTACATTGAACGACGCGTGCATGTGACTGCTTCTCTAGAGAACGAACCAAACAAAAACTGCAATTCTGAATGCATAGATGCGAGGATACATTAAATAGTCCCACATCGTTCCCTTACACCGAATCCCACCGATTTATATACATTCGCAAGATGCTTGAAAATAGAAGAAGAGCATCCTATTGATTGATCTGAAATCAAAGAAAGTGTGTCAACGAGATGAGAGGGCCACCAGGGCTAGAGACCGAGAAGAGGAGGTTGCGCGCTGGAGGGCGCTCCGGGGGAGCTTTCCAACCAGGGAGAAGGAGGGGCGACATCGCAACCATGATCAATTAAAAAAATCACTCCCCACCGCGATTCCCAACTGTCGGTCCCTGGCCACGAGGCGCTGGCCCAGTATCGACCAGGACGCGGCATGCTTTCGGGCTTCGCGGTCAGGGGCGCCATTGCTGATGTTGGTTCCCTTTGCGGCCAGCGCCACTCCGTTTCCTTGCCGCCTTGGTGAAGGGGTACTTGATACAAAGATACAAACCAAGAAAAACGATGATGAAATTAATGAATTTACTGAGATTTCCTGCTGATTTTAAATACAAAAATAGAAGAAATTTGGAGGAGGGAAGAGGAGCTCGAGACATGGTCTCTGGAGGAAGATGAGCCCCGTATGGCCGTATATAGATAAGGCATGGATCAATATATCTGAAGAGAGAGGGGGTGGGTCCCAGTGGATTGGTGGTGGCCTCAGTCAAATGATGGATTGATTTTTTCCTAGACTGCTGCGGTGCAGCCTCAGGTCAGGTTTTTTACTCATGGGGAAAAACATACGCTGCCAAGACAACCTCAGGCTAGCACCGTCACTGGGGTACTATTTCTAAACACATTAATGTTTGGCATCTGATATTTCTGTAAGAGAATTATATGAAGTTGTATCACATTTCAAAATCCTCAATCTGCCACTGTGCGAGGCTCTAAAAACAACTAATGTAAGCACCGGGAGATCTTGACTCAAAAGAGAAGATCTGTCATATGTAGAAAACATATCAGTATAACAAGTTTTTTTGGTGTGTGTATGATAAAATTTGAACCATTTTCTCCAACTAAGTGCCCTGTGGTCATCTCACATCTCATCTGATTCACGAGTTTGCGAGTGACTGACTCCAGTTACAAGTTTTTAGTTTTACACTGTCACAACGCTCGGAAAACTTGGAGAGCCATAGCAACACACGGACAAATTTCCTATCTATATATAATATAATATATATACCTAATAATAAAGTATGAATCGCTTCTGTCAACTAGCCTTTTATTTGGACCGTTTTACCCCCACAATTTGAAGAATGTACCCACCGTGCCACTGGTAAGTCGTACCGGGCGGGTTCTCTTCTCCCCGAGTGAAATACTCCTTTCTTCTGTTCTTCCCGAAACCACACAGGCGACGGGTCAGGGCCGGCCGCCGCCCGCCGGCGAGACCCCTGTCTGCCTACTCTCTCACGCTTCTACCCCTACATATATCCTATGCCCGTCCTAAATCGTGCTCCCGCGACTGGCCTGAGAGCCACCTCATTGAGTGTGTCCAGGAGGTCCTTCAGTTCCTTCATCGGTGGAGATTGGATCTGGCATTAGGTGGAGATTTTTTGGTACGAATCCTCTGACTCTCTATCGATGCAAATTGCTGAATGGGTTATCCTATTCGCATCTGTGTGTTCGTCCGTCTGTCTATGATTAATTCACTAAGATTCCCGGTAGACAACTAGACACCCGTCATGAAATAGTCAACAAAAAAGCAGACACCAAAGGTGCTTCTCTCTGCTCCGTCTCCGGTGAGTTCTTTGCCTAGGCTGTCAAATTTGAGAACAGTTTAATTATTGTACCCATGTTGATTGTGAGGCCATGTTAACAGTTGCTCACCACTTGTTATTGCCCAGATCGAAAGGATAGCATATATATTTTCAGACGTGCTGCAAGGTTGGAAATTTAACTTTGCATTTTTTGCATGGGTACGGACTCCTACAAGGTTACCAATAAGCAGAAATCATAGTCAAACTGATGTGTTGTTTCATTCAGTCGTAATATGTTTATAATCATTGTATGGTAGTTCCTTCAACGGTTGTGGAATGATGGCCACATTGCATATTTATGATAGCTGACAAAGCAAGAAGACAGCTTAAGTTGGATGGATATGCAAATCAATCCAACCGGTGTGAAATGGTAGAACTTGCATGAACTGAGAGCCGTATGAGAATATATAAAAGATAGCTTGTGATTGGAAGAACGTACTGTGAAGAAGATGCATCCACCGATACTAGCTTGTGATTTCTTATGCTAAAGAATCTATTATTTTGTGTACAGCGTAGTTAGGATTTGGACTATCAGAAGTCACAACTGAGCCATGATTATTCTCCTTTCGTTATTCTGTTTTTTCGGCCAAAGTTTTGTAGTATGTTTTTGTCTATCTGCGTCGATATAAGACTGGGTTGTCTAGGTTATAAGATGCACCTCCTTTGATCTAATCGATTATCTGGTGTCATGTGTTTGAGAAACAAGTGCTATGTTCATATGTGACATGATTTTTTTCATCAATTTAGCCAGATATACATTTTATTGTTTTGTAGATAACTTTGCCAGTGTTGATTGCCAATTGGCTCCGTAGAAATTCTCAAATTGGCACGTTGCACATGCATATTTCATCCTTTTTATATTTATTTATAAGTAGAATTGTGTATTGTTTGTGGAAGTTTATGGTTGAGAATGCTTTTGACGTAGAGCTGATGGAATCGTAAATTTACTTCATGACTAAATAATATTTGAACTTTTTATTTGCCTATAATGGATGGATTTGAGCAAATACACTCATCTTTTTCTAATCAATGGCTTCCTAGGTTGTCGTACCTCGACGGGTGAAATTCTCTATGGCTAAATACCCGTAGCAACGCACAGGCAAGTGGGCTATAATAATAAAGGACGGATTGTTTCTTCCGGTCCAACACTTTTTTGAATCCTTTTACCCTCCCACCAGTCAGCAAATTGCCTACCAATCCACTGGTAAGTCAAACGAATTGAAACTGCACGGTTAGGTTTTTTTTTTACTTGAAACCAACGCATCCCGTCCGTCGCACCGCGCGTGCCCCTCCTCGCACGACGCAGATCTCGCCGCCCCTGCCTCTAGCCACGACGCTGCCAGAAGGAACCCGTGCACCGCCCCTGCCTCTAGCCGCGATGCCGTCGGAGGAACCCGCACGCCTGTGGTGGGTCAAACCCGCACGCCTGTGGTGGGTCGCGGCGCCCGCGCGCATCCTCTCTTTGGGTGGAGCCCATCAATTCCCGTCAGTGTCCATGCTCGCCGCTCCCGGCCGTCCTACCCATGGCCACCGCCGGACCTATGCGAGTATGCTCCTCATATTATCAGCCCGCGCACTGCTGGGACACGACCTGTAAGTCGCTACTGCCTCACGGTTTGAGCCATCACGATCACCAAGTCACTTGATTTTTTGGAACTGTGGAACGCCGCCGCTAAATTCTCCAGGCCACCGTACCGGCGCCCCCCTCCGTTCGTGTACAACGAGGTATTTGACCTTGCCTTGATCTGTGTGATCGATTTGTGCTGGGAACATGGGTGGTTGTTTCAGCTAAGCTACAAAATCTCGATTGTTTTAATCCCGCTGGACGTGTTACTTCAGTTCTATGCACACAAGACAAGAGAGGCAACAAGTGTCCACATGTTTGTGTTAATGCATGGGAGGAACCAACTGCACGAAAGAGAGTAATTTCATCCCGACCCACTCACCTATATAGTAAGCGCTCCTCTTCATGCTTTCTTCTCTCATCGTATATCGGATAGTTCATTTGGACTACGGATGAGCTGATGGTACTCGCCTAATTGCCTCCGTGTGGTGGTAATTGTGTTAGCTATAAATTGTGAAACTAAGTTTTTTGTTGTTGTGTATTATAGGCTGGTCGATATGGGTGATTACTGGTAAATACTCCGTACGAGTTCTCCAAATTTGTGGCAATTCTCCGCCCATGTGTTTTGATGAAATATGTTGGCTTCAACCGAATTTTATGAGACCAGGGTTGGATTCCAATGGCAATGAAGTTGTTTAGTTGCATGCTACATTTTTATTAGCCATCGTCCTCGCACAATTTTTTTGAATTTACATATTCCTTGCTTCGGGCATGTGTTGTAGTCGAAGTAGGACCTGGATCTTTCTTATTCCCGGTCCAATGCACGGGCAAAATTTGCTAGTAATAATAAAGGACGAAGTGTTTCTTGCGATCCAACACTTTTTTGGATGAATTTACCCTTCACTAAACTATATATTACCACCAATGCCACGATAAGTGAATTTTTTTATGTCGTCGTGTCCGTGTGCATATGGGCTATGAGACACCGTAGTGAATTCTTTTTAAGTCTCCGTGTCCATATGCATATGGGCTACGAGCCACAATGTCCTCCCTATCCCTATACGTGAATAATATAAATAGTTGCCGGTGACAGGAGAACTCACGAGAGATTTTTGTAGTCAATAGTCTCACCTTGCTCTTTTACAAAGAGTTAGACCAGTTTATAATCATCCCCGGCTGATAGAGATATCCACAAGACAGCAGGCCGATTTTGTGCAGCCGACTCGGGAATCAAAAAGTAGCCGCACAGGCATGTGGTGTTGTGAGCTAACTGAACGAGAAAGGAATATGAGTTGCCTGTTGTGCTAATTATTAAAGAGTCCATGCGCTGATAAAAGGGAAGAGAAAGTCGAGATTCAGCATAAATGGTCTGCTCACAATACATGGAAAGGATGAGCGAAACCAATCGAGATTTCATAGGAAACCTACGAAAGGCTTAGATTTTCTTAGTTTTTCGTTTTTTCCCATACTTTCAAGCAAAAAAATAATCGAATGGAATCAAGGGGTATTTTTGAATTGAAATAGAGAGGAAACCTACGGAAGACTTAGATTTCATTAGCGTTCGATTTTTCGTCCGCACTTTTCCAACAAAGCATAATCAGTCAAGGGTATTGTGGACCAAGCGGTTCATCGAAAACCGTTAGGTTTGCAATTTATGAGTAAATCGGCTGGTGTGACATGCTAATTCTGGTTCGGTGATGAGAACGGTCTATTGCGCTTAATGAACGGTAGGGTCACTGATCCCTTTTTCCAGTGCTTGTCAGCTAGTCTCAACAAGAGGCGCTTGGGACGGAGCTCTAGGGCGAAGCCACGCGCACGGAGCAGGGCGGTGCTGCTCGCGAGAACGGGTCGGGTCCAGGGTTGGCCGCCGAAGAGGAGCGCGAGGGGGAGGATGTGGCGCCGTGGAGCTCGGGCTCGCTAGCGACGGGGGCGGGGGCGCACATGGCAGAGGCGAGAGGCAGCGGGATGTAGTAGAGAGGGGAGGCGGGCGCTGCGGAGGCGCGATCAAAGTCGTGGGGAAGAGGGGCACGAGGCAGCTGGCGCTCCATAGACCAGAGGGCCAGCGGGAAGCGAGGCGTTGCCGATGGTGGAATCGAGTGGACGGGGCTCGAGGAGCGAAGCGAGAGGGTATTCCTCGGGATTGTGATGGGGTCGGTGCCGAGGTGCATGGTGTGCGTGTCCTGTAGGTATGCGTGCGTCTGTGTTGTGTCAGTGTGTGAGTCCAGCTTGCCTGGTGGACCGAACATATGTGTATGACTGCCTTTCTTTCTTTTTTAATTTTTATATTTCTTTTTCCATATGCTTTTAGAAATAATAAGAATAGAAATATAGAAATAGAAAGAGAGGCTTGATGGACATGCTACCACCAACGAGAAGATGTAATCCATAAGCTTATTCTTGGAATATAATCCATTAAGTCAACAAGTTTGTTGTTCCGCCGCAACGCGCGGGCATCGTGCTAGTCAAGGAAAATAGACCAAACAGTCTCAGCAATATCACTTTTTTTTTCCGATGATTCACACTTTCGAACTTGGAAGATAACGGACATGTGTTGTCGGCAACATTTGACGAATAGCTAAGTTATCTCTTGTAAGCGACCTATCACAGAGCAACACCGGATTAGAGGAAATAAACATTAGGGATTATATTTACATCTAACTGGATCTGACTGATCAAGTCTGTGAGGGTTAGTCTAGGTCGTTAATGGCATGCTGATTTGATGTAGTGGTGAAAGTGAATTGGAAGATTAGCTAAGATCAAAATTGGCCTGGTAAATTTGGCTAGAAGCGAACTTAGGAAAAATTATGGGCCTCAGATATAAATAAGATGAGCCACTGTCTCTTCGGTCTTCACATAACTCAGTTAAGATATAACCAAAGGATTATCTTGTTCACAGACATTATAACCAAAAGTTTTCCTAGTAAACTACAAGAACTTATCTCCTATCTTCTTCAATGCTGAATAAATTAGGATCCGAGGTGAATAAGCAAGTTGGAGAAAATACTAAGCTATCTATCATATTTCTAGTCATTTGGAAGAATATACATATGTTCCATGAATTTTTCATGTTTGTCTGAGAATCCCTTATCAATTTGTAAACTTGGTTTCATTTAAGAAAATCAGCATGATGGCTCGTCAAAGATAAGCTTCTTTTGGACATCAAGAGAACTTTAAGATGCACACACTTACCTGCCGAAGACATAGGAGCATCTGTTTATAAACTTGATCTGCATATGCTGGCTTTATCTGGACATTCTGATTTAGAAATTTCCCATTAACAATGCGTAGCCAAACATAAATACCTAGAATAATAACCATATCTGCATAGCATGTATTGCTTAGTTCAAGAGTATTTATGAAAAAATCATCAGAAAATTATCCGTTCAAATATATTTTCATATCACATGCTGAAAATTACAGGCCATAGCAATAACAATTTGAACACAAGATTCTTGAACTTAGCAGTTATTGATAACGTTTGCAAGTTCCTGAAGTCATCATACACAAACAAACTGTATGTCCGACTTACAGCCAACACCAAATAATATGAAAAAAAATAGCTAGAAAACCTATTGAGCACTTCATCTAGCCCCAATCACTTTTCCGACAATAACTGCCTGCGTTCAAGCATGAAGGCCAAATCTGAAAGTCTCAAACTCAGTTACATATACATGAATCTCCATCAATTCATATGAAATCTGTATGGCCAAAAAATCAAGGAACTACCAGAGAGAGAGAGCAGGGAGACGAGGATTGGACCTACCGGCCGCCACTGGTCGGCATTGAAGGCGTCAACAACCTTATCTCTATCGTCGTCGCATCCGACTGCTGCTGCTTGGCGAGACCGCGGACATGGCTTGGTAGGGAGGCTGCGCCGACGGCGAGGGTGTGGTCGTCGTGGTGCTGCTCACGGACTGCCGCTTGACCCCTTGGTTCTCTCTTGATGGAGTGGGGCGGAGCGAACTTGCAGGTGACGCGCGGTAGAGACCGTGTCGGTGGGCGCACCGGAACCGCTGAAGCGGAGGGCTGGTCGCGTTCGGCGGCGCTGGCGGCTGTGCGGTGAGGCCCAATGGGAGAGGCCGCGGGCAAGGCGGGTTGGAGGGGAGGGGTAGGTGGTGGGATGGGCATGGGGATGAAAAGGAGCAACAGAGAATCGAAGATAAACCCGGATGCCGAGAGAGGATGAGGCCTCTCCTGCAGGGTAGGACCCACGTGGGATGATTGGCATGAGCTCGTGGTGGCAGCACGGCTCCTCCCGGCACGACGACGCATCGGTCAATGGCCGTCTCAGCCAACACGTGGCCTGGAAAATCCCTCTGGCTCGCAGGCGTACGACCGTGCAGCCAACGGCCAGGCCGACGAATCCCTGCGGCACGCGGGCGCACGACTAGGGCGGCCATCCATCAGCTTCCCTCGAAGGCGGTGGACTCAAGGGAGATGAGTTGGTCAGCCGATCTAATCGGTGTCTTCATCGTGGAGGCGTGGCCCACGCCGCCACCCACCAAGCTTCGGTCGTGCCGGTGGCCACACGGCAGCACCACCGGGTGGTGCATGAGAAGCGGCCGCACCTGCATCAGGCAGGCTTGATTGAAGGAGAAGAGAGTTAGCAAAAAGAGGTGGCTTTGGAAGAGGAAATCGGGAGAGGTTTCGAGAGAGGCCACGAAAAAGGATAGGGAGAAAAAAAGGATCAGGGCAAGCCAGCGGCGAGTCCACTTGGAGCGCTGATGCCTTGGATGGGAGCCGTCGGAAGGAGAACAGGATGAGGCAGGGGTAATCAGAGAAGCGATGGAGCAACAACGCTGGGCGGCGTCCGCCGGCCAGAAACCCTAGAAGGACGGGAGCTCGGGGGAGAGGAGAAAAAGGGGTGCGGTCTTTTTTCCTTCTGTGTGTGGGGCTGTGTCTTTCGGGTAGTGCGGCTGCAATGATGAAAAAAACGCTCGCAGTGGCCCACACACCGGTCTCACAACTCAGCAACCAACCGCAAGTGGCCTCAGCGTACGCCCTGGACACCACGCTTAAGTCTATAGACAGTGTTTTGTTGGGAAATGCAAAAAAAAATTGAGAAAAGGGAAGATATAAATTATGTAAAAAGGAAACATAATATAAAAATATAACTTTTTTTTGAGAAAGGGAAGATATAAATTATATAAAAAGGAAACATAATATAAAAATATAACTATGTTTTTTTACTAATCCCCTCATAAAACTAAATTGATGTGATATAAACTAATTAACAAAGTTGCAGGATATTGCAAATAAGTGACATATAATGGGACACAATTCGGTAATTTCTTTCTCGAGGAACTATGAGCCTTTTTAGCAACTAATACAATAGTGTTTGTGAAGAACATACAATCAAGCAAAGTTGAGAAATCAGATGGTGTATCTCTAGGAGTGAATGGACAGGCTTGAATGCTATATAATCTGACAAACTAAAATTTGAGGAGAAAATATGAATAAGCCCAGTATAACAGTGAACATTTAAAATCAATAAGAGCACAAATGGAAAATCTGTAAGTATATAATCAGGAAATGAAGAAAGAAATGACACACACATTTAGGTAAATCACATGCGGTGAGGTGCTATATTGATTCAAAATTTTGTGCTTGGGGTTCCCAATGAAGACGCACATGATCACCGTTGGTAGTCGGTGCCGCATCTAACTTAGGTGAGGATCACATGAACAGTTCCAATCCAGTAAAAAGCAATCTTAGACTGAGCAATGTCAGTGGAGCAAATGTTGCATAGCCAGAGTGTAATATTTATTAGCAAGATTATGTTCTGAATATTTGTAAAATTGTATCTATTTCCAAGATGACAATATACCTAGCAAACTTCTTCACAAAAGAATTTCAATATTCCCCTCAAAACTTATCATCAAAATATTTTCCCTAAACAACGATGCCTAACAAAAGATTGCAGAATGAATAGAATAGACCAGATATTTTTAGACTATGAAAAGATAGAGAGTAACCTAATCAGTAGCCTTGGCCACGTGGTCCAACCTCAACACCAGGAACGTAATTGGGCGGAAGTGCTAGCCGGAACTATATGAAAGTTTCCAGTTGAGTATTCGAATACCTTCTAAATACAGTTCAGGATTCAGAACTATATTTAATAGCGTCGCATATATGAATATGGTTTAGATACAATATGTCTATATCCCAAAATAACTCACTTCTCTCAGTACTATCCACAATGACACAACATGAGCCATCAATTTATTCAGTAAGGATGTTTTAGTCAAGAAAATTAAAGGCATCTTGCCTCAGATTGGGCGTTGATATTGTACCGCTGAACTCTCTACTTGGACAGGCTAGGCAATGCGGAGCTGGCTGTGCGACCCAGTTATAGTTTTGGATTGCTGACATGGGGCAGGGACAGGATAGTGGCACAACACAATCTCACAGAAATTGATTAAGGTTGTAAGAAACTGCAACGCAAATACCTAAAAGTCCAAAGAGCATCCTGAATCGAAGAGCAAGCTCCATGGAAGAAGAGGACGGCCGGACGCTGCAGCCGCAGATCCACGGGGGTTGAATCCGCCGCGCAGCCTGCACCGATCCGGCTGGCAGCCGTTCCCTCGTCCGGTGCGCTCGGGACGGCGCCGTCCGTGGAGGTGCGGGAGTCGGCTGGATCAGGCAAGGAACCAGTGCGGGAGGAGACGGATTGCATCTTCGGCGGAGGGAACCAAGGCGGGGTGGTGGCGTCTCGCCTGACTTGATGCGGCGGCGTGCTCGGGAGAGAGAAAGAACATGAGAGGAAACAAATGGGGTTCGGATTGCAAGGAGAGAGAGGAGAATCAGGGTAGGAATCTTGTCACGATCGTTTTTTGGACGTCAGTCACTGTGTTGCGGGCCAGGGTGTTTGTTAGGGACCAAAAGTTGGACGGAAGAATCTCCTAACGCGGTGAAAAAAGTACAGTTCACACGGGCGTGAGTGGCCTCAGTAACTTAATCTTGTTGGCCTTGCTGGTGCTGCTCCACTTGTGTTGTTGTCTCTAGATCTTGACATGGTAACCATTGACGAGGTATTTGTTGATGGTTGTGTTCTTTTTAATCTTGGTGGCAGAAGGGACAAGCTTCTGGCACTGCGTCTTATGCCTTCTGGATGCTTCTAGATAACTCTAGATGTTTTTGGCGATAGAGTATCGATCGCTCTCTCTCGAGGTTGCTAGAGGCTTGGATAACTCGATGAATGATGCACGACGAGGCAACCTAGCTGGAACTGATGTTCCCTGCAGAAAATCTGGCTGAGTAACTAGCACTTCTTCGAGGTATTTGGAACCGGACATTGGTGATCTTGCTGGACATGAAGGTGGTGACATGACGTGTTTCTGTGCTGCTCGGGGTGACGAAGAAGAAAAAGAGGAAGAAGCTATGTGAAGATGTCTTGACACCGGGAAGTGAACTCATAGTCCTAATATTTTATGACGAAGCAATAGTTGCGGTTTCTGAAATTACTGGCATCGACAAGGATTTATTCATAATGGTTGTTCGACAAGGATCTGGACGCTCAGCTCGGGCCAGAAAACTCGGCCCGAGTTTTCTAGGCTCGGGTGCGAGGTAGGCTTCGCCTGTAGGTGGAGTTGGGCCGAGCCGAGCCTGCTTAGGTGGACCACGACGACCTCGGGCTGGCTCGGGCTCGGCCTAGTCCAGCTCGTTGGCTTGTGTTTTTTTAGAATTGAGTGGGAGTGGGCGACTAGGAGAGTATGGGCCGATTTCTTTCTCGTGACGCCGACTCGCCTCGTTTGTGGTCCTCCTCGCGGCTTCCTCTCTTTATGCCAGCAGATGGAGAGGCAGCAGCCGACAAGGTACTCTTTCCCTCCTCTTTTTTATTTTTTGTTGCAATAGGATTCAGAGTATTTGTACTAGAACATGTAGGGATTTAGGATTAGGAGTATTTGTTTGTACGGATAAAATATGCCTAGGATTTGTTGGATTGTTGCTATTTTTTCAATCTTATTGTTAAAATGGGTCCATATGTATTTGAATTTCTATAATATCCTTTCTTATATTTTTATTTAATCTATGGATCTTCAATTTGAGTGGCTAAATTTGCAAAAATTTAGGAAAAATTATGCCTTTGCTATTGAAATACAGGTATAGGAAGCGCTACCTAGAAATAGGCGATGCCAGCCCACGAGCCTGCTCGACTTGGCTCGAGCTCGTGCCTGGCTCGGGCCAAGCCCACGAAGGAGGCCCCCTCACTCCCGAGCTGGCTCGGGCTCGCTACTTTCGGCCCGAGGTTTTTCCAGGCTTGGCCCGAGCCAGCCCGAGTTGGCCTGCGTCCAGGTATGTACCTTAATCTTGAACTCCTTCTGAAAATTCTCCTTGTTGCCGTTCCATGGAAGATCAATATCATCCAGAGTAAAAATCATCATGTTAGAGTAGTGCAGAAAGCTAGTTTTGAACATGAACCTAAACAGTATATCCTCGCGGTCATCCTCGGCAACATGGATACACTCGATGACCACGTCGCCCTGTATTTGACACCCAAGCCTTGATCACTGCGCTACCCACTTGTAAGTACAATAGAAGATTGTATCCTGACATCATTCCTTCATGAGAGGAAGTACTTAGTAATAGAAGATTATATCGGTCCAGCACTCTTGAGACATTTATTAGACATCACCTGCCTTCTTATAGTGCTTGATCATCGGCGTGCTTAACAGAACCTCCGGCAAAGCATCCATCAGCGGTGCGCGTGGCTCCCCATGGACACGAACAAATGGCCTACATCTGCCGTCGCCATCCAAGTCCAGGATAGCTCTAAGGATAAGGAAGTCTAGGACGAAGCGCTCCTATTCCGCACCCATCAGGGACCCCTTATCCCTCAGCCTTGCCACGTACTGCAGGTACCTCAGCTGACACGGTCGCGGATCCAGCGCCAAGGCGGCACCGAGCATCTGCAGCGACGCTCTCTCGTACACCACATCTAGCATCATCATCTCCGGCGCGGCCTCCTCGATGTACACCAGCAGACTAGCCATGGCGAACGCGAGGGTGGGCCAGGCCATAGCGCCATCGCAGTGCATGAGCAGGATGTTGCGTTGCGATGGATGATGGTACTGGTAAGGTGGTCCCTGTGCACATCCGGTCCTCGTCAAGCGCTTCGGTGGACAAGCAAGAGTTGAACACTAAAAACAAAGAGGGGGAAATGGAAGGCATAACATTTGGCTTCCATTCATTCATTCGTTCGACGAGGGTGGGTACGTACCGAATACTCACTCGGAGACGTGCGACAATCCATCCATGTTCCGAGCGAAGAGCTTCCGCAGCAGCGTCATGATGGCTGAAGAATGTACCTACATGCCAAAGAGAACGAGAATACGACAATAGAAGAGAAGAGTGATGGGTTAACATGGAATGGAAAGGGCAAATGGGATCTCAGTGCTTATAGACCGGAAGGCGGAGGGGAGTGAAAGCTACGTGCGGGGATGGAGGACGCGCGACGAGGAGAGCAGCGATTCTACCAACAACCGTACGTGTCAGCCTCACGTAATCCTGATTTTGAGATACGTGTCCCATGTTTTGGTTAACTAGTCGTTTGCCCTTTCTATGCATGCCTTTTTGGTGGATTGACACATACACAATTTTTTTTATTTGTTGTGCCATCAATTCCAGTCAGCCAGGCTGCTCTGTTATCGCAGGTGACGTTGTAGTTTCAAATTTTGGAAAACTAGTATTACTCCCTCCAGCTCAGGGCGTATATATTTTGACTCGACTATTATGGAGAATCCAAACTTGAAAATCTTTTCTAAACTACCCCTAAATAATTGATCTGTAGCACTAGATATTAAGCTACCCGGTAATTAAAGAGAGTCACACGAATGTATGGCCTGCAACAACGTGTATATGGGAGAGAATTAAGGAGAATCAAATCTGACGCCATAGAATTTTATTCTTGCGTGTAAAACATACAACACATTAATTTCTCAGCTAATGGTTGCGAAGTATATTTAGAAGAGATTTTAAGAAAAACGCAGATCGCCTTAAGCATTGAGAAACAACGAAAAACAAATTACGCCATTGTGACGGAGGGAGTATTAGTTTATGAAGGCAAGTTGACAGTAGTATTCTTTTAATAAGTTGATAGTAGCATTAATTTATAAAACTATTTTTAATTTATAAAACCAGATAAAAAACTAGTATTAATGTACGAAAACTTCTTTCTAAAGTAAACGGTACGTACTAGTAATTGATCCACCACATGAGCATTCACAATTCGTCTTGCTGTTTCGCTATGCGGTGGGATGGTGGCCAGAGTGTGAGCTGTCCGACGACCTCTGTTCTCTCACGCCCGACCTAGAGCGGTGATGGCCGGAGCACGAGACGGTGACGCCTTGCACGACGTTGCGTTGACCTGCGGATGCGACAGCGGCTTCCCTGGCCTGCTCCTTCGGCGCCCTGCTGTCTATAATGTCAACCGCGTCGGCTAGTCTATCGCCGTGCACGAGGCCCCGATGACTAGCAGACGAGAGGCGCATGATGCGCGAAGGCGGCCGTAGCATGTAGTGGTGTCGTCATCGTTGAGCTCCGCGGCAGCAATATTGAGCTATGCGTATTTGTCGTCGAACTCCATGTAACCGTTGTCGAGCTCCGCCTCGGATAAGAGAGCGTTTTCCTAGAATCCCGGTTCCGATCCTCCTATTTATACTATCTTATCATGTTGATATTTTTAGAATCGAAAACTTTAGAATCGTGGCCTAGTCAATACATGTTGGATCTGTTCTTTTGATTATTATTTTTGTTTTTTCACTTAATACATGAGAACCAGATGTGAAATAAAACTAAACCACGAAGCTACATACATTGCAGCTCTAATTATGTCTCTATATTGATTTGGTTGAAAGCAATCTGATTTGGTATGTATATATGGGAATGGTTTCAATCTTATGTGATTCAGAATGTGTTTCTTTATTATTCTCTATATCTTTAGTTGATACATGTAAAATATTTAGTGGAACAATTCTGAAAATGCAATGAAATAAATGAAACATGTGGTGGTTTAATTGTGTTTGTCGTCAGATTGATGACAAGTACGCCACGAGGGGGTCCTCGAGACGTGCGGAAGAGAGGGGTGTGAGACGTATGGTGTTCCGGGGTGGTGAGCACACAAGTTTACCCAGGTTCGAATCCGCCGGCTTTGGACGGATCCTACTCCTGCTAGCAATCTAGTAATACGGCAGAGCAGGAATATGGGTTACAAGGGTTTGCCTGTGCGAGTTGAGATTATAGACTATTGAGATGTGCCCTAAAGCTCTCCCTAGGACGACTTATATAGATATCCGGCCTAGGGTTTACAGGAGAGATCTATCCGGCTACGACTAAGAGTCGGTTACAGAGTACATCTTGAACTAAAGTAACATTATGGGCATAAGTCGGTAAGTCTTGTGGGCCTTCCCGTAGCCGGATTGGACTCTGTCTTTCTCCCTGACTAGGCCGCCCGTGAAGCAAAGCTCTAACCCGAAGTGGGCCACCCTGGTCAGTGAGGAACTGTGAGGATATCCGGAAAGTATATCCCCAACAGCAGCCCCCGGAAGTCTCCAAGATCCAAAGTCGGATTTATCATCGTCTAGCTTGATCTTCGGCTTGCAGAATCTTGAAGGGTTCCTGAAACTTCACAACAAAATATACGATCCGGGTCTTAAAAAATAAGTCGGACCTATCAACAGGTTACTCGGATTTTCGAGCTTGATTTCAAACTAAGCCGGAATTTCGTCTCTAACGCTACCTGACACTAGTCATGGTCAAGTCACGTCATCTGACAGACATCCTGTCAGCACGACCGTTGGTGGGTCCGCGGCTCGCGGAACCGAGGCGCCGTTTTAATGCGTGCGCGGAGATCGAGGCGACGTAATCATCGCGTGGGTCCTTCCCAGTTTCTTCCATGATGCGTGGCGGTTGCACTGTAGCATTTGCACGAATCTTGGCGCGGTTAGGTGGATATAGGGGTGAGGATTCTCCTCATCCTTTTTCTTCACCTGTTCCCTTGCCGTTTCCTCTCCTCCAAATCTCTCCCGCGCGCATAGAGCTCCTCTGCTTTCCCCCAAAAACTCCCAGTGCCACCTATCCTAGGTCACCAGCTCACCGGAGAAATGGCTTCTTCATCCTCTTCCGGTTTGGCAGCAGCAGCGGCGACGGCGGCGATGGAGGCGGCGGCGGAGAAGGAAAGCTTCCGCGGGGTCTGGATCCCCTGCGTGCTAGATGACAAGAAGCTTCGCGGCATGGAGACAGAAGGGCTCCTCTGCGTCGGCGACTGGCGGAGCGGCTTCGGGGAGACCGTCCCCAGCCCGCGCGCCGGCGAGCGGGTCCACTTCGGCAGCCACCTTGACAGAGGTTTGTCGTTTCCTCCCCCGGAATTCTTTTCCGAGGTGATCGACCATTATAGTGTTCAACTCCACCATCTTCCTCCCAACTCCCTCCTAGAGATGAGCGCCTATGCGGCTTTGTGTGAGGGATTTCTCGGCATTAGGCCGAGTCTGACCTTATTCCGGTACTACTTTCATGTCCGGAGAAATTCTATCACTGCCGGTGTTCCTTATATCACCGGTACAATTAGTTTTTCACTTAGACGCGAGCGCGCATATCCCAAGATCTTAGCTAGTGACTCGGTCAAACAGTGGCCAACCACCTTCTTTTATCACAAGGATATTCCGGCTCCCGACAAAGTCACTGCTTTGATGGCTTTCGTCGACGGAGCTGCCACGGCCCAACCGTCTTGGGACGAGGCCGCTCCGGCTCTCAGTGTCGATCTGATCCTCGCTAAGAGGCGGGTCGAATATCTGATCAAACTCAAAGGACTGAAGGGATCCGACTTGGTCCAATGTTGTGTCTCACGCCGGATCCAACCCCTTCAGTACCACGGAGACCGACTGATGCACTCCATCACGTTGTCCAAGAAAGATTCCCTCCGCATCAGCCCTAGAGCCTATACCACACAAGGTTATATAAGCCAGATTAAATGGCTGATAAGGGAGCGGATCGAGAGGAGGATCCCTGAGGTTTCTCTGGATATGCATACGGCAGAAACCCCCGTAGTGCCGGTAAGCTTCTAACAATAAACCTTTTTATGTGTTTCAATCTTTAAGTTACATTGCAATACTGATATGTTTTCTTCTTTTCAGCTTGCTGACCTCCCCGAGTCGGAACTTGCTCCACTCGAGGGATATCCTCCAGAGTTTTCTCAGGAGGCAGAACTGGTCCCATTGCCGGACATTGCGCTTAAGAAACGCAAGGCTCCGACAGTGGCTGTCGGCACAAAGGAGGTGCCCATCATGAAGAGGTAACTTTCAACACAATTTCCGTCTTTGTACCTTACTTGAATTTTCTTCCGAGATGTAATGTTTTCGACTTTATTACATTCTCAGAGCTAAGCAACTCATCAAGGGCAAGGGGAAGGGAACTTCTTCGAAGCCCCTGCAACAGACGAAGCTTTCCATGGCTTCTCCTGCCGTGGCTCCTCCGACTCCTACCCCCCAACCTTCCGCAACGCCGGTGATCGTTCCTTCTTCGGCTGTCGCAGAAGATCCGGCTCCTTCAACGGAGTCTGTGATCCTTGAATCACAAACTGACGTCACCATGAGTGAGTTAGGTATAGATAAGGGTGAACCCTCTTCGGGTAATGATCCCTTGGCAGAGATCTTCGCCAAAAACCTTCTGAATAATCCGGGTCTTGCCAAGTTTGGATTGTCCCGGAAATCTGCGGAAGAGATCCAGCGGCTGGCCAGGCAATGCCTAGAGAAAAGAAACTTATCTGCCAAAGAAGAAGCACAAGATGCAGAGGACATCAAGTTCTCTGACCTTCTTGCACAAGTGCGTCTTCGCGACGAGAGGATAAGGACCGGTGAGCTTCCAACAGCGCCAGTGGTCCCTCTGACTCTCGCCAAGACGGTCGTTGTTGAAGTAAATGCGAGTTTGGATAAACTTACTCGCAAGCAATATGTAAGTCGGAATTCTAACTCTTATTTTTCCCTCATTTCATATCATATCCTCTAGCCCCCAAGCATGAGTAGGATATATAATCCGGGTTTATGCTTCCTTAGGATGCCAAAGAATGAACTAGTGTAGCCCCCAAGGCTCGTGCTGATATTAGTAAAAATATTAGCCCGAGTCTTTAGTAGACTTCTGACTTACAGAAAGTATGTTCCTATAACCAGGATTTGTTGAAAAATGTCTGCGACAAGCGGAGAGAGATCAAGGCTCTCTGACTTAAAAATGCTGAGCTTAAGGTCTCCAAGGATGAGGCCGAAGGTAAACATTTCGAGACTCAAACCTTGTCTTTCATGTTTTCGTAGTCAATTTTTCCTGAACTGTTGTTCTTTTTGACTTACAGCACTGGTAAAACAATCCTGCGCCATGATTGAAGAGGCCGAGAACCTCAAAACTTTGGTGGTGGAGAACAAGGAACTTCGCCAAGAGCTGGATAAGCTCAAAGCGGATCATGAGAAGAGAATAGCTCAAGTTCTCGAGTCCTCCTCCATGGCTACTGATGAGCTGATCGCAAGATTGCTGATCAAGATCAGAAAATCTCGGACCTCAATAATGAGCTGTGCAGAGAGAAAGGACCTTTCCGAGGTGCTCCAGGCTGAACCCTGGAGTCTTCGGGAAGAGAAGACCAAGATTAACGACGTCATCTTCGGTATGTTCCATCTGTCTGACTTTTCCATTTTCTTCGACTTCTTTCAATGTCGGATTTTCTTAACTGTTTTGTGTATAGGTCCTCTGAACTTGACGGACTCCACCTCCGCCGAGCCCCCGCACCCACTGGCTTACCCAAGTCGGTGACCTGCTTCATGACTTCCGCCAATCCCTCAAAGATATTGGCGAAGCTCTCAAGATTCTTGACATGCATAGCATGTCGGATTTTTAGGTGCGGGACAAGGCGAAAGAGATGCCGCAGCTTGTCCAGGATTGGAATATGTCCTACGCGTGATCCGTAGTGCAGAACGCTCTCACCATGGTCATGAGCCACCATGGAAGCATGGAGATATGGCAAGTGACTAGAGGGTATTCTACAGTGGATGAAGACGGCCAAGAGCAGGACATCAAGGCTATTATGGACTCCTATGCCGGATATGGGTGCCACGTGGCTGATTTGACCAGCTACGACACTCCTATCTTCACCTGCGTGGACACCCCGCCTCTACCTCTAGAAGAAGCAACAAAAGTTTCCGACGATGACCGCACCACTTCGGATGTGGACATCTCAGAACGATATTAAGGCAATGTATCTAGCAAACCGGCAGCTCCTTCTTCTCCTCTTGCATCATAGAATGCCAGAAACATTTGTATTATTCTGAAAAACATGATAGATCTGTAAATATGCAGTATTATAATTTTGCTAGTGCTAAGCTTTTGATCTATTCAGCACTTTTGGCTTTAAATTTTTGTGTGCCTGAAATGTTTACATAAGCACTTGAACTTTTTCGCCTATACTTATCATTCATCTGGCTTTCCGCCTCGTCCCTTTCGTGAGCCAGCTAAACCTTCTGCCCGGAAACTTTGCCGAGCAACGGAGCTCAATTGCTAAACCAGTTTAAACTCGGAAACAAAGTCGGCTTTTAGTACCAACAATTCACTACTCGGAAAATGCCTGCATCCGGCAATCAGACAAATAACCAAAGTATAGACTTGAAACTTTAGAGTTATACCCGAAGGTAGCATTTTTAAAATCGGAAATCTAAACCAGAACGAACATGAGCATAAAGTACTTTCAAGCATTCTAGGATTTTCGACTATGACATGATCATTCGGAAATAAGATGGTAAAAACTTCTCAGAAAAACTTGAGGCAACCAAGACTTTTATTTCTCACACAACATGTACATATATATGATTATAAAGAAAGATAAACTAAAAATAAAAGGGACGTAGCTGAGCAATATTCCGCGGTCTGTCTAACTCATCCGGATTTGTACTGCCTCCAGCTCTCTTTCTCTTCTTAGTAGCAGGTCTTTCTTTGACTGGCCTCATGTCAGTTAAGTATTACGAACCATTGTGCAATACTCGACTAACTAAAAAGGGCCCTTCCCATACTGGAAAATGTTTGTGCTTTCTTTGTTGCACAAGCTGGAGAACCAAATCGCCTTTATTGAAAGATCTGTTTCTGACTCTCTGGCTATGATACTTGCTTAACTTCTGCTGATATGCTGTTGATCTCATTTCAGCAACGACACGAACTTATTCAACTAAGTCGAGATCATTTTGTCGACAAATCTCGGCATCCTCTTCAATATACGTGGCCACTCTAGGAGAAGTGTGAATCAAATCACTTGGAAGAACTGCTTCTGCGCCATAGACCAAGAAGAAAGGTGTGTATCCGGTTGACCTGTTCGGAGTTGTTCGTAAACTCCAAATTACAGAGGGTAATTCCTCTGCCCAAGCCCCCGCAGCACGTCGTAGTGGTGCTTCGAGTCTCGGTTTTAGGCCTTGTAGGATTAAACCATTTGCTCTTTCGACTTGTCCATTAGCCCGTGGATATGCGACTGGCGCAATGTCAAGCCGGACATTTTGCTCGTTACAGAATTCGCCCAATTCTCCCATGGAGAAGTTACTCTCGTTGTTCGTGATAATGCTATGCAGATAACCATACCGGAATATAACATCCTCGAAAAATCTTTTGGCTGTTGCTCCATCACAACTAGTGATAGGTTTAGCCTCAATCCATTTGGTGAATTTATCCACCATCACTAAGAGGTGAGTAAATCCACTTGGAGCTCATTTAAATGGTCCTACCATATCAAGTCCCCAGACCGCAAAAGGCCATGTTATAGGTATTGTTCGCAACTGATCAGACGGAACATGAGCTTGCTTGGCGTACTTTTGGCAGCCTTTGCACGTCTTGACTAATCGTTCGGCATCTGCCTGAGCTGTAAGCCAGAAAAATCTGTGTCTAAAAGCTTTTGCCACTAAAGATTTGGTAGCAGTGTGGTGACCACACTCGCCTTCGTGGATTTCTCTTAAGATTTCCACTCCTTCTTCCGGAGATACACAGCGCTGAAAACCCCTAGAAACACTCCGCTTATAGATCTCACCTTTAACTACAGTATAGGCTTTCGCTCGTCGGATAATCCGCCAGATCAGAACCTCATCTTCAGGTAATTTTCCATCTACTAGATAATCAAGGTAGGGTTGGATCCAGCTGGGAATTACAGCTAGGACTGCTATTAGAGGTGAGTCGGATTTGGTCGGATATTCCTCATCCACTCCCTTTTTTGAGGGAGCTTTGAGGTGCTCTAGAAAAGCGCCATCCGGGACCTCTTTCCGCGCAGAGCCTATCCGAGATAGTGCATCTGCTTCCTCATTTTCTGCTCGTGGATGTGTTGAACCTCAAACCCTTCGAACGATTTAGATAAATCATCCACGACAGCTTTATATGCTGCCATGTGTTTATTTGCATTACAAATATCTGACACTTGTTGAGAAACAAGATCCGAATCTCCGTAACACATCAAACGTCGGATGCCAATATCCTTAGCAATCCGGATTCCATGCAGCAGTGCTTCATACTCGGCAATATTATTTGTCACTGTGAAGTGGATCTGCAACACGTATAGAAGTTTATCTCCTTGGGGTGATTTGAGCACCACGCCAGCCCCCTCGAGCCTTAGACCCATCAAAGTAGAGGGTCCAGTATTCCGACTCAGGGAGGGTCATGTTCTCCTTTGTCTCTGTCCAATCAGCGACAAAGTCAGCAAGGATCTGGGATTTGATTGTTGTCCGAGATTTATACTCAATATCAAAAGCTGAAAGCTCTATGCCCCATTTGGCGACACGTCCTGTGGCGTCACTGTTGTTGATTATATCTCTCATGGGAGCTGTGCTCACCACGGTAATTGGATGCTCCTGAAAATAATGTCGTATCTTACGAGATGCTAGAAAGACACCGTAAGCCAACTTTTGATAGTGCGGATACCGCTGCTTTGATTCTTTTAGAACCTCGCTAACAAAATAAGTCGGACACTACCACCAGGTGTTCCTGATTTTCCTCCGGTCTCTCCACCACCATGACGATACTAATGACCTTGTTTGTCGCAGTAAGATAGAGCAACATCAGTTCCTGTGGTTCCGGCGCAGCAAGGATAGGAGCAGATGAGAGTACTTTCTTCAGTTTTTGTAGTGCAGCTTCATCTTCGTCGGTCCAAACAAAATCCTTGGTCTTTTTCAGGAGTTTATATAATGATGCGGCTCTTTCTCCAAGCCGGCTTACAAACCGACTGACCGCGGCAATGCAACTAGTTAGTCTTTGTACGTCCTTCAGGCGAGTTGGCCTGGAAATATTGAGTATAGCCTTGATTTTGTCCCGGTTCACCTCTATGCCTCGTTGAGACACGATGAAACCTAACAATTTTCCGGCTGGTATTCCAAAGAAACATTTCTTCGGGTTAAGCATGATGTTGTATTTTCGTAGATTGGCAAATGTTTCCCCCAAGTCGGAAATTAGCGTTTCCTTCTTTTTGGACATCACCGCAATATCATCCACGTATGCATGTACATTGCGTCCGAGTTGGTCATGGAGGCAACGCTGCATCGTGCGCTGGTACGTAGCTCCTGCGTTTTTCAGCCCAAAGGGCATCGTAACAAAACAGAAGGTTCCGAAGGGGGTTATGAATGAAGTTTTGACTTTGTCAGATTCCTTCATCCGGATTTGGTGATAACCGGAATATGCGTCGAGAAAACAGAGGAGTTCCGGGCCTGCCGTAGAATCAATAACTTGATCAATTCTAGGCAGAGCGAACGAATCTTTTGGACAAGCCTTGTTCAAGACAGTATAATCAACACACATCCTTAAATCAATGGTGTCCTTTTTAGGGACCATTACAGGATTGGCCGACCACTCAGTGTGGATGACCTCTTCTATGAATCTGGCTAACTCGAGCCGTGCTAGTTTCTTAGCTATTGCCTTACGCTTTTCATCGCCAAAACGTCGTAAGGACTGTTTGACGGGTTTAGCGTTCGAGTTTACATTTAAAGAGTGCCCGGCAAGTTCCCTAGGTACTCCGGTCATGTTAGATGGCTGCCATGCGAAGATATCTTGATTTGCTTGGAGGAACTTGACGAGCGTGCTTTCCTATGCGCTACCTAGGCCTACGCCTATCTGGGTCACCTTGGAGGGGTCATCATCTTTCAACGGCGTCTTCTTCGTCTCTTCTGATGCCTTAAACTCCAGATTTGGCTTTGTCACCTCCTTCTTCGTTGCGGGCATCTCGGACGGATCTATGCTCTTTTTGATCTCCTGGTACTCCTGGGCGTGTAGCACGGCTTCAGCAAAGGCGGCATTTCCATCCTCGCACTCTCACGCTTTTTTCGAGTCTCCCCTGATAGTGATACGCCGTTGGGACCTGGAATTTTCATCATATTGTAAATGTAACATGGACGAGCCATAAAAGCCCAGTAAGCCGGACATCCGAATATAGCGTGGTATGCGCTCCTGAACGGAACCACTTCGAAGGAAAGTGCCTCCGTCCGATAATTCTTTGGAGTTCCAAAGGTAACATCCAAAGTAATCTCCCCCAGGGAATTAGCTTGTCTTCCTGGGACAACCCCGTGAAAAATCACAGAGCTATGGTTCAGCTGGGTCTCCGAGATCTTCATCCGGCGTAGCGTTTTGACATAGAGAATATTGATACTGCTACCGCCGTCCATGAGGGTTTTGGAGAAACCATAACCGTCAATAAGTGGATTAACGATTAAGGCGTATTTTCCTCGCCTATGCAACTTAGGCGGATGATCAGCGGGGTCAAATGTGCTTGCCACTTCCGACCAGTCCAAGAATTGGGGGACAGCCGGAACTGTTGCATTGAGCTCATGTAGAACTGCTTTCTTGACCTTTGCTGGTTGAGATCCGAGGAAGGTGACATAAGTGTCTTTCTTGGTCGGAAATTTTTTCTTCCCTTCCGGCTTGGGATTTGAAGCATCAGCTTCCTCCATGTCGGAATCTTCCTTGGTCTCTTTATCTTTTTCGGGATTCTTTTTTCCTTTCTTCCGCTTAGCTTTGTAGCCCGTGGTGGCATCTCTTTTGATGTCGTCGTTGAAACGACATTCGGCGTTGGTGTGGGACGAGCCCCCATTGGCATCTAAGTGATGCACACATGGGTTATTGGCAATGTCGGCCCAAGAGTAGGTTTTGCCTGGTTGTTGGTCTCCTCTACCTTGGACTCTTGAAGTTCCACGGCCACGCCCGCGGCCTCTGCCGCCTCGTCCTCATCCTCCAGACCCGGAAGTAGCAGTGACCACTGCCATTTCCGCGTTGGGTTTTTCTTCCGAGGTGTTTTTGCGCTTCTGAGCTTGTTGCTTTGGTTGTTTTGTGGACTGTGGCATAGCTAGGGCATTGAGTAATCCCTCTGCATCGTCGTCAGCATCTGCATACTTGCTCGCTGTTTCTATCATCTCTCCCAAATCAGTGACCTTGTCACACTTCAATCGATGACGCAGTAGACCAATTGGGAGACCTACAATGAAAGCTTCAATCGCAGTTTGATCATTTACTCCTTCACAGGAGTTCTTGGTGTCGATCCATCGTCCGAGGTAATCCGGCAAGTTTCTCCGGCCTTCTGGGTGCAACGCTGTAGGTCTCCGACCGTACAGGGCCTCCGGTATGTGCCTTCGAAATTCCGAAAGAATGCACTTTGCATGTCATACCAGTTGTGGATGGTGTTCTCCAGAAGTTCATTAAGCCATGATCGTGCCATCTTCCGCAACATAAGTGGGAGATATCGGGTTGCGACCAGGCTGTTTCCACCTTTGGCGATGCAACAACCTTGGAAAAAATCATGTAGCCAGGTATCTGGCCGAGCAATGCCGTCGTAGGCTTGGATATGTCTTGAGATAGCAAATCCTTCAGGGAATCTTGTAGCTCTGATGCATGGTCCGAAGCATTTTGGGCCCACATAGATATCATCATTTTCGTAGCGCCGCGCCTCTATGTTGGAATTGATCCTGTGCCTTGCGTCGTTCGGGGATAGAGATCGTCCCAAATGTCGGTTGTGGCTACGGTGCCTTGGAGCCGGACTTCGGCTTCTGCCACCACCTCCTCCGCCATGTCGTCCTCCTTGCCTCCCTTGAGAGCCATTGTGATGACTACTTGGTGGAGATGGTGGGGCAACTGGATTATTTCCGGTTGTTTGCCGGCCTCCGTCCAGAGCGTCATTATTCCGGTTCCGGGGAGGGTCTTCACTACGACGAGCCCCCTGCCTGCTTGATCCGGCATGGTTTCGGCGTTCCTTCGTCCGTTGTTCCCACTAGGATGAGGCTCATCCGGACGGCTTGTATGTCTAGGATGTGGCATTTTTTGACGATCCTCCTCTCGACGTTTCTCTTTATCTTCTCCCCTTTGATCGTTCGACTCTCGTCGGGAAGGATTTCTCGGATACAGTGCAACAATGGCCTCTTGCTCGGCCGCTAGGGCGACGTTGCTCCAGTCTCGTGCAGTTCTGTGATGCTGTCCTGATGATCCGGTTCAGGAGTAGTTGTCTTCCCGTCGGTCGAAACGGTGACGCTGTTCCGGAACATGCTGGGGCCTTATATCATTCTAGGCTGAGTCCGTGTGACATTGGTCGGATTTCGAGACCAGTTTTCCACTTCCGGATTTTGCAGCCATTTGTTGCTCCAGACCCTTGGTGAGTAGCTTGATGCCCAATTGAACTTGTTCTGGGCCTGGGTTATTTGACAGAATATCTCGAGCTACGACAGTGTTCTGTACCGGCGTTGGGTACACCAGATCTCCTTTGCTGTCGAGACGAGGCATCTCTAGATCTCCTTCAAAGAGGACCCTGTTCACTTTCGGAAATTGACCATCACGTGTGTAACGTTTCCGGGTCTTCTGATGCAACCGAGACATGTAATCCTTAGTTGCCATGCGTTTCTTTTCCCCCTCGATGTTTTTAGCTTCATCTAGGAGTTGTTGACGACGCGCTTCTAGGGCTTGGGCCCTTTCGTCCAGCTCTTCAGCAGTAAGTTCTGTAGCTGTAGGGATAGGTGTGGTTAATGCAGCATCGATGAGTTTATGCGCACCTTCAGTGATCACGTGTCCATCCACTGATTCTTCTTTTTTCGGCTCTTCTGGGATAAGTGCTCCATACGAGTCTTCCTCATATTCCTCGGCAATCACCTCCTTTATCAGAGGGTCTTTTGCCGGGGGCTTGTTCTTCTTCTTTGCCTTCTTGGCAGCGCCGATAGCAAGGACGGCTTTGGGTCCGTTTCCTAGAGTCAAGCTCTGATCGGTACTTTCGGACATCTGGACTTTGGGATTATCTCCAACTTCCATGTCATCCTGCGCTTTGGGAGAGTGTTCCCCGGATCCTTCATCCATGGCTTCTCCTTCTTCTGCAGCTTTGGAGTTATACTCCTCTTCATATTCCGCGGAGAACTTTCGGACATCCGCTGACGTCATCGATTCATCCGAGGATGCGGGTACGTCGGCGTTTATTCCAATTGCCTCCAGCACAGAGTCGGTGTTTTCTCCAGCATCGGCAGAGCCGGATCCGGATCCCACAGATCCGACGAAGTGCAACGCGTGCTTCCTGAGGTACTTGTGGCTCTCGCGATCAGCTTTGTCGAAACTTTTGATGGTCTCGAGAATTGCATCTGCGCTTGCATCTTGCAATATCATATGTCGTAGTGTGTACCTTAGGAAAGGCATGTCTGTCCTGGCGTCATCAGAGCCGGAATTAGTGTCGTTGATAAGTTCCTCCTGGATTTTGACTTCGGCGGGAGGGTCGATCTGGGATCCGGCTTTTCCAGGGAGATCCACTCTAGATTCGACTTGGACCGCTAGGTCTTCCTCAGGTTCGGATTTCTCCACTATCTCCGCAACTAGTGCGGGCTGGGTGGGATTAGGGCTTTCTGAGATCCGGAACTCTGCCGCCTCTACGGACAAAGGGGACCTAGAAGATTCTTCTGCCTCTATCATCACCGCTGGGGTGGGTGGGGCAGGTTTAGCAAAACCGATGTAAACATCGATCTCGCCAAAAGACATGATTGTGTAGGCAGTCACAACCTCCCTAGCCGGAATCCAAGTCTTGTCGAGAACGATAAGAGGGATGTCGCTGGCGTAGAGGATGCGACCGACGGTGATAGTCTCGCCGATTCTGATTCTTGCAGATTCCGCTCGGGACGCAGATCCGAAGCTCACTTGCCCCACGGTGGGCACCAACTGTTGTCAGATTGATGACAAGTACGCCATGAGGGGGTCCTCGAGGCGTGCGGAAGAGAGGGGTGTGAGACGTACGGTATTCTGGGGCGGTGAGCAAACAAGTTTACCTAGGTTCGAATCCGCTGGCTTTGGGCGGATCCTACTCCTGCTAGCAATCCAGTAATACGGCAGAGCCGGAATATGGGTTACAAGGGTCCGCCTGTGCGAGTTGAGATTGTAGACTATTGAGGTGTGCCCTAAAGGCTCTCCCTAGGACATCTTATATAGATATCCAGCCTAGGGTTTACAGGAAACATCTATCCGTCTACGACTAAGAGTCGGTTACATAGTACATCTTGAACTACAAGTAACATTATGGGCCTAAGTCGGTAAGTCTTATGGGCCTTTCCGTAGCCGGATTGGACTCCGTCTTTCTCCCTGACTGGGCCGCCCATGAAGCAAAGCTCTAACCCGAAGTGGGCCACCCTGATCAGTGAGGAACTGTGAGGATACCCGGAAAGTATATCCCCAACAGTGTTTCATAAAAATATGTTTCACTATTCTTTGGAACCGGTGTGAAAAAGAATGGAACTTTGAAACTGTTTCATACTTTCAGTCATGATTCACGAATCTATTTTATAATTTTGTTTCATAAATTTTAATATGGTTTCTTAATTTTGTTTCATAAATTTCAAGATGTTTCATAGTTTTCAATCTATTTCACATGTTTCAATCTATGATATTATGAAATACTATGAAACCAACGCGGAAACTTCAAATTGTTTCATAAAATTCAATCCAGTTTTACATGTTTCAACCTTATTTCACATTTGGTACGTAGTTTTAGGCATGTTTCAATCGGATCATGTTTCACTTGGGTTTCAAAACAAATCATGTTTCACTTGGGTTTCAAAACAAATATAAAATATATATGAAATACAAAAAGATGTGGAAAAATAAACACAAGTGAAATGAATAGAATTAGTTTCAATGGTTTCACTTGAGTTTCAAAATAAATTCTAACATTAAGCTACAAATATCATCCAAGTTTTAATAAACTAAAAGACATGTTTCAATCATTTCATAACCATTGGACAGACTTGACCGATGTTTAAATTGTATCAATTTATTAGAACTAGTTTGGAATTTATAAAACACACTGAAAATTATGAATCATAACCGAAACACAATTGATGTTAGATTGAAACATATGAAACCAGATTGAAACCGTATTGAATACTTATGAAACCATTCACCCATGTTTAGTGAAACTTATGGAACTAGATTGAAAAACATATGAAACCATTGAAACAATACTTACTCATGAAACATTACTAAAATATAGTGAAACTTGTGGAACTAGATTGATACAAGATATTAAATATCCAATTTATTCTAAACCATTTCACTGATTTCAGACACATTTCATATTTCCCTATCAATTTTAGAAATAAAAGCAAGATAAAATTATATGAACACAAACCGCTTGAAATAAATGAAACATGTGGTGGTATAATTGTGTTTCATAAAAATTGTCTCACTATTTTTTGGAACCAGTGTGAAAAAGAACGGAACTTTGAAACTATTTTATATTTTCAGTCATGATTCACAAACCTGTTTTGTAATTTTGTTTCAATTTCATTTCATAAGTTTGTTTCATAAATTTTAATCTGGTTTCATAATTTTGTTTCATCACTAGCAATTTTTTTCATAATTTTCAATATGTTTCAATCTTTGATATTATGAAATACTATGAAACCGTTGTGAAAACTTCAAATTGTTTCATAAAATTCAATCTAGTTTCACATGCTTCAACCTAGTTTCATAGTTGAAGCATGTTCCAACCGGATTTTGTTTCATTTGGGTTTCAAAACGAAAACAAAATAAATATGAAATCAAAAAAGATGTGGAAAAATAAACACAAGTAAAACAAAAAAAATAGTTTCACTGGTTTCACTTGACTTTCGAAACAAGTTCTAATATTAAGATACAAATATCATCCAATTTTCAATAAAATATTAGACATGTTTTAATCATTTCATAACCGTTGGACAGACTTGACCAATGTTTAAATTGTATCAATTTATTATAACTAGTTTGGAATTTATGAAACACATTGAAAATTATGAATCATAACTGAAACACAATTGATGTTAGAGTGAAACTTATGAAACCAGATTGAAACCGTACTGAATATGTATGTAACCATTGACCCATTTTTAGTGAAACTTGTGGAACTGATTGAAAAACATATGAAACCATTGAAATAGTACCGACTCATGAAATATTATTGAAATATAGTGAAACTTGTGGAACTAGATTGATTCAAGATATTAAATATCTCATTTATTCCAAACTGTTTCACTGATTTCGGACATATTTCATATTTTTCGACCAATTTTAGAAATAAAAGCAAGATCAAATTATATGAACACAAATAGCTTGAAATAAATGAAACATGTGGTGGTATAATTGTGTTTCATAAAAATGTTTCCCACTATTTTTTGGACCCGGTGTGAAAAAGAATGGAACTTTGAAATTGTTTCATACTTTCAGTCATGATTCACAAACCTGTTTTGTAATTTTTTTTCATAAATCTCAATCTGGTTTCGTCATTTTGTTTCATAAATTTCAAGTTGTTTAGTTTTTCAATTTGTTTGAAATACTATGAAACCGACATGAAAATTTCAAATTGTTTCATAAAATTCAATCCAGTTTCATATGTTTCAACCTAGTTTCATATTTGGCATGTAGTTTCAAGCATGTTTCAATCGGATCTTGTTTCACTTGGATTTCAAAATGAAAATGAAATAAATATGAAACCAAAAAAGATGTGAAATATTAAACACAAGTGAAACAAAAAAAATAGTTTCACCGGTTTCAATTGAGTTTCAAAACAAGTTCTAATATGAAGATACAAATAGCATCCAAGTTTCAATAAACTAATAGACATGTTTCAATCATTTCATAACCGTTGGACATACTTGACCGATGTTTTAATTATATCAGTTTATTAGAATTAGTTTGGAATTTATAAAACACATTGAAAATTATGAATCAAAATTTTTCACACCTGTTTCTCAATCATAGGATATTTTGCTTGTGAAACTTCTCTAAAAAATATGCTCAATGTGAAACAGCTCTGTGAACTTTCACAAGTTTCATTCACGAATAAACGAGTTTCAAAAGTTTTAGACATGTTTCAGACAGTTTCAAAACATGTTTTAGACAAATTCACAACTTTGAAAAAGGTTACAGAACGCATTCACAAGTTTCAAATAGGTTAGATAACATATTTACAAAATTTTAGAACATGGTTCATTTTGTTTCACTTTTCACAATGTTTTCACATCTATTTCACAAGCCTAGGATACTTTGCATGTGAAACTTCTTTAAAAATGTGAAAAATGTGAAACGGTTCTGCTAACTTTCACAAGCTTCATTCACGGATCAAAGATTTTCAGAGGTTTCAGAGAGTTTTAGAACAGGTTCTAGACATATTCAGAGAGTTTCAAAACAGGTTTCACAATTTCAAAACAGGCTATAGACAGATTCACAAGTTTCAAAGCAGGTTACACAAAATTTCACGACAATCTCAGAAATTTCACAACAATCTCAGATATTACAGAAAGTGATTAAGAATACAAAGATATGCAATATTGAAAATGATAGACCTACAATAAACCGTGGAGGATTCACATGGAGAAAATAGGAAAAAGGGAATTAACAACCATGTCCGTAGCGAATCCAACGAGAGACAATTAGAAGCCGCCCGCATGCCCTCTCATGCCGCAAGCGCTCCGGCCGCTACCCGCTCGAGCCGCTCCCGCTTCGGCGGCCTACATGTTGTGCGCGCCACGGTCGAGCCGCACCCACTCCGGCTGCCGAATTCCTCACGCGCTCCAGCCGTCGCGCCATCCCATTGCGCGTGCTCTGGCATCCGCTCGCTGCGTAGGAGTCGCGCACTACGCCTGCGCTGCCCTTGCTCCAGCCATCGCTCGCGTCGCCCACGCCGCTCGCCTACCCACGGTGCTCCGGAAAATTACTGAAAATAGTGAAACTTGTGAAAATAAAGTACGGAAAATTACTAACAAGATATTCAAATTTTCATTTCTTTCTAACAGAATCGTTGTTTCAGACAAAGTTTCATTGTTTCACATCTGGTTCACATTTATTTTACATCTGAACCAAACCTGGACCTCACTATCAGAAATTCTAAAAAAAATCAAAGAAGAAAGGAAAGGACAAAAGACACCAGAACGAGTGGTCGCAGGGAACGCGGCCGGAGCTCGCGCGCGTGGCGGTAGAAACTCACGGGCCCTTGGCGGCCGGAGCTCGCGCCCGCGGCGGTAGCAACTTGAGCGCCCGCGGCAGCGTGTGGATAAGAAACTCACGCGCCCCAGGCAGCGGCAACTAGCGCGCCATGGGCACCCGGAGCTAGCGCCCGCGGCGGTAGCAACTCGAGCGCCTGGGATTGGACTTGTGTGGATAAGAATACTTTTTGAGAGAGAAGAGAGACAACGAGAAGAGAGAGAGAGCATGTCGTTGGAACCGTACCGCTGATGGCAGAAAACAGAACGATGAAGAGCAATTAAACGGCAACACGAATCTTCAACTATTGAGCGGTGGAAGCTACTCATTTCGCCACTTCATCGGTGTACTCGTCAATTGGTTTTGATTTAGTCCAACTTGATATTTTCTATCGAATTTAAGCTGACACAGACGACACGTGATCCGGAATCTTACAAGAATACCACTTTAAGGCTAGATATAATAACAATTGAGGCTAAATATAATAACGGTCCTTATACTCTGTTTGACTCGATTTAGTCTAGATACTCGTAGTTTGCACAAATTGATATGTGTACTTGTCAGTTAGACCTGATTTAGTACAAAAGCATGTTTATCATTGAATTTGAGCTTATGCGGACGACACGTGGACGCGGGTCCCACTTGTAGGAGAGCGGCTGGCATGAAAACTTGCAGGACCCCCTCCCACATCTAGAACGTATATTTCCGCGACTGTTGGTGTCGCTTCGACATCATCTCTCCTCTATGAAAAAGTTACACGTTCCGGTCTAGTGATCATCGTCACTTTCGCCACCCTCTCCATCGACTCCCTTCTTTTCCCTCCCTCTAATAGAACGTCTTGAATTGATGGGTACTGTAACGGCGTGGAGTGCTGACTTATTGATTAGACGAGGAGTGGGTTCATGCAAATATCTGGGAATGAAAATACGTTCTAGATGCATAAGGGAATCTCTGCAAATTTTCAGGCTAGCTAATTTTCTATAGGTGGGACCTGCGTTCACGTGTCGTCTGCATCGACTCATCGGCTCCAATTGACAAGTACCAGGACTAAATCGAGACATCTGGACAAGTAGAAGGACTAATCATGTATTTTGCAATGTTTGTGGTCGTTTTTTGTAAAAACAATTAGATGCGGGAGGGTATTCTTACAAGATTTCAGTCCACGTGTCATTCGCGTCAGCTCAAATTCGACGACAATCGTCGAATTGGACTCAATCGAACCTAATTCACAAATATACGGATCAAATTCAGCAAATTCTGAATAGGAGGACTAAATCAAGCTAGTCCAACGAGTATAGGTACTGTTACTGTATTTAACTCTTTATATATCGTTGCTGGTAGAAAGGAGTTTTCAGCATGACGAGTTCACGCTGCGCAGTGCGAAGCGACAACTCCGATAAGCTGCGTCTTGTCCTCGTGTGTGATTTTTTTTCTTTGTGAGCAAGATGTCCACGCACGTGTGCGCTCGTCTATGCGACTATCCACATTTCAACGCTTTGGTTTGGGCCTCCATTGCAATTTAGGCCCAACCGTACCTAAACTGCCTTTGGTTTATTTGCATCATCCATCGTCTGCCAATAGGGATAAAATTGGAGCGGAGAGTTTTCGACTTTTTCACGAAAACGAAAATAGATTTCTTTTGGTGGAAACAAAATAAAAAATGGAACAATGTTTTTCGGCAGAAAAAAAACGCGAAAATTGAATTTCCATTTCCGTCTGATATGCAATTTCCTAGGGTTGATGTACATGAACAAATTCAATCGACCCATTAGATGACGTTGTCCAGCCAAATTTCCAAAGTGTCTCGTCCTAGAACAGGCGACTATGTAATCTCTTCATACATTCGAGGGGGCTTCTACGATTTGATCTTTCCCTATTTTCTTATAAACCCAACACCATGCTAGATGAGGCAACAATTTTGTTAGTTTACTTGAATGCTTGAGATTTTTTGCGTGATTTTAGGGTTCTCTTAGTTCCGGGTAAAATCTGCATCGCTCCGTTTCGGCACAATATTCGGTCTGTATTTGTTTTCGGCAATATCTACTTCTATTTTCGTTCTCGGGGTTTCTGTATTTTTTTCCTCTTCTGCAAAAAAATGAAACGAGTGTGGCACCACTCGGTTTCGCCTGTTCCGCTCTGTTTTTATCCCTATTCGCAAAGGGGCAAACACTAGCTTTGTAAAAAAAGAACATTATTTGACGCCGGTTAGTGGCGCAATGCTTACCCTCCAGAGTACTTGCGACCGGATGATTTAGAGATGACAACGACCATCGAGAAGAGACTTGTAGGGAGGTGTGTGTGTTGGGACTCGCATGCATTAGAGAAAGTGGGTGTTAGAGCATTTCTAGAAGATCCCGCATCTCTAGCTTGACTTCAATATTGTGTGAAGTTCGCCAGCTCCGTCACATCTTAGGAGGCCCAGGTACAGTAGCCTGGCATAAACTTTGGTGTCTTAGACGACCATGAACAAGGAGGGAGTGTACTTTTTCTTTAGGGCTAGGTTTTCAGGTAATCATAGTTAAAATGTTGCCTATAGCGTGATCATAGCAATGAACTGAATTGTATGATGATGAACAATATACCCATACTGATGAACTAATATGATGAATTGCAACGCGAATGGATTTGAAAATTTTATGGTACATTTGTACCACATCTACTCTGGCCAATCAAATGTTATATAGCCGAAGTGGTTTGCGGTGTCCCACGTACCATCTCTGCAGTATCATATTTTTGCAGATCTGCTATAGATGCTCTTAGAGGGATGGCATGGACAGTGGTTGACCGGGGGAGGCGGCAGCTCGAGCAAGGCATGTGGACTAGGCGGTGTGGCAACAATGCCAACCGTGGGTGGTGGGAGATGGCATTTGGGTAGGGAGTTAAACACAGTAGAAGTACTTGTACTTGTTTAGCTGACTCAATTTAGTCCTCCTACTGGTGAATCGGGGAATCATGGACTTGAACTTGTCAATTTGACTCATCCAACCCGAACTTTGCCCTCAAAATCGTAGTGGCGTGGATGACACACGGACACGTGGACATGCGCCGAAGGCCATCTTAGTGTGATTTTTGCTTGTAGCTCCTCCTGCATCATCTTCTAAACCATTAGCCCCTGTCGTTTCCTATTCCACTCTGTTCTGTTCTAAGAAGGACACTCCGTACTATTCGAGGGAGGTGACGGAGAGGGAGGGAAAGGAGGCGATGGTTCCAGCAATCACTGGACCCTGATGAGGACCAACTATTCGATGAGGGGAGACACTAGCGAGGCGACACCGGTGGCCGCATTGATCGCGATAGTGATGGCCCCCATCTGCTGCCATGAAGGGGAACCCCCGCCCTATTTCGGTACGCCCCCACCTTGAGTCATCCGCCCTAGCTATAATCTACTTTAGGGTGCTTTTCTTTGACTATAACCGATGTGTGTGTGATTTGTAGGCATGTTGGTGATCTCTAATGAAAAAAGTTGGTGTTTTTCAATCCCCACTAATCGAAGGTTTTTGATTGATTAATTTAGGGGGAGACACAAGTCTGCTCACTGTAAAGTTTTCTCACGGGGGATTCTTGGTTGGGGATCAAAATAACCAAGTTTACGTGGATGGGAAAACTGCCTGGTTTGACTACTGCGCTGTTTAATCATTATCAGTTGCTAAGGTTAATGACATTGCAGAAGAACTGGGTTATGAAGCAGTTGACAGGGTGAAGTTGTACTAGTGTTTTTCTGGGAAGATGGTAGGTGACAATGGTGATCTTAGATGCATCTAACAGGAGCATGATATTGCGGCTATAGTTCAAAGTGTCAAGTCTGGTAATAATTTTGTTGTCATTTACATTGATCATAATGAAACTCTAGGAGCTTTTGATCTTGATGATGTAGCATCTTATGCACCTACACATCTCCCTTCAGTAATCATGAGTCCACATAAAGTGCAGCCCTAGCAGGATGAGAAGCATACTGGTAATGTAATTGATGTGTCAATTGTTGATGCTGCTCCACGGAGAAGATCTAGCAGATGCAGATTTGCACTTGATGTTGTGGATGACAATAGTGGTGTTGAGGAGTCAGATAAGGAAGATGCAGATTATGTGCCAGATTTGGTTGATAGTGACAATCATATTTTAGGAGATGATGATGATCTTCTTGAGTACTAGCTAATGGCAGAAGTCAAAAAGAAATGCAAGAGTGATGACATTGCTTTGAAATATAAGGGCAAACAACTTGCAGAAGATTCAGATGAAGAGGAGCACCTACACGAACCATATTCATATGATGAGGTAGTCAAGTACAAATTTGTAAATTTGGTGAAGAAGACATGGAAAATCCAACATTTAAAGTTGGGCGGAAATTTGCGAGCATTGACATATTGAGGCAGGCCATAAAAGAGTATACCTACAAGCAAAGGTATCAAATCAAGATGCCCAAAAATGACAAGACAGCGATAGTTGCTATTGGTATGGGAAATGCTGATGACAAGACAAATCTTCCATGTACATGGTTACTGAAAGCTTCTTATGATAGCAGAGCCAAGTGTGTAGCTATGAAGAAGTTACGCACTAAGCATACTTGCTCTAGGAAATGGAAAGTAAATTCATTCACATCTACTTTTCTTGCTGAAAAATACCTTGAGAACTAAAGAGCAGATGACAAAATGTCTTTGAAGAATTTTTCTAGTTAATCTTGGTGATAGAGGGGACAAGCTTCTGGCACTGCCTCATATGCCTTATGGATGGTTCTGGATAACTCTAGATGTTTGTGGCGATAGAGAGTGTCGATCACTCTCTCTAGAGGTTGCTTGAGGTTTGGATAACTCGCTGAATGATGCACGACGAGGCAACCTAGCTGGAGCTGATGTTCCCTGCTGCAAATCTGGCTGAGTAACTGGCACTTCTCTGAAGAATTTGGAACCAGACAATGGTGATCTTGCTGGAGATGAAGGTGGTGACATGCCGTGTTGCTGTGCTGCTCGGGTTGACAAAGAAGAAAAGGAGGAAGAAGCTATGTGAAATCCTGAACTAGGGCAAGATGTCTTGACACCAGGGAGTGAATTCATAGTCTTGGTATTTTGTGATGAAGCAATAGTTACAGTTTCTGAAATTACCGGCATCAATAAGGATTTGTTCATAATGGTTGTTCGACAAGGATCTGGACACTCAGCTCGGGCCAAAAAACTCGGCCCGAGTTTTTTTGGGCTTGGTGCGAGTTGGGCTTGGCCCGCATGTGGAGTTGGACTGAGCCGACCCTGCTTAGGGGGACCACGGCGACCTTGGGCTGACTTGGGCTCGGCCCAGTCCAGCTCGTTGGCTCATGTTTTTTTAGAATTGAGTGGGAGTGGGCGACTAGGAGAGTATGGGCTGATTCTTTCCCTCGTGACGCAGACTCGCCTCATCTGTGGTCCTCCTCGCGGCTTCATCTCTTTATGCCAGCAGATGGAGAGGCAGCAGCAACCGACAAGGTACTCGTCCCCTCCTCTTTTTTATTTTTTTGTTGCAATAGGTTTCAGAGTATTTGTACTAGAACATGTAGGGATTTAGGATTAGGAGCGGCAACATTTAGGGATTTAGGATTAGGAGTATTTGTTTGTACCGATGAAATATGCCTAGGATTTTTTGGATTGTTGCTATTCTTCCGATCTTATTGTTGAAATGAATCAATATGTATTTGAATTTCTATAATCTCCTTTCTTAGATTTTTATTTAATCTAAGGATCTTCAATTTCAGTGGCTAAATTTGCCAAAATCTAGGCAAAACTATGCCTTTGATGTTGAAATACAGGTACATGAAGCACTACCTGAAACTAGGCGTCGTCAGCCCGCGAGCCTGCTCGACTTGGCTCAAGCTCGTGCCTGGATCGGGCCGAGCCTACGAAGGAGGCTCGCCCTCACTCCCGAGCTCGCTCGGGCTCGACACTTTCGGCTTGAGTTTTTTCTAGGCTCGGCCCGAGCCAACCCGAGTTGGCCCGTGTCCAGGTATGTACCTCAATCTTGAAGTCCTCCTAAAATTTCTCCTTGCTGTCATTCCATGGTAGATCAATGTCATCCAGAGTAAAAACCATCATGTTAGAGTAGTGCATAAACCTAGTGTTGAACATGACCCTGAACATTATATCATCGCGGTCATCCTCGGCAACATGGATACACTAGATGACCATGTCGCCCTGTATTTGACACCAAATGTCAGCCTTGATCACCATGCTACCTGCCTGTAAGTACAATAGAAGATTAGATCATGACATTATTCCTCCTGAGATGAAGTACTTAGTAGTAGAAGATTATATCAGTCCATCATTCCTAAGACCATTATTAGACATCACCTTCCTACTTATAGTGCTTGATCATTGGCGTGCTGAACAGAACCTCTGGCAAAGCATGCATCAGCATCACGCTTGGCTCCCCATGGACACGAACAAACGGCCTACATCAGCTGCTGTCGTCTAAGTCTAGGACAACTCTGAGGATTAGGTAGTTCAGGATGAAGCACTCATGTTCCACGCACATCAGGGACCCCTTATTCCTCAGCCTTGGCACATACTGCAGGTACCTTAGCTGAGACGGCCGCGGATCCAACGCCGAGGCGACACGGAGCATCTACAATTAATGGCGCTCTCTCGTACACCACATCTAATTTCATTTGCTCTGGCGTGGCCTCCTCAATGTACACCAGCAGACTAGCCATGGAGAACGCCAGGGTAGGCTGGGCCATAGCGCCATCCCAGTGCAAAAGCAGGATGTTGCGCTGGTGACCAGACACCAGCCAGTCAACACACGAGCCGAGGGAACGTGCAGATCATCGGGAGGGGGAGCGACGGGCAGCCAGTGTACCGGGATGGGCAGTCGGCGATGGCTTAGTGCGCATGTGGAAGGAGGGAGTGGACAGCGTCAGTTCTGATGGGCGCCCCGGTGAAGTCGACGATGAACGAGGCGTGCGGGTTGCATCCCTTGAGATGGACGATGGTGCTGGAGAGGTAGTCCATGTGCGCGTTCTCGTCAAACGCTTCGGTGGACAAGCAAGAGTTGAACACTACATACAAAGAGGGGAAAAATGGAAGGCAGCATGAGCAGCCGAGTGACACTAGATAGATTTGGCTTCCGTTCATTCGTTCGTTCGACGAGGGTGGGTACGTACCGAATACCCGCTCGGAGACGTGCGACAATACAACCATGGCCTTCCGAGCGAAGAGCTTTTGCAGTTGTGCCATGGTGGCTGAAGAATGTACCTACCTACCAAAGATAAATAGAAGACGACTATAGAAGTGAAGAGAAGAGAAGAGAGATGAGTTGACATGGAATGGAAAGGACAAATGATATCTTAGTTGTTATCGACCGCAAGGCAGAAGGGGGCGAAAGCTACATGCGGGGATGGAAGACGCGCGATGAGGAGAACTGCGATTCTACGGGAAACCATACGTGTCGACGATGAATCAACCACGCAATCCGGATTTTCAAATACATGTCCCATGTCTCGGTTAACTTGTAGTTTGACCTTTCTATCCATGCTTTTTTGGTGGACCCAGCCGCATGCACAACTTTATTTATTTTTATGCTATCAATTCCAGTCAGGCTACTCTGTTGTCGTAGGTGACGTTGTGGTTTCAATTTTTGGAAAACTATTACTACTCCCTCCAGCTCAGGGCGTATATATTTTGGCTCGGCTATTATGGAGAATCCAAGCTGGAAAATCTTTCCTAAACTACCCCTAATTAATTGATCTGTCCTTTAATTTAGTAGCGATGGATATTAAGCGACCTCGGAGATTAAACAGAGTCACACGAATGTATGGCCAGCAACATTGTGTATACGATAGAGAATTAAGGAGAATCAAATATGGCGCACTAGAATTTTGTTCTTGCATGCCAAACATATGGTGCATTAATTTTGGTGAGGGGAGCCACTGGCGAGGTGACACTAGTGGCCGCATTGATCGCGGTAGCGATGTCCCCCATTCGCCGCCATGAAGGGGAACCCCCACCCTGTTTAGGTACGCCCCCACCTCGAGTCATCCTCCCTAGCTATAATCTACTTTAGGATGATTTTCTTTGACTATAACCGATGTGTGTGTGATTTGTAGTCCTTTTGGTGATCTCTGATGAAAAAAAGTTGGTGTTTTTCAATCCCCACTAATCGTCAGTTTTTGATTGATTAATTTAGGGGGAAACACAAGTATGTTCACTGTAATGTTTTTTCACTCGGGATTCTTGGTTGGGGATCAACAGAAGCAAGTTTATGTGGATGGGAAAACTACCTAGTTTGACTACTGTGATCTTGAATCATTGTTAGTTGCTAAGGTTAATGACATTACATAAGAACTGGGTTATGAAGAAGCTGGCAGGGTGAAGCTGTACTGGTGTTTTCTTGGGAAGATGGTAGGTGATAGTGGTGATCTTAGATGCATCTAGCAGTAGCATGATATTGCGGTTATAGTTCAACGTGTCAAGTCTAGTAATAATTTTCTTGTCATTTACATTGATCATGATGAAACTTTGGGAGCTTTTGATCTTGATGATGTAGCAGCTTATGCACCTGCACATATCCCTTTAGTAATCATGAGTCCACATAAAGTGCAGCCCCAACAGGATGAGAAGCATACTGGTAATGTAATTGATGTGCCAATTGTTGATGCTGCTCTAGGGAGAAGATCTAGTAGATGCAGAGTTGTACTTGATGTTTTGGATGACAATAGTGGTGTTGAGGAGTCAGATAAGGAAGATGCATATTATGTGCTAGATTTGGTTGATAGTGACAATGATATTTTAGGAGATGATGATGATCTTCTTGAGTACTAGCTAATGGTATAAGTCAAAAAGAAAGGCAAGAGTGCTGGCATTGCTTTGAAATATAAGGGCAAACAACTTGTAGAAGATTCAGATGAAGAGGAGCACCTACACGAACCATATTCATATGATGAGGCAGTCAAGTACAAATTTGTAAATTTGGTGAAGAAGACATGGAAAATCCAACATTTAAAGTTGGGCAAAAATTTGCAAGCATTGCCATATTGAGGCAGGCCATAAAAGAGTATAGCTACAAGCAATGGTATCAAATCAAGATGCCCAAAAATGACAAGATAAGGATAGTTGCTATTTGTATGGGAAATGCTGATGAGAAGACAAATCTTCCATGTACATGGTTACTTGAAGCTTCTTATGATGGCAAAGACAAGTGTGTAGCTGTGAAGAAGTTATGCACTAAGCATACTTGCTCCAGGAAATGGAAAGTAAATTCATTCACATCTACTTTTCTTGCTGAAAATACCTTGAACACTTCAGAGCAGATGACAAAATGTCTTTGAAGAGTTTTTCTAGAATTGTACAAAAAGAATGAGACATGACTCCACCAAGAGATCAGCTAGGAAGGGCTAAGAAAGCAGCAATGAGGGCCATACATGGTGATGAGGTAGAGATGTATAATCTTCTCTTGTGCTATGCAGCTAAGATGAGAAGATCAAACCCTAGCAGTTCCTTTTTTCTGAATGTTGATGACAATGGTAGATTCAGTAGTTGCTACTTTTCTTTTGATGCATGCAAAAGAGGATTTTTAGGTGGTTGCAAGCCAGTTATCTGTCTATATGGAGCTCATTTGAAAACCAAATTTGGTGGAGTTCTTCTCACTGCAATAGGTATAAATCCTACTGATTGCATCTTCCCAGTGGCTTTTTAAATTGTTGATGTGGAGGAGACAAGCACATGGAAATGGTTCTTATATACTCTAAAAGAAGATCTATCCATTATCAACACATTAGCTTGGACAATCATGTCTGATAAGCAGAAAGTAAATATCTATCCATTATTATATTACTACATTATTGCTAGCTAATGACTCCTAATGTGGATGATTTACTATTGTAGGAATTCGTAAATTATGTTAGAGCATTGTTTCCTGACTCAGAACATAGATTCTGTGTGAGGCACACGTATTAAAACTTTAGAGAGAAGTTGAAAGGAGAAATTTATGAAGAAGCAATTATGGAAATATGCAAGAAGCAGACAACTTGTTCAATGGCAGGAGGCAATGGAAGAGATGAGAGTGTTGAATAGTGAGGCACATGCATGGTTAGAAGAACTAGACCCTAGGTCATGAACCAGATCCTTTCAATCAGAGCTTCCTAAATATGATATTCTCCTAAATAATAGTTGTGAGGTTTTCAACAAGTGAGTTTCTTGTACCTGATCTTGCACCTGTATCTTGTACTCACTATTGCACTTGTTTCTTGTACTCAATATTGCACTTTTTTCCGTTGATAGATCCTAGAAGCTAGGGAACTACCTGTAATTAGCATGATTGAGAAGTTGAAACAACAAATAAATGTGAGGAAGTGCGATAAGAGGCAAGAGGAACTGAAGTGGGAATCTGGCCTCTGTCCTAAAATTAGGAAGAAGCTTTCAAAAAATGTAGAATTTTCTTCTAGTTGTGAAGTTGTTCCATCAGATGTAGGGATCTTTGATGTGGAATGCAATCACTACTTGGTTAACTTTCTTACGATACATGTGATTGCAGAAGATGGAACATGAGTGGTATCCCATGTAACCATGCCATTCCATGTATGAGCCATGAGAACATCTTGCTAGAAGATAGGGTTCATGCTTGCTACTCCATTACCTAGTTCATAGAAGCATATAGCCACATCATATATCCTTGCAGAGACAATAGTGAGTGGCCAAAGGTGAATGCAAGAATATTTTTGCCACCAATGTATGAGAATAAAGTTGGTAGGCCAACAAAGAATAGAAGAAAGAAACCTGAGGAGAAAGAAGGACCAAATGGTGTAAAGATAATGTCAAGGCATGGCAAGATTATGCATTGCAGCCATTGTGGAGGTAGCAATCATAACAAGGGTGGTTGTTATTACTAAAAAAATGGGGTTGATCCAAAGATGAAAGAAGGAACAAGGATTGGTTCTCAACCACCAGTGCTTGAGGTTGAAGATAATCCAGTGATCACACAAGATCACAACATATTTGAGCCTACCACAATGCCACCTGATAGTGTTATTTCAAGTTTGCTTGATGTGGTAAAGTTACCATCTTATTTGAGTGTTCATTGCAAGTTAATGGGACATGATTGATTTCTTACTTTATTTATCATTGCAGTCACAAGCTCAACAATCACAAACAATGCAAGATCAGCCTCCTCTTCCAGATTGCTAGTTCATTGCAAGTCAAGTGGACTTGACCACACAAAGGCCATGCCACCTACACAATCACGGGTGGCATATGAGAGGTGGCTTGCAAAGATGAAGGTTGATGCAAAAAATTAAGAAGCTGAACAAATTAAGAAGCTGCAATGGTAGAGAAAAGAGCACAAGAAGAAGAACTAAGGAAGCTTGCACTGGCAGAGAAAAGAGCACAAGCAGATGAAGATAGAAAGATGGTTGTAGAAGAGAAAAGGCTTGCTACTGCTAAGAAGAAAGCTCAAGCAGATCATGCAAAGAAACAAGCTTTGGTAGAGAAGAAATCCCATGCATAGCATGCTAGGAAGAAAGGAAAATCACAACAGCATAAGAGTCTAGGGGATGATTTTATAACAAGGTCTGCAAAGAAAGTTTCCATGTTTTATGAGTTTCAAGATCCTCCAAGATCATAGAACTTCCTAGAAGATGAATAGATTAGCTCAGTGTTTATGCATGTCATTTTGGTATCTGAACCATTTAATGTTGTGTCCTTTTGGTGTCTGAACCATGCAATGCAACTGACATGATGTGTCCTTTTGTTGCTTCCACAATGTAGTATTGGATCTATTCTAGTTAAGATATAATACGAAAATGTTTCCTATATCTATGCATTGCTAGTTCTGAAGATCATCTTCATTTCCAGTTATTTATAATGCATTTACAGTGAAATTTGTGAAGGAGATATGCCCTAGAGGCAAATAATGAATAGGTTTTTATTGTCATATCTCAATTAGTTCATAATAGTTTCATATTATGCTATAACTATATCAAGTGGAAACATTGGTGTAGGTGTGGTATGTAAACAAACCAACCAAGTCTCTAGTTACCTCTAGCGAACTAGCTCGTTGGTCATGAGGATGATCTAAGGTTTCAGGATCATGGGCATTTATGCCAATTGACAATGAGGTCATATCATTTATTGAATGACGTGATAGAAAAACACCCAACAGTTGTATGATCATGTGATCTAGTTAAAAAGTTCACCATTAATGATAAACTAAGGAAACCTCGCAACCTAATCCTTAGACTATGAGATAATGCAAATCACCGTTTTGGAGGGAACTTAGATGACATCAAGTATTATCTCGTGACAGGGTGATCAAAAAGGTGTTACTCGGGTTTTCTAAAGGGGCGTGTAGAGGAGTACATATCAAGACCAAGATTTGCCAATCCATATAACCTATACATGTGGCCATCTCAGTGATATTGCACTGGTGAAGCTTGCAAGTGTGTGACACGGTCACGGAATGCAACGACATGGGAACGAGAAAACAAGTTCATCTGTAACGAGTTCGAACAAAGGTACACTACAAGAAAAGTTGGCTTTTACAACGGATGATTTGCATGGTTGAAGGCCTGTTTTTCATGGTTTAAAAGTGTTCTACAATGGATATCCTTCGTGGTAAAAGCCCCGTCACAAAATAATCTCCCACGGATTTTTTTCGATCGTGGCGGATTGCACCCTTCAGCCATGAAAACATGTTCCATCATAGATCTGTTCGCCAGCTGCATTGACTACTGAAGTCATGCAAAACACCACGTGGCACCCGCCGTTAACGGCCAGTTACCGCTGTTAACGGTCACAAAAACCATGGCAGAAGATAGGCCCATCCAAGGCCTACTAAATATTAAGTAGGCCAACCTAAGAGGAGAGCCCAATAATAAGAAGGCTTGTTACTATTTCGTGCTGCACTATTTGAAATGGGTCCAAAATGTAGCCAACCACGGCTCGCGAACTTTCAGGCCCGGTACTATTTAGGCCTACAGAAGGCCCACATTGTTTGCATATTGTGCTACCCATTAACATCTCGTGTCAAGTCGGTCTGATACTATTAAGGCCTACGGTCGGCCCGTCACTCTTCTCGCAGCTCATCCTAGGCCGCCTACTTACGACCCATCTTTGAGAAGGTCTGATACTATTCTGGCCTTTTACTGTACCGTCCATCAATTGTTCAGGCTCATAGGCGACCTGCAACTGTTCTAATCTGGTACTATTCTGGCCTGGCTATATTGTCGGCCTGTTACTGGTTTTGTCTGGTAAAAAAATTCGGCTTGCTGCTATTCTAGCTCGTTACTGTTTTGGCCATTGACTGTTCTGGATCATTACTGTTTTGGTCATTTACTGTTCTGGCCTGCTACTATTCTGGCCTATCACTTTTCTAGCATGTTACTGCTTTGGCATGTTACTATGCTGGCATGCCGCTGTTCTGGCATGTTACTGTTATGGCCTGATACTGTTCTAGCTTGTTACTATTACTACTTCCCACCTGACGGAAGTCCCTTCATGGACATCTACAGTTTTAGCCTTTTTAAGCCCATGCAAATATCATAAAAGGAGTATGATTATCGATCATCTTTTACTATTCATGGTAGGCCCAATACAAGGCGGGCAAATAACAAAGCCCTATATTGTTACCTGATCGACCTGGCTAGCACAGTTTTGGTACCGCCTACCGCCATGCGTGGATGACATCAACTAAATGCCTACATAGACTACACGAGTTATCTAGATATTACATCAGCTGTAAACTTCTTAAAAATATTACATAATATCAACACAAGGGAAAGAAAATTTATCATTTCAGTTGCCAATCAAGTTGATAGCAGAGTCCTCAATTTGCTTTCTCAATCCATCAACTGCATCTCCCTTTGTGTGTGACAGCTACATTGGAAAATCACCTTGACACATGATCTTGTAGTCCCCTGTTTGGTGGACATAGCAATAATTGCAGTCTGAAACTAAGTAATAACAAGTTAATACATCAAACAAGACAAACTACTCATAGCTAAGAATGAACCAGATAGAAACTATAACTACATAATACAAACTTGTAGATCAAGAATGCAAACCATGAATGAACTATATAGTAGAGGATAGTTATGTCGTTTCTTAGGACCAACCAGAACCAGATATGGGTAAAATGGCATGGCTTTTTTACCTGTAGAATAGGGTAATCAAGCATTAGACAAGTGCGCCTACAATGAAATGAGCAATCAAACAAAGTGTTTCTTAGAATTTCAGCAAATATAAATTAGCCAGGTGACATGGGTATACGCTACAGGTACTCGAGCTTGGTATATATGACCTGGATACAACGGAAGCCCATGGCGTTGCCAAGGCCCAAATGGAGAACTCGAGTAACCTACGGACTCTCAATTGCTTGCGGAACAAGAAGAAGCTAAATATAGAAAGTTTAAAGGGAAAACCCTAACCTGTAACCAACTCGACCTACTACCCGAGACCTAGCCTATCTATATAAAGGCTAGGAGGGGGCAGCGAGGAGGACACACGCAACCCTAGTTTCCACAACCCTCGCCAGATTGCATCTGCGCACCATTGTAATCTTTGATTCCTTCGTTAATTCCACAAGCAGACAAGCAGGAGTAGGGACCTCTACGAGGCCTGAACCTGGGTAAACCTTGCATCCCTGTGTGCTTGTTTGCTAGCCGATTGATGCTTCCAGGGCTCCCTCCTTCTCCAAAACCCAAGTCCATAACAATGGGCATTGATGAGTTAAACCCTTGTCAATTGGCGCCGTATGTGGGAATTGGGAGTGCTGATGTAGCGGCTTCTTCGGCCCCATCAACTGCGATCTACAACTCCGTAACAACAGAGATTCGCCAGCTCTTCGGCACGTTCGACTTCACCGTCCACATGCCGGCCACTCGCCCGGCTTTTGAGTCCGTGGGCGATGGAATTAGCCCGGCGATCGGGAGCTTTCGCTTCCAAGTTGGTTAGATGGGAACGCTTTGCATGCCTGACCAGCTGACAACACCATCGATTGCTCCAGCATCGTGGTTCCCTCCATCGATCGGCACCCTCAGTGAGCTCAATGCCTCGACAACAGTCGAGCATACGGACAACGACAACAGTCGCGAATCCGATCTGGGCGATCTAGCAACTGAAGATGGAGCCTACGGCTGCGGATCTGAATGCTGTGGGAGCAACAGCTTCCCCAACCACTTCATGTGCGTCATCATCAACGCTGGCGACACCTCCGCCAATCGCGACAACACGGGCAACGGCGGCAATGGAACCGACCCACCAAACGGTGGCATACCTAATGGCGAACCACCTAACGGCGACCCCAATAACGGCGCCCCCGTCAACAACGGAGGAGCAGTCGAACCACCAACCATGGTGAATGAAAACACAGGGGAGCGCGTAGTGATCAGGCTCAACGACAACGAGTGGGCCCGCTGCCGAGAAGCCCTACGAGGCAACCCTCTACACTTCGGCTCACCGCAAGAACTACTGATGGGCTACCATTGACTCCTAAAGGAGGAATAAAAATGCCAAGTGCATACACTTGCGCAACTCGAAGCGTGTAAAAAGGCGGCAGACGATTTGAGCCTCCAACGAGCTGGGCTCTCCTCCCACGGAGAATCCTCCTCAAAGTGCAACGAGTACGTCGCTAACAAGAGGCTATCTCGACTAGCCCACCTCACCGAACAAGAGCGTGTAGAAGCCGCAAAGGTCCTCGACTTCGGTTCCATGACGGTGGATACGCGTGGCAACGTGCTCCCAAAAACGCCACAAGCTGCGGTAACGGTGGCCACCATGTACCTCCTCAACAACCAGCCGCCAGCTAGAGATCCGCGAGCCGCCATGCACCGATCTACGATCGCGAGTTTGGGGCTAATCGAGGCCACCCTTGATAAAGAGCCAACGCCGGAACCCAAGAAGGGCAAGGCCCCGGCGAAACGCTATTCCAAACCCTCGTCCAGCGACGACAGTCATGATCTGTCTCGACGTCGCCACTCACGGCGGCATGATCACGACTATGATGCACGCGATGACCTCACATATTGCAAAATCGACAAGTCAAGGGCACGACGTGCTCGTTCGACTGATTCAGAAGAAGACGGGACTGGACTCTGAGGTGCCAGATGCTTCAGCAGAGCCATCAAGCAGTGGCGAATGCCTAAGGGATTCAAACTCCCATCGGAAAATCCAAAGTTCGACGGCCTACAGGACCCGAAGATCTGGTTGGAAGTCCACTTTTCCTCCGTCAAGCTTCACAGAGGGAGTCGAAGCACGGCCATGTAAAGCTTGTAGCTACAGCTGCAGGGCGTCGCCTGCACATGGCTCAATAATCTCCCGCGCGGATCCATTTCCAGCTGGGAAGAGCTGGCATACAGCTTTGTGCGCAACTTCAAGGGCACTTACAAAAGGCCCGCATCAATCAAAGAACCGAGGAGCTGCCAACAAAGGTCGGGTGAATCGCTATGCTCGTAGATCCAAAGGTGGTCTATCATCAAGAACTCCGCAGAAAACATCTCGGAAGATCACGCAATCGACGCATTCAATGGCGGTGTTCACCGCATGGAGCTCAGAGAGGCGCTGGGTCGCTCGAAGCCCAAAACAATTGACCACCTGATGGAGATCGCGAATCAGTGGGCCAATGGAGAAGATTCGGTGAGAAACCGCACCTACTCCGACAACGATGAAGACCTCGGGCGCAGACGTGACCGTCGAGGCAAGCGGTGAATGCGCACATACGATGACCACGACGATGTCAACATGGTCGCAGCCGGCTACGCCGACAAGCGCGACGACGACCGCAACAACGGCTATCGCAGCGGCGGATATCGCGACTCCGGGAAAACCACGCAAGTATGGCAATGCCACACTCACGACGAGACCCGCAACATCCATTGAGGACAAGCTGTCCGGGCCATGCACCGTGCACTTCTACATCAACAAGCATGACGGCAAAAAGAAATCCAGCCACCTCCTCAAGGACTATCGCGGGTTCCTCAAACTCCATGAGGGTCTGGCTCAGATGAATCGCGACGCGGTCAACAGGGGCTATGGAGCTGCCCCAGGTGCTGTGGCACATGGAGCTCCTCCACCACCACTTGGACCACCACCAACCGCAGCTGCACCTGATCAGCATCACAGAGGCGAGCCTTACCCACGGGCCATGGGCACCATGATGATCCAAAAGGGCCGCCCCTCCAATCGGGTGCAAAAGGCCATCACTCGCCAAGTCAATTTGGCGACAAACTCACCACCATCCACCACTGAGTACCTCAGTGGAAGCGACTCCTGCATCACCTCCGACAAGCGCGACCACCCGCGCCAAGTACCTCATCCAGGCCATTGTCCCCTCGTACTCGAGGCACAAATTGGAGGCTTCGACATGAGTCGCGTCTTCATGGACGGTGGAAGCGGCATTAACCTCATGTTCGCAAGTACCTTGTGAGTAATGAGGATCCCTCTGACCTGCCTAGAGGTCTCGGACACAACATTCCATGGCATCATCCTAGGCAAGGGCGTATATCCCCTTGGCAAAATCAACCTCGGCGTCATCTTCGGCACGCCGAAAAACTTTTGATGTGAACGCATCGACTTCGAAGTTGTCGACTGGCCCTCACAGTATCACTGCATCCTCGGACGTGTCGCGTTTGCCAGGTTCATGGCAGTGCTGCACTACGCCTACCTGCAGATGAAAATGCCAGGCCCCAATGGCGTCATCACAATCAACGGGAGCTTCGAGAGGTCCGACAGTTGCGATAGGGAATTCAACAGAATTTCCCAGTCCTTCGGCATGAAGGAAGAACTCGCAAGATTGAAGGAGTCGACAGACAACAGTCTGCCCCCCTGAGCCGGCCAAGTTCACCCGACCTTCCCTTCAACTCGTCGGTGCACACGAAGAAAGTTCAGGTCCACCCATCGGACCCGGCTAAGACGGCCCTCATCGCCAACAACTTGAGTCTCGCATAGGAACTCGTGCTCGTCGGATTCCTCCGTGAGCACTGGGAAATCTTCGCCTGGTGTCCAGCGGACATGCCAGGAGTTCCCAGGGAATTCGCCGAGCACACACTCAATGTCAACCCAAACGCAAGGCCAGTCAAGCAAACAATTCGGTGACTGTCTGAACCAAGTGCAAAGGCGGTCGAAATGGAGATCAATAGACTCCTCGACGCCAACTTCATACGCGAGATCAAGGAAAGCACTTGGCTCGCTAACACGGTGTTGATGCCTAAAAAAGACACGGATATCCTATGGATGTGTGTGGACTTCACCTCCCTGAATAAGCACTGCCCAAAGGACCACCTCCCGCTACCGCGAATCGACCAAATCATCGACTCCACCGCGAGATGTGAGCGCCTCTGCTTCCTCGACGCGTACTCTGGCTATAATCAGATTCGAATGAAGGAGGAAGATCAAGAGAAAACAACGTTTACAACGCCTTTCGGTGTGTTCTGCTAAAACACAATGCCCTTCGGGCTAAAAAACGCAGGAGCAACCTATCAGCGGTGCATGCAGGCTTGCCTCAAGAGCTAACTTGGTCGCAACATCCAAGTCTATGTTGACGACATCGTAATCAAAACCAAAGAGGAAGCCTCGCTAATCGACGACTTATGCAAAACCTTCGCCAACCTCGACCGCTACCGGATCAAGGTCAATCTGGACAAATGCGCCTTCGGCGTACCATCTGGGAAACTACTTGGGTATCTCATCTCCACGAGAGGAATCGAGGCAAACCCGAAGAAAATAAAAGCCATACTGGCCATGGAGAAGCCGAAGAACGTAAGAGGTGTCCAGCAGCTGGCTGGGCGAATTGTGGCGCTCACTCCATTCATCAGTCGAATGGGTGAAAAGGCACTGCCCTTCTACCAACTTCTCCGTAAAGCTGACAAGTTCGAGTGGACCAATGAGGCACAGGAAGCATTCAAAGACCTCAAGCATCTACTGTCTACCTCACTAGTACTGGTGACCCCACGCGAAAGGGAACCACTGTTGCTATACATCTCTGCCACCAACCAGGTGGTTAGCATGGCACTCATGGTGGAACGAGCCAAGGAAAACAAGTTCCATGGGGTACAACGCCCAGTCTACTACCTCGGCGAGGTGCTCACGCCAACAAAACAGCGGTACCCGCACTACCAGAAGTTGGCATATGGCGTCTTCATGACAGCCAGGCGACTGCGCCACTACTTCCAGGAGCACCCAATCGTGGTGGTCAACGACGCCCCGCTTGGTCATATCCTCAACAACCCCGACGCCATTGGACGAGTCGTGCTTTGGGGAATCGAGCTGTCTCCATGAGACTTTACATATGAAAAGCACGACGCGATCAAATCGCAAGTTCTCCCTGACTTCCTCGTGCACTGGATGGAGAATCAGCTCCCTAAAAAACCAGATATGTCCTATCTCTGGATAATGCACTTCGACGGATCCAAGCGAAAGGACGGAGCTGGCGCAGGTGTCATACTGACATCACCTTAGGGAGACAAGCTGAAATACATCCTGCGAATGCAGTTCACCGCCTCCAACAACGAAGCTGAATACGAGGCCCTATTGTACGGGATGCGGATGGCAAAAGCTTGCGGCGCCAAGAGGCTAATAATCTACGGTGACTCCAAACTGGTCGTCAACCAGACAATGCATGAGTGCGACGCACTGAACGACAATATGATCGCCTACTGCGACCTCTACGACACACTCGAAGGGGACTTCGACGGCTGTGAGCTGCGGCACGTAGGCCACGAGAGCAACAAAGAGGCAGACGCACTCGCCAACATTGGCTCCACCTACGCCCCCATACCACCTGGGGTATTTCTCGAGCGTATCTGCGAATGCTCCATCAAGACGAAGGCCACAGAGAAGAAAACAAGCACAACAACGGACTCGGGGGCTGCGCCGCCCAATGAGCCAATGGCACTCGATGACCAGGAGCTTGACACAAGACTCGAAGGACCGATGAGTGTCATGATGATCGAGCCATCTTGGACTCAATCATACATCACATACCTTCTTAGCAAGAGGCTACCGGACGATCCGACTGACGCACGACACATTGCGTGGCGATCCAAGGCATTCGCTATTATCAATGGCGAACTATACAAGCGCAGCATCACAGGAGTACTCCAACGATGCGTCTCCAACGCTGATGGAAGAACTGTTCTCCTCAACATCCATGAGGGGACTTGCGGGCACCACGCCGGCAGTCGCGCCCTTGTCGCCAAAGCTCTACGAGCTGGATTCTATTGGCCTACGGCCATGCGTGACACCAAGGACATCGTCCAAAAATGCAACGCTTGCCAGCTATTCGCGGACAAACCACACACACCTAGCGCGGAGCTCCGGCCAATTCCATTGGCCTGGCCCTTCGCGCAATGGGGACTTGACATGGTCGGCAAGCTCCCAAAGTCCTCATGAGGAGGCTACGTCTACCTCTTGGTCGCAGTCGACAAATTCACCAAGTGGATAGAGGCCATGCCGGTGACTAACCAGTCAGGAGCCAGCGCAGTCAAGTTCTTCGAGTCCATCGTCTATCGCTTCGAAGTGCCACACAACATCATCACGGACAACGGGACGAACTTCACCTCCAAGGAGTTCCAAGAATTCTATGAGAACCTGGGAATCAACGTAAGCTATGCCTCCGTAGCTCATCCACAGACCAACGGTCAGGTCGAAAAGGCCAACAGGCTCGTCTGCGGCGGAATCAAGAAGCGTCTCCTTAGGCCACTCGAACAAGCTACAGGATGTTGGCAAGACGAGCTGCAATCGGTGCTCTGGAGCCTACGCACAACCCCAAACTGTGCCACGGGGTACACCCCGTTCTTCATGGTGCATGATGTTGAAGCGGTGTTACCCACAGAGGTACGATATAAAGCACCGCGAGTGGTTGCTTACAGCGAGCAGGAGTCAACTCTTGAACTCGAAGACTCCGTCGACCTCCTTGATGAGGCACAGGAAATCGCAGCAGAAAGATCGACGATCTACCAGCAGAACCTACGCAACTACCACAGCAGAAGGTTATGCCCCAGGTCCTTCGTCGAAGGAGACCTGATACTGCGATTGAAACAACAAGGGCATCTCAATCTCGAGTCCCCTTGGGAAGGACCATATGTGATCACAGAAGTAATCCCAGATGGAGCCTATCGCCTCAAAGATTTCGTGACAGGAGTCGCGTACTCCAACCCCTGGAACGTCGCGCAGCTGCGGTGCTTCTACCCTTAGTCATCTTTTATTTCTTACATTGCAAATAAGGCTATTCAGCCAAGGCTACTTAGCCACACATTGTACCTCGTACTATCCTACGAATAAATAAAGCTAAGTGCCCCAAACTCTGCGTTCTTTTATTTATTTTTCGCAATTTATCCACTCGGGGGCTGCACCACCCTTTACACATCTGCTCTACGAACCAATCACGATATCCTGAGTAGATGACATACTAATCGAACCCTTGACAAACACCAACCCAGCTACAACGCACCTGACAGGTTGGCAAGGCGCCGAGATGAACACAAGTCAGGCTAACAAAAAAGAATCACATAGTGCAATGCACTCGCAAAACATACGAGCTAGCAAGCTCCTTACACATCAATATTAATCAATTATATACAACATACATACGAACTTTACAACACTGGTATACATATGTGCAGGATACAAACTAAACTATTGCTGCAACAGAAGAACATTTGTCTGCTCCTCGAAGAAGTCGACAATATCCTCCGCTGGGCGATCAACCGCCTGGTAATGAGGAACCATATTCCAGGTGGATCCTGCTGGCGGCGCCGGCGGTCCAGCAGCAATCGCTGCAACATCCACATCAGGCCTGTGCAGTCGCACCAGCGATAGAGCAGCTTTGGCACCAGCCACTAACTGTTACCGCACACACTCGCGGACTCCACTCAAGTCTTGAAATTAGCAAGAAGAGCTAGCAGGCTCGAGGGAACGACGTCCAACAGAAACATCGTCTGATAGATATTCCTTAAGCACGATTGCGATTTCTTCAGAAAGTGAAGCACTAGCAAGGCACGATCCTGCAGGGTCACCAACGCGATTGCACGATCATGATCCACCCAGAAGTACCCACTCGCCTGAAGCTGCTCTTGGGTCAGGTCATTAATGCGAATGGTGATCCTATCCTTCTCATCCCGCGGATGATGTGCGCTGACAACTATACCAAGCAAATGCGAAAAAGTATGAAGACAACGAACTACCGCGAGTGGCTATAAGAAAAGATAAGGAAGCAGAAAGCTAACACTTGAATTGATTGCCCAGCTGCGCCACCTCCCCTAGCAGATATTGCTCTCGGGCAGTGGGCTTCTTCGCCCTCGACTTCCACACATCCGCGTTACCATGGAGGACAGGCAGTTCGCACTCCAGCTGTTTAACGCGGTCACGTAGTCGCAAAAGCAGAGACAGCTCATCCACCCTCGAGCGCGACTTCGCTAAGGTATCATCAGTGGATGGCAGATCCCGAGGCTTACTCAAAGGACCACTCGATGTGCCCTATCACAAGCCAAGCAAGAGACAATAAGAAGACCAATCAATACATGGACAAAAGCTCAAGTGCATTCAAGCATAACAAGGTATCAACAGATACACCCGCCAACGACGTGTTCTAGACAAAAGGGGTCAAGCTATCAACTATTACAAAATATGACTACTGAGGAGCAATTGGCTTGTTCAACTTGGACTTTGGTTTCGGGGGCCTCATCGAGTCCGTGGCAGTATCAGATGCCACAAACTTCCTGCCGACCCCTGGTGCCACAGCCTTCGCTGCCTTCTTGGCTCGCTGCAGCTCCTCAGAGTACTTCATGACTGTGTTGATGAGTTGCGCCCCGTACTTGCCACGGGCAGTTGCAAAAGGGGCAAAAACTACCTGTTGACCATCCGCGCCGACATGCATCGCCTTGGAGACCACAGCGGGATTCATCTCCACGCCATGGGCTTGAACCATCGCGAGTGACATGGAGGCTCCAGCCGAATGAAGCGAGTTCTTGAAGCCTGCAGGAACACCTCCAGCAAGGGACTCCGCCAGATCATCTACGTTCTCGATCAGCTCTGCTTTGGGCATCAGCTCCTCACGGAGGCGACTGAGGACACCCTTAGCTTTACTCAGCGTTCCCTAAATGGAGGCACTGTGGTCTTCGACTGCCGCGACAGCGCCTGCTAAAGCATCATCACGACGAAGCGCCTGGGCTTCAAAGCTTAGTCCACCGGCGTCTACACAGAGCAAAGTGTTAGCAAAAGTCAGCACAACAACAAAATCGAAAGAAAGGACACAATAGAAATCCAGATGAAAGAATACCTAAAAGAGCCTTGGCAATCGAGAAAAGCTGTTCTTCGAACAACTTCTCCCTAGCAGCAATGGAGATGCGCAAATCCTCTTCGCGTTTTCGCGATTCATCAAGCGCAGCAATGGCCTCATCGCGACTCTTCACCGCTGTCACGAGTGTCTTTTGAAGGGAAGCGGATTCGCGCAAAAGCGCGTTATGCTCAGCTGCAAAACATACAAACATAGACTGTCAGTCGAGTACAAGGGTGACGAAGGAGAAGCACAAAATACTCACTTTCAACCGTGCGATGGCGAGTGTCCAGGATTGCAGGCTGGTGACCCATTGCAAGCACCTTCTCCGCCAGGCGAGCAGCTTCCTTCACAATAAGCTGCAACAGGAGAAACAACAAAGGATCAGCAGATCATATGGATGATTAATTTGACTGCAAAGGAAAAGCAACATCACACATACGTGATCCTCCAAATACTCCGAGGTCGATTGCCGTGCAGTCATCCGGACAACCATCTGGTGTTCCACAGCGTGTGGAGAACTTGATGAATTGTGCCCAGAGTGGGCCGCCAATGGAGGAGAAGGAGTTCGCTCAGCCACTTTCTTGGCCTTGGAGTCCGCGACTCCAGATTCTTTCAAAAATTGGACGTCGCCAGAGGATGACGAAGCCGGTTGATTATGGAACAAAACCAACATCAGGAAAACGCAACTCCAAAAAGAACCAAGAGAAGAATTGTATACTTACGAATCAAACTTGTCAAAATCGAAGGTTTGGCCCTCCGACTCCAACGACGACTCCTTCGGCAGCCGCATCTTCTTGCGGGAAGATGGCGCCATAGAACTCACAGGAACAACAGGAATCGGCGACTTGCGCCAATAGCTAGACCTTCTGGAGTCGAAGGATACGACGCATCCGAATCTTTGTTGTGCGCACGCTTGCGAGTGTCCGGACTGCTGGACTCGGGGGCTTCCTCCTCCCCCTCAGATGGGACGGTCGACTCTGACTCGTCCTCTTCTAAAGCTTCACGAGGAATAACCCCCTCAGGAAGAGGGGGAAAACTGGGAGACACCTTCCAATCCTACATGCAGAAAACAAGTTAGCACACACCAAGAAATCTGAAGCATTCGGCAAAATAAAGCTACTTCGTAGCACCATCATACCTCAGGAGGAGGGTTAGAAGCATCAAATGGAGGCACGACTGGTTCACTGGGAAGTACATCCTTGGCAGTGTACTTGGTCACCAGTCACACCCTCTTATCTACCTCACTCGCGGAAATGCCATCGGCAGATACGCGAGTGACATCGTCTGCACCAGTCCATTGGAACATGGGGTGCACTCTAGCCTACAAGGGCTGGATGCGACGGCGCAACCATGTGCGAATGAGGGTGCAGCCTCCCTCCTCGTTGCCCTTGCGACTCTCGAGGTCACAGACACGCTCGTACAACACCTCTATCTCCTCAGATTCGCCGGGCATCACTACGTTCTTCCAAGAACGCCTCCTCTTGCACGGCGTCGCGGGATCAAAGGGCGCGAGTCCGAAGTGGTCTCCGTCGGCCTTCTGGTCGCGGATGTAGAACCACTTGTCCCTCCACCCTTGGACGGATGCCATGAGTTTGACGTCGAAGTATGTGATGGAGGAGTCGACATGGATCCCGCAGCCTCCTACATCATAGACTATGGAGCCAGACGCCGATTAATGTTTTAGCTTGAAGAGCCGCTTGAAGAGATCAAAGTGTGGCTCGATTCCGAGCCAGCACTCACAAAGTGTAATATAGCAGGCGACATGGAGAATAGAGTTGGGGGACAGCTGGTGCAGCTGGAGCCCATAGAAACAAAGGAGGCCCCTGAAGAAAGGATGCAGGGGCAGAGACAGACCACGAATGATGAACGCTAGGAACATCACCTAGAAACCAGCAGGAGGACAAGGAATTACCTCATCCCCTGGGACTCGTGAGTCACTAACCGCGGAAGGCAGAACTCCATCTTGGCGCAGAAGACGGAGCTCAGATGACTTAATGATGGACGCGCGCCACACTCCATTGGCGACGCAAGTGCTCGCGCCCTTCTTCTTCCCGGCGACGGCGGTGCTGGTGCCTGCAACAACGAAGCCGCCCTTCTTCTTGGCAGCAGCAATGGCAGCGGCGGACTCAGCGGCGGCACCTCCTTTCTTCTTCCCCATCTTGCGGTGGCGATGCAAACGGATGAAGTAACTAGGGAATACGCGGAGCTGGTCCAGCGCTGCGAAGAAGATGAACTCTAGGGAGCAGAGGAGCAGCAAAAATTGCGATGGAGGCAAAGGCAGAGAAAAGAGCAGATGGGAAAAATTACCACCGCAGTGCTGCTACTTAACCCCCTGGAAGATGTAATCCAACGGCCAGCAAAAACCCTATCAGATGCGTGGCGCCCATCGTGATCGACACGTGGAGGACCTGAAGCACGAACCGTCCCCCACTATCCCCATTACGCACGGAAATCGAGGAGGCACAGTTAAAACGAAAGATTACGCATGCCCAGTCAAATCAAAGTCAGAAAGTGGGACCTACCGCTCGTCTGTCTAGTCAAAACCGCTCACGCAGGCAACTGAGGTCATCGCATCGTCAGCACTGACGTCATCATCATTAGCAACTGACGATTTTGACTGCTTTAGTCCTTGCTCGAGTCTTCGACTCCACCAAGCACTCGGGGGCTACTCCCATAGGGAGCGCTGATCTCGCACCCTACGATTTTATTCTTATACAGGAACTTGAACATTCAAAGCATACCCAACCACTCGAGTCTACGATTCGACTATGTACATGGGTTACTCCCATAGGGAGCACCGGAAATAAATTCGACTGCAACAAGCAAACAAAAGATGACAGCAGTCGCAAAACATTCTTTAGTCCCTGCCCGAGTCTTCGACTCAACCAGGCACTCAGGGGCTACTCCCATAGGGAGCGCTGGTCGCGCACCCTATGATTATTTGTACATCATACTGTGTGTCGATAACATCCACGCTCGAAGTCTATGGAGACACCGCCTCATATTTTTCCCCTACAAAGATACTGCGTCTCCTGGGTCACCCGGATCATGTCCATGATGACAAAATTTCGGATGTCGCGCTTGCAGCGTGAAGATAAGACCTGAATAAGGCCTGGCAACGCATTCTGCTGCGCACTACCAGAAATTTATCCGCGCCTACAGGTGCGATGAACATGCCTTAACGGACGCGTCGAGTGCTCACACCCATATACTGGAATTCGACTCCTGTAAGACCTCCACGGCTTGAGTCGAATTACACCAAAACTTTTCCGAATTCGAGTCGGGGGCTCGAGTTCGAGTAGATTGCGTTGTTTTACCCTAAGGTAGTTAACTGATACCGATACATCGTGTTAAATCAGGCACGCACATCAACAAATCCCTATGACATAAACGGAGCACTCGAAAAAATACTCAGTCATACACTCAAAAGGCTTCATAAAGTCCCCAGTCGAATATGCGATTCCACTGGACACTCAGGGGCTACTGACATGGGTATAGCCTACATGTACTTGAGCTTGGTATATACGGCCTGGATACAGCGGAAGCCCACGGCGTTGCCAAGGCCCAAATGGAGAACTCGAGTAACCTACGGACTCTCGATTGCTTGCAGAACAAGAAGAAGTTAAAGATAGAAAGTTTAAAGAGAAAACCCTAACCTGTAACTGACTCTACCTGCTACCTGAGACCTAGCCTATCTATATAAAGGCTAGGAGGGGGCGGCGAGGAGGACACACGCAACCCTAGTTTCCACAACCCTCGCCAGATTGCATCTGTGCACCATTGTAATCTTCGATTCTTTCGTTAATTCCACGAGCAGACAAGCAGGAGTAGGGACCTCTATGAGGCCTGAACCTGGGTAAACCTTGCGTCCCTGTGTGCTTGTTTGCTTGCCGATTGATGCTTCCAGCGCTCCCTCCGTCTCCAAAACCCAAGTCCATAACAATGGGCATTGATGAGTTAAACCCTCGTCACCAGGTCATTTTAGCAAATATTTATGGAAGCAATGGTATCTCCTGGAATGCAAGAGACGTTGGGTGACTTAGAATTTGCGGTGAGCTACACAATGGCATGCAGTTGAATAGTTAATATTGTAGCTAAGAATGAACTACATAGAAATTATAACCGCATCATACCATAACTTGTCGAGCAGGAATGGAAAACACGAATGAACTATATAGTAAAGAATAATTATGTCGTTGATTAGGATGAATCAGCACTAAATACAGAATATATAATGCCATCACTAGTAAACCTATAGGCTGTGCAAACCAACATGTTTAGTGTTCCCTTTTTGAGTTCTATGCAAAGAAAAAGAAAATGGTCAGTGTTGTAGCTTTTGAAGAACCAGATGGCAACAACAAAATTATAATCTAACTAGTACGAAGAGTTTGAACGAGTACTACAGGATAGCAGAATGATGCCAGGGAGGAAATAATAGCAGGAACTTAGCTCAGGAATAACCAAATAGATTCATTAACTATAGAGCAGGGAATCCACACTAATATTTTCCGCTGACATTACATTTTGCAAGAACTACACAATAGCAGGCAATTACTGTTGTATAGAGTAGCTAAGAACATGTGCACGACAAAATAACAGACATGTGCATGCCTTGAAATTTGTATAACAGCGAATGCAAACTAACATGTCTAATGACCTTGTATGTACTAGCACTAAGAATAGGTGTGCCTAGTGACGTGTATGTACTAGCACGATTACAAAAATGCAGTTCACTACGACAAGCTTGAACCTGCTATACTACTGATGAAACAAAAATGGGTTGGTGATTTGGTTACCTTGGCCGGAGAGGCGTCAAAGCATCATCGGTACCATGTGGGTGACGCCCATGTCAAATAGGGTGCTACGATTGTGGTGGTTGTTAGCGTTAGGGAAGCAGATCTTGGACGGTCGATGCTGGTGCAGTCAACAGCGACGCCCGTGTAGCTAGTCTGGAGCAGTGGACATGGAACTTTTTGAACTAGATCCCGTTTGATGGACAACGGTGAAGCTGTACCGGTACAGTTGGGTAGCTTTCGGCGGTGGGGAAGCAGAGCATAGGTGGTCGCTGTCGCCATAGGCACGGTCAACGAGACCACAACTCCATTGGAGTGGCAGAGAGACCTGGTGAACTAGATCCGATGGGGTGGGCATCGATGAAGCGGCTCCGGGGAGGTGCACCAGACCGCAACTCAAGTGGCTTCGGCTGCCGGGCGGTGCATGCGGTGGTCATGGAGGTGAGGGCGTGGGAGAGAAGCCTGGGATTTTTGGAGGGCCAGCAGGAAAAACTACGTGAATCGGGACTATGGAGGTGAACACAAAAATAATTACGATCGTGCCCCCAAGCTATTGACTTTAGCATGCCCATAGGGTGTCTAAACAATGGGTAGAATAGGAATTTTAAAGTCAAAAGTTTTTGAAATGGAGGGGCGCGAAAAGCTTCAAAGTCGGTGTCTGATTTTGCCGCTCGATTGAGATTTTGAATTTGGCTAATAATTGAAAAATGGTAATCCCCCGGCGGAAGATTTTTCCTCAAAGTTTTTGAAACGGTGGGGCGGGAAATGCTTCAAGGTCGGTGTGTAATTTTGCCGCTCGATAGAGATTTTGAATTTGGCTACCGTACAAATAATAATAATAGAAAAATTGTTCTCCATGGTGGGAGATTTTTCCTCAAAGTTTTTGAAATGGTGGGGTGGGAAATGCTTCAAGGTCGGTCTGTGATTTTGCCACTCGATTAAGATTTTGAATTTGGCTACGGGACAAATAATACTAGTAGATAAATGGTACTCCACGGTGGGAGATTTTGTCTCAAAGTTTTTGAAACGGTGGGGCACAAAATGCTTCAAGGTCTGTGTGTGATTTTTCCACTCGATAAAGACTTTTACTTTGGCTACCGCACAAATAATAATAATTGAAAAATGGTACTCCACGGTGGGAGATTTTGTCTCAAAGTTTTTGAAATGGTGGGGCGGGAAATGATTCAAGGTCGGTGTGTGATTTTGCCGCTCGATTGAGATTTTGAATTTGGCTACCGGCAAATAATAATAAAGAAAAATGGTACTCCACGGTGGGAGATTTTGCCTCAAAGTTTTTGAAACGGTGGGGCGGGAAATGCTTCAAGGTCATTGTATGATTTTGCCGTGTGATTGACATTTTTAATTTGGCTACGGGACATATAATAATAATAATAATCAAAAAATGGTACTCCATCGTGGGAGATTTTGCCTCAAAGTTACTGAAACGGTGGGGCGGGAAATGCTTCAAGGTCGGTGTATGATTTTGCCGCGCGATTGAGATTTTGAATTTGGTTACCGGATAAATAATAATAATATAAAATGGTACTCCACGGTGGGAGATTTTGCCCCAAAGTTTTTGAAACAGTGGGGCGGGAAATGCTTCAAGGTCGGTGTGTGATTTTGCTACTCGATTGAGATTTTGAATTTGGCTACCGGACAAATAATAATAATAGAAAAATGGTACCCCATGGTGGGAGATTTTTCCTCCAAGTTTTTGAAACGGTGGGACGGGAAATGCTTCAAGGTCGGTGTGTGATTTTGCCGCTCGACCGATATTTTAAATTTGGCTACCGGACAAATAATAGTAAAAAATGGTACTCCACGGTAGGAGATTTTGCCTCAAAGTTTTTGAAATGGTGGGGCATGAAATGCTTCAAGGTCATGTGTGATTTTGCCTCTTGATTGATATTTTGAATTTGGCTACAAGACAAATAATAATAATAGAAAAAATGGTACTCCTCGGTGGGAGATTTTACCTCAAAGTTTTTGAAATGGTGGGGCGGGAAATGCTTCAAGGTCGGTGTGTGATTTTTCCGCTCGATTGTGATTTTGAATTTGCCAAGTGTCAAGTAATATTAGAAAATGGTACTCCATCGGCGGGAGATTTTGCTAAAAATGTTTGAAATGGAGGGGCGCGAAATGCATATGAGTCGGTTGGGATTTTTCAGCTCTACTTTACGATTTTGAATTTGTGTAGCGGTGAAGTAATAATAGAAAAAGATACTTGTAGACTAGTATGCTATCTAGTCAGGAATTGAAGGCCGAGAGTTACATGAACTGATCATCCATTACATAATTGCACAGAACATTGGTAAATTTTGCCGCTCAACTGAGATTTTGAGTTTGGCTAGCATACAAGTAATAATTGGAAAAATGGTACTCCCTCTGTTTAGGAATAAACAAAATGGTCACATCCACTAATAATCAATAAAAACCATATTCGCATAGAAAAAATAATGTTGGCTCCATCTGCGAAATTGATTAGGGTGTAGGTTTCGACACTCGATTTTGAATTTGGCTATAGTCCTAGTAACAAAAATTATGAGCGAACCCCACCATCCAATCCAGAAATTTCACAATCACCATTGGCCATCAGTACGATAGGTCAAATAGAATTTCGCAGTATTGGAAAGATTAACCATGGGGCCCAAATATTTCGGTATAGGTGGGAGCTTTTGCCTCTCGATTTAGAATTTGAATTTGGTGACAGTGCAAATAATAACTGCTAGTAGACCGTACTTCCCTCTATTCATGAATCCAAGGCCTGGTCACATCAACTGACCATCCAGGACCTTGCTCAAAGTAGCCTTTTTCTGGACAGAGGGGTAGAAAATTGGATACCATTATCTCGGATTCAAAATGTTGGGTTCTCAACATAGAAAAAATTCCTACGATGGGAACTATTGTACGCCAAGATCTATCTACTAGATACAAGCAACGGGTGGATATACATCCATACAGAACATACCCTTGAGGATCGATGAAGCATTGTTAACGAAACTGATTTCATGGTTGATGTAGTCGTACACTTACCGATCTCAAGATTGTGATGAAGTCCAGGAGGTATAGCACCAGCAAGTCCAGCAGGTCTAGCACCACCAAGTCTAGCACCGCAAAGTAGCGGTGCATCCGTGATCACACACATGTCCGGTACCCCGACAACCTCCGTCCCTCGCTCTAGCAAAGCAGCGGAAGTAGCAACTCCTTTCTAGATAAAGCTACTGGGAACATGTATCTTGCTAAACCGAGACCATGAGGAATAATTTCTAGAGGGGGAGAAAGATCCTTCACGAGGAGGTGTGAGAGTGGAGGAGGGGGCAGCCCTCAAAGGTCCATGCGCATGGCATGGTGGTGCCCCCACCTGTGCCTCCATAATGGTGAGTGGATCTTCCACTAAGCCCACTCCCATTAAAACCAACTCCACTCACTTTGCATTAATTTTCCATCAAATTTAATGCAAGTTCTCATTAAATAAAACTATTTTATTTATTTTATTCAGAATTTTTGTTAATTACTTTAATTAACAAACATTCACATAAAACCCCCTGCAACATTTCAATATCACATGCAGAACCAGTTTCTGCAATTTCACCTGAAACAATTCTGGTTTCCATCGAAATGATTCCAGTGCTTTCTTCAATATTTATCTAAAACACATTTGCTCCAAATGGTGCCGATATCCCTTAAGTGTGTCACCCTACGATTCACGAATAATGTAGACATGATCGAGACCCCACTCCGATCAATAATCAGTAGCGGGACCTGGAGGTCCGTACTGACTCCCACACATTCAACGATGACTCTAGTGATCGTGTGAACCTTTAACATCGTAACTAAATCCCTTTGTCTCATGATATATTACATGTCCGAGATTCGATCATAGGTATCTCAATACCTAGTTTGATCTCGTTACTGACATGCAGTCTTTTCTTGTTCCCGTGATATAACATTCTAGTGATCAAATCACTTGCTTGCCAGCTATCTCAATGTGGTATCACCGAGAGGGCCCTGGGTATATCTATCCGTCATCGGGATGGAAAAATCCCACTCTTGATCCATGAGCCTCAACATAACACTTTCAGAGTACCCAAACCCACCTTTATAGTCACCCTGTGACGGTATGACGTTTGATGTTATCAAAGTACTCTTTTGGTGTTAGCAATTAACATGATCTCATGGTCTAAGGACTAAGATTACTTCGTATGATGTTATAGCAATATAAACACAATAAATTTGATCATAACGCTATACTTCGAATGAATGTTCATCACATCATTCACCAATGTTGTGACATCGTTATTAACAACATCCAATGTCCATCATCGGGAAACCTTGATCATCTTGTTAATCAACGAGCTAGTTTATAAGAGAGGCATAACTAGGAACCCTTTATTTGTTTATTAAACACACATGTATTAACGTTTCCAATTAATACAATTATAGCATGCAAAATAAACATTTATCATAAACAAGGAATAAGATAATAACCACTTTATTATTGCCTCTCGGGCATATTCCCTTTAGTCTCCCACTTTCACTAGAGTCAATAATCTAGTCTGTAAACTTGCGCATTCAACACCTATGGCTTTCTGGTGTTGTATATATGCGTTTGCTAGTGGTTAACATAATCTTCGGATCTGACATTTTCAGGTTCGTTTGTATTTGCATGTCTTTGCATCTCTACGCATCACTCATTCTCAAATGAGATGGCATTGTATAAATTTAGTCCTTTGATGAGACCTTTAGTTCCTTTGGGTTAAAACATGTTGATAGTATTGTCGTACAATATATGTTCATAGTACTAGCCCACTATGAACCACACCTTGTTTGATAACAAAATACTTAACCAAATTCCCTCCTTTGCTGCTACTATAGCAGTCATATGCATAGCCTTTTTGTTGTAGTATCCGTCACAATGTATCAAGTTTGGAACTCATCCAAATCCATCATAGAACTTCCCTTCCATTTCATTGTGCCACCCATAGTTTAAATTGAGATATATTTAATTTGTATCTTGTGACAAACTAGTATCAATGTAACACTTTACAATGAACTACTTTTATCTATCACTTATACGTGATATATTCTTAGTTCTTCCAAAGCTCATAAGAATATCTTTACTATCATCCAGTGATCATCTTATGAATCATTCTGGTATATGCTCACAACATTTAGAGCATAGGACATATCTAGATATGTACATATCACGTTATTATTGATCAAAATATTTATGTGATTTCACTCACCAAGTGTCAATACACTTGAATCTTGATTCAATCCTTTCCATGCAGAAAGAACCTTTCTTGCCGTTTCCATATTGAACCCTTTCAATATCTCATATATGTACGTCTGGCATAACCATATTAGTGCCTCAATCTATCCATATAAACATTAATGCCAAATATTCTGGTTTTGCCCAAGTCTTTCATCGAAATCCAATTTTAATGAAATTATTAACCCGTGTCAATGAAAGATGCATCATTTCCAATGAACACCATGTCTTCTACATAATGTATTAGAAATATGTCTCAGTGCTCCCACTTAATATCTTGCAAATGCAAGCATCTTCATCATCTCCGATGAAATTAAACTCTTTTAACATTTTCATCATGGCGAAGATTCCAACTCCACTATGCTCATTTCAACCATTGAAATTTGCATGCCTTTTTAGCATCCTTTGAATTAACAAAACCCTTTGGACCATGTCATGTACACGTCCTAGGTAACCATTCTATTAGAAGAACATTGTTTTGTTTATTCAACTACCATATACCAAATTATATGTAGTGGTTGCTACATTAATCCATCAAGACTAAATATCGCTATGAAAGTTCAAATCTTGTCATAGTCAACTCCTTGAACATAGTCATAAACTCCTTTCTGACATGTCAACTATTTCATAGATGTCAAACATCCATGTTTATTTCTTTATAGATCCAAATACGACCGATAGGCTTCACGCCTTTCCGGAGGGTCTTCCAAGTTCAAAAACTTGATTTCTCGTGTATGGAAACTATCACGGATTTTCTAGTCATTTTATGGAGTCATGGCCCATCATCGCTTATTTGCATGCAGTTGGTCCATCATTGTCAAAACAATGACAACTTTTGTTTCAAATCTTACTATTTGATTCTTACCGACCCACATGATTCAATAGGAACTCTAATCTCCAAGATCACAACCTTTGTAATCATGGGAGCCATGAGCATTTTAGCCGCCTCCGGAACACTTTCCGGCGCTGTGCCACTTAGCACATGTTGGTTAGGTTCATCAACCTAATCAAAGTTCTATTGTCCTCCGACTTAACTTTTGTGAAAAAATCCTTCTTTAAGAAACTTCACGTTCCAAGGGACAAACTCTTTTGTCTTTGATGTTATGGAGGAATACCCAACAAATTCTTTAGGATAACCTACAAAGACGTGCTTATCCAAATTTGGTTGTAAACATTTTTCTTATGCGCATCATACCAAAATTTAAAAAAAGATAACTCGGGTTTTATCCCGAACCATAACTTTATGGTGTCATTTCAACGGATCACGATGGTGATCTTTTTAGTGTAAAAGCGGTAGTCTCTAAAGATTTAATCATTAAAACATAATGGAAGTTTTATAAATGACACCTTTGATCTTACCATGTAAAACAAGGTTTGGTTTGATCTCTCGAACATACCATACTCCTATGGTTTATCGGCAAATGAAAAATCCATGGAACAATTCCTCAAATCTTAGGTGTTTTGCTAAAGATATAACTCAAATATCTTCCTTTATGATCAAATCATAAACTCTTTATTTTCTTGTTACAATGATTTTTAACTTCATCTTGAATGTATCTGAACAATTTTCAAATGTTTCATACTTCTTCCTTATTAAATAAATATACAAATATATTCACTCAGATTTACGAAGAAAGTATATGAAGTCAAAAGATCCACCACACATGGCTACACATAATGGACTATATATATATCAACATGCACAATGTCCAATAATTTAGTCATTCGTTCCTCTTTGTCCTATGAACAGAGTTTCAATTATCTCGAGGAAAGTCTCACAAGCGTCAATTGATCAAAATCAAAGACTCCAAAACTCTATCAACATGGAGTTTCTTCATGTTTTCTTTCCAATATAATTTAAACAGCGATGTCACTTCGTAAGTGATCTTTCAATCATTTGTCTTGTGACATTTTAGCATTAGTTTTTATGGACGTGATTTCTCCAACTATACTTTTAAAAGTTCATCCATCTTCTATGGAATACGGTAATTATTTGAACAACCATTGTTCTCATAATACCAGAACAAAATAACAATTATTTAAACAAAATTTGAAGGCATGCTTTGATGTCAACGATGAACACAGTAACACTTTATTTGTTTTCGATGAACATCATCACATATTCTCTTGCTAGTTACTTAGGCCATTGTAGTTCATGAATTGCATTGTTCTGTATGACATTTAATACCCACCAATTCGGTATCCAATACCAAAGAACCACATTGTTTAACAAGCAAAGAATACAACCATAACATGTATATCATCTATATACCTCAGCAAGACATTTCCAGTCTTTTCTTTTCTTCCAAATATTTTATAGATTCTCTTTCAGCATTTCCTTTTCCTTTAAAAAGAATCTATCAACATCAACAGTGGCGCCATACATATGAAACATAGTCCAAAGCGTGTATAGTTAAATACTAATACTTTTGGACTTGCACTTTGAAGTGGATCACCATCATCAAATGTTTGGTGTTCTTTCAAAAAATCCATTCTTTAGTAATCTTTTAGTGTAGTAAACATTTTACCTACATCTTCTATTCATCCTTATCATGAAAACTTTCATGATCAAGCTACTATAGCCTATAAGGACGAACTGTGAGTATAATGTCAGTTCCCAAAACCTTTTTGGGAGATTAGGACGTCTAGTGTCTCCAACCTTCGCAAATTCTCATACAATATGAGAACATGTATTTTGCTAAATTATACTCTATCATATTGCAAACATAAACATTGTTTCAGATATCACAATATCTTCCACACATGATGGTTTCTGAAACAATTCTTTCAGCTCCCAGATAACCTTGATATTAAAACAATATTTGAATATCAAGAATCATGGAGGCGAACATGATACTTTAGATACTAACACTGGAATTGTTGCTCCTTGTTTAATACTTATTAAACTTCATGGAGTAAATAGAGTTTGCTGAAAGTTTGCAATAGGACTTCTAAACATTAAATTGACATTCAAAACAATACGATACCAGTTCGTAAAGTAAATATCCAGAATTCTATAGTTCTATTATCTCAATTAAAACTAAGCGCAAGGTAGTAAACGGATGCCAATGACTACAACAAATTATGCAAATTCACTTTGATTTAGTTTGTGATAAATTGAGTTTGACTAATCCAAATAAGAAATGAACTCCCACTCAAAACCAACATCCCTCGAGTTGTTTTGGTGATTACATGAACCAAATCCACTACACCAAGTCCGATCATCACGTGAGTCGGTGTAGTTTCAAAGGCGAGCATCTATATGGGCATCATATCTACCATATGACTCATGCTTAACCTGTTGGTCCGTGTTCCGAGGCCATGTTTGTACATGCTAGGCTCGCCAAGTAAGAACCTTAGTACCCAGATGTGTAAAACTATCTTACACCCGTTGTATGAAAGTGCGGAGTCGAGTGCACCCAATCATCACGTGATGTCTCTAAAAACGATCCATGGAATGGTGCATACTTAAGGCAGAACACATTTTTATCTTAATATTTAAATGAGGGGTCATCTTATAATGCTACTAAAATGCCAAACAAGCAATATAAGATGCAAACATCATATGCAAAAAGTGAAATGATGTGGTTCTTGCACTTGATCACTATCATGTGCATCGTGGTATGATATTTATCATTCCTCTATCTGTAAGGCCAAGGTCTATGGAACTTACACGTTAGGTATGTTATAAGAGTATCAAATATACTTCATCTTACAACATTACCATATCATGACACTAGCCTAGCAACAATCTAAACTAGACGCCTCTAATTTATCCATTGCAAGTATAATGTGGCTTAGGACTTTCGAAGATAGAACTGGTCTTACCTACGAACATGGAACCACAACGATGATAATCAAATTATTAGTAACTCGTTGTAAATCAAATATTGACTATAGTAGGAGAGACAGACACCCGCTAGCCACTTATGCAAAACTAGTTGCATGTTAGCGTGGAACAAGTCTCATGTGCGAGGACATATAAAGTTAGTCCGGGCCGCTTCATCCCACTATGCCATCAATATCCAAAATACATAGAAGATGCAATAAAATGATCATCAGCGCCCACATACTCATATGTGTTCTACCCGTGCAAAGAATCTACGCGTAGATCTGGCTCTGATATCACTGTTGGGTTCGCAGCATAGAAAACCAAAATTTTCCTACGATGGGAACTATTATACGCCAAGATCTATCTACTAGATACAAGCAACGGGTGGATATACATCCATAGAGAACATATCCTTGAAGATCGACAAATCATTGTTAACGAAACTGATTTTGTGGTTGATGTAGTCGTACACTTGCCGATCTCAAGATTGTGATGAAGTCTAGCGATTCCAGCACCAGCAAGTCCAGCAGGTCCAGCACCACCAAGTCTAGCACCAAAAAGCAGCGGTGCATCCGTGATCACACACATGTCCGGTACCCCGACAACCTCCATCCCTCGCTACAGCAAAGCAGCAGAAGCAGCAACTCCTTTCCAGATAAAGCCACCAGGAACATGTATCTCCCTAATCTGAGACCATGGGGAATATTTCTAGAGGGGGAGAGAGATCCTTCAAGAGAAGGTGTGAGAGTGGAGGAGGAGGGGAGCTCCTTTTATAGGAGGAGGTGGCAGCCCCCAACGTTCCATGCGCATGGCATGGTGGTGCCCCCACCTCTCCCTCCATAATGGTGAGTGGATCTTCCACTAAGCCCACTCCCAGTAAAACCAACTCCACTCACTTTGCATTAATTTTCCATCAAATTTAATGCAAGCTCTCATTAAATAAAAATATTTTATTTATTTTATTCAGATTTTTTTAATTACTTAAATTAACAAACATTCACATAAAATTCCCTACAACATTTCAATATCACATCAAGAACCAGTTTCTGCAATTTCACCTGAAACAATTCCGGTTTCCATCGAAATGATTCTAGTGCTTTATTCAATATTTATCTAAAACATATTTGCTCCAAATGGTGTTGGTATCCCTTAAGTGTGTCATCCTACGGTTTACGAATAATGTAGACATGATCGAGACCCCTCTCCGATCAATAATCAGCAGCAGGACCTGGAGGTCCGTACTGAGTCCCACACATTCAACGATGACTCTAGTGATCGTGTGAACCTTTCACATCGTAACTAAATCCCTTTGTCTTGTGATATATTACATGTCCGAGATTCGATCATAGGTGTCTCAATACCTAGTTTGATCTCGTTACCGACATGCACTCTTTTATCGTTCCCGTGATATAACATTCTAGTGATCACATCACTTGCTTGCAAGCTATCTGAATGTGATATCGCCGAGAGGGTCCTGAGTATATCTATCCATTATCGAGATGGAAAAATCCCACTCTTGATCCATGAGCCTCAACATAACACTTTAAGAGTACCCAAACCCACCTTTATAGTCACCCTGTTATGGTGTGAAGTTTGATATTATCAAATTACTCTTCCGGTGTTAGCAATTAACATGATATCATGGTCTAAGGACTAAGATTACTTCGTATGATGTTTTAGCAATATAAAAAGAATGAATTTGATCATAGTGATATTCGTCGGATGAATGTTCATCACATCATTCACCAATGCTATGACCTCGTTATTAAAAACATCCAATATCCATGGTCAGGTAACCATGATCATCTTGTTAATCAACGAGCTAGTTTATAAGAGAGGCATAACTAGGAACCCTTTATTTGTTTATTAAACACACATGTATTAACGGTTTCCAATTAATACAATTATAGCATGCAAAATAAATATTTATCATAAACAAGGAATAAGATAATAACCACTTTATTATTGCCTCTCGGTATATTCCCTTCACAAAAATATTACGGGAGGCGGTGGGAGGATTCACCGCTGAAGTACGGTTTTGAATGTGACTAGTCCAAGTAATAAAGCAGAAAAATTGTATAAGGTCTTTTTTTGCGGGTCGTACTCCATATGTTCATCAATCCATTCAGACGTGAAAGAAAATGGTTAGGTGTGATTCAAAAATGTAGTTCCATTTATCACATGACGCGTATGAATATGGTGTGTAATAAAGGGCTAAGGCATTGTTTTGAGAACCTAACCTTACGATCAATAATCCAGGATAGCGGCACTTATAACATAATGTACTGTATCATACTATTACATATTGGTGCATCCATATATAACCAGTTTGATCGCATCCACACGATAAAATTGCAGCTAACACCAATAATTGTGGCATTTGTTGCACAAAACATAGAAACAATTTCTTTTTTGCATCTAGCACAGTTTGTGGCTTAATTTTTTGCACCCAGTCCAAATGAACTACTTAACTAGTTCACGTGTTGGTAAAATAAATTATGGAGGATGCAATCTTTTACTACAATTCTAACTGTAAGTATACTTTAAAAATATGAAAAACTGTTTTAAGAATAAACAAATTATGAAAATTGAAAAGGATACATACACGTGCATTCTACATACGTGATAAGAGCATCTCTAACCCATCCCCAAAAATTTAGAGGATAAAAGGCTCCCTATCCTTAAGAGGGGCAAATATACTTTTCTAAATTTTGTCGCGGAACCGATCCCCAATAATTTAGAGGAGTATTTTTTTAGCAAAGTTTGCAAATTTGAGTGCATGAATACATGGAAACATGTCACATAAAGATTCATAGTTCATAAATATATATATATATATCGATAAATTAGTCATACATAGTAATATCATCATGCTAATTTGCTAAAATCTCACGTCAACTCATACTTAACAAGATGAATAAGTGAGAAGCCCAATGATCATACACCATTATTCATACATGCAAGCTCCATTTATTCATATATTTCCCGCATTGGAGCGTATTACTAGCAAAGACCACCTATTCATAATCGATACTAATGACCTTGCATCTCCACTAGTTCTTTCATTGAAATTGACGTGTATTTCTTCCCAAAATTGTTGGAAAGGCTGGTCGGCTCCAACAATTGTTTGATGATGCCAATCAAAGTACAAATCATTGTCGTCATCTTCGGACCATGGAGCTTCTTTCTTATTCATCTTGCTACGAATAATCATCTAGATTATAAAATTGATGAGCTTTAACCAAAAATTCTATGAAGAACTCTGGATCTTATCTCTTCCTCACCTTGTTCCGGCGATGCCAGTATGGGAAGGTGCCAGTGCGGGTCCAAGGGCTGGTGCCGGTGTGGATGCTGGTGCTAGTGCCGGTGTGGGTGCCGGATCCAGAGCAAGTGGAGGCACGGGTGCTCGCGGTGGCGCTCCTACGAGCTCGGGGCCGGGGAGTTGCAATGACATGTAGTCATGCCAGAAGGTGCTTGGCCTCAAGGATCTGATTGTATCCCGGTGAATCCTGGCCATGGTGCATCGAATCCGGCAAAGCTCGACTGCGCATTTTTGGCCAGGGAAAATGGCTCGTGGCAGCCGATTCTATCGACGTGGGCCACCAGGAGAAGCATAGAGGGTAGCTGGCCATCGGCAGAGGGCAGATCAGGCAAAGGACGACGGGGAGGGCAGCTAGCCAACGGCGGATGGGCGGTGGGGGAGAAAAAAATAAAGGAGTCGAGGTTGCGGTGGCAAGTCCTATATTTATTCTCCTCTAAATGGCGATAAGGGGTTCGATTAGGTTAGGTTCAGTTTTGGCCATTAGAGGAGTAAATTTACTCCTCTATTGTTGTTTTGGGTATGGGTTAGAGATGATCTAACAAGTTTAAGATGTTTATTTGGGACAAGTGCAAAAAATTAATCCACAAACCGTGCTAGCCACAAAAAATGTTTTGTTTCTGTGTTCTCTGGAACAAATGTGACAAAGACTGATGTTACATGCAATTTCTCTATCCACACATATATTAGTACACAACAATCCAAACTTTTAGCATATTAAGATGGCTAGAAATCCACATATCATGCATTCAGGAATCATCATACTTCCATATTGGTGCATCCTGTTCACCAATAGTACCTCCACTCCAAAATTGATACTATAAGGATCTTTAGCAAACTAAAACAACTTTTCTAAAAAGGAATATATTATGAAGCAAAGGTAGTACATTATAAGATACCATACAAATTATAGACATGTCGCAACAAGGAAACAACCCAAGTTCATAACAAGTGCAAACTAGTGCACTAACAAAATACTTTCAGCTTCAAGTTCCATTTCACGATAAAGGGACTGACATGAGCTGTTAGTGCTCAACCACAAATTCTGAGCATCTTCATGATTTTCTCCTTATTTTCTATGGAGTGCTCTAGCCGAATTAAAATTTCTTCTAACTTTATGATCAAACGTTTATTGTATACACATAGGATAGATGATAACGATTGTTTAGCTTGGAGTTGTTTCTCTAGAACTTGAATATGCAAAGAAATTGCCTTGGAGCTGGACTTGAACTTGAAGTTGGAATTTGACGAGCTCGCTCGGAACCTAGCATTACACAACAACATATTCTTGGCTATAGCACCGTGTTGTAGTACCTTGGAAAATAAATCCACACATTCTTTTGGAGTTTTTACTAAAGAGTCTTTCCCAGGATTTGCCAGCTCCTCTTTCAGTTCAGCGTGGAAAGTTTTTAGTTGATAGACATGTGTAAGAGATGTGAAGTAACTACACAGAAACATGCAAACAGGTTTAACATGTGCATGAACTGCTATATTTGCAATGCTGATAACACATCTTATACACTTCAGTAAAAAGATCATTTTGTTGTGCATCTTTTTTTGACGGACTAAAAATATGGCTTCTTGTGTACACACTGTGAGGTGCATGATATGCCAACTATTTGTGTAATTCATATCTGAAACTAACTTTAGTTGCAAATTATCAAGGAAAATGAAAACAAAACTGAGAAGCAGCCCAAGCACGGTTGCATATCAAACTTATACGTACAAACCACTGCAAGTGCAACATCACAAAAGGCAAAGAAGACTTACAACAACTTTATTTACAATGACACCATATCTATTCGTCTGGCATCCCTAAAATTTCTCCAGCAGAGTCAACTATTTTTTGGATCCCTGTTAGACTTTATCTGCATTTGGACGAGCGAAAATAAATTGCATCACATGGTGGAAATGGAGGATGAAATATAAGGTCCATACAGATTCCACAACATCAATTACATACTTATTTAAAATATACAGTACAAAACAACAGGTCCTTACCAATGGGTAGAGGTGCCCAATTATGTTGCAAGATCTTGTACGACTTAGTACTCATACAAAATGAGACTTGTAAGACACATGCAAAAATAGGAATTCATAATGCGATTTAGTCTCAGTCTTCTCAGTTATTTTGATCAAGCTAGTGGTGGAGAAGATCACCCCACTGATCGTTAGTCATGTGATCCACATGAGACGTTCTTGTAACATCCTTAAAACACTTGCCAAAGAAGTGTTTCTTCTTTATCCTGTGGCGCTGCTGGCGTAAACATGTGGAGAATATGCTTTTGAGAACAACCTTTACTTGCTCGCTATTCTCATCGAACATGAAAAATCTCTATAGACAACAATGAGGAGCATATCTAACAAACGTCAAGCTAATAAGACACAGAACAGAGCAACAGAGTATGTCCAAGAGACAGATGACTTACATGTAACTTCTTCAGTAAACCTTCAAAATGCTCGAGGGTATTTCGGTGGTGTTTCCATGAGGCCAAGATGGGAATATCATTCCTCACGAAAACTCCTGTGATCGATGCTATATAAGAAAATTCATATGGATCTAGTGGCCTTCTAAATCCTGCCATAGATGTGATTGGAAGTCTTGATTTAGTTATTTCAAGCATCTGCTCAAGATTTTTCCCGTTGGCGGCCCCCTTGTTAATCTTCGTCATGGTTCAACTAAAAAAATTACATCAAAATATCAATGTATACATATTACATATAAAATGGTATGCTACTACTAGTCTCTCAACACATAACAAATTTGGTGTCACGCTCCTTTGCAAGAGAGTATATGTCACTATTAGTACTAAAGGTCGTTGGGAGATCATTACCAGTTCATTGCTGAGAACCTGTTGTTGAAACTGGTTCTGCTGCCAATTCTTCCTAGGTAACCGAATTGGCTACTAGTGGCTGTGGGATGTGTATTTTTTATTTGCAGCCGCCAGTGCAAATGGACGAACTGGTGTGGGAATAGCACGAAACTTTTTATGCAGATATTTTGCATTATTGTCTTTTTTGGCCTGGTTTTCATTTTCAACTAGATTAACTAGAGTCTAAGACCTTGTTCTTACTTCGTTTCCTGCATGGGAAGCAAATAGCTTTTGCAATTTATCATGGGATCGTGTGAAAAAGAGGAAATTATTAGGAGTACTTGCAGTAGTTGACAACGCGAGAAGCAATGATTCCCATCACAACTCTAGTACAGTAACTTACTTGTCTATGAGTACTCTAACCATATGTCACCCTGAATGAGAAGAAAACACATGAAGTTTCAATACAATGAACTAAGCTGCAGGCTTGACTATAATATTGATAACATAACTAGCAGGATGTAAAGTTTTTTTTAACTGAACATATTGAATCAAACTAATTTTCTTAGATGAAGGGCACTCGATGCCTGCCTGGTTATACTCTAAACAAGGAGCCATCACATACTAATTCGGCTTAGGACATTAGCTAGAGTTGGCTGTGCTATCTATAAACCTTTACACCCCAACTAGAATCATTTTAGGAGATATTCCACAGCTGTTAGAGGAGCTTCATAACGATGGTAATGAATGCTCTAGCAAACTTTAGTAACGATCGAGTATATGAGCAAGAATGGAGTACACTACAACAAATGATGAAGTACTTTTGATAGTAATCAAGTGCATAACGAAAGGAATCATAAAGTATGCAACAACCTTTGTATGGGAAGGAGACGAGTTTACGCTTCGCATTGGTGCAGTCGAACGAGGGGGCGCGTCATTTTACCATCTCTCTGGTGCCGGAGACCAGGGAGTCCGTGAAGCAGATGATACTTTGCGGCGACTGTATCGTGTTTGCCAGCGATGTTGTGCATGCTCCGGCGTGGTGGTCGTAAGTGTGGGGAAGCCGCTCCGTCCTGCTAAACAAGGGAGTGGTGCCTTCGGTCACAACGGTACTTGGTGAGGAGGATGTGGTGGTGCGGAGGGACGGCGCTGCGAGGCCATATTCGTGGGAGATGCTCCAGCTCTGAGGTCGAGTGAGATATGTGGGATATGGTGTGTTTTATATGTATCACAAGGGCGTAGGTGGTAGGTTCGAAACTTTTGAATTGCGTGGCGCCAGGTAGTTCAAAGGAAAACTCGCCAATGCCATGCAATTTTTGGTGATCTCACTTTAGAACGAGATGAACCCGCCAATTTTTTTGGCGATCTATACTCTATGATTATTGGTACACTAGCTAGGAGCCGAGCTAGAGGAAGTGCGTCGAATGCGATGGGAGGTATGAACCGCACCAGCAGCCTTTCTCAGGTGCAGAATCCGTGTTGTCCCTACTGCGAAAAGCTATGCACAGTCATGATCATGGCCTCTGCTTAAAGCACTCCTACTCTAGTTATACACTCTCTTTTCGGGAAAAAAATACTATGTAGTATACTACCTCCATTCCGGTTCATTAGGCAAATACATACTCGAAGAAAATAATTTGACCATAAATTAGGTCACTAATTTATGAATTATATGTCACAAAGATTATACCATTGGAATCGTCTTTCAAATATAAATGAAATGGTAAAAAAATATTATATATAATTATATATTATTTACCAAATTTACGGTCAATCTATGTTCTTTAAGTAAGTATTTGCATAATAATTTGCACATGCCTTGCACGTGAGATGTGTGCATTATCTTGTGAGACCTTTAGCTTTGTTTAGATGGTTAGTGTTTGTATCAATTTTATCTGATCCGTAAACGATAACTTGTTTGATTCTTAGGAATTACATAGGAGTTGTGTATGATTTGAATCCTATGGGAATTTTTCCTATGTTAATTTTTTGATTCATAGGAACACATGCTATAGGAACTAATCCTATAGGAATCTTGTAGTACAATTCCTATCGTAAGGAAACATTAGATCAGACCTCATGGAAAAATTCCTTTGCTACATCAAACATAATTCCTCTTCCTGCAGGATTCAAGTTGGCATGACATCTCAATCCAATGTTTTTCCTCTTCCTATAATTTTCCTATCCTATGAATCAAATGAGGCCAAATACTTCTTCTACTCAGTACTTGGTTTTTAAGAAAAGGGATGTGTGCATCCTTTGGGTGCAGAGGCTAGGGTATCCCCCATTTTGAAAAAACAAACGTGATACTCAAATAAAAGACTATCATGTCATATCTAGCTATGAGATGGAAAATATGACATGCCATCACTTATAAAATTATAATAGGTAAAGCTCAAAAGACTATTATAGAATTTTGAGCCACAACATATCCATAAATTATTGGGTGTATACTTGGTTCTTGGTACATAATAATACTCAAAAAATTCTAACATGTTAGAGAAATGATAGAGACGATTCTAGAATGGTGGAGAATTGTGTTTTGAAGTTTTAGTATAGCGTTCATTGTGCTAAAGACTATCCATTGAATATTCTAGATGCTAGAATGGTAAAGATCCAGAGGTTAGATATGTTGCGATTTGCAGTCTTCATCCGACAGTCAACCTTCCAAGTTATTCGTACACTATATAGTGGTACGATAAGATAAGGAAGTTCGACCTAGTTTCACGACACCGTTTCCTTTTTCTATAGTTTCTTTTTTCTTTTTGCGATAGACTCACTATAGTTGAGTCGATCCAAGAACCTGCAAATAATTTCTGGGTGTGTGTCAGGGCACAAGGGGCAGAATCATTGTCATATCAAAACTAATACATGCGTATTTTTTTCATTTTTCATGAATTTGTTCCATTTTTTGTAACAGGGTGACCAATTGTCAGGAAGAGCATTGATATAATATTCATTCATCATCTTGTTCTTGCAACTCTTATTTTTTACTCATATATGTACCTCTCTCCTCTCTTTATTAGATCCTATGTACTCCCTCTATTTCAAAATATAAGATGTTTTAGCTATTGTGAAATGAATGTATCTAGACACCTTTTAGTGTGTAGGCCTCTCTCCTCAAGAGAGAATTATCCCACCAGGTTGACACTATGCAGAATGAAGGCCATGCATGTAGCTAACGCATAATACTACTCCCTTTGTATCAAAATAAATGTTGCAAATTAGTCAAAATTTGGAAAAATCTATATACTACTAAATAACTAAATAGTGTTTTCTAATTTTGTTGACCAAATTATAGCACACATGCAATTAAAGGTCGAATTAATTTGACAAAATCACCCGAAACTCTTTTAAATGGCTATAAAAGTGGTTATCCCTTCAGTGTATAAATTGTAGAGACTGTAAATTAATAGTGGCATAGGAGGGGTCCCCAACAGTTATCTCTTCCTTCCCTCGTAATCTTTGGCGCAATGATTATACTACACTGCAGCTGTACAGAGACAAAATTGGGGTTATCATCTAAAGTCACCATTAATGGGATACCGCTGCCACTACCATCAGCAGGACCAAAAACGAAGATGGCGGAAGAATGGAGGCTCTATTTTTTCTGAGTAAAGAAGAATGGAGGCTTTGAGCAAGTGAAGTTGCTGAGATGCAAAATGAAAACAACAGCAAGGTAGCTACCGCTCGGCACAGAAGCAATAATAACTAATTATAGTACAGTAGGAAAGATAATCACGCCCAAAATTAGCTCTAGCAACATTGTGGCTGGTGATGCATATCAAAATCAACAAATAACCAAATACTTTACTAGCAAGTACACGATCGTACATTCATACTACTAATAAAAGTTTTTCAAATTTAATGGGGCCATTTTGCAATCTATATATCCGATCACGAACTAGTCCCACCATTTCATAATATATAAGCCTTTTTCGTAAGCTATTTTAGGCTTATATTGTGAAAACAGATGGAGTACTAACTAATGTCTTCCACGTGCCGGCTCGTTGATGGAGATTGACAACAGTTTCACGCTTCAGCTTTGCCAGCTCGGCAAAGATTTTGTCCTTCTGGTCCTCGAGGTCCTGGATCTTTTCGAAGCTTATGCCTTGCATATCCACCATGTCGATATTCCATTGCTTCAGCTCGTCACGCTCAATCAAGTATTCCATGGTGAGATTCCTGAGGAGGCTAAGCCTGACCTTGTTAGTGGCGAGTTTGGAGTAAAGTCTAGTGCACCTTGACGAGGGCGCTTTTGTCCGCTGTCTTGATGCAAAAATCGCCCATCACCTTTTTCATCATAAACTCGATCTCGGAGCCAATATTCTATTAGATGAACAGAGAGCATAAATTCAAAAGTGTACCCAAAGAACTATCAAGGAAGAGAGACACGGAATGACAATTTGAATGATTTCTTACCTTGTGGTTGTACCGATCAGCCTCCATCAGCAACGGTGAAGATGATTCTGCAGGTAGGAGTGCCGCAGGAATGCGAAGTCTGCCCAACCTAAAAAAATATTGAGAAAAAATGTACTAGTAGGGAAATGAGCGAATCAAGAAACGGTCAAAGACATGGAAAGTTGCCCAAGCACGGAGATTTACCTGAAGGTATAGGTCTCCATCGGCGACGGTGAAGATGATTCTGCAGAAAGGAGTGCTAAGGGACTTCGAAGACCGCCCAATCTAAAAACACCATTGAGGAAGAATGTGCTTATTTAGGTAAATGAGCGAATCAAGAAACAATCAAAGACTTAGAAAGTTGCACAAGCATGAAGATTTACCTGAAGGTATCTGTCCCTGGCTGCGGCGGCTTCGAAGAACCTTGAGTTAAAGACCTCTTGCCTATAGTCGAGGGATTCGACTGGGACCCTTTGATCGTCACATCGCTTGGTACCGGTAGCAACATAATGGCAGAACGACAAGCTGACTTCTTCTCTTCCCCCAGATTCGCTGTTGCGGCACGAGCCCTTCTGTGGCAGGACTTGTTCCCGGTCATGCGGGTGAAGTAGCACAACAAAAAGGAATAAAAACAGGAAAAAGCAATCTGGCAGAGAAGAGCTACAGTCACGAAGAGGAGGAGGAAGAAGGCCGAGTCCGTGAGAGGTGGCCTCCTCATCTCCACGCGAGTACAGATACAAACTTGACGCGGAAATCAAAGAGACATTCGTAAGCAGTTGTCACCCCAAGAATGGTCTCGACATCCACTAAAGTTGAACGTGCCTTCCACGGGAGTATAAAATCTATTATATATTAAAAGTACATGACGGGCTACCAGAAAATGAAGAAATAATCTAGAAAATCCCACAAAAATTAGAAGCATCTAGCCCTCGGTTTGACTATTTAGCAGATAACAGCCGATGGATTTTATAGATAATCTGCTGACATTAATATTAGAAAGAATTACGCACCAATGCCATTTATAACTTTTTTAAGTACCCCTTGGATGTTTCTCCTCCTATATCTAAAAGAGACTCCTTCATCAAAAGAAACAACCTACCCTAACGAGCCCTCATGGACGCCCCGGCCGTATTTCCTCGCCGTGCGCTCGGCCGCCTAACCTCCTCCAAGTGCGGGCGCATGAGCAGCTCATATTTCAATCTCTTTTTTATGGACAGAATAGACCAGTGAACATCGGAGCCCGCAGGATATAGGTACGGTCTAATACTTGCTCCATGGAGACATACCAGATCTATGCTATACTCTTCATGGAATCGTTCATGTGCATGACTTCAAAAGCTTCAACGTCACATGGCTCTCAGTCCTCAGCCATCGTACTGACCCGCACGATATATTAGGACTTGACAGTGGACCTACCGCCTAATTCTTTCGACACATGGTAATCCGATCCAGCAGGATGCTGCATCTCTTTTGCATGTCCAAAGAAACTGTTCGATTTAGCGCTGAGCGGGTGTAGAAGCAAGTCTTTGCATTTTCTGAATAAACAACTCTGACATGTTCATCACCATGCTCACTGCACCCAAACACACCAGCGGCAGATTGCAATTCTACACCTCTACCGTAAGTACAACCGCTCTTGACATTCTTTTTACACTTCAAGAGTACACGTAATGGCCAAACATTGATCCACATAATATGTCTGGCTAGAGCTATAGCTAGCTCATCGTGGATTGATGGATGGTTTTACAGTGTTCCTTATGTGCATGACTTCCCTAGAAAGCGTGGATCATGGTTTCAGCTATCGTAATTCGTTGATCGGTCCGTCGGCAGCGGCAAGACGACTCACATGTGAACTCAACGATCAATATCAGCAGTTTGGTGATCCATTGCGGCGGTGTCGCGATTCCGAATATAGCGCACATGTTTGCTTCATGTAGGAAAGCTATATCAATATCAGTCTACGCACAGCGCCTGCCGGCCGGACATCGTGAAGCAGGTCAATCGCTCTCTAAACTCATCACTAAAACGACCGGTGGTGTTGGAAATGTCAAATGTGTTTTCTTATCTCTAGTGGATCAGCTGGATGGATGCATGCATAAGGTGAATCAACTCAGCCCTATGTTTAAAGCAGTAAGTATTGACTACAAATATACATGATTAACTCAACCCTATGTTTGTTTAAGTTTACGGATCTATTAGATGGGTGAATTTTACTATATTTCAATCAACTATATCGACACATCACTTTTCCCAAAACTCAGTATATATGTAGGTTTTCAGTTTCAATCAAGTCAAACTTAATGCTCCCTCGGATCAATAATAAGTGTCCTATGGATGGAGAGAGTAGAATATTTTATATGCCGAATCTAATAATATTATTAAACCTATTCAAACTTAATAGTTTATATATATTATGAGTCAAAGTTTTTAAAGTCTGACTCTAAACATCACAGGACGCCATTTACTTTCAAATAGAGGTATTACAGTATAAAGTGCATATACATAATACATGAAGTGTAGATTGAGATGATCATGGATGAAAATGCCGAGGAGCCCAACCAGACATACACATCGGTTTTCCCAAAATTTACTATATGTGTTTTCAGTTTCAGTAAAACTGAGTGCAATACATGTTGATGAAAAATATTTGGTTTTTTATAATTAGGATCAATCTCTCATATGGAACTCTGAGTGTTGTTTTTCACACGGATATGTATTTTAGGATTTATAAAATTACAATGTTGTAAAAATATTTTTATATCCGATATATTATTTTCACACATTGAAGATTATCGTGTTCTAGATTTTTTTGCAAAACATTGTTTGTAAAGTATGACATCAAGCATTCTAGAACGTTGTTTCTTTGGCATTACAGTATGAAATATATAGATAACAGTAATACTACACCTACGAAAAGTTTGTTATGGAAACCGCATAGGGGATTACGTGTAGGTTTCGGGAGAAATTAGGGAGCTAGAATCACGGAAGACAAACAAATTTGCACCAACTAAATTCACCCACGTTATTCTGTAAGCCCATCCCGTAAAATTCCTTCCTTAACTCTATCATTATTGTATACATAAATATGAAATGAGATTGAGATGAGCAGTGCAGGCTGGAAAATAATGCCAAGCAGGACATACTTAAATTTTGAGTAGTGCCTAATAATGGAGATTTATAAGATTTTTTTCTTTTCTTTCTGGAATACATAAATAGGCTATGATAAGAATCACTGGCACTAACGAAGCCTTCTCTTCGAGACAAGGATTAATTTTTTTTACGGACACACAAAAACTCAGATGTATGACTGTGAAGTCCTTGTAAGGGAAGACCTATGTGAGGCGTTGACTGTGAGGTCCTTACAAGGGTAGACTTATGCGAGACGGACAACGACAGATATGGGCTATTGTATATCGATCCAATTTTAGGCAGAGAAAGATGACATATATGAAAATATTGATATAATAAAATATGTACCATGTAATTTAAAAGTGAGAAGCCCTCAGTGGGTTTTTTGGTATTTTCTGTTAGTGGCTATCCAATATGGTATATATCTAAATAATAGTTAACAACACTTCCTCTAGAAAACTTCGTTAAACATTTATAAAATCAAGTTTGTGCTATTTTTAGTATCATATATAAATATATAAAAAGCAAATGCTTATATATTTTATTAAAAGGCCTCCTAAATATTATAGTGTCGTATGATTTTCTACAAATATCACATAATATATTAGTATTGATAAATGCATGGGATAACAAGTAGGTCTTAAAATTAACTTTTGTTTAAAAAATTGTATCTACGTTGATAAAATACCACATTAACTAGAGAGATAAAACAAGTGATGTCAGTCACTAGGAGATAAGGTCATTTTCCTTACATCCAGAAACTGTCAAAACCATACGTATTAGTGTTAGGTAAATAAAACATATTCCAAAAAAAGTAACTAAAACCTAACGATGGAACATAAAATAATTAGTTCCATCTTATACTTTAGCTGTGTTGGTAAAGAGAAGGTGTTGCATTCTTGCAACAAAAATACCAATGTTGTTACTAAGCATGATATGTCGCTTATAATTTAGGCACATGGAGTAGAGAATGGTTAGATAATCATCACAAGCCATGCTCCAAAAGAGGTAAAAACACATGAAGTATACTAATAGCTAACTTAGTAGAGAGAAATCCTACAAGTATGTGGTTTCATGATTTCTGTTTGATGTTATATCTAAATAATATATAATTACTTATACTACATGAGAAATGAAGTAATTGTCCTTTTCAATCACATTTTTATTCACGAGTATATAAAAATTTCTACGCATATATTATCGCTAGAACATATAAATTGAGTATTGTCATAATTTTAGATTTTCTACAAATATTACACAATAATTGAGTGCTTAAAATACCTACAAAACAAATAGTTCTTAAAATGTGGGCGTCTGTGGTCATGGTCACAATCAATATTCAAAGTGAAAAGGTACCCAAAAATTAGAGAGAGAATTAATATGGTGCAATTGGCTATAATATATCCGTAGGGATTAAAAAATAATTGGATGTGGAGAGCTTATGCATTCTAGAAATAAAGAGTGGCCAAAATAGATGCTAATAAAAATAGTTTATTAAGGAACTACAGTACAGGTTTGTCCATGCAAAAATAAAATATGACATGGAATTTTGAAGCAGAATATTTGCACTATCTCTAGAACAATACAATCTAATAACAAGATCCGTTAAGCACATGTGATATCTGAGATTTAGTTCTTAACCACATTTCACACATCACATACATTGCCCTCGCATTTGCGAGGGCTACTATGCTAGTTATAATTATAATAGGTGAAGCTCAAAAAATAATTTTAATTTTGAGCCACATCCATAAAGTATCGGGTGTATATTTGGTTCTTCTACTTTGTACTGTATCATGTAGAAATCAAACTAGATACTCCTACCTAATACCCGACGTGCTCTAGAGAAATGACGAAAAGAATTATTGAAAAGTGTGTTTTGAAATTTGTGAACAGCGTTCATTGTTCATTGTGCTTAAGACTAACAATAGAATCTTCTAGATGCTACTCCCCCATTCAAATATACATCTAGATACGTTCATTTCATAAAGCTAAAATGTCTTATTTTTCAAGACGGAGGGAGTAGAATGGATAGAAAATCCAACGATTAATTAGCAATGTTGGGATTCACGAGTCTAGATCCAACGGTCAACGTTCAAAGTTATTTGTATCATACACTATGCATTGTGATCTTCTTTTCTCTATTACTATAATGGAGTAGTTTTGAATTGGATCCATGGCACCAATCCTGACCGTTGGATTGTTAGATCCAATGGTTCAGAGCATCTGGATTCATGTTGAACAGCTAGTAAGTACCTAGAGCAAACTCCACCATGTTTTAGAACCATCATGTCACCCTCTCCCCAAATTTCATAGCACAGTAGGTTGTATTCTCAATATCTGTAGATAGTTATTATTAATCTCTACTACTATAATGGAGCAGTTTTAAATTGGATCTATAGCACAAATCCTGACCATTGGGCTATTAGATGCAGTGGTTCAGAGCAGCTAGGTTCATGTTGAACAGTACCTATAGAGCAAACTCCACCATGTACCCCCCAAATTCATAGCACAGTAGGTTGTATTCTCAATGTGTGTAGATTGTTATTATTAATAGACTTAATATATGTCTTTTTTCGCTAACAAGACTATTGGTTAATAATAACAATTTAATGTTTATCAAATCACATTTCATACAATATATATGTGTGTGGCTCATGCCTTTTCGTAGTAGACTTCGTGTATGCCTTTTTCTCTAACAAGACTATTGGTTAATAATAAAACTTAATGTTTGTAAATCATATTTCATACAGTATATACGTGTGTGGCTCATGCCTTTTACTAGTAGACTTAATGTATGTTTTTTCTCTAATAAGACTATTGGTTAATAATAACAACTTAATGTTTGCTAAATCACATTTCATACAATATATATATGTGTGGCACGTACCTTTTACTCTACTATTCTAGCTAACATCTACTAGAAGATACACTATAGATAGTACATTATTTTATCCACTATAGTGTACGAACAACTTAGAATATTGACCGTTGGATCAAAACTCGCGAATCCCAACATTGCCAATCGTTTGGATCTTCTTTTCCCTTCTAGCATTAAGAAGATACTATTGATAGTATTTCTTATCTTATCTTATTACTATATTTTTTGCGAATAACTTTGAATATTGATCGGTTGGATCAAAACTCGCGAATCCCAATATTGCCAGCCGTTGGATCTACTTTTCTATTTTAGCATCATCTCTAGAAGATACTATTGTTTACTAGTAAGTTGCGCGTTCTCTGTCCGTGAGACTCAGATAATATACGTCTGACAGATCATCACTATTAAAAATTATATTAGGTAAAGCAGAAGAAATATAAATTTAATCAACATCTATAAAGTACGGGTGTATATTTGGTTCTTATACTTTGTATATCATGTAGAAGTCAACGATTATTAGTTATCTAAAACTTGGAGAGCGACTAGCGCGCGCGCTGCGCGCCGCGAGAACGCGCCAGCAACCCGCCGTGGGTATCCGACACGTGTCGTCGCGGAATCATCTCGGGAAACTGGTCGCGTAGATGTCGCCGGTTTTTTCTCTTTTCCGGTTTTTTCTCTTTTCGGTTTTTTCTCTTTGTACACTGTTCTCCGCTCCGCACATTAAGTATACACTTTCTATCAATTCCGTTTTTAGTTTGTTTTCTTCTGCATTTTCGTTTATTTTCATTCTTCTCTTTTTCATTTTTCGTTCATTTTTATTATCTTTTTTTTTCTTTACGGGCAATGGAGATTTTATTGGGTGTAATGGGAGGGGTCTGGTTTGTACAACACAATGAACTACCTTTGAACGGATTACAGTAACGCGGTGCATTTGTACATTAAGAGCAGTACACAGATGATTCGGCGCAGCGGAATGTATTGAATTTGGACGGATTACAGTAACGCAGTGCATTTATATAATAAGAGCAGTACAAACATGATTCAGTGCAGCAGAATGTATTGACTTTAAACGGATTACAGTAACGCAGTGCGTTTGTATATTAAGAGCAGTACACAGATGATTCAGCGCAGCGGAATATATTGACTTTGAACGGATTACAGTAACGCAGTGCGTTTGTATATTAAGAGCAGTTCATAGATGATTCAGCGCAGCAGAATGAATTGCCTTTAAACGGATTACAGTAACGCGGTGCATTTATATATTAAGAGTAGTACAAACATGATTCAGCGCAGCAGAATGTATTGACTTTGAACGGATTACAGTAACGCAGTGCGTTTGTATATTAAGAGCAGTTCACAAATGATTCAGCGCATTAGAATGTATTGAATTTGAACGGATTACAGTAAAGCAGTGCACTTATATATTAAGCGCCGTACAAACATGATTCAGCACAGCGGCATATATTGACTTTGAATGGATTACAGTAATGCAGTGCGTTTGTATATTAAGAGCAGTACACATATGTATTTCGGAGCGCCTTGTATTTCGGAGCGCCCTGTATTTCGGAGCGCCTTGTATTTCAGAGTGTGTGTTGCAGGCTCCGCCCATGAGCATGGCGCCTTTGGCGCATCAAGCATTCATATAGATCTTGAAGCACCGTGTATTTCGTAGCGCCTTGTATTTTGGAGTATGTGTTGCGGTCTCCGCCCGGCACGGCGCCTTCGGCGCATCAAGCATTCATATAGATCTTGAAGCGCCGTGTATTTCAGAGCGCCGTATATTTTGTAGCGCCTTGTATTTCGGAGCGCCTTCTATTTCGGAGTGTGTGTTGCGGGCTCCGGCCATGGGCACGGCGCCTTCGGCGCATCAAGCATTCATATAGATCTTGAAGCGCCGTGTATTTCGGAGCGCCGTGTATTTCGTAGCGCCTTGTATTTCGGAGCGCCTTCTATTTCGGAGTGTGTGTTGCGGGTCAAAATAAGTGGATCATCCAGACAATGTTAGATCTGCCTGTTGCATGCAGAACTGCTTTTGGCTAGGATATTGAAAATTACTGGAAGGAAAGACTTCGTAGTATCTGTGAGAATTGTAATCTCCCAGTTTGTGGTGTGTTGCGTGTTACAACAATGTCAGCTGATGGTCGCTATGTTCTGATGACAGTTGATTTTGATGTAGGCTTGTTCTGTGCAGACATGCTAAAGAAGACTGTATCAGTTTTATCCAAGTTATCTACACCATTAGTTGTCTGTAGTGCTTTTGCAATGTCTGAAGTCTGGCCACCTACTCTATAGTGATTGACCGAAATGCAATAAAAATTAAATATCTATTTGTAATGTTAGTACGGTAAGCCTTTTGTTGCTTCTTTTGATCTTCTAGCACTTTATTCTGACTTCAATTATGTACTATGTTGCTTTTTTGTAATCTTCTTGCACTGTATGCTAAATTTGGCGTCCTAGTACTGCTATTGTAATTGCTAATTGATGAAGTGCAATTTCAGATTATCAGTGTACCTGCAGCATTACATAGAGCAGTATGCTAAATTTCATATTATCAGTGTACCTGCAGCATTACATAGAGCAGTGCAATTGTCGAAATAAGGGCAGTGCACGCAGGATAAATAGGGCAGTTCTTCGAAAGTACATAGGTTTGTATCCATGTAGAAAGCAGTTTTCTATATGACTATACGGGCAGTGCACTTAGAGTGCAGGGTCGTCCCCCATTCGTTAGGGGCTAGTATAGTTTCTAGGTTAGGCACTGCACAAAGCTGAGGAAGCGTAGTGCTTCGAACAGAAACCAGTGTACCTGCAGCATTACATAGAGTAGTGCAATTGTCGAAATAAGGGCAGTGCACGCAAGATAAATAGGGCAGTTCTTCGAAAGTACATAGGTGTGTATCCGTGTAGAAAGCAGTTTTCTATATGACTATACGGGCAATGCACTTAGAGTGCAGGGTCGTCCCGCATTCGTTAGGGGTTAGTATAGTTTCTAGGTTAGGCAGTGCACATGGCTGAGGAAGCGCAGTGCTTCGAACAGAAACGAGTGTACCTGCAGCATTACATATAGCGGTGCAATTGTCGAAATAAGGGCAGTGCATGTAGGATAAATAGGGCAGTTCTTCGAAAGTACATAGGTTTGTATCCATGTAGAAAGCAGTTTTCTATATGACTATATAGACAGTGCACTTAGAGTGCGGGGTCGTCCCGCATTCGTTAGGGGCTAGTATAGTTTCTAGGTTAGGCAGTGCACAAAGCTAAGAAAGCGCAGTGCTTCGAACAGAAACCAGTGTACCTGCATCATTAGATAGAGCAGTGGAATTGTCGTAATAAGGGCAGTGCACGCAGGATAAATAGGGCAGTTCTTCGAAAGTACATTGGTTTGTATCCGTGTAGAAAGCAGTTTTCTATATGACTATACGGGCAGTGCACTTAGAGTATATAGGGCAGTTTTTCGAAAGTACATAAGTGTGTATCCGTGTAGAAAGCAGTTTTCTATATGACTATACGGGCAGTGCACTTAGAGTGCGGGGTCATCCCGCATTCGTTAGGGGCTAGTATAGTTTCTAAGTTAGGCAGTGCACAAAGCTAAGGAAGCGCAGTGCTTCGAACAGAAACCAGTGTACCTGCAACATTACATAGAGCAGTGCAATTGTCGAAATAAGAGCAGTGTACGTAGGATAAATAGGGCAGTTCTTCGAAAGTACATAGGTGTGTATCCGTATAGAAAGCAGTTTTCTATATGGCTATACGGGCAGTGCACTTAGAGTGCGGGGTCGTCCCGCATTCGTTAGGGGTTAGTATAGTTTCTAGGTTAGGCAGTACACGTGGCTGAGCAAGCACAGTGCTTCGAACAGAAACCAGTGTACCTGCAGCATTACATAGATCAGTGCAATTATCGAAATAAGGGCAGTGCATGCCAGATAAATAGGACAGTTCTTGGAATGTGCATAGGTTTGTATCCATGTAGAAAGCAGTTTCCTATATAACTGTACGGGCAGTGCACTTAGAGTAAATAGGGCAGTTTTTCGAAAGTACATTGGTGTGTATCCGTGTAGAAGGCAGTTTTCTATATGACTATACGGGCAGTGCACTTAGAGTGCGGGGTAGTCCCGCATTCGTTAGGGGCTATTATAGTTTCTAGGTAAGACAGTGCACATGGCTGAGGAAGCGCAGTGCTTCGAACAGAAACCAGTATACCTGCAGCATTACATAGAGTAGTGCAATTATCGAAATAAGGGCAGTGCACGCAGGATAAATATGGCAGTTCTTCGAAATACATAGGTGTGTATCCGTGTAGAAAGCAGTTTTCTATATGACTATACGGGTAGTGCACTTAGAGTACATAGGGCAGTTTTTCGAAAGTACATAGGTTTGTATCCGTGTAGAAAACAGTTTTCTATATGACTATACGGGCAGTGCACTTAGAGTGCGGGGTCGTCCCGCATTTGTTAGTAGCTAGTATAGTTTCTAGGTTAGACAGTGCACGTGGCTGAGGTAGCGCAATGCTTTGAACAGAAACCAGTGTACCTGCATCATTACATAGAGCAGTCCAATTGTGGAAATAAGGGCAGTGCACGTAGGATAAATAGGGCATTTCTTCAAAAGTACATAGGTGTGTATCCGTGTAAAAAGCAGTTTTCTATATGACTATACGGGCAGTGCACTTAGAGTGCGGGGTCGTCCCGCATTCGTTAGGTGCTAGTATAATTTTTGGTTAGGCAGTGCACGTGGCTGAGGAAGCACAGTGCTTTAAACAGAAACCAGTGTACCTGCAACATTACATAGAGAAGTGCAATTATCGAAATAAGGGCAGTGCACGCAGGATAAATATGGCAGTTCTTCGAAAGTACATAGGTGTGTATCCGTGTAGAAAGCAGTTTTCTATATGACTATACGGGAAGTGCACTTAGAGTACATAGGGCAGTTTTTCGAAAGTACATAGGTTTGTATCCGTGTAAAAAGCAGTTTTCTATATGACTATATGGGCAGTGCACTTAGAGTGCGGGGTCGTCCCGCATTCGTTTGGGCTAGTATAGTTTCTAGGTGACATAGTGCACGTGGCTGAGGAAGCGCAGTGCTTCGAACAGAAACCAGTGTACCTGCAGCATTACATAGAGCAGTGCAATTGTCGAAATAAGGCAGTGCACGTAGGATAAATAGGGCAGTTTTTCGAAAGTACATAGGTTTGTATCCGTTTAGAAAGTAGTTTTCTATATGACTATATGGGCAATGCACTTGGAGTGCGGGGTCGTCCCGCATTCGTGTGAGACCAGGCACATGGCTTAATAGGATTGATAGAATACTCATACCAACAAGTTGCAACTTCTTTTCCGGAAGCTCACTCAAAAAGAAATCTAAGGTTAAGCGTGCTTGGCCTAGAGCAATTCTAGGATGGGTGAGCGACCGGGAAGTGGGTATCGGGTGCGCATGAGTGAGGATAAAGTGCGCATAAAAGACTAGTGTTGGTTTGTGGAGCCAGTCTAGATATCCTATTAAGCTACCAGGAGTGACACCCCCGGGCCCAGGAGTGGACGGGGTGTTACAAAGTGGTATCAGAGCCGACCCTTGCGATTACACGGGTGTTTGTGGGTTAGTGGCGGGACATGTGGAGCATGGCGTGTGGCCCGGAGTGGACATGGCATGGCACATGTGTCGGCACTGGACGCACAAACGCGTGCCAAGAGGGAACGTTCCTGGGGTATGCTTGATCGATGAGGGCATCGATCTTCTAAAGGGTTGGTGTATGTGAGACCAGGCACATGGCTTAATAGGATTGATAGAATACTCATACCAACAAGTTGCAACTTCTTTTCTGGAAGCTCATTCAAAAAGAAATCTAAGGTTAAGTGTGCTTTGCCTAGAGCAATTCTAGGATGGGTGAGCGACCGGGAAGTGGGTACCCGGTGCGCACGAGTGAGGACAAAGTGCGCAGAAAAGACTTGTGTTGGTCTGTGGGGCCAGTCTGGATATCCTATTAAGCTACCAGGAGTGACACCCCCCGGGACCAGGAGTGGACGAGGTGTTACAATTCGTTAGGGGCTAGTATAGTTTCTAGGTTAGGCAGTTCACGTGGATGAGGAAGCGCATTGCTTCGAACAGAAACCAGTATACCTACAGCATTACATAGAGCAGTGCAATTGTCGAAATAAGGGCAGTGCATGCAGGATAAATATGTCAGTTCTTCGAAAGTACATAGGTGTGTATTCATGTAGAAAGCAGTTTTCTATATGACTATACGGGCAGTGCACTTAGAGTACATAGGGCAGTTTTTCGAAAATACATAGGTTTGTATCCGTGTAGAAAGCAGTTTTCTATATGACTATACAGGCAGTGCACTTAGAGTGCAGGGTCGTCCCGCATTCGTTAGGGGCTAGTATAGTTTCTAGGTTAGACAATGCACGTGGCTGAGGAAGCGCAGTGCTTTGAATAGAAACCAGTGTACCTGTAGCATTACATAGAGCAGTGCAATTGTCGAAATAAGGCAGTGCACGCAGGATAAATAGGGCAGTTCTTCGAAAGTACATAGGTGTGTATCCGTGTAGAAAGCAGTTTTCTATATAACTATACGGGCAGTGCACTTAAAGTGTGGGGTCGTCCCACATTCGTTAGGGGTTAGTATAGTTTCTAGGTTAGGCAGTGCACGTGGCTGAGGAAGCGCAGTGCTTCGAATAGAAACCAGTGTACATGCAGCATTACATAGAGCAGTGCAATTGTCGAAATAAGGGTAGTGCACGCAGGATAAATATGGCATTTCTTCGAAAGTACATAGGTGTGTATCCGTGTAGAAAGCAGTTTTCTATATGACTATACTGGAAGCGCACTTAGAGTACATAGGACAGTTTTTCGAAAGTACATAGGTTTGTATCCGTGTAGAAAGCAGTTTTCTATATGACTATACAGGCAGTGCACTTAGAGTGCTGGGTCGTCCCGCATTCGTTAGGGGCTAGTATAGTTTCTAGGTTAGACAGTGCATGTGGCTGAGGAAACGCAGTGCTTCGAACAGAAACCAGTGTACCTACAGCATTAGATAGAGTAGTGCAATTGTCGAAATAAGGGCAGTGCACGCAGGATAAATAGGGCAGTTCTTCGAAAGTACAGAGGTGTGTATCCGTGTAGAAAGCAGTTTTCTATATGACTATACGAGCAGTGCACTTAGAGTGCATGGTCGTCTCGTATTCGTTAGGGGTTAGTATAGTTTATAGGTTAGGCAGTGCACACAGCTGAGGAAGCGCAGTGCTTTGAACAAAAATCAGTGTACCTGCAGCATTACATAGAGCAGTGCAATTGTCGAAATAAGGCCAGTGCACGCAGGATAAATAGGGCTGTTCTTCGAAAGTACATAGGTTTATATCCGTGTAGAAAGAAGTTTTCTATATAACTATACGGACAGTGCACTTAGAGTATATAGGGCAGTTTTTCGAAAGTACATAGGTGTGTATCCGTGTAGAAAGTAGTTTTCTATATGACTATACGGGCAGTGCACTTAGAGTGTAGGGTCGTCCCGCATTCGTTTGGGGCTAGTATAGTTTCTAGGTTAGGCCGTGCACGTGGCTGAGGAAGAGCAGTGCTTCGAACAGAAACCAGTGTACCTGCAACATTACATAGAGCAGTGCAATTGTCGATATAAGGGCAGTGCACGCAGGATAAATAGGGCAGTTCTTTGAAAGTACATAGGTTTGTATCCGTGTAGAAAAGAGTTTTCTATATGACTATACGGCAATGCACTTAGAGTGCAGGGTCGTCCCGCATTCGTTAGGGGCTAGTATAGTTTCTAGGTAAGGTAGTGCATGTGGCTGAGGAAGCGCAGTGCTTCGAAAAAAACCAGTGTACCTGTAGCATTACATAGAGCAGTGCAATTGTCGAATTAAAGGCAGTGCAAGTAGTCTGAGCAGTACATGGCAGTGCACGCGAGGGTTAAATATGGCAGTGCCTCATAGTAAACTAATTTGGCTGGATCAACTCGCATAGCAGTGCATATATTTAAATAATGGCAGTGCAGGAAGAGTACACGGTCGTTGCATATTTGTTTGTGTTGGTAGAACACCACAGTTAATTGGTTTCACAGGCAGAGCATGTAGTGTAGAAGCGCAATGGTTCTTATCTAAACCAGTGTACACTTGTAGTGCACTATAACTTTTAGGTAATCCAGTGCACTCACGATAAATAGGACAGTTCTTCGAAAGTAAAGAGGTGTTCCTGCAGGATAAGCAAAAGCAGTTTTCTATATAACTGCAAGTAATTTATTTATAAGGTAGTGCACGCGGGCTAACAAGTACAGTTACAGTGCTTCGAAATTAAACTAGGCTGCGCGTAGCATTATAGAGAGCATGCATATATGAATATAATGATAGTGCAATTATAATACACAGTCGTAGCACATTAGTTCGTTGTTTCTATTGCGGTCGATGTATTACAGACTAATATTCTTGATTTGTACATAATATAGTCCAATCGTTGTCACATTCATGTGATATTTCGGTCACACTATATAAGACACTCTTAATTAAAAATGTATCTTATGCAGTGCACCAAAACATCACATCAGCAATGGACTGCAGAACAAATTGTGACATGCTGCAATATGCTGCACCCTCTAGAGACAAAGGTAGAAAACAAATATATTAGTTTAAGCATATGAGTTATATTTTTTGAGTGTTCAGTCATTTGTTCTTACAAGGTAAAACTCTCACCTCGGTATTCAAGGTCTGGGTTTGCAAGCATGCTGATATCCCTCTCGTACAAATGATTTCTTATACAGTGTGACCGAAATAATATACCTATTTTTAGATTTTGTAGCAGTGTTAGGTGTTTGTCTCATACACCAAGATTAGTATAAATCTATAGCATATTAACTTCTGTATATCGCTATTGTATAGTAAACTTATACATAAAGTAGTATCTTGGGTGTGTAAAACGACTTGGGCATGGCAAATGCACTTGACGATATTGATTTGCTCTTGAATTGGTAGATCCTTTCCTATATGTAATTCTCTGGTTGGCTTCACCTCTAGCTGAACAATTTGATTTGTATCTAATATTTCTTGGACCTATGATTCCATCTACAAGCATGTATTTTTTCATCCACCCGCTTAGCATGCTGCAAAATGGAAGGTGACGGCTTCTGAGCTGTGTGAGACTAGGTGTGGTCGTTTCAATGTCTTTATATATAATTCCTTAGTTATTCTATGGTTTCCGTCTGGTGGGCCTTGTTGGGCTAAACTATCAGTGTAGATGTTGCAAGTCTTTGAAAACTTGGTTTGTACATGTACCGCTTGAGTTATATATTTTTCCATTGTATGGCTATACACTTATAGCAGATAATCATTATTTAATCTAATATTATTTTTCCATTGTAATTACAATATGTTCATGTTAAATATGTATATTGTACACTAATCAAATCTCTAGGAGCACAATGTCTATTGTTTATATTCTGGTAATTTGATTCCACATAGAATTTATAACACTCAGTGTGTAGTTAAAGCACCGATAATAGTATTACAAGATAACAGCAGGACACAAACATTTCGTTTCAGTACATTGCAAATTCTGAATAGACATAAGAAATAAACAAATTATCAATCGGAGTTTGATTCCGACGACTCTGCTAACGCCTAGCTACTATGAATAATGATGTTTATGACAAACATCATTTCAGGGTTAAGCTGTGAATATTTTTTCGCTGTAATCAGTATTGCTTGTCCAACACTGAGATTTGTAGTTTCAATGAAGTTCTTCCATGCGTATTTGTTGAATGAGAACGGCCATCTTTTGTTGTTTTGTACGCCATGGTGTTGACATTACCACTTGCTCCTAAGCGTACTCCAACAAGACCTTCTTTAGCAATTTCAAGTGTAGAAATGAACTTCAATGGTAGTTTCTAAGTTGCAATAGAAGGAAGACGTTTTTTAGGAATAACATTATAAATGTATTAAACCAATGTGAAATCAATAAACAAATAAATAAAGTACAATTTAGAAACATACCATATTGTGTTGTTTAATGTTTTTTTTGTCAAACGAGTCACAAACAGCAACCCTACAAATGAATTGGCCGAGGGGAAGATATCGAATAAGTAATTTTCCTCAGAATCTGTAAGGGTGCATGTCTTGGAAAAAATTGTAGAATTAAGCACTTGGACATTGTTGTTTTCATCATCACTACTGTTGTTATCTTCTTCAGAATCAAAATATATCACAGTGATCTTTGGATCTAGAGCTCCCTATGAAAAGAATAGGTGTGCTACTGCGCCGATCCTGTTCTTTGTGACGAACCTTGTCCAACCTGGACCGGTAATGCGAGTAATTGTGCGTTGTTTGTGGACTTCAACATAATATGTTTTTCCAAGAGCTTGGAATTCCACTCCAAGTCCAGTTATGTCATTGAATTGCAACCTTAGATTGCATGGTATAGTCCGTGGAATGATTTAGTGAAGGAGAGGACTATTATGTTAACAAATATTAAGAAATGGATTTATATATATTGAAACGTAGTGTATACATACTAGTGAATGCTCGAATCCATCTATGAGACGAACAATGAATTCCGAGCCTGAATGTCCTAAATTTTTACCACAGTGACTGAAACAAACTTGACATGGTGCCATTACTTCTGTAATAAAAATAGTTGTGTGTTATTAAATCTCTATACATATATAAAATAATTTATAATTTGTGGCTGGAATTTTTCTTATATTTTGTAATTATGCTGCTTCTAATAATCTGATTATGTAGATATGGTTCGTTTAGACTAGAACTAATAAGTAGGGTTAATCTAGTAATTAAACTACTATTGATGTTTGTCAAATTAAACAAATGAACATTCTCATCATACCATTAAAAAGGTATAAGAACTTTAGTGTTAGTTCAACATCGTATAGATATATTGTGTTCTATCTTTAACTCATACTAATGGACTCATATTTGTGAAAATCTGGACAGTATAAATCTCAGTATATTGATTTAGATCTGGAGGAATATAAGCATGCAAACATTTTTGCTAATGTTTGTACAATGTAAACGATTTGCCAAAACATTAAATGATGTTGGTTGCTTACCGGAGACGCGGGAGTGGTGAATCGATGATCTTTCGTTGAAGGCGGTGCCAGAAGTTCGGCTAGGAGTTGGTTTCTTGGCGGCGGCAGAAACGGGAACGAGCTTTAGAGGAATTTGGAAAAGGAGTACTTAAATGGATAGGTTGCGTTGCTTCGTTTTATAGAAAGATACTATAATGCTAATTATTTCAACGAAACCCTTTGTGTACTTCTGTTTTATGCAGTTATCGGTAGATAGGATAGGCAGTGCAGAAAGACGGAATGCAGTGCGCCTGGTGCACAGCAGTTTCAATATTTTGAACCGTTTGCGCAGCAGTTTCATCGATGATGTCAATGTAGTGCGTACGTGATTAACAAGCAGTGCGTGGTATTGTAAATTTTAGTTGCAGTTCAATACACGGTTATGTCTCTGCCTTGGCCCCTTATTTTGCTCCATACTCACGGTAATTTAACTAAGCATAAGAACACAGTGGATACTTATTTGTCAGGTCTAGTGTATTGCAGTTACAGGTGTAGTGCGCTGCAGGTGCAGTGTATTGCACGGTCAGTGCACTGCCACGGGTCCTTATCTTACACCGATCACAAAGCTGCTTTAAGAAGCATAGCACCGCAGTGCATAGTTATTTCGGAGCCAGTGGGTGTCTGTATTTGTTACAGGTGCAGTGCGTGGTACTTTAAATTTTAGGTGCAGTGCACATTGCAGGGTTATTACTCTGACTTGGCACCTTATTTTGAACCATACGCACGGTACCTTTACGAACCATAGGAACGTAGTGCATACTTATTTATTATGTGCAATGTATTATAGGTACATGTGTAGTGCGCTGCATGTGAAGTGTATTGCACGGTCACTGCACTGCCGCGGCACCTTATCTTTTCCCGTTCGCAAAGCAGCTTTAAGAAGCATAGGACCTCAGTGCATATTTATGTTGGAGGCAGTGCGTATCACTATTTGTTACAGGTGCAGTGCATTGCACGTTTATTGCTCTGCTGTGGCACCTTATTTTGCATATTACGATCGCAGTGTACTATCGGCTTCACAGGCTGTGCGTGTCACTGTGCATTGTAGTTGGTGTGCACTGCATGATCAATGTATTTCCGTGGCACCTTTTGCTGAATGTTTCTCACAACAACTTCAGTCGGGGACCATAATAACGCAGTGCATACGTGTTGTACATGCAGTTTCAATTCAATGTGCATTGGGTGAGCAACGCATTGCACGGTCAGTGTACTGCCTCGGTACGTTAACTGGCACCGTACGCATAGTAATTTTACGGACCATAGTAAGACAGTGCATACCTCCTTCACAGGCAGTTCATTTCTGTTTGTATTGTAGGTGCAGTGTAATGCATGTTCAGTGCAGTGTCGTGGTACCTTACGTTGCACCGTGCGCACATATATTTTATGAAAATAGAATAGCAGTGCATACACCATACACACGAAGAGCCTGTCCATGTACATTGAAAGTGCATATATTAGTTGTCTGTATTATTACCATATTGATACATACAAACATCTTAAATATAAGAAATATTTTATTTACATAGATTTACTGAACAACCTAGTATATTAATATTATTACAAGTATCAATCTAATGACCATCTTCAGTCGGGGATGTCCTTCTCATTGACAGTAGGTCTGAATGCTTTCAATTCTTCAGGAAGTTCATCAAGTAGATTGTTTTCTATCCCGTATATCATCTTGAAGTTAAATTCTTCTCTCATTGCGGAAGGGGAGAACTGTTCAACAATCAGGAAATCGGTATGTTTTGAACGTATGTTGCCAATAGAAAAAAATACGAAGCAGATTATATTGTAACATAAACAATGCGACTTACCTCTTCTTGGTTGCATTTTATCGTGTCTCCATTGTACCACTGTATACTTCTCAGGATCGAGTAAGCACACTCATTCTCTGTTTGCTTTGGACACCTAGGGAACTTTGCTTCGTTGAACTTCTCTGCGAATTCTAGAAAATTGTGACTAGGATATGCCGCTTTAAGAAGTTCATCTATTCTTTTAAGCTGTTTTCATGAAATGCAACATTTATTGATCAGTATTCTAAATAGCGCTGTGGAAGATTAATATGAAAGTAATGTTCTAACCATGATTGGTCCAATGTTGCTGTGATATTCTGGTCTTGTTTTAAACAAGTAATCCTTGGTGTATTTCCTTGAGTCAATTATGTCAAGGAGACCTCCACTGATATATATGTTGAGGGAGTAAACTGTAAAGTGAGAGCTGTAGACAACATGTATTTCAATCTGCAATGAATACATAACAGTAAGTCCATTAACAGAAAAGTTTATTTCATTAATAGTAAGCTCTCGAAATTTATTGTATAATCCTCTTCCAAATAGATGTTTTGAAGATTTAGAGAAACTTACCAGTTTTGCCATGTCTGGTTTAAAAATTTTCATCAATGATTTGAATTTTTTCACATGTTGTTCTGTGCAGATCCAGTTTTCCTTCTCGAATTTCTGTCATCGTAGAGACTAAAAGATTGCATATGAATCTTTTTCCTCCGTCCACGAAGCCTTTGCAAGAATTACTTATCATAAATATGTCTATATAATGCTGAACCAATTGATTGTCAGCCATCCCTCCTTGTTTAAGATTGCTTTTCAGATCTAGGCCTGTCCATTGTTTTTCTATCATTATTCTAGATTGTATTCTTCGAATCTGAATAATGATTTTGCTGTAATAGATCAGAGAAGTTTGTTGTTATTAATCCAAATTATTATGGTAAAGCAAGTATTGATACTTATCTTCCAAAATTGTAATTTGTTTTTAACCTTTTATTATAAAATTTAACAAATCTTCATGCATTTAAGCTTTTATCCTTGGAACATTAAAAAGTTAGCATACTATCTATTACTTTTATATGTGCATGTTTTAAACTAAAATGCAAGAAAAAGGGCGCCCTCGCGGGAGTGTTTTAAATGAAACATCTGAAATATGTCTTTTTTTAGAACAACATTAGTATGTAAACACAACTCTATATTATGTCTTACTCAGCATATTTATCTTGAAAACTTTCATCCAAGATAGCCTTTCGAGCAGCGGCTGCGTGCTTCTTGTATTTAAAAGGCACATGCTTGAAAACTGGAAAGGTATTTTGACCTTTCCGAGTCGGCCTTGATGGCATCCTCAATGTTTCTGGTAGTGCTGTAATAGATTCAGATTGTGACATTTTCACCACAGGTGTTTCATCCCTGATTTTTTTGTTTCTGGTTACTCTTCCGGATGTTCCAGCCTTTTCTGGAGACATTGTTGATATCATAGCCAAGGTTTTTGGCTTTTTGCTCTTCTTGATCTTTTTTCTCACGGTCCTGACTAGATTCATTTTCAATGTCCTTAGCCAATCTGAGTACTTCCATGTCTGTAAAATGGAGTTGAGCTGGACTCCTTTCGTCAATCAACAATCTCTTTGTTTCTTTAGCCGCTGATACATTGCAAATGTATCTATAATTTTTGATGTTCCATGCTTGGTTTTATCCACTTTCTTGTGTTTTGTTCCAACTTTGGAGTACTTTTCATATGATTTCTTGGACTAACCTATTAACAAGAGCCACAGTGTCAGCTGCCTGTTTTCTGCTATTTTTGGTTCCAGGAAAGTCAGAAAATGAATATTCCCGGAATTGGACGGGACAAAAGCCAAAGTGCCTATTTTTCCAGAAGTGATCAAGTGCTAGAATACGAGACGGAGAAGGACCAGGGGGCCACCACACCACCTGGCTGCACGGCCCAGCCTGGCCCGCGCGAGGGGGTGGTGAGGCCAGCCCTGGCACCCCCTCGGCCTCTCCTTCCGCCTATATATTGCCCTTGGGACGAAAACCCTATGTACCCGATCAAAAATCCACGAAAGAGTCTGTAGCCGCCGTCATCTCCATCCCTAGATCGGGAGGGATCTGAAGCTCTTCCCGGCACCCTGTCGGAGAGGGGAATTCACCCTGGAGGCCTTCTTCATCACCATGCAAGCCTCCGGTGTGATGCATGAGTAGTTCATCCTTGGACTACAGATCCATGTAGTAGCTAGATGGCTGGTTCTCCTCCTTTGTGCTTTCATGTTTAGATCTTGTGAGCTCCGTTCATGATCAAGATCATCTATTTGTAATTCATACATGTTGTGTTTGCGGGGATCCGATGGATATTGAGATGCTATTTCAGATTGATTATTGATTCTATCATGTCTTTTTTATTTGAGATCTTGCATGCTTTCTGTTGTTAGTAGCTATCTTGGCCAAGTAGATGCTAGGAACTCCAAGAGTTAGTATTTATTCTGGATAGTGGGTTCATGCCTCTGGTAATCTAGGGAAGTGACAAAAATCTCTAAGGTACTAGATGTGTTGTTGCTACTAGGGAGAAAACAACAATCCTTTGTTCATAGAACAATCGTATTGTTTACTTTACACGCAGTTCGTAAAGCAATAATCTGTTGCTTGCAACTTAATACTGGAGGGGGTTCGGATGATAACCTGAAGGTGGATTATTAGTCATAGATGCAGTTGGATGGCGGTCTATGTATAATGTTGTAATGCCTAATCAAGTCTCAAAGGAGTCAAGATGACTAGTATATGCATGTATTGCTTTCTCGGTGTTTGTCAATTGTCCCGCTGTAATTTGTCCACCCAGCATGGTATCTATCTAAGGAGAGCCACCTCTAGTGAACTATGGATCCCGATCCTTTTCCTTTACATACAATCTATAAACTGTTTACTGCTTTGTTATTACTTTCTGCAAACTTTTACTTCTTTCCATTCGATACGTTTAATCCTTTGTTTTCCGCAAAATAGGTTGAGATTGACAACCTCATCGCAAGTTGGGGACAAAGTTCTGTGGTTGTGTTGTGCAGGTCTCCATGTTGCTACTAGCACCGGTAGTGCGCCCTGCCAAAGCTCAGCTAGTAACACCTTTGGGGTGTTTCTTGCTCCTACTGGTTCGATTAAACCTTTGTTTCATAACTGAGGGAAAACTTACTGCTGTGCTCATCATACCTTCATCTTGGGGTTCCCAACGAGCTCTACGTCGAAAGTCGAGCGCATCAAGATATTTTCTGGCGCCGTTGCCGGGGAGTCAAGGACATCTTCACAAGGGGAGTCCCTCATAACCAATCTCTTTACTTTGTTGTTTTTGTTTTGCTTAGTTTCTTTTGTTTTGTTTGCTTGTTTTGTTATCAAAAACACACAAAATATTAGTTTTACTTGTTTGCCTTCTTATTCAAAAACACAAAAAAATTAAGTCTCCTTTAGTTGTCACCCCTTCCTTAGCTCACCATGTTGATCCCTAAATTCACCTTGAAATACCTTTCAATTGGCAGTGCTCCTATAATTGGGAAAGACAATATTGAAGAATTCTTTAATCATGTTAGTAAGCATGAAGATACTGAGGATAGATCCCTTGCAGAACTTGCTTCAAACTATGAGATTGCTGCAGCTTCTTTAATTCACATGTTAAAAGCTAGGTTTGTTAATCTCAACCCCTTAATGCAAGTAATGTTTCTTAAGCTTAAGGAAATGGAAGACCCTGAAAAGAGGGATTTTATTCTAGAAACTTTGTTTAAGGAGTTATATGATGTTGCCAAGGAAGCTAGAAAAGTTTTTGAACGTTTCGATATGCTAGGCTCATGTGTAGATGTTGTTGGTACACGATAAAAGATGAACAAAACCGAACCTAATGGGGAGGAACCTAAGATACCAATACCCTTCAAACTAGTAGCAATACATGATGCCATAGAAAAGAATCTTGATTAGATTGTTCCTGCAAACCCTTTTCATGAGAGTAGTAAACCTAAGAGCATTGAGAGAGGATCCTCTAGAAATTATTTGGATGATATACCTTGCCTTGTTGAAAATATTTCTGGTATTGATCTTAATGCTTCTTCATTTGAGAACACTTGATTCTTTCTTTGCTTCTTATGCCTAACTTAAAGGCGTTAAAGAAAAGTACTTATTGGGAGATAACCCAAAAGTTTTAGATGAGTCTTGGAAGTTATTACCTCTGTAATAACCTCTCCTTATCCTTTTTATTTGCTTTTTGTGCCAAGAGTAACCTCTAATGAGAGAGAAGTAATGATTGGGAAAGTTGCTATCCCGAAACAGATTTCTGTGCTTCACCGTAAAAAATCGTGAGAGAGCTCTGTATGTCGGATTGAGCTGTAATGTTTTGTGCTTCTTCCTCAGGTTGTTTTTTTAACTTTCGTTAGTTCAACACATTTTTATTTGAGCAACAGAAGGTCTTCTAAAAAATTCGTCTTTACCTGCTGGTCTGTTTTGACAGATTTCTGCCATTTTCTGCATTTGCTTCTTGTTGGTCCCTTCTTGAGTTCTTTTGGGGAATTGAGCTTTTTGAGGGAAGTGCTACAGTAGCTAGTGTTCTAATGGAAGTTTATTTGGTGTTAGAACTGAACCTTGAGACTTATTTATCTTAAGTGCACTAATGTTGCTAATGAGATTGTGTTAAGTTTTGCATCAAGGAAAAATTTCAGGTGTATGGAAGGAATGAGTAATGAGATGAAGGATGGACTAAATATCAAGCTTTGGGATGCCACGCGTGTCACCCCAAGAAATATCCAAGAAGTACAAGCGTCAAATCTTGGGGATTCCCAAGGCATCCTCTTCTTCATCAATAAAAATCCCAGGTTTCTTCCAAACGCTTCATTTTTATTGTTTCATGCACAGTTGTGTTTTTCTTGGAGCGTCTTCTTTTTCGTTTTCGTTTTGGTTTTCGTTTTGTTTGTTTGCTTAGTTTGCTGAATAAATTGGTTGGAGCCCCTCTTTCATACATTGGTTTGCAAATAGTTTGGTTTGATTTGGAAAAGAGTAGGAAAGTTCATGCTTATGTGGTAAAAAGAGCTTGTTTTTGACTGTAGCCTATGCTTTGTCATGCCATGCTTGATATTGTTTTGGCTTTATGCTTAGTATTCTTTGCTGTAGCATGACTTGTTATAAACAATGGAGATTGCTTAATGTGCCTTGGATAAATCATGCGTTGTTTTAGCATATTAAAGCATAGTATAGTGGTATTCTCCTTTGATGGTTTATTTGGGTTGACTTGGCACATGCTCACACCATGTTATGACTATCTCAAGTCACCATAGCCTGTATGATCCTTTAGTTTTCAACTTGTAGTATCACTTTATGCTTTGATCAATGATGTTTTGTCGCTCTACATGATTATGGCTATTATTGCTCTTTTAGTTTGTCGCTCTGAGTCTTTTGCTAGCCTCCACAACAAAGTATGAGTTCCACTCATGCATCCAACTCCCTAAACCAAGTTATTCCAAAGAGTCCACCATACCTACCTATTAGCTTATGCTATTCCAAGTACATTCATGCTTTTGTTTACCTTCCACTTGTTATGAGAAAACTAGTGATTAAAGCTCTCACGAACTTGATGGCACACTTTACTTTACTTGCCCTTAATAAATTTGAACCATTGTGTCTTCTATGTTGTATATGCTTGCCCTTATTTGTTGGGAATTAGCAGAACCATGCTTTCATGGGGAACGCTTTCAACATTGCACTTGGTACTTGTACCTAGTTGATATCATGCTCTTTTGTATATGGATGTCGTCGGTGTGAAATGAAAGGGGAGCTTGTAAGTCCATGGAATTATTTATATGTGTTAGAGAAACGCCTGGGCCGCTGGTCTAATCCATGCTGACATGGTGGAAACCTGCAGCGTAACCATAATGAGTTGTCTATGAAGAATTCTTCTTATAAAAAAAAGATTCCTATATTGAGAAAAAAAAGAGAAAATAAAAAAAGAGATACTATGAAAAGAGGAAAGAGATAAAAAAGAACCATATTCCCATGGTAAATAAGAAGAATGCTGAGATGCTCGTTGTCTGCTTGTCTTGTCATTTTGATATGGGGATTCTTCCGTATCATCGGGCAAGGGGTACCCCGTTGGCGGTTCTCTATGATACACATGTACTTACGATGACAAGAACTTACCGGTGACTAAACTTGAGTAGCATGAGGAGCGGCCCTCGTATACAAGGGACATGAGATTTTTGACTTATACTTCGTCAAGCATGTACACCATAGTTTGTTCACTTTAACCTTGATCACTTCAAGATGCTTATGATAGGGGCAGTGAGAGCTGAAAGCTATAAGTACCATAATTTTTGGAAGCTCTTTATGAGACTTGAATCCCTACTTCCTTTTACAAAAGGCTTTTCTTCCACCATTATATTGAGTCTCCACCTTCTATCTTTATGCACCTACTTTGACAGCATAGTGGCCATTCTTAGTTCTATGTGCATTGTCTCAAGACTAGTTGATTGATGCATAACTTGTTATTGCTTGTTCTAAACTATTGTATCTAGTCACTCTTATGAACTTTGAAGGTGTCCTATGCATTTATATTTGCTACTCTATTGAGGGAAAAGCTGAATACTATTATGCTATGTTTTCTTTATGTGAAACAAACAAACGTCTTGCAAAGCATTGTTATTCATGAATCTTTTGTTTGTGCCTTTTCATGTTGCATCATAGTTTCTTTGCTTATTGCTAGAACTTTGTCTTTCATGTTATGATTGAAGTACTATGATCCTAGCTTTGAATATTTTACAAATACTTTGATCAAGTCTTTGATGGTGCATGTCACCTCAAAAATTATTCTTTCTTTTTATCACTTACCTACTCGAGGACGAGCAGGAGTTAAGCTTGGGGATGTTGATACATTGCAAATGTATCTATAATTTTTGATGTTCCATGCTTGGTTTAATCCACTTTCTTATGTTTTGTTCCAACTTTGGAGTACTTTTCATATGATTTCTTGGACTAACCTATTAACAAGAGCCACAATGCCAGTTGCCTGTTTTCTGCTGTTTTTGGTTCCAGGAAAGTCAGAAAATGAATATTCTCGGAATTGGACGGGACAAAAGCCAAAGTGCCTATTTTTCTGGAAGTGATCTAGTGCCAGAATACGAGACGAAGAAGGACCAGGGGGCCACCACACCACCTGGCCGCGCGGCCCAGCCTGGCCCATGCCAGGGGGTGGTGAGGCCAGCCCTGGCACCCCCTCGGCCTCTCCTTCCGCCTGTATATTGCCCTCGGGACGAAAACCCTAAGTACCCGATCAAAAATCCACGAAAGAGTCTGTAGCCGCCGTCATCTGCATCCCTAGATCGGGAGGGATCTGAAGCTCTTCCCGACACCCTGCCCGGAGAGGGGAATTCACCCTGGAGGCCTTCTTCATCACCATGCAAGCCACCGGTGTGATGCGTGAGTAGTTCATCCTTGGACTACGGATCCATGTAGTAGCTAGATGGCTGGTTCTCCTCCTTTGTGCTTTCATGTTTAGATCTTGTGAGCTCCGTTCATGATCAAGATCATATATTTGTAATTCATACATGTTGTGTTTGCGGGGATCCGATGGATATTGAGATGCTATTTCAGATTGATTATTGATTCTATCATGTCTTTTTTATTTGAGATCTTGCATGCTTTCTGTTGTTAGTAGCTATCTTGGCCAAGTAAATGCTAGCAACTCCAAGAGTTAGTATTTATGCTCGATAGTGGGTTCATGCCTCTAGTAATCTAGGGAAGTGACAGAAATCTCTAAGGTTCTAGATGTGTTGTTGCTACTAGGGAGAAAACAACAATCCTTTGTTCATAGAACAATCGTATTGTTTACTTTACACGCAGTTCGTAAAGCAATAATCTGTTGCTTGCAACTTAATACTGGAGGGGGTTCAGATGATAAGCTGAAGGTGGATTATTAGTCATAGATGCAGTTGGATGGCGGTCTATGTATAATGTTGTAATACCCAATCAAGTCTCAAAGGAGTCAAGATGATTAGTATATGCATGTATTGCTTTCTCGGTGTTTGTCAATTGCCCCGTTGTAATTTGTTCACCCAGCATGTTATCTATCTAAGGAGAGCCACCTCTAGTGAACTATGGATCCCGGTCCTTTTTCTTTACATACAATCTTTAAACTGTTTACTGCTTTGTGTTTACTTTCTACAAACTTTTACTTCTTTTCATTCGATACGTTTAATCCTTTGTTTTCTGCAAAACACGGTGAGATTGACAACCTCATCGCAAGTTGGGGACAAAGTTCTGTGGTTGTGTTGTGCAGGTCTCCACGTTGCTACTAGCACCGGTAGTGCGCCTGTCAAAGCTCAGCTAGTAACACCTTTGGGGTGTTTCCTTGCTCCTACTGGTTCGATTAAACCTTGGTTTCATAACTGAGGGAAAACTTACTGCTGTGCTCATCATACCTTCCTCTTGGGGTTCCGAACGAGCTCTACGTCGAAAGTCGAGCGTATCAGCCGCCGACTCAAGAGACTGCATGACAATGTTTTGTTTTGCATCTGTACTCAAATCAAGTTCAGGAATTCCTACAAAAAAAAATCAAAAGCAAGTCGTTAGTCTGCATACATCATGATTCTAATTGTATAAATTGAACTTCTAATTGTTATTATATTATTGTTACATTATAACGCAACATACCTTCGGTATTTGTAGTCAACCCACTCAACAGTACATAGATGTTTTCCATTTCGTTGAACATTCTATAGAACCACAGGTTGCGAATAATAGGCATGTCTTCTGCTGTAAATTCTGTGTAAGAATCCATAACTGTGGTTTCCATTTCTTATAGCATCATGAAGGTACCATCTTCACTGGGAATTTAATAAAATGTAATAATAAATTATCAATTAATTCTAAAACATAAATTGATATATCTAAATTTAAAAACAAGGGGAGCAGTTAGTGCTTACACATTGATATGTTTTGGCATATCACCAAACTCAACATTGAAGCTCATTAATTCTTCATGCTCTTGACTGAACCCAAGTAGCCATAAATTTTTAACATTGTTTACGACTTTGATAGCTATTGTTTGCAAAATATCATCGTCTGGATTTCTTCCTGAGTCTAGTATTCTCATCTTCCTTGATACGAAATTAATTATAAATAAGAAGTAGTGATTTTTCACTTGATTCTTATATGCATACGTGGCGTCTGGTATAGTAATCATTACCTATAAAAATGATAGGTATCATTACTAATTATGTAATATGTAAACAATTTAATGTAAAATTTCTGAAATATATTACTTGATGATTATTCACTATTGTTTGGAAAAATTCAACTTACGAAATTATATGCGGGTAACGTATATTCTACTAGAGCCGAAAATAGATTCCTTGTCCTTTGTAGAATTTGGTTGATATCAGTAGTCAAAAATACCTGTAACAAGCTTACATTGTTTACTATCATTTAAAGAATTGGAAAAAAGTTTATTTTTTTATTTTTTGCATGAACAACAAGGTTATGTTGAAATATATGTAAACATATTTATTAACATTATATATGATATACTAGTTTTTTGAGCTTACCCCTATGTTAGGACCAAAATATTTCGTTCCTTGTTCTGCTTTAGAAATTGCAAGATAATCTACAGCAAAATCGAGAACATTTTTTTCTGTAGTTCCTCTATCACGGAATGAATCTAAATTTCTCCTGCAGTTACTATCTTTCCTCCTTTTCTTCTTATAAAAATATATGATCTACATGAATTATTGTGAATAAGTTAGTTTGATAATAAATTTCAGTATATTATAGCAATACTAATATATGTTAGATTACTATATATAATTTTTTCTTGAAAAAATTGCATTTGCGGTTTTTCTGCTGTGTGGAATCTCAACATCATACTGTGTAACTTTTGACTAGTAATCCGCCAGTCTTCGTGTGCTTCCTCCTCTGCAACTTTGTGATAAACTGTGTTATTTCATTTACGTAGGATTATAATTTTTTCCTTATTACTGTTTTTGTTTGTAAAAATCACCTTGGTTGAAAGACGCCTCATTGCGAACAGGTACTATGGCACCAGGTTGTTCGTACTGTTGTTTGCCTGTTCCATGAGTAGCAACATATTAGTATCATCATGGTTATTTGTAATAACAATCTTGACAGCCATTCATTTTTTAAAATGTTTTTTTCAGTTATTCACAGGTAAACCTTTTTTTTACAAAATATCTTTTCACTATAACTGTACTTACCTTCTTGGAGATTACAACCATGTAAATCTATAGAAGCATTGCCGTCAGTAATCCAACTATCTACTTCAGCATCAAGGTCTGAGTTTGCTATGTTCTTACCGTCGTCTATGCAGGTTTCCTGGTTAAATTATACATTTAAAAGTGATCAGATAACATAATATAATGTTTATAAATATACGTAGAAATAAAAAGAATAAATATCGTTGGTAAGATCTAAAGGATAGATAACCTGTTGGTATGGCATGGTTTCATTAAATTGAACTCCCTGCCAATTCAATTGATCCATATTATCAACGGCGTTGAAATCTTTCATGCCATCGATAATTATCATTTCTTCATCTGGCGTTGAGTTATTTTCAAAAGAAGATGCTTCTGGTTCTGCTTGATGTTCAGGTGTGGGATTCTTTTCATTGTCATATGGTAGTCTATCATCAGGATTCCTCATTGCTTCATCTTGTATAATATTATTATCCATGTTGCATAAGTCATCTTCTTTTTCTTCATTGTGTCTTTCCTGCTCAGCTAGATTACCATCCGTGTTGTCGTCAATCTTTTGCTCCACAAATGTAATAGGTGTTACAACTGCATTTGACGCAGTGTTTGCAGGTGTTGGTATTTGCAATGTGTTAATAACAATTTGTGCATGCGTCAATTCATCCAAAACATCACCCTTCGTTGAATACTCATCATCAATTGATGTTTGATTTTCTTCTTATTCTGTCGGCTGCTCAGTTTCTGTTTCGTTGACTTCAACATCCTGCTCCTAGTCCCGTGTGCTCCCTGAATCAATTTGTACCTCAGTCACGAATTGATGAACTTCATCTTTAGCGCGTTGAAGTTCATCGTTGTAATCTTGAATCTGAATATCAGTAATCCCCTCTATTAAATCATCATGACATGCATTTGTATCTGCTTTACCATAACAAACATTTTTTTGTCGTAATCTCAGGTGTAATTATTGTATCACTGGGATCATTCATTCTCTAGTTGATGTCTTCTTTCATTCCTTCGTCAACAAGTGCTTTTGACTGCTCACTGATAAGTTCAGCAACTTCTGTGCCAGGTTTACTTGATGATGGTACGGTGGTGTCTTCAGCATGTGAGGTGGAATTATCTTTAGTGTTTTGCTCGACAGACCCAACAAGTGTTGTAACTGCAGACGCTGCAGTGTTTGCAGTTACTGGTATTTGAGTTGTTTTAATAACATTTGATGCATCCGACAGTTCTTCCAGATGATCACTTGTCATTGAATATTTAGCGTTGGTATTGGTTTTGTCTTCTACTTGTCCTGCCTGCTTCTCTACTCCTATTTCATCGTGTTCCACATTATGATCCTGGTTCCTTGTGGTTGTAACTGAAACTGTGCATAACTGAGGCATGCAGACATCAACTTTATCATTACCATATTCAAGTTGTCTCTCATTGTTAACAACCTCCATGATGTCTGTCAGATCTATATCATATACATTTGTATCTGTTGTACCAGAACAAGGCATGTTGTTTGCCGCAATCTCATGTGTAATTTGAGTTGTACTAGCATCATTCATTCTCTGGTCGCTATATTCTTTTTTCCATCGTCCACAACTTCTGTAGCTCCTTTACTTAATTCCGTTGTCTGATCATTGATCAATTCATTGATGTCTGTGCCAGGTGTACTCAATGATGGTATGGCGGTGTCTTCAGCATGTATGACAGGGTGCTCCTCACCTGAATCTGCTTCTGGTTTAGATGAAGAGGGTTCAGTAGATTCTTTTAGCACCACCTTCTTTGGTTTATCTGCTTCGTCCACTTCCTCCATTTGGTCCATGTTTGCCAGAACTTGTTCATACTCTGCATTGTGTATGATGATGTTTGATATGGCCATTTCCTTCTCCTTGGCCATAATATTGTTCTTTTCCACGAGGTCAACCTTCACAATCCTTAATCTAGCTAGAGATACTTCCAGATCCTCCTTTCTTGACCGAACAATCTCATTGAGCTTACCAATCTCCTCTTGGTTAGATGCTTCATCATCTATGTTTTGTATTAATGGAGTGTTGTTACCAATTATATTTATGGTTTTGGTTAAAACGATATTTGCTGTTTCAAAACCTGCGGCAGCATCTGAGCTTTGAGAAACCATTAGGCAAGTAGTGTTGACACATCTAATTAAGTCTAAAAGTTGATAATCACTTCTTGCCTGCCGTATAAATTAATTAAATAAACACAGCCAGATGGTATGTTCTTTATCGTAGGTGTTTTGTTGCATTAGTGTAGATTTTTTGGTAGTAGTGATTAATTTTTGTTGACTTGGATAATTAACATAGTTTAAATTTATTTGACTCAAAACGAACCGAAAAAATTCTTAGATGAAGATATAAACATGATTTTTATAATAAATACAACTTACCCTAAGGCTTCCGTAGCTTCTAGTGTCACTGCTCCAGTCATCTGATCTGATTTCCTCCAAATATTCCAATTTGAGGTGACCAACTCTTGGTGCAAGGTTAGTCATGTTTGCTTTCTTGTGTGCACGAGTGTCCAAATAATAGATCAGAGGCAATATTGCTAGACCCTCAGCTATGTTTTTATTTTCCTTCTTATTTTAGTATTTTCTCAGTCCCCTCCTTAGCTCATCAAGGAGAACTTTACAGAGGTTCATCTGCTGAATTTTCTTGATATCGAGATCCATGACCATACTAGCCTCCCATCATATACGTTCATTACTCGTTGTGCACGTTGTCTTGATGAAGAACACAAGAAATATGAGCTCTATTGCCAGATGTGATGTTCCACCATTCTTCACATGATCGTAAAGCTTACTCGGTATAATGTTATCTGCCTCACTCAAACTGAGCTGTTGTTTCAGCCACCGCAAAGCTTTTGTATCACGGTCACTTGAAGGTCATGGAGCATCAAACATATTCTTCTTTGGGAAACCATAAATTGCTTGCACCACATCTTCTGTTATTTCAAGCTCTTCCCCTTGTTCAAAAACAATTGTTAGAGAACCAGGTCTGAATTTAGTGTATAGCCATAGCATCATCTTCTTGGAAATGTTGCCGTTCAATTTGAAATCAACTACGAAACCACAGCCATGATTCCTCAAATAAATCTTCTATTTATTTGTTACATAGTTTTCCAGAAAGGTTTGTAATTTTGAAAGTGACCCTCTCACTATGATCTCACCATCCTTCATGTCTGCTAGTTCTTTGTGAACTGTGTCACGTTTTTACTTCTTGAAACTAGGTTTATCTATGAAAGCTTGAGTAGCATTAGGATTTTCTTGAGTACTAGACCCAGCTTCTATGTTTTCATCCATACTGTTGTGTTTCCTCTTGGTTAATCGCCGTGTTCCATGAGATGAACAAATACTCAACTACAGAAGTTTATGTTGAAAAAATTAAATCATGCATTATAATTTATATTTTACACTATGATGTTATTTAAAAATAATAATAACAGAGCAACAGTTAAACACATACGTAATTTAAATTACTAGAATCAAGTGAATAAATTAAAAGATGTATAGTCAGCAAAGAGCTCATGAATCAAGAAGAATCAACTAGTACGAAATCAACACAGGTAAACAAAATTCCTGGTAGTGCATTTCAGTTACTAAATTGGTGCAGCAAAGGTGTAAACTTTCCCACCAAAATTTGAACTGTTAATCTGTGTACTCAGTAGAGGAGTAGTTCATTGAAGTTATAATTGGCAGTTCTTATCTGAAAACTATGTCATTGTTTCGAATTTCAACCATGTTGTTGAGAATTTTTTTACTTCACTACGGACATTAAAAACAATAAATCGAAAGAAACCCTAGATTAGTTTGATTAGTGGTTTTCTTACTCGTGGTTTGTTATTCTCAAAATTGTTCAAACCATGTGCGCTGGCCATTTTTTCATATATGCTTCACTCTAAACTATGGCCAGAAATAATCAAAATACGTGCATTGAACCTTCGTGACCGCGATTTTCGTCAGCCATGAAATCGATGAATAAGTGTTTTGGGGATGAAAATTCCAGGAACCTTCTGTGGGCGATTTCGATCCGCGTTATATCTATCCTTTTCCCCCTGAGAAAACCCTAATAAAACTTCAATTAGTGCTCGTAAAATTGTGTCCAAACTAAATGGAGAACGAGAGGAAAATACTTCGTGAAATTTCGGACAACACCAGGCCGAATCTGGGATGAGAATAGAGAATATGTGATACATGTCTTGTCGCCGTACCGCCAGTCAAGAATCTAGAGTAGCAGTAGTCCTTAGCACTGGTGAAGCTTTTCGCTGCCAAGGAGTTGCCGCTGTTGCTTGCCCCCGTGCAGTTAGGGTGGAGGAAGAGAGAGAAAGTGTAGCAGTGTCAGAGAAGAAGAGGAAAAAAGAGTAACAGTGTAATCATAGCCGTCCGCTGGGATGTATTGCTGTATGGACGTGTGTTAACCGTCAGCGGGTTGACGCCACGTAGTTTACATATGAGCCCAACTAAAGAGCACTGCCTCTTGATGCGAAGGTACACTGCTTGGAGATTGCTAAGTAATAGAATATATTCTCACACTTGACAAATGCAACATATAGTTCTTCATGATCTACTGAAGTTTAGTGCTGTGTAACAAAGACACGTATATCAATTTATTTTATCGATATTCACCACAGTGCAATAGTAGTACTAGAGGCAGTGCAAACAAACAACAGCGAAACAACTATATTAAAACGAAATAGGTAGGGCAATTAGTGTTCACATTGCAGTTCACCCACGTTGAATGGTTGAATAATTACTTGCCACCTGGAAACTGAATTTCACCGCAGTCGCTTGTTTTTTGTGTGTGTTTTTACGTTATGTGACTAGTGTTGTAGGACACCTAAGTTTTGTTATTATCTTTATCAGTTATACAAGATTACCAGGAAACAATACTTTTAAAAATGGCTGTGCAATGTTTTGTGATTGCCAGCAAAATAGATAGATTCTACCTAATCAAAAATTGTCAGGACTGAATGCAGAGCTATTGTACTATTTGAGAGCAGTGCAAACAAAATTAAGCGAACCTCAATCTTAATAATTCCACTACATTATTTTGTGTCTGACAGAAATATAATAAGAAATATATCTTTTAGTCCATATTACAAGCAGGAGGATATAACTGAAACTGGCAGCGCATAAAGCCATAAGAGAACCAACTATATTAGAATATCAAAAAACATTGAAATTCATGCTCAGACGGAAGTTCAGTTAACCTAATTGTCGGAGAAAACAATATATTGCACGTGAATATTGTAGCAATATTAAACACAGTGCGATAGAACGTTCATAAGCAGTGCAAATAACTATACGCTAACAAAGTTAAGTATTATAACAATAGCAGTGCATTGTCTGTTAATAAGGCAGTTATATGGTACAGAAGAAAAGAATGCCCTTTAGCAGCTCATCATAAGCAAAATGGACATTCTGCACTCCGTGAGCATAGTTACATTTCTATAGGCAGTTGGATGGAATAACCACGGGCAGTGCAAATAACGATTAGAGAAGAAATCATTAAAAAATGCAAAAAAAGGTACTCGGTCACAAGGCAGTGCACATCTATAAGAGCAGTGCATTATGTGTTTTGAAAGAAGTAGTATTTTTTAGTATAGAAATTTATTAATCACCTTGTTCGATGCATTATAGACCCTGTGCACTGCGTGAGCAAAGTAATATATATGGTTACGTCAAGAGTATATGCAGTCTTGTATTTGTTCACAAGGCAGTGCTTAGGTTCGCAGTCAGCTACGTCTATAGGAAGCAGCTAGCAATTTAAAGATCTCGAAAGTGATCGGTCCAAAAGCAATAATAAAAAGGAAGGCACAAGCAGTTTAAAAATCCCCAGAAAAGGACATGGCCGTCTACAATGGTATTTGACTGGATAAGTTCAAGAACCAAGGCAAGTTTTAAATTTCATAACATTTAAAATATTACAATTAGGATTGCCCAAATAGTTTGCTCTACATACATGTTATAAAAAATGATTGCTAACAATGTTTCTTTATTTTATGCAGGAGAAGCAGCAGGATCAGGTCATGATACAAATATTGTTTTATAGCAGACAGAATCAGAATTAAAAATTCACTCATAATAAATGTAAGAAATTATAGAGCAGATTTTGTATTCTTATCAACTTATCATAAAGTTATAGAGGAAAGTGTTTTGTATCATGGCATCACTTGTTATTTACTGGTATAAAAAGGATAAATTGATGACAACCATATATACCATTACACCGGTTTTGCAAATAAGATAAAAACATTAGACACAATAGCCATGAAACTCTAGAACAATCTACTGTACTTCGAAAGAATAGTTTTGTACCGGATATTCAATGGAACAATGCTTTAAAAAAAAGAATTGCACTATATATATAGCATACAAACTTAACAACTAGAAATATTTTATTTAACAAAAAAAGTAGAACATTTACATATTATTATTTTTAAATAATTTACATATTATTCTTACAGGCTATAAGATAGACCACTCGTACACCTATGCAATCACAATATAATAGAAGAATTTGGGAATTAAAAAATAAACAAGGAACCAGGGCAGTACATAACTAACTATCGGATTTGAACCGATGACCCTCGCATTACAAATGCGATGCTCTAACCTCGCTGGCAGTACATGAATTGCATTAAAATACATCAGGATAAAACAAAATAAAGCAGTGCATAATCCTTTAGAGAAGCAGTGCTATGCTTCAAACAACAATGGGCCTGTGAATTGTATTAGTGAGCTTTTCTTGTCTGGAAGCAGTAGTTTTATGGTTGCAAACTCTTGAGGTATCGTATGGACAATTTCGTAGTGGGCCTTAATTTTTATAACTACTAGCACGATTTGCACGATCGGTTGGTTATAAGGATACGAGGAGTCGTGGAAGCGGAGGAGGCAAGTTGAAACAAGATCGCAGCAGTTCATCATTAACACCGACGAAACTCAAAAAACCCAAGGTGCCTCTCGAGCGTTGAATTATTGATTCCTTTTCTATTCCATCACATGTTCTTAATAGATTCATCATTGTTCCCTATAGCGAGGAATCACAGATTCAAGGCGTGGTACCAGACATCTTCGTCCCAGACATGATGGACGACGGGCTTCAGACCACAAAGACTCATAGCATTACTGTTCATAGAATGACGGTTCTTACCGTGGATTACACCAACGAGGAATCAACGCTGAACAGAATCCTCTCCATGTACGAGGCTTGGCTTGAAGAGGTTTGTGCCCATCCAACTTACCGTATGATTCTATTAAAACGAGTGTCATATGAATTATGCATGACTACAACACAAATGAATTCAAGGTAGTTTGATTCGTATAAAATAGTTTACCATATTAATTTGAACTAGTTTTTCCTGACAAGTCCTTTTCACTAGTTTAGATACGAATCAAACATCAACCCATACATATTTTATCAAAATCCCTTGATTTTCTAACGGTAGAAACAAATATACTATGTATCATATGAATCTATACATGATTAGAGTGGATATAGGAAATGCATTCCTACATTATCAATACTCCTACGTCTTTCATGTCATAAGAACCAATAATACGTAGGAGTATTCATAATGTAGGAATGCATTTCCTATATCCACTATGTAGGAGTATTCATACGTAGAAGTTCTGAACCAGACTACATTATCCTTCTAGTGTTCATTTCACCAGACTCTGGTACTAATAATCACATTTCATTTGACACCAGGATAAGAGCAGGTACGTTGGACTAGACATTGAATATACTGCTCAAGTAAGTGAAAAAACCATCGCCGTCGTACAACTCACCGTGAGAGAGCACGTCCTAGTTTATCATTATGCTAGGGCCACGAAAAAATGCCAGGCACTCTGTGATTTTTTCAAGGAAAAACAGATCACCTTCATTAGCGTCGACAAGAGGATTGATTCAAAGATGTTGATGAAAGAAAAGTTTTTCATCCCTGAAGAGTACCATGTAGACATACAAGGAATATTCAATACATTCCAAGGTGACAATTACAGGTATCGCATGGCTAGTATTGCATCAGTACTCATTGATTCATCATACAGTGAGATGAAGATAGCAGCAAGTGACTCAGAAATGCATAACAAATGGGAGTGGAAGCCAATGCTAATGGAGAATCTGCATTACTTAGCAAAAGATGGGTATGTAAAATACGAGTTGTACAAGAGAATAACATTCAGCAGCTACTACCTCAGTTTAGGAAGACAAATTCTCAATGATAGGCTGTATACCGGGTGTAAAGGAGGTAAAGGATATAAGTCATACACACGTTTTTTGGAGGCAGGTCCATCAGCTGATAACAATAATAAGTGGGACGACAAATACACGATGTGAAACAAGATGAGGTCAAGTAGAATACTTACATTCAGTCGTCCCCACCTCTCTTTGTCAATGACATCCGCTTTCAATACAGCAAGTAGATCTGATTTGTCCAGATATTTGATTCTTGGTGTTTCTTTTGTCATAAGTAATTTTCTGCACTTGAGCGAATCCAGGTATATTATTAGAGGAAGGACTGCGCAACCTTCGGCAACACTTTGATTCATATCATCAACATGAAACTTTATTGCTGCCCTCTTGATCTCGTCAATTACAAGCTGGCAAAAGTCCATTTTTCCAGAATTCTCGATATCAAGGCTTTTCACTACCCCAACTTCCCGGCTAATGTGGTTGTTTAAACCTGGACATATAAGCTTTGTGCAGATTACAAGTATTATGCATTTCATTGTAAACTTGTCTGTTGCACCCTTTTTGATATGACGGGTCACGTCTTGCACCGTTGCAGTGTCCCACTCTCCCAAACCCAATTTCTTCTTAAGCCACAGTAAAGCAAAGGTATCGCCAGCTTCTGAAGGCCGAGGCGTCTTTATAATGTCGTTGGGTAGACCAAGGGCAGAATGCACTACATCTGCCGTCAGAGCTATAGTCCTACCACCGGCAAACTCCATTTTCAGAGTTTCTACATCAATCTTCTTGTATAGCTTAATAATCAGGGGCCTACTAATGTTTGAATCCAGCTTGTATTCCAGGATGAAACCCCGGCCAATCTTCATGAGCTCTACTTTTTGGAGATCGTTCAGATCATGTTTAATCAATCTGTTGAGCTCTTTGAGAGAGCACCTTACTGTGTAATTTGATCCAGTCCTACTACGGGGCTTCTTCTTGTCCCTTGTATATTTTTCAATTGCCATCAGTTGATTCTTGGACATATCCTGGTAGTTTACAGAAAAAACGTATCAAATATTCATAAACTTATTTCTAAATTTCTTAGTGCAGATTATAGTCTCGATTAAGGAATATGACATGCATTAACATTACGTAAGCTTACCATGACAATATTATTCTGGTTGTTCGGACTGCCATGTTGTTCTCCACCAAGCTTTCGTTTCTTCTTACATACACCGTCTTTGATGTTTGAACCTATTTTGCGTTTCTTTTTCAGCTCCAGCTTTATTTTGTAATTCTCAATCTTCCAGTTAAGTTCATTTCTGACACATAAAACTCATCGTCAGTATGTGCCATACCGTCGGAAGATTCTCCATCGCTTGCATTGCAAGAGCTCATTTTCCCTGGTGGAAGAGATATACCAATCTTATTTCACGTTATAATTTTTGAACCAACCACCTGAAGCACTTCAATTCGACGTGCTTAACTTAAACTTTAAATTATAACTACACCTAGCTGTACAGTGTAACATCAAGTTGCAGAATAGGACAGGTGCAGGTGTAGGTGCAAGTAGTTATAAAATTATGCATGCAATAAAAACTGAGAAAAAAATTAAACTAACCAGAACGCATTACTAATCATTCATTGAATATCGGAATTGACTTGAAGTAACAGTAAAATATAATTTACTAAAGCTGATCCTACTTGTGAAAAATATTGTGTATGTTGTCCGAGTGCATAATAAATATATATTTTACTTACCGTACGATTTATGCAACATGATTTCTCATGAAAAAATATGATGTAGTAACGAAATTCTCCCTCCGTTTCAAATATAAGATGTTTTGGCTTTATGACATGAGTGTATCTAGACCCCTTTTAGTATCCATGTTCACTCCACACCTTGATGAACCCACACACTAAAAGAAGTCTAGATACACTTCATTCACAAAGCTAAAACATCTTATATTTTGAAACGGAGGAAGTATTAGATATAGAAAGCTAGGGTTTCGATATTTAAATTTTACTAACCTATTCCCTCCGTCCTAAAAAGGATATCAAAAGTTTGTTTGAATTTGGATGTATCTATATACTCCCTCCAATCCAAATTAATTGACTTGGATTTAAATAGATTCGGTTGTATCTGGTACTAAAACATGTCTAGGTTCATCCGAATATTGACAAATCCAAGTCAATTAATTTGGATCGGAGGGAGTACTAAATACTGTCTACAATCGTATTTCACTGAAACAAACTTGAAAAACTAATTTAAACTATAATAGTCTTTCAATTTATCGTGGACTTGATCTCAATACCAAGGTTTCCATAGTATGGACGACGAATCATTGATTCTACAAGGAAATCTTTGCTATCAAGTAAGAGCGGTAAGTTCTTCGCAACTTAGTAGTAGCAGGGATGATCTCGAATCCTTATCAATGGGGATGTTTTGTTAAGTTGCTATAGAGAATCCTTACCTTGGAAAGAGGACGGCGCTGACGGTTCCTTCTGCTGCGGAAGAGTTGCTTCTCTTCTGGGGATGGGACCAAGTAAGAGCGGCAAGTTCTTCGCAATTGAGTAGTAGCAGGGATGATCTCGAATCCTTATCAATGGAGATGTTTTGTTAAGTTGCTATAGAGAATCCTTACCTCGGAACGAGGACGGCGCCACCGGTTCCTCCTGCTGCAGATTTTCCGCAATCTGCGGAATAGTTGTTTCTCTTCTGATGATGGATAGTACAGGAAGCAGATGAAGGCTAATTAGATACAATAATGGAGAACCGTGTCTCTCGTCGTCCATAATAACTGTTGTAATGCCTGATTTTATTAAGATTTCTCAAGGGCAGTGCAAATCTTTTTTTAAAGGGCAGTTCAATAGTAAACTAGTTGGCAGAACAATGATTCATGGGCAATGCATCTTTGTGTGTATGGCATTATAATGTCAGTACCACGATGCACCCAACGAGCAGTGCATGGTTGATATTCGAGCTGTACATCATAGTGTATATAGCAGGTGGTATTGAATTGTACGTCTAGTACACTGCCATTTCATATTATCTTTCACCAAGCAGTGCACATTAGGTGCAAAACGAAAAGGTTGAACCAAGACCCAACATGTCAGAAGTATACATGGATACAAATAACGTTCAACAGTGCATACTACGTACACGGGCAGTGCACCTCGCTGCGCATAGCTGATGGGGTGCATTCCACAGTTATTGAACTGCCATAGAATCTTGACTTGCACTGTGCGTACAACACTTTATGAAGCATTTAGAAGACAGTTCATATATACTTCATTGGCAGTGCATACCTGTCTTTAACCACATTGTACTAGTATTATCCTGAAGCGCTCCAAATTTGTTCGTTTTTTACGTGATTGCATATTGCTTTTAATTGAAAATAATGAATTTCCATTAATGATTAACGCTGGTCAAGAATTGTACTGAATACTAGTTGTTTATTCGTCTGAATGAAGTGATGTGCAGTATAGATGACAGTCCTATATTTATAGTATAGACAGTGCATGCATTAGTACGTTTTTCCGCTAATAAACTACTTTTTATTTCTCACAACCTGTGCACTGCTCGGTGCAAGATAATATGAAAGGGCATTCCCACTTGCTATGTACATTGAGATGCACTGCATGAATACAAATCATGCACTGCTCGTTGAGTACTTCATGATGATGTCATTATAATGCCATGCACATGAGATGCACTGCCCTAAAGCTGTAGATGAATTGCCCCAAAAATGCTTTGTAAACTGCTGTCAAAACAAATTTATAAATTTAATGATTCGACAGTGGTCTGAAATTTTAAATGTTACTAATCCCTATTACAATTAATTCGGACTATTTTTTGGAGTGCCAACAATTCCATCGATAAATTTCTAGTCATGCCGGAAACGCACGTCAGGAATTTGTTTCTGAATGAAGCGGCATTATTCATCATATTCATCACTCCTGCGAATTAAACAAAAAACAAATAAAACTTCACTGAATGATTATAGACACTGAATAAATAGTTATTATTTTGGTGCAATTATAGAAGTACATACATCTATATTGATTGACAAGCTCCTTAATCTTTCTTGTGTACTTTTCATTGAACTTTGACAAAACCATGTCAAATGTCAGTTGTTCCCACAAGGCTTTAGTATCAGTCTATACAAATAAAAGTTCATATCAAATAAATTTTAATTTAGTGTTGTTTTATACTAGTGCAAGTATTAAATTAAGTCTTCCTCGAAATTATACTTACAGACTGGAACCAATGGTCAACAACACCATCATAAGATTTGAGCAACCTCAGCAAACCTACTCCGTTGTCTTTCCTACTTATTTCATAGACAGGCCCATATTTCAGTTGCTTGTTTGATATATAACTTTTAATAGGGCAAGGATCACGCAGTGTTTACGATACTTAACTGGTTTTCATTGTCAGATATCCAGTGAACAGGTGTGGTTCTCATATTTCGAAATTCAACCCTATACGAAAAACTGTATGCTTCTTCAAACGCAAACTTAAAGTTCTTTATCACAATGGCTGCTTCCTCTTCAACAGTCTCGTTCATGACGTTCGAACAAACAATATCATATTTCCGACCTTGAAGGTCAGCAATCACGGCATACCACACATCATTTGGCCGTAGAGGTATGATGATCTAAACAAAAAAAGACGAAACAATTGGCTTGCAGATATAAAAACAATGTCACTAGAAAATAACGTAGACACAAAAATTTAAAAATTACCATTGATACATTCGCCAGGTTCCATCCAGTGTGATTCTCTGATAAGTATCATTTGAACGATCTTGGATTAAATTCTGGCCCTGTGAGCAAAATCTAATAACATAATTTTTTAGAAAAAACCAAACCAGTTAGTAGATATCATAATTTCTGTGTTCATGGATCGATGTATGGGTGTTCAGTCGCACGTGAAAACATGTATAGATAGAACGAGTGTTACTAAAAAAACTTTGTAACTGCGCTTACCGCATCTTTATGCATCATGATGTACCTGGTTGGGAACAATTCATGATTTTGTTGATTATTATCTAGGTTGTGTTTCTGTTCTGTCATGACCAGCATTGCCATATAGTTCATTACGTGTGAATTCACACTTCCATAAACCTGCATTGATAAACCAAACACTCTCTGGCAAGCCCATTTCTTCCTGCACAGAACCACCTTGTCGCTGGTAGAATACAGAAAAAATAGAATCGAAATACTCCATTATTACAATACGATGAAAACAATTAAATATATTTTCATAGTAAAGTATGCGAGAAAAAATGTTACCTTCTCGCCTTTTGATTCGGAGTGGTCTCTACTATGAATTCAAATAAAGCTACTTCAACATCTTTTGATTGTTTCACAGCAGGATATGGAATTCAGCGGCGATTAATGCATGTTCTTGTTTCAGCATTGTCAGCATGGTTTGTTTGCATACCTGATCCAATGCTTGGTATGGATGCTAATGCAAAAGAGACATGTCTTCTGCAAGCTTCCTGCTCAAATGATGGTCCAACGGTGCGGAATGATACATTATTATGCTGTAGTCTAGGGTCTCGAGAGTTTTCTCGTTCATGACAGCTTCTTGTGTAGCTGGGTTGTTGGTTTCGAGTATTTCTCAAAATTGAGCTAGGAATACTCGAGGATATTGTATTTTCGCTGTATATTTGACTGCTGGCAATGTTACGCCGAGGACTGTAAGCTTGGTGCATTAGTCTTACAAAGTAACTACTTCCTGGTAGTTGGCTCTGAGATACTGCCATCCTAGTAGTAGTATGCGTTGCCTCGTATTGCTGTTCCATTTGTATGCGCGAACACGAATTTGAATACTGACTTGATGTATGAAAATCTCTGTGATTTGTATGTCCTAGATTTTCAGAGTCATGGTCTTGCAATGTTGTTCTTGAGTTTGTTCCGCTTCCTCCGTCTTGCTCTATGAAGCCACGTCCATCCATTGATTTGTCCTGTTCTGTAGTCTTATCTGATCTTGTTGTCTCTGTAGACCTTCTGTTGTTCAACATGTTAGGCCCTTGTGTGGATGCCTGCTGCACAACATGCTGCCATTGCACATATTTCTCTCCTGATCCAGCATTCCAATAGAAAGTTGGATGGCAGGCTGTGCTACTGTTTGACTTGTTAATAGTATCGACCAAACATTGCGCGTGTTTAGCAGAGATGTTTTCACTGCGAGGGATGTTGCTGACTCTTGGTATCTGAATTTGAAAATAGGAGTTGTCGTATCGTTATACCTTTTCCTGTTATCAGTGGTTTCATTTGTAAGTGAATCTCTAATGCTGGAATTGATTCCTCTAGATAAATGATCATTAATTGAACCTCTTATGCTAGAATTGGTTTCTCCAGAGAAATTTTTCGTGGCAGAAGCTCCACTAATTGGTGTATAATTTTTGGCAGACTGTTGAAGCTGCACAGAATGGGAGAATGTTCTCGCATCGCCATTGTCATTGCCTAGGTTTATATTTTTCAGTGTCATAGACATGTCTGCCACTGACGTGTTGCCACTTATTGATATAGAACCATATGCATCATAATTATCAGAGACTTGTCCGTCGTGCTGAATACCAGATGAATGCACATTTGCAGATGCTGGTCCGTATGTTTTATTTGACAGACAGTTAAGTTATGTTGGATTAGCTTCTATTTCAGGCTGGGCTGCTGAAGTGATAACAGGTTTTTCTTTCACTCTCTGCGTAAGGTCAGCCAGATCTGAAACTTCTGTCCAAAATTTATCATTTCCTTCCCAGAAAGAAAACGAATCATCACTGTTATCTTCTATCTTCTGTTTCTTTGAAATGCGATCATCAGAAACAAGATCAAACTCAAATTGCAGTGATCTCACAACCACCCGTTTTTCACCGAGATAGTTCGAGTTCTGTAAGAGCTGAAATGTATCTGTACCATTTGCAGCAGGCTACCTCTCTTCTTCTTGATCACTTGCATGATGACTTGGTCCTGCTTCTGCACTTGGGATGCAAAGGCTTGCATTCAAGCGGTTGAAAACATCCGGACCAGGCACAGGGACATGTTGTGGGCTCGAAATTTGTAGCTGTCTTTCGTAATTTCCAATATCTAGGTTTGGCATGGGAACCGTAACTGGGTTAGTAATGTCAGACGATGCAGCATGCACCAAACCAGCAACTTCTGCACCGACCTGTACCTTAAGGTGGTTCAAGACCATCTTTTAAGCATCACGAAATGTATGTTCAGAACCAGGCAGTCTCTCATCAAAATTATCTTGTGCGCAATGAATTGCTGACTCAGAATGTAAAAAATGGCTATGATCAAAACCACGTGTTTGCACCTAAATTCTTGATATGTCTTCATTGTCAAATGTATTTGACACGCCATTGGAAACAGCCAACATGGCAATCTGTGCATTAGTTCTGTTCCATTGAGATGCTGCTTCTGACACATGAACTGTATCTGCAGTGTCCACCTCGTTCCTTGCATGCTCTGTACACCTTGTTCCTGACGAAAGCTCTGCCCAAGATTCATTATCAGTACATGTAATGGAAGTCGCTGTACATACTGTACTAGTGTTGCCCTGAACAATAAATGTATGAACTTGCTGATTTTCGACTGAAGTTGCACTTGTTGCTACACAATTTGTAGTTGTAGCAGGCTTAGCGATTATCCTGGTACCAGAACCCTGACCTGCATATTCTATGACAGATTGCATGGATTGCGTTGAATTTGCGACAGGAATTATCACTTCATCTGATCACAGGACGTCATCAGTAGCACTACAATTTGTTGGTTCAGAGTTCATCTTTGGTAATTGTTCAATTCTGGACAAATTATCACGTGTCGGTAACATATGTACTAGGGCCTTGCAACAAGATTGCAACTCCTGCATATATTTCATATTTTCAAGGGATCCATAACTTTGGTTCGCAAAAGTTAACTTGGCAAGCAGCTCACAGTCTTCTGCTAGCCTTCTACATACAGATGTTAGCCCATATGTTGATTTATCCAGCACACTGCCTTTGTCTTCAACATCACGCTCATTATCTTCTCTTGCGCATAGGGACCCTTGAGGTGTAGAGTACATACCCCTGTTCTCATGATTGAGCATAGATATTCTAGAAATCTTTCTAATATTGCTCTTCATATTGAGATTCATCGCAGACAACATGTTAGCATACATGTCCGTCACTATGGCCTGTATTTCTCTGGCAGCCTAGAAGTTTTCACATTATAAGCATTATCGCTATCGCCTATTTTTAATATCATAAATATAATAGTGCACTGCTGAGATAACTGAATAGGTAACACTATGATCAAACACCAGTAGTATGGTTACCTAATTAAACCTAGTAGAACATGCAGCTGTAGAAAGAATGTTCATCCTGGTAGGAAGTAGCTAAAGCAGGCAGAAAAATTGTACAATGAAACGATGAGAGAATTTAATACTCTACTGCAACAAGGTCGAGAAATAAAAAACATGAATGCTTAAGGTCAAGTAGGCAATGTATATGTAGAACACAAACACAAGAAGATTCGTCATGATCACGAATGAAAGAATTGGGAAGATTATAAAAATTCTTACCTTTGCATGCATAAGTGGGTGTGTTACAAACTTTTGAATGAAAGTTGTAACATTCTGAACTATCTCTTCGTTCAGCTCAGCATTAGAAAACACAGTTTCATTTATATCCTTCAACTGCATATTCAACATGGACAAAACAGAAAATACAATACAATAATATGAGTAAGAAGCAACAAGACCGTAGTAATAATTGCACATAATATGAATAACTATGAGAGACTTGCCTTGTGAACACCATAAACGTTTTGTTGATGAGGCATCTGGTCAAGACTCTCATATAACGCCATATTTTCAGTTGACTAGAAAGATATTCTAGGTAGTGCATGGCCTAGAAGCAGAGCATTTGTGTTCAGTAGTTCAAAGTACATTACCTGCATTAAAATTGTTACAACCATATTAAAACAACAAATCCACAAAAACTACTGACAACTAATATTATAGAAAATAATTATCACGGTGGGTAACTAACCAGAATAATTGGAAGGAAACCACCAAGTGCACCTTTCAAACCATTTTTCTGGAAAGTGTCAATATAGCCAATAAGCTTGTTGAATGCATAAAGACACTAGTCATAGGAATCAATCTCATCAGACACTCCAATTGCAGAGAATTAGTCCGGGCTGGCTCCATCATATGTACTCGGACACAGCATAACAGTGTTTGCAAATAGAATAAAACATGTTTTGAACTGTGATCCTACCAGGTTAGGAGTAATCATCTTTTCGACCTCACTGATAGTTGGTGTTGGCCTTGCACAATGAGTTAATTCTTTGACCATATCGCGTATCCATTCCGGACACGCCTTCTTTATAGTTCTATCCCCAAAGGGGATGCCAAGTATCTTGTTGAAGTGAAAGGGCTTCAGTTCAAAGCCGCATCTGTTAGGAAATTCAAAACTTCTTGTATTAACGTTAAAGTGAGCAACAAGCCACAAAACTAGTGACCTTGGCAACTCTTCACAACACATACCAAGCATACCATCAAATTGTATGCTCCTTAGCAAAACCTTCTTGTCATTACTCAGCCTTTTCACCAGTTTTATAAACTTTGGAAGAGATAACTGTGTGGTGAAAATATGATCAGCCATTTTTGTATGAGATTTTTTTCTGTCGACAGGGTAAAAAAAAGTTATCTGTTAACGAGGTATATATTTTTTTAGTAAGTCATATATGTCAGATTTCAAAGTTATACATTCGACGCAACACACAAGATAGAACCTGTACAAAAAAATAATTCGAAATTAAAAAAACACCTCGCAAACACTATACAATGATCATAAAATGAAATAATAAACAGAAAGTAAAGCGTGCTTAACCAACAATCGTCCTATATTGTTCTTAATTATGGATGTGCAAGTAATATATCGCTAGCAACAAACACTTTCGTCGTGAGCGCGGAAAGATTTATATGAAGTAGCTAAACATATGCATAATACAGAGATCTACAAGTGAGCTAGATGGAAAATCAGCCTTCTAGGATACGACGAATCACATAGACATGGAGGGATGCAAGATGAATAGATGAATTTCGTTAGTAAAAGTAGATTTGAAAATGTGGAAGAACAACCCTAAAAGAAGAACGAGAAGAGAGCAGCGTTCGTTAAACGCTATATCCGCCTGCCGCAACCTATGATTCTTGAGAAACAAGAAGGTCCTTATTAATGAACCAAGACTGCACATGTCAGAGCTCTACATTGTTTACCAGCATTATATTAGTATCCTAAAGCACTCCGTAGACCGTGCATTTTTTGTTTACAAGCAGTACACTGCCATTTCATATTATCTTTCACCGAGCAGTGCACAGTAGAAGAAAAAACGAAAAGGTCCTCGTTATTGAAACAATACCCCACGCGTCAAAAGTCTATGTCAATACAGATAATATTACGTAGTGCATACTACGTACACCGGCAGTGCACATTGCTGTGCATAGCAGGTGGGGTTCATTGCACGGTCATTGAACTGCCATAGAAACTTGTCTTGCACAGTGTGTACAGCACTTTACCAAGCATTTGGAAGGCAGTTCATACATATTCCAATGGCAGTGCATACCTGTTTTTAACCGTATTATTGTATTAGTATCCTGAAGCGCTCTGTGGGCAGTGCATGCTTTGTTTACCTGCAGTGCATATGAGTGTGCGTAGCATGCGGGGTGCATTGCATGGTAAGTGCACTGTCCTCACATATTATCTTGGACCTTTGCGCACAACAGTTTACAAACCATTTCTAAGGCAGATCATACAGAGCTTCAGCGCAGTGCATCTCGTGTGCATGGAATTATAATGACAGTATGACGATGCAATCAACGAGCAGTGCATCTCAATGTATATAGCAGGTGAGATTGAATTGCACGGCTAGTGCACTGCCACATTTCATATTATCTTTCACCTAGCAGTGCACAGTAGGAGAAAAACGAAAAGTTCCTCGTTATTGAAACAATGCCCCACGCATCAAAAGTCTACGTCGATAAAGATAACGTTACGCAGTGCATACTACATACACCGGTTGTGCACATCGCTGTGCATAGTAGATGGGGTGCATTGCACGGTCATTGAAATACCATAGAAACTTGTCTTGCACCGTGCGTACAGCACTTTACGAAGCATTTAGAAGGCATTTCATACGTATTACAATGGCAGTGCATACCTGTTATTAATCGCATTATTGTTGTAGTATCCTGAAGCACTCCGTGGGCAGTGCATGCTTTGTTTACCTGCAGTGCATTTGAGTGTGCGTAGCATCCGGGGTGCATTGCATGGTAAGTGTACTGCCCTCGCATGTTATCTTGGACCTTTGCGCACAGCAGTTTACAAAGCATTTCTAAGGCAGATCATACAGAGCTTCAGCGCAGTGCATCTCGTGTGCATGGCATTATAATGATAGTATGATGATACAATCAACGAGCAGTGCATCTTAGTGTATAAAGCAGGTGGGATTGAATTGCACGGCTAGTGCACGACCATTTCATATTATCTTTCACCGAGCAGTGCACAGTAGGAGAAAACGAAAAGGTCCTCGTTATTAAAACAATACCCCACGTGTCAAAAGTCTACGTCGATACAGATAACGTTACGCAGTGCATACTACGTACACCGGCAGTGCACATCGCTGTGCATAGTAGGTGGGGTGCATTGCACGATCATTGAACTGCCATAGAAACTTGTCTTGCACCGTGCGTACAACACTTTACGAAGCATTTGGAAGGCAGTTCATACGTATTCCAATGGCAGTGCATACCTGTTTTTAACCGCATTATTGTAGTAGTATCCTGAAGCGCTCCGTGGGCAGTGCATGCTTTATTTACCTGCAGTGCATATGAGTGTGCGTAGCATGCAGGGTGCATTGCACGGTAAGTGCACTGCCCTCGCATGTTATCTTGGACCTTTGCGCACAACAGTTTACGAAGCATTTCTAAGGCAGATCATACAGAGCTTCAGCGTATTGCATCTCGTGTGCATGGCATTATAATGATAGTATGCCGATGCAATCAACAAGCAGTGCATCTCAGTGTATATAGCAGGTGGGATTGAATTGCACGGCTACTGCACTGCCATTTCATGTTTTCTTTCACCGAGCAGTGCACCGTAGTAGAAAAACGAAAAGGTCCTCGTTATTGAAACAATACCTCACGCGTCAAAAGTCTACGTCAAGGAAGATAACGTTACGCAGTGCATACTACGTACACCGGTTGTGCATATTGCTGTGCATAGTAGATCGGGTGCATTGCACGGTCATTGAAATACCATAGAAACTTGTTTTGCACCGTGCGTACAGCACTTTACGAAGCATTTGGAAGGCAGTTCATACGTATTCCAATGGCAGTGCATACCTGTTTTTAAACGTATTATTGTAGTAGTATCCTGAAGCGCTACGTGGGCCGTGCATGCTTTGTTTACCTGCAGTGCATATGAGTGTGCGTAGCATGCGGGGTGCATTGCACGATCAGTGCACTGTCCTCGCATGTTATCTTGGACCTTTGCGCACAGCAGTTTACAAAGCATTTCTAAGGCAGATTATACAGAGGTTCAGCGCAGTGCATCTCGTGTGCATGGCATTATAATGACAGTATGACGATGCAATCAACGAGCACTGCATCTCAGTGTATATAGCAGGTGGGATTGAATTGCACGGCTAGTGCACTGCCATTTCATATTATCTTTCGCCGAGCAGTGCACAGTAGGAGAAAAACGAAAAGATCCTCGTTATTGAAACAATACCCCACGCGTGAAAAGTATAGGTCGATACAGATAACATTACGCAGTGCATACTACGTACACCGGCAATGCACATCGCTGTGCATAGTAGGTGGGGTGCATTGCACGGTCATTGAACTGCCATAGAAACTTGTCTTGCACCATGTGTACAACACTTTACGAAGCATTTGGAAGGCAGTTCATACGTATTCGAATGGCAGTGCATACCTGTTTTTAACCGGATTATTATAGTAGTATCCTGAAGCGCTCCGTGGGCAGTGCATGCTTTTTTACCTGCTGTGCATATGAGTGTGCGTAGCACGTGGGGTGCAATGCACGGTAAGTGCACTGCCCTTGCATTTTATCTGGACCTTTGCGCATAGCAGTTTACAAAGCATTTCTAAGTCAGATCATACAGAGCTTCAGCGCAGTGCCTCTCGTGTGCATGGCATTGTAATGACAGTATGACGATGCAATCAACGAGGAGTGCATCTCAGTGTATATAGCAGGTGGGATTGAATTACACGTCTAGTGCACTGCCATTTCATAATATCTTTCACCGAGCAGTGAACAGTAGGAGAAAAACGAAAAAGTCCTCGTTATTGAAACAATACCCCATGCGTCAAAAGTCTACGTCGATACAGATAACGTGACGAAGTGCATACTATATACACCGGCAGTGCACATCGCTGTGCATAGCAGGTGGGGTGCATTGCACGGTCACTGAACTGCCATAGAAACGTGTCTTGCACCGTGCCTACATCACTTTACGAAGCATTTGGAAGGTAGTTCATACATATTCCAATGGCAGTGCATACCTGTTTTTAACCATATTATTGTAGTAGTATCCTTAAACGCTCCGTGGGCAGTGAATGCTTTGTTTACCTACTGTGCATATGAGTGTGCGTAGCATGCAGGGTGGATTGCACGGTAAGTGCATTGCCCTCGCATGTTATATTGGACCTTTGCGCACAGCAGTTTACAAAGCATTTCTAAGGCAGATAATACAGAGCTTCAGCGCAGTGCATCTCGTGTGCATGGCATTATAATGACAGTATGACGATGCAATCAACGAGCAGTGCATCTCAGTGTATATAGCAGGTGGGATTGAATTGCACGGCTAGTGCACTGCCATTTCATATTATCTTTCACCGAGGAGTGCACAGTAGGAGAAAAACGAAAAGGTCCTCGTTATTGAAACAATACCCCACGCGTCAAAAGTCTACATCGATACAGATAACGTTACGCAGTGCATACTACGTCACCGGCAGTGCACATCGCTGTGCATAGCAGGTGGGGTTCATTGCACGGTCACTGAACTGCCATAGAAACTTGTCTTGCACCGTGCGTATAGCACTTTACGAAGCATTTGGAAGGCAGTTCATACGTATTCCAATGGCAGTGTATACCTGTTATTAACCGCATTATTGTACTAGTATCCTGAAGCGCTCCATGGGTCGTGCATGCTTTGTTTACCTGCAGTGCATATGAGTGTGCGTAGCATTCGGGGTGCATTGCACGGTAAGTGAACTGCCCTCGCATGTTATATTGGACCTTTGCGCACAGCAGTTTACAAAGCATTTCTAAGGCAGATTAGACAGAGCTTCAGCGCAGTGCATCTCGTGTGCATGGCATTATATGACAGTATGACGATGCAATCAACGAGCAGTGCATCTCAGTGTATATAGCAGGTGGGATTAAATTGCACGGCTAGTGCACTGCCATTTCATATTATCTTTCACCGAGCAGTGCACAGTAGGAGGAAAACGAAAATGTCCGCGTTATTGAAATAATACCCCACGCGTCAAAAGTCTATGTCGACACAGATAACGTTACGCAGTGCATACTACGTACATCCGCAGTGCACATCGCTGTGCATAGCAGGTGGGGTGCATTTCACGGTCATTGAACTGCCATAGAAACTTGTCTTGCATCGTGCGTACAGCACTTTACGAAGCATTTGGATGGCATTTCATACGTATTCCAATGGCAGTGCATACCTGTTATTAACCGCATTATTGTAGTACTATCCTGAAGCGTTTCATGGGCAGTGCATGCTTTGTTTACCTGCAGTGCATATGAGTGGGCGTAGCATGTGGGTAGCAATGCACGGTAAGTGCACTGCCCTCGCATGTTATCTTGGACCTTTGCGCATAGCAGTTTACAAAGCATTTCTAAGTCAGATCATACAGAGCTGCAGCGCAGTGCGTCTCGTGTGCATGGCATTATAATGACAGTATGACGATGCAATCAACGAGGAGTGCATCTCAGTGTATATAGCAGGTGGGATTGAATTGCACGGCTAGTGCACTGCTATTTCATAATATCTTTCACCTAGCAGTGCACAGTAGGAGAAAAACGAAAAGTTCCTCGTTATTGAAACAATGCCCCACGCATCAAAAGTCTACGTCGATAAAGATAACGTTACGCAGTGCATACTACATACACCGGTTGTGCACATCGCTGTGCATAGTAGATGGGGTGCATTGCACGGTCATTGAAATACCATAGAAACTTGTCTTGCACCGTGCGTACAGCACTTTACGAAGCATTTAGAAGGCATTTCATACGTATTACAATGGCAGTGCATACCTGTTATTAATCGCATTATTGTTGTAGTATCCTGAAGCACTCCGTGGGCAGTGCATGCTTTGTTTACCTGCAGTGCATTTGAGTGTGCGTAGCATCCGGGGTGCATTGCATGGTAAGTGTACTGCCCTCGCATGTTATCTTGGACCTTTGCGCACAGCAGTTTACAAAGCATTTCTAAGGCAGATCATACAGAGCTTCAGCGCAGTGCATCTCGTGTACATGGCATTATAATGACAGTATGACGATGCAATCAACGAGCAGAGCATCTCAGTGTATATAGCAGGTGGGATTGAATTGCACGGCTAGTGCACTACCATTTCATATTATCTTTCACCGAGCAGTGCACAGTAGGAGAAAAACGAAAAGGTCCTCGTTATTGAAACAATACCCCACGCGTCAAAAGTCTACGTCGATACAGATAATGTTATGCAGTGCATACTACGTACACCGGCAGTGCACATCGCTGTGCATAGCAGGTGGGGTGCATTTCACGGTCATTGAACTGCCATAGAAACTTGTCTTGCATCGTGCGTACAACACTTTACGAAGCATTTGGATGGCATTTCATACGTATTCCAATGGCAGTGCATACCTATTATTAACCGCATTATCGTAGTAGTATCCTGAAGCGCTTCATGGGCAGTGCATGCTTTGTTTACCTGCAGTCCATATGAGTGTGTGTAGCATGTGGGGTGCAATGCACGATAAGTGCACTGCCCTCGCATGTTATCTTGAACCTTTGCACATAGCAGTGTACAAAGCATTTCTATATCAGATCATACAGAGCTTCAGCGCAGTGCATCTCGTGTGCATGTCTTTATAATGACAGTATGACGATGCAATCAACGAGGAGTGCATCTCAGTGTATATAGCAGGTGGGATTGAATTACACGGCTAGTGTACTGCTATTTCATATTATCTTTCGCCGAACCGTGCACAGTAGGAGAAAAACGAAAAGGTCCTCGTTATTGAAACAATACCCCACGCGTCAAAAGTCTACGTCGATACAGATACTATTACGAAGTGCATACTACATACACCGGCAATGCACATCGTTGTGCATAGCAGGTGGGGTTCATTGCACGGTCATTGAACTACCATAGAAACTTGTCTTGCACCGTGCGTACATCACTTTACGAAGCATTTGGAAGGCAGTTCATACATATTCCAATGGCAGTGCATACCTGTTTTAAACCATATTATTGTAGTAGTATCCTTAAGCGCTCCGTGGGTAGTGAATGCTTTATTTATCTACAGTGCATATGAGTGTGCGTAGCATGCAGGGTGGATTGCACGGTAAGTGCATTACCCTTGCATGTTATATTGGACCTTTGCGCACAGCAGTTTACAAAGCATTTCTAAGGCAGATAATACAGAGCTTCAGCGCAGTGCATGGCATTATAATGACAGTATGACGATGCAATCAACGAGCACTGCATCTTAGTGTATATAGCAGGTGGGATTGACTTGCACAGCTAGTGCACCGCCATTACATATTATCTATCCCCGAGTAGTGCACAGTAGGAGAAAAACGAAAAGTTCCTCATTATTGAAACAATACCCCACGCGTCAAAAGTCTACGTCAATAAAGATAACGTTACGCAGTGCATACTACGTACACCAGTTGTGCACATTGCTGTGCATAGTAAATGGGGTGCATTGCATGGTCATTGAAATACCATAGAAACTTGTCTTGCACCGTGCGTACAACACTTTACGAAGCATTTGGAAGGTAGTTCATATGTATTTCAATGGCAGTGCATACCTGTTTTTAACCGCATTATTGTAGTAGTATCCTGAAGCGCTCCGTGGGCCGTGCATGCTTTGTTTACCTGCAGTGCATATGAGTGTGCATAGCATGCGGGGTGCATTGCACGATAAGTGCACTGCCCTCGCATGTTACCTTGGACCTTTGCGCACAGCAGTTTACAAAGCATTTCTAAGGCAGATTATACAGAGGTTTAGCGCAGTTCATCTCGTGTGCATGGCATTATAATGACAGTATGACGATGCAATCAACGAGCACTGCATCTCAGTGTATATAGCAGGTATGATTGAATTGCACGGCTAGTGCACTGCCATTTCATATTATCTTTCACCGAGCAGTGCACAGTAGGAGAAAAACGAAAAGGTCCTCGTTATTGAAACAATATTCCACACGTCAAAAGTCTACGTCGATACAGATAACGTTACACAGTGCATACTACGTACACCGGCAGTGCACATCGCTGTGCATAGCAGGTGGGGTTCATTACACGGTCATTGAACTGCCATAGAAACTTGTCTTGCACCATGCGTACAGCAATTTACGAAGCATTTAGAAGGCAGTTCATACGTATTCCAATGGCAGTGCATACCTGTTTTTAATCACATTATTGTACTATCCTTAAGCGCTCCATGGGCAGTGAATGCTTTGTTTACCTACAGTGCATATGAGTATGCGTAGCATGCAGCGTGCAATACATAGTAAGTGCACTGCCCTCGCATGTTATCTTAGAGCTTTGCGCACAATAGTTTACAAAGCAATTCTAAGGCAGATCGTACAAAGCTTCAGCGCAGTGCATCTCATGGGCATGGCATTATAATGACAGTATGACGATGCAATCAACGAGCACTGCATCTTAGTGTATATAGCAGGTGGGATTGAATTGCACAGCTAGTGCACCGCCATTTCATATTATCTTTCACCGAGCAGTGCACAGTAGGAGAAAAACGAAAAGTTCCTCGTTATTGAAACAATACCCCACGCGTCAAAAGTCTACGTCAATAAAGATAACGTTACGCAGTGCATACTACGTACACCGGTTGTGCACATTGCTGTGCATAGTAGATGGGGTGCATTGCACCGTCATTGAAATACCATAGAAACTTGTCTTGCACCGTGCGTACAGCACTTTACGAAGCATTTGGAAGGCAGTTCATACGTATTCCAATGGCAGTGCACTCCCGTTTTTAACCGCATTATTGTAGTAGTATCCTGAAGCGCTCCCTGGACCGTGCATGCTTTGTTTACGTGCAGTGCATATGAGTGTGCGTAGCATGCGGGGTGCATTCCACGGTAAGTGCACTTCCCTCACATGTTATCTTGGACCTTTGCGCACAGCAGTTAACAAAGCATTTCTAAGGCAGATCATACAGAGCTTCAGCGCAGTGCATCTCGTGTGCATGGCATTATAATGACAGTATGATGATGCAATCAACGAGCAGTGCATCTCAGTGTATATAGCAGGTGGGATTGAATTGCACGACTAGTGCACTGCTATTTCATATTATCTTTCACCGAGCAGTGCACAGTAGGAGAAAAACGAAAAAGTCCTCGTTATTGAAACAATACCCCACGCGTCAAAAGTCTATGTCGATAAAGATAACGTTACGCAGTGCATACTATGTACACCGGTTGTGCACATTGCTGTGCATAGTAGATGTGGTGCATTGCACGTTCATTGATCTGCCATAGAAACTTGTTTTGCACCGTGCGTACAGCACTTTACGAAGCATTTAGAAGGCAGTTTATACGTATTCCAATGGCAGTGCATACCTATTTTTAACCGCATGATTCTAGTAGTATCTTGAAGCGCTCCGTGGCCGTGCATGCTTTGTTTACCTGCAGTACATATGAGTGTGCGTAGCATGCGGGGTGTATTGCACGGTAAGTGCACTGCCCTCGCATGTTATCTTGGACCTTTGCGCACAGCAGTTTACAAAGCATTTCTAAGGCAGATCATACAGAGCTTCAGCGCAGTGCATCTCGTGTGCATGGTATTAATGACAGTATGACGATGCAATCAAAGAGCAGTGCATCTCAGCGTATATAGTAGGTGGGATTGAATTGCACGGCTAGTGCACTACCATTTCATATTATCTTTCACCGAGGAGTGCACAGTAGGAGAAAAACGAAAAGGTCCTCGTTATTGAAACAATACCCACGCGTCAAAAGTCTACGTCGATACAGATAACGTTACGCAGTGCATACTACGTACACCGGCAGTGCACATCGCTGTGCATAGCAGGTGGGGTGCATTGCACGGTCACTGAACTGCCATAGAAATTGTCTTACATCGTGCGTACAACACTTTACGAAGCATTTGGATGGCATTTCATACGTATTCCAATGGCAGTGCATACCTGTTATTATACGCATTATTGTAGTAGTATCCTGAAGTGCTTCATGGGCAGTGCATGTTTACCTGCAGTGTATATGAGTTTGCGTAGCATGTGGGGTGCAATGCACGGTAAGTGCACTGCCCTCGCATGTTATCTTGGACCTTTGCACACAGCAGTTTACAAAGCATTTCTAAGTCAGATCATACAGAGCTTCAACACAGTGCATCTCGTGTGCATGGCATTATAATGACAGTATGACGATGCAATCAACGAGGAGTGCATCTCAGTGTATATAGCAGGTGGGATTGAATTGCACGCCTAGTGCCCCATATTATCTTTCACCAAGCAGTGCACAGTAGGAGAAAAACGAAAAAGTCCTCGTTATTGAAACAATACCCAACGCGTCAAAAGTCTACGTCGATACAGATAACGTTACGCAGTGCATACGACGTACACCGGCATGCACATGACTGTGCATAGCAGGTGGGGTGCATTGCACAGTCATTGAACTGCCATAGAAACTTGTCTTGCACCGTGCGTACAGCATTTTACGAAGCATTTGGAAGACAGTTCATACGTATTCCAATGGCAGTGCATACATGTTTTTAACCGCATTATTGTATTAGTATCCTTAAGCGCTTCATGGGCAGTGAATGCTTTGTTTACCTGCAGTGCATATGAGTGTGCGTAGCATGCCGGGTGCATTGCATAGTAAGTGCACTGCCCTCGCATGTTATCTTGGACCTTCACGCACAATAGTTTACAAAGCAATTCTAAGTCAGATCGTAAAGAGCTTCAGCGCAGTGCATCTCGTGTGCACGGCATTATAATGACAGTATGACGATGCAATCAACGAGCAGTGCATCTCAATGTATATAGAAGGTGAGATTGAATTGCACGGATAGTGAACCGCCATTTTATATTGTCTTTCACCGAGCAGTGCACAGTAGGAGAAAAACGAAAAGTTCCTCGTTATTGAAACAATACTGCACGCGTCAAAAGTCTTTGTCGATAAAGATAACGTTACGCAGTGCATACTACGTACACCGGTTGTGCACATTGCTATGCATAGTAGATCGGGTGCATTGCACGGTCATTAAACTGCCATAGAAACTTGTCTTGTACCGTGCGTACAACACTTTATGAAGCATTTGGAAGGCAGTTCATACGTATTCCAATGGCAGTGCATACCTGTTTTTAACTGTATTATTGTAGTAGTATCCTGAAGCGCTCCGTGGGCAGTGCATGCTTTGTTTACCTGCAGTGCACATGAGTGTGCGTACCATGCGGGGTGCATTGCACGGTAAGTGCACTGCCCTCGCATGTTATCTTGGACCTTTGCACACAGCAGTTTACAAAGCATTTCTAAGGCAGATCGTACATAGCTTCAGCGCAGTGCGTCTCGTGTGCATGGCATTATAATGACAATATGCCGATGCAATCAACGAGGAGTGCATCTCAGTGTATATAGCAGGTGGGATTTAATTGCACGGCTAATGCACTGCTATTTCATATTATCTTTCACCGAGCAGTGCACAGTAGGAGAAAAACGAGAAATTCCTCGTTATTGAAACAATACCCCACGCGTCAAAAGTCTACGTTCATACAGATAACGTTACGCAGTGCATACTACGTACACCGGTTGTGCACATCGCTGTGCATAGGAGGTGGGGTTCATTGCACGGTCATTGAAATACCATAGAAACTTGTCTTGCACCGTGCGTACAGCACTTTACGAAACATTTGGAAGGCAGTTCATACGTATTCCAATGGCAGTGCATACCTATTTTTAACCGCATTATTGTAGTAGTATCCTGAAGTACTCCGTGGGCCGTGCATGCTTTGTTTACCTGCAGTGCATATGAGTGTGCGTAGCATGCGGGGTGTATTGCACGGTAAGTGCACTGCCCTCGCATATTATCTTGGACCTTTGTGCACGGCAGTTTACAAAGCATTTCAAGGCAGATCATACAGAGCTTCAACGCAGTGCATCTCGTGTGCATGGCATTATAATGACAGTATGACGATGCAATCAACGAGCAGTGCATCTCAGTGTATATAGCAGGTGGGAATAAATTGCACGGCTAGTGCACTGCCATTTCATATTATCTTTCACCGAGCAGTGCACAGTAGGTGAAAAACAAAAAGGTCCTCGTTATTGAAAGAATACCCCACGCGTCAAAAGTCTACGTCGATACAGATAATGTTACGCAGTGCATACTACGTACACCGGCAGTGCACATCGCTGTGCATAGCAGGTGGGGTGCATTGCACGGTCATTGAACTGCCATAGAAATTGTCTTGCATCGTGCGTACAGCACTTTACGAAGCATTTGGATGGCATTTCATACGTATTCCAATGGCAGTGCATACCTATTATTAACCGCATTATTGTAGTAGTATCCTTAAGCGCTTCATGGGCAGTGAATGCTTTGTTTACCTACAGTGCATATGAGTGTGCGTAGCATGCAGGGTAGATTGCACGGTAAGTGCATTGCCCTCGCATGTTATATTGGACCTTTCCGCACAGCAGTTTACAAAGCAATTCTAAGGCAGATCGTAAAGAGCTTCAGCGCAGTGCATCTCGTGTGCATGGCATTATAATGACAGTATGACGATGCAATCAACGAGCAGTGCATCTCAATGTATATAGCAGGTGAGGTTAAATTGCACTACTAGTGCACTGCCATTTCATATTATCTTTCACCGAGCAGTGCAAAGTAGGAGAAAAACGAAAAGTTCCTCGGTATTGAAACAATACCCCACGCGTCAAAAGTCTACGACAATAAAGATAACGTTACACAGTGCAAACTACGTACACCGGTTGTCCACATTGCTGTGCATAGTAGATGGGGTGCATTGCACGGTCATTGAAATACCATAGAAACTTGTCTTGCACCGTGCGTACAGCACTTTACGAAGCATTTGGAAGACAGTTTATACGTATTCCAATGGCAGTGCATACCCGTTTTTAACCGCATTATTGTAGTAGTATCCTGAAGCGCTTCGTGGGCCGTGCATGCTTTGTTTACATGCAATGCATATGAGTGTGCGCAGCATGCGGGGTGCATTCCACGGTAAGTGCACTGCCCTCGCATGTTATCTTGGACCTTTGCGCACAACAGTTTACAAAGCATTTCTAAGTCAGATCATACAGAGCTTCAGCGCAGTGCATCTCGTGTGCATGGCATTATAATGACAGTATGATGATGCAATCAACGAGCAGTGCATCTTAATGTATATAGCAGGTGGGATTGAATTGCACGGCTAGTGCACTGCCATTTCATAATATTTTTCACCGAGCAGTGCACAGTACGAGAAAAACGAAAAGGTCCTCGTTATTGAAACAATACCCCACGCGTCAAAAGTCTACGTCGATACAGATAATGTTACGAAGTGCATACTACGTACACCGATTGTGCACATCGCTGTGCATAGCAGGTGGGTTCATTGCACGGTCATTGAACTGCCATAGAAACTTGTCTTGCACCGTGCGTACAACACTTTACGAAGCATTTAGAAGGCAGTTCATACGTATTCCAATGGCAGTGCATACCTGTTTTTAACCACATTATTGTAGTAGTATCCTTAAGCGCTCCTTGGGCAGTGAATGCTTCGTTTACCTATAGTGCATCTGAGTATGTGTAGCATGCGGGGTGCAATGCACGGTAAGTGCACTGCCCTCGCATGTTATCTTGGAGCTTTGCGCACAATAGTTTACAAAGCAATTCTAAGGCAGATCGTACAGAGCTTCAGCGCAGTGCATCTCGTGTGCATGGCATTATAATGACAGTATGACGATGCAATCAACGAGGAGTGCATCTCAGTGTATATAGCAGGTGGGATTGAATTGCACGGCTAGTGCACAGCTATTTCATATTATCTTTCACCGAGCAGTGCACAGTAGGAGAAAAACGAAAAAGTCCTCGTTATTGAAACAATACCCCACGCGTCAAAAGTCTATGTCGATAAAGATAACGTTACGCAGTGCATACTACGTACACCGGTTGTCCACATTGCTGTGCATAGTACATGGGGTGCATTGCACGGTTATTGAAATACCATAGAAACTTGTCTTGCACCGTGCGTACAGCACTTTACGAAGCATTTGGAAGGCAGTTCATACGTATTCCAATGGCAGTGCATACCTATTTTTAACCGCATTATTGTAGTAGTATCCTTAAGCGCTCCTTGGGCAGTGAATGCTTTGTTTACCTATAGTGCATCTGAGTATGTGTAGCATGCGGGGTGCAATGCACGGTAAGTGCACTGCCCTCGCATGTTATCTTGGAGCTTTGCGCACAATAGTTTACAAAGCAATTCTAAGGCAGATCATACACAGCTTGAGCGCAGTGCATCTCGTGTGCATGGCATTATAATGACAGTATGACGATGCAATTAACGAGGAGTGCATCTCAGTTTATATAGCAGGTGGGATTGAATTGCACGGTTAGTGCACTGCCATTTCATATTATCTTTCACCGAGCAGTGCACAAGAGGAGAAAAACGAAAAGTTCCTCGTTATTGAACAATACCCAACGCGTCAAAAGTCTACGTCAATAAAGATAACGTTACGCAGTGCATACTACGTACACCGGTTGTGCACATTGCTGTGCATAGTAGATGGGGTGCATTGCACGGTCATTGAACTGCCATAGAAACTTGTCTTGCACCGTGCGTACAACACTTTGTGAAGCATTTGGAAGGCAGTTCATACGTATTCCAATGACAGTGCATACCTGTTTTTAACCGTATTATTGTAATAGTATCCTGAAGCGCTCCGTGGGCCGTGCATGCTTTGTTTACCTGTAGTGCATATGAGTGTGCGTAGCATGCGGGGTGCATTGCACGGTAAGTGCACTGCCCTCGCATGTTAACTTGGACCTTTGCGCACAGCAGTTTACAAAGCATTTCTAAGGCAGATCGTACAGAGCTTCAGCGCGGTGCATCTCGTGTGCATGGCATTATAATGACAGTATGACGATGCAATCAACGAGCAGTGCATCTCAGTGTATATAGCAGGTGGGATTGAATTGCACGACTAGTGCACTGCCATTTCATATTATCTTTCACCGAGCAGTGCACAGTAGGAGAAAAACGGAAAGATCCTCGTTATTGAAACAATACCCCACGTTTCAAAAGTCTACGTCGATACAGATAATGTTACGCAGTGCATACTACGTACACTGGCAGTGCACATCGCTGTGCATAGGAAGTGGGGTGCATTGCACGGTCATTGAACTGCCATAGAAACTTGTCTTGCACCGTGCGTACAGCACTTTACGAAGCATTTGGAAGGCATTTCATACGTATTCCAATGGCAGTGCATACCTATTTTTAACAGCATTATTGTAGTAGTATCCTGAAGCGCTTCGTGGGCCGTGCATGCTTTGTTTACCTGCAGTGCATATGAGTGTGCGTAGAATGCGGGGTGCATTGCACGGTAAGTGCACTACCCTCGCATGTTATCTTGGACCTTTGCGCACAGCAGTTTACAAAGCATTTCTAAGGCAGATCATACAGAGCTTCAGTGCAGTGCATCTCGTGTGCATGGCACTACAATAATAGTATGACGATGCAATCAACGAACAGTGCATCTCAGTGTATATAGCAGGTGGGATTGAATTGCACGGCTAGTGCACTGCCATTTCATATTATATTTAACCGAGCAGTGCACAATAGGAGAAAAACGAAAAGGTCCTCGTTATTGAAACAATACTCCACGCGTCAAAAGTCTACGTTGATACAGATAATGTTACGCCGTGCATACTACGTACACCGGCAGTGCATATCGCTGTGCATAGCAGGTGGGGTGTATTGCACGGTCATTGAATTGCCATAGAAACTTGTCTTGCACCGTGCGTACAACACTTAACGAAGCATTTGGAAGGCAGTTTATACGTATTCCAATGGCAGTGCAAACTGTTTTTAACCCCATTATTGTAGTAGTATCCTTAAGCGCTCCGTGGGCAGTGAATGCTTTGTTTACCTATAGTTCATATGAGTATGCGTAACATGCGTGGTGCATTGCATCGTAAGTGCACTGCCCTCGCATGTTATCTTGGAGCTTTGCGCACAATAGTTTACAAAACATTTCTAAGGAAGATCGTACAGAGCTTCAGCGCAGTGCATCTCGTGTGCATGGCATTATAATGACAGTATGACGATGCAATTAACGAGCAGCGCATCTTAATGTATATAGCAGGTGAGATTGAATTGCATGGATAGTGCACTGCCATTTCATATTATCTTTCACCGACCAGTGCACAGTAGGAGAAAAACGAAAAGTTCCTCGTTATTGAAACAATACCGCACGCGTCAAAAGTCTACGTCGATAAAGATAACGTTACGCAGTGCATACTACGTACACCGGTTGTGCACATCGCTGTGCATAGTAGATGGGGTGCATTGCACGGTCATTGAAATACCATAGAAACTTGTCTTGCACCGTGCGTACATCACTTTACGAAGCATTTGGAAGGCAGTTCATACATATTCCAATGGCAGTGCATACCTGTTTTTAACCGCATTATTGTAGTAGTAGTATCTTAAAGCGCTCCGTGGGCCGTGCATGCTTTGTTTACCTGAGTGCATATGAGTGTGCGTAGCATGCGGGGTGTATTGCACGGTAAGTGCACTGTCCTCACACGTTATCTTGGACCTTTGCGCAGAGAAGTTTACAAAGCATTTCTAAGGCAGATCATACAGAGCTTCAGTGCAGTGCATGTCCTGTGCATGGCATTATAATGACAGTATGACGATGCAATCAACGAACAGTGCATCTCAGAGTATATAGCAGGTGGGATTGAATTGCATGGCTAGTGCACTGCCGTTTCATATTATCTTTCACCGAGCAGTGCACAGTAGGAGAAAAACAAAAAGGTTCTCGTTATTGAAACAATACTCCACGCGTCAAAAGTCTACGTTGATACAGATAACGTTACGCCGTGCATACTACATACACCGGCAGTGCACATCGCTGTACACAGCAGGTGGGGTGCATTGCACGGTCATTGAACTGCGATAGAAACTTGTCTTGCGCCGTGCGTACAACACTTGGCGAAGTATTTGGAAGGCAATTCATACGTATTCCAATGGCAGTGCATACCTGTTTTTAACCACATTATTGTACTAGTATCCTTAAGTGCTCCGTGGGCAGTGCATGCTTTGTTTACCTACAGTGCCTATGAGTGTGCGTAGCGTGCGGGGTGCATTGCATAGTAAGTGCACTGCCCTCGCATGTTATCTTGGAGATTTGCGCACAGCAGTTTACAAAGCATTTCTAAGGAAGATCATATAGAGCTTCAGCGCAGTGCATCTCGTGTGCTTGACATTATAATGACAGTATGACGATGCAATCAACGAGCAGTGCATCTGTAACTACCTCGGTGAATTACCCTCTAAGTTGCATGCCTGGATGAACGAAAGTGGTTAAAATAGTACGGTGGGGCCCAGGGGCCACTCACAGGTAGACTTGTCGGCCGTCCTAACCACTCCCAGAACATCGGGACAAGAACGAGCGGCGTAATCGGCAAGCGAAGGGATCAACTACATACACAAGTGAGTATGTATGCAAGCCACCATACAACTATTCACAGAGCCATTCCATCTAAAAGAAATAGAAATATTGCAACGCCATACGGCAAGATCCAAATATCCTAGATAGAGATAATAGTTTAGGATAGCTCCTCATACATCAAACATCAGAGTATCAGGCGGAAGCGGAAAAAAAGATCCGAGTATGGATAAGAAGCAAATCGACATAAGATGCCACATAAATAAATACATCCTGCCCACAGATCTCACGGATCCCCATCCCCGGAAACTCTACACGAGTGATCGTTGCCAACATCATCTGTCTCCTCCACCCAGTATCCATCTTGCGAGTACACCTGTTCATCTGAATCAAACAATTTATCGTGTGAGACCCTAGGGGTACTCAGCAAGTCTTTATGCCTCTAAAGGGAACATATACCTGGGGTGACGCAATTGCAGCAAAAGATAATAACTAACAAGCCTATAGATACCCGCTAACCATCCGCCTAACCAATGATAGACGGATGTCCGTTAATTAGTAACAACAGTTATAACAGTATAATTAATAGATCCATCCTCCCTCTCGCTTACCAACGAGAGAGCTGACGAACAACCCATCCGTTGACAGTTTTATTAACCATTCCATGGGTATTGCACTATTTACTAGTCAGGTATTTAGTCAGATTAAAAGCGGTACTTTAGTTATACTTGTCTATGATCGATAGTGCTCCAAGTCGTCCATAATCGCGGACACGGCTTTCAGAAAGATTTACCCTGCAGGGGTGCACAAATAGTAACACACACTCGATCAACCTCGGAAAAACCAACTCAAAACCCAACGAGGCATTCACGACAAAGCGATCATAGGATTCAGAGATATTTCAGGGGGCCACCCCATTAAGCTACCCGCAACGAAGTTAGCCGACTCCGAGACAGACTCAAGGTTTGTGTGGACGGTGGTAAACGACTGGGAACCCAAAAATGTGACTGGGCTTGTCGATACAGCGAAAACGTGTCACAATCCAAAACAGTACAAGTGCTCCACGCACAACCGTAAATAAACGGTAAAACATGGCATAAGTACAGGATAGTAATAAAGCCCCAAACTAATTGTGGCCCCAAGAAATAGAAATGAATCAAGCTCTGGCTCAGGGGGGTGCATAAGGCCTCCTGGATGTGGATAGTGCGAATAGTCAAGGAACAGGTATCAAGTACTCAGGGTCCTACGGGACACAAGTGAGCATGAAAAACCAAATAGCAGATATTGTCCACCGGTGCCTCTTTCATTAGTTACCCCATTACTACTCAGGTTAAGTTGTTTAGGTACCTCGTTATCCATCAGACACTCACATACCCTACACATGCTGTTCTACGACCCGCAGGGCTCAAACAACTCCTGTAGTATTGGCTCATGGGATGGAGGAACAAGCTTCGGTGGGGTTTAAAAGTAAAGGCTATGCAGTACTTGGGATTCAATTTAATGCAATCGCAACTCAATGATGCAAGAATAAGATAGAGGCAATAGGTACTATATGTATGCAAGCATGTGGTAGTGCTTGCCTGGTAGCTCAGTTGAAGCGAGAGATGGATCTGGGTAGAACTCCTGCGATTCCTGATAATTCTCCTGCTAGGCGTCTATTCGAAGAATAACCAAGCAAACAAGGGCCAACATAAATAAAGTGCACAATCATACGAATTAAAATGCGACAAGCAAACAAGCGTGCCATGATGAATGATGCACAATTTACATGGCATTAATGTAGCATGGCATGGTGAGGTGCGGGGACAAGAATAAAGCATTTTATTATTTCTTTGGTCAAGTTTTATTGCCATAAACAGTTCTGATTTTTAATAATGACATGATGCATACTTCAATTCAGAACATGGAATACATAGTTAGAACGGGCTCGTCGCGCTGATCGATTTAGACATATTATTTGTTGAATTTGGAGTTGTAGAATTAAAGTTATTAATAAATTAAGAAGAGGCCTTTTTATTGGATTTAAACAATTTCGAAAATTTAAAGTGGTCAAATAACATTTTGAATAGCATATTTGAATTCCTCACATTTTTCTGATTCCAAAACATATATTATATGTATTATTTGGAATTAGAATTCAGAAGTTATTAAAAACAGATTAAAATTTGTATTTAAACATGTTGTGGAATTGTTTTATTAAACAGATAAACAAAAAGGCTATTTATACTCAGCCACTCCTAGCCATAGCCACAGACAGGTGGGGCCGATGCTGGCTGGGCGTAAACGGTGCACAAAAGCTTTTCTCACCGCGAGCTTACCTAGCCCACGAGACAGACAGGTGGGGCCTGAGGGGAGCGCGGGTTGAGAGAGTAAAAAGGTGGGGGGTTTGTGCAAAATGCGTAGCTGCTACTGTTTTTCTTCTCTGGTTTGACGACGGGTCTGTGTTCGACAGGGGGACGGTGCACGGCTTGGGGATCGAACTCGCGACCTGCGGCGCGCGTGCAGAGGGGCAGAGCCGCTACGGTAGGGTGGGGTTGCTGGTAGGGGGCGGCTAGATATGGTTCTGCGGGGCGTGACGACGTGCAGAAGATCGCGCACGCCGGTGCACAGAGCGTGCTCAACGTGTGGTCTGGCGATCACGGACGACCAAGGAGAAAAGGGAGGTGTCAGGGAGGGAGGTTGGCTCACCGTGGAGTGGTCGGCGGGCTCGGATCGGGAAGGGGAGCAGCAGAGTGGCAATGATGCAGACGGCCGGTGGCTAGGGTTTCGTGTCGGGCTCAGCGTCCAGTGGCTAGCGGGGACCGTCTCCACCTCGCTGGCGTGTACGGGGGCGATGCAGGGGGCCTCACGGTCTTCCTCGACAACCTCAACGCCACGCCCGCCTGCTGGAACGAGTGGACGGTGGTGGACACCGACGGTGGCCGGCAGTGAAAAGGAGTGGAGGCAGGGGGAGAAGGGAACGACGCAGTGGCTAGGGGATGGATCTGGGCACGAGAGAGACGAGAGGGAGTAGATAGCAGAGAGGGAGAGGGGGTGAGGTGCCGTGGGGGATCGGTGGAGAGAAAAAGGTGGCTCGGCCACCTTTTCTCCTCCTTCTCCTCACGTGCTCAACGTAGGAAGGCCAGGGCAGGGCATGGCCGGCTGCAGCTGGGCCAGGGCGCAGGGTGGCTCGATGTGGGGTCGGGCTGGCAGAGAGAGAGAGAGAGAGAGGCTCGGGTATGGCTAGGGTTGGAGGGAGGCTCAGGTTAGGGTTTAGGGTGGCATGGAGTAGATGGCCAGGGTTGGGTCGAGCCAGGGGGTAGATTAGGGCTAGGGTGATGGCTCGGCTAGCTAGAGAGAAGGGTGGTGGGGTAGAGTGGTTAGGGTTAGCATTTTAAGGGAGAGAGAGAGATGTGTTAAGGGTTTTAACATGATCAAATGCAATAACAAGCAAAAAGGTGAAAAGGGATGGTGAGATGGAGAGGTAGGTTTTTGGTTGAGCACAAGGTGATGGAAAGAGGAGGAGAGAGATAGAGATGGTTTTAGGGATATGATCTCACATGATCATGCATGGATGGGATGGTGGATAAGGGAAGCAAAAGTCAAGGTGAATATGGTTGAGTAAGAGCAAAAGGAGTAGAGCTCATCCCCAGGAGAAGATCCACTCAAAAACCAAGGAAAACCAAAGAAGGATAAGATGGTGGTGATGTTTGCATGGCCCATGCATGCTCATTAATGCCTTGTTTAATCTTGTGAAAACAAAATAAAGTCTCATGGCATTTATTCCCATGCATCCCTAAAATATGGAGACAAGGCCAAGCCAAAAGAATTAAAAGGAGGTTCCATGTGGAGTAGATGGAGATGGTCATATTTGAATGTAATTGGGGCATGCTAGTGTGTATATTCCACCAAGTGCATAATATCCCCAATAATATTCCAACATGAGGAAAACTCCAATACAATCCATATGGAAGCTAGAAACAGGAATGCCACTCATAATGCATGCAAAGGTGGCCCCACATATCAATAATGTGAAAACAACATGATGCTAATATGAGAGCATGTGAAATTAGAAGTGGATTCATCCCAACCCACATGAGCTAGATTAAATGCCAAAGGAAAATGTAAAAGCTTATGGATAATTAGGATGGTGCAATTATAAGGTGGTGACAAAGAAAAGGTGATGGAGTTGAATAAAAGATATGCCCCCAACTCAACTTGGGCATCAAACATTTATCAAGAACCAAATACAATATACCAAGAGGCAAATACAATTAATAATACATATGAGAGAAGAACCAAATGAACAGGGTTTTATATGATGCTCAAATGCAAGGTGACATGATGACATGAGCATGATATAATTATGATGCAACAATTATAAGTAGGAAGTAGCAATTATACTACTAGACCATGTACCATTACATATGTTAGACAGATGGGATGCTACAGCATCTCAATGTATATAGCAGGTGAGATTGAATTGCACGGCTAGTGCGCTACCATTTCATATTATATTTCACCGAGCAGTGCATAGTAGGAGAAAAACGAAAAGTTGCTCGTTATTGAAACAATACCCCAGGCATCAAAAATCTACGTCGATAAAGATAACGTTACGCAGTGCATACTACGTACACCGGTTGTGCACATCGATGTGCATAGTAGATGGGGTGCATTACACGGTCATTGAAAAACCATATAAACTTGTCTTGCACCGTGCGTACAACACTTTACAAAGCATTTGGAAGGCAGTTCATACGTATTCCAATGGAGTGCGTACCTGTTTTTAACCGCATTATTGTAGTAGTATCCTGAAGCGCTCCGCGGGCCGTGCATGCTTTGTTTACCTGCAATGCATATGAGTGTGCGTAGCATGCGGGGTGCATTGCACGGTAAGTGCACTGCTCTCACATGTTATCTTGGACCTTTGCGCACATCAGTTTATAAAGCAATTCTAAGGCAGATCATACAGAGTTTTAGCGCAGTGCATCTCGTGTGCATGGCATTATATAGACAGTATGACGATGCAATCAACGAACAATGCATCTCAGTGTATATAGCAGGTGAGATTGAATTGCACGGCTAGTGCACTTCCATTTCATATTATCTTTCACCGAGCAGTGCACAGTAGGAGAAAAACGAAAAGGTCCTCGTTATTGAAACAATACCCCACGCGTCAAAAGTCTACGTCGATACAAATAAATTTACGCAGTGCATACTACGTACATCGGCAGTGCACATTGCTGTGCATAGCAGGTGGGGTGCATTACACGGTCATTGAACTGCCATAGAAACTTGTCTTACACCGTGCGTACAACACTTTACGAAGCATTTGGAAGGCAGTTCATACGTATTCCAATGGCAGTGCATACATGTTTTTAACCGCATTATTGTAGTAGTATCCTGAAGCGCTCTGTGGGCCGTGCATGGTTTGTTTACCTGCAGTGCATATGAGTGTGCGTAGCATGCGGGGTGCATTGCACAGTAAGTGCACTGCTCTCGCATGTTATCTTGGAGCTTTGCGCACAGCAATTTACAAAGCATTTCTAAGGCAGATCATACAGAGGTTTAGCGCAGTGCATCTCGTGTGCATGGCATTATAATGACAGTATGACGATGCAATCAACGAGCAGTGCATCTCAATTTATATAGCAGGTGACATTGAATTGCACGGCTAGTGCACTGCCATTTCATATTATCTTTCAACGAGTAGTGCACAGTAGGAGAAAAACGAAAAGTTCCTCGTTATTGAAACAATACCCCACGCATCAAAAGTCTACGTCGATAAAGATAACGTTACGCAGTGCATAATACGTACACCGGCTGTGCACATCGTTGTGCATAGCAGGTGAGGTGCATTGCACGGTCATTGAACTGCCATAGAAACTTGTCTTACACTGTGCGTACAACACTTTACGAAGGATTTAGAAGACAGCTCATACGTATTCCAATGGTAGTGGATACCTGTTTTTAAGCGCATTATTGTAGTAGTATCCTGAAGTGCTCCGTGGGCAGTGCATGCTTTGTTTTATCTGCAGTGCATATGAGTGTGCGTAGCAAGCGGGGTGCATTGCACGGTAAGTGCACTGCCGTCGCATGTGATCTTGCACCTTTGCGCACAGCAGTTTACAAAGCATTTCTAAGGCAGTTCATTTATATCTTTAGGACAGTGCATCTCGTGTGTATGGCATTGTAATGACAACATCACGAAGTACTCAACGAGCAGTGCATGATTTGTATTCGAGCCATGCATCTGCATATAAAAGCAGTATCACAAAGCTAAGATGGTACGTTTTTAATACATAACTCATTAATAACATACAGAAATACTCCGTATTTGCATTTATAACATATAATAAATGCTACTTTGAACTCCTTTAAAAGGAGTTTCAAAAAACTGGTGGGGTGTATTGCAAGGTGAGTGCACTGCCAAAGATTGTTATCTTGCACCATGCGTACAGCACATAGGCAGCTCATTTTTTATTTGATGATCAGTGCATTATGAAGCACCTGTAAGAGACTTTATATATAGTTCACGGGAACTGCATCTCGTTGTCCATGGCATTATAAAAGCAGTATCACAAAGCACTCACGGTCAGTGCATCCGTTGTATACGAGCTGTGCATCTCGGTGCACATTGTTGGTTGTATATGAGCAGTGCAAAATGGATAAACAGAGCCATGAAACCCAGCACAAATGTACTGCCTGTCCCCTGACGAAGGACTGGTTAGACAGTAGACCCGCATATATGTCACTATCAATACTGAAGTGTTCTTCTTGGAAAAGGGGCAATGCACTTTCGTACTGAATTATGACCCACCTGTCAGACAACTTGTTTTCGGGAGATAAAACCTCCCCACCCGTCGTTGGTGTTTAAAGAAGGAAGGGAAGGTAGGAAAACGTATCTTCTTCAAACTATTATAACTAGTTAATGCTGGAACAACCCATAACTTTCTCAGCCGCCGCCGCCCGCATGTCGATCTAAGGAAAGTTTCAATCACACTTCAAAACAAGCAGTAAGATATTTCCATCTCACCAAGGCAAGGCCATGGAGAGAGACGTCGTCATCACTGGCACCACAAATCAGGTAACCAGATATCGAACCTGCTCAAACGATTGAAATTCTAGGGATATATGTGATGACGCGATTCAACTTGTACTTCGTCTCTACATGGTAGACATGGCCGGCAGCTACATTGTAGCGACAACGCAATAGTTTTTTGAAAAAAAAAATTGCCAACAATGTAGCTAATTTTTATCTTGGGATTCAACGGAGATATAACTTCCTAGTTTTAAAGCACGGAGCACAGTTTCTACAGTGATGGGAACAGTTTAATAACCATCATAGTATAGTACAAGTGATATAGCGGAAATAGTTATATATGAAACTACATGACCATTTGCTACGCATGTAGTTTGAGAAGCAGATAGCACTATGTGTAATCACAAAAAAAAATTCACAGTGGATCACCTCAATTGTAGGCTACACCAATTCGTTCATTTTCTATCAAAGTAATGTATTACTCTGTGTACTTAATAGCAAGAGATTATACAATATATTGAGAAGTTCAGTCGATGTACAATAAAACTATGCTCTAAATATAATTCAGTTATTCCTGACAAATACTATTTATTATTATGTATATAATCAGCAAGGTTGTTGGTGGTTGTTGCAAAAAAGGTTAAAGGAGGAAATAATACCACAGTAAATTTCAAAATATTTCGGCATACATATTTCAACTGATTGTTTTTGCATCGAAGCCTACTTATATAAGTTATATAGCAGATAGATTATTATTGTTGATGTTATAGATACGCAAGCAGAGTGTTGATTTTTTATCTGTGAGTTATTTTTTCACTAAATCTAGAGAATGCGATATATGCTGCATGAAACCAAATTGCAAAATTCAGCAGGGATCCAGATTATCTCATTTGAATGATCGTACATTGGCTGAAATAGAGATGATGAAAGGTGCAAAATTCCAAGCTCCAGGCATAACAGAACGTGTTGCACGTCAATTCAGGATGGTATATATACTTTTAAGAATAATATATGAATTTTATTTTTTTTATTTAAATGCTTTAAAAATCAAAAGATTAACCGTGAATAATTACGGTGCTACTATATTAATTATATCATGGCAGAGACGTCTTAGAGCACTACATGATAAGTAGGATAAAGAGCGTGAGCAGAAACTGATAGCTCTCGCAGCGTCAACAGAAATTGTACGAAGATGTAACGCAGCACGCGCAAACTTGAAGCCAAAGCTGGAAAAAATTAACATCACAATGTCTGTTTCACAAGTAATTTCCACAGACCCTAGTGGTATAACAAAGCTACGATGCCAAGATGAATCAGGTGCTTCAGTGAAAGGCAAAAGCGCAGTCAATAATAGTTGTAAATTGAAAGATGCAAAGTGTAATGAGAATAGTTTAGTGAGTTTGCTCTTGCAATCAGTAAAAAAATTTAAAAAGAAAATAATTTTGAATGAGTACTGCTAACAATTATTTTATTCTATTTCTGTTTTGTCAGGTGCAAGTTGATGTGATGGTCTCAATGCAACAAAACAGTGGTACTACTGCAGCATCTTCTGCACATACAAGGACATCAAAGGACACTGATGAAGTAACCAACATTCAGTTCAGGTACAACGAGAAAAAATCAGATACAGTGCAAGCAGCTCCTGCAAGCCAGAGAATCCTCATAAATACTTCAATACAGAATGGTCAGACACACGCAAACATCGACCTAATAGCTGTCGGAATGGCAATGAGTGGCACAGAAGGAGAAACTTTAGTAAGGTATGCTGGTAGCTCTGCAGAAGACAAAACAAAAACAATCATCACAACGAACATACTCAAAACAAGCATGATTGTTCAAAATTGCCATGATAGGAGAGTGTTGAGCAACGATGAGAAAAAATCGAAAGCAAGACAGTATATCCTGGATACGAGAGTAGCATAACAAATTCAGAAGAGAAGATCACACATGAACAAATTACACATGAGCAAAGTGTTGCAAGTGAACCAGTCTGCAACATTTTTTCCAGTGCAGCCAGCAACCATTGCTACAAGTACAGTAGAGTCACAAGCCGGAAGCATTGATAGACCTAATTGTTCTGATGCAGGCAAGAGAGACTCAACCAGCATGCTGAACACACAAAGAGAAGAGAATACAAGTCATCAGAATGTCAATTGTTCAGAGGAACCGGCAGAAACTGTATGCACTAACACCAACTCAGAAGAAATGAGCAATGAGCAGTATGGGCCCCAGTGCGATGACACTCTTCCTGAAAAACAGAATAATCCAGGAGAACCTACGGAAGAAGAGTTAGAGATGGACAGAATGTTTAAGAATGAGTACCCAGTTGTGGATGAAATTGGTGATGCCACGACACCGGAAGAAGGAATGGAATTTCAGTCAAGGGAAAATGCTTTCCAATTCTTTGCACTGTATGCAAGGAAAACCGTTTTTTCTATAAGAAAACACACCAGCCTTAACTCCAAGAAAACAAGCGAAATGATTAAACAGACATTTGTTTGCACAAAACAAGGTCAGACTCAAATAAGTGAGAAAGTTGTAAAAGAAAGGAAAACAAGTTCTACTATCAGGTGCTTTTGCCTGTATCCATTGTGGTAAAGAAAACAGAAAAAGGATGGATGTACAAAACAGTAAAACTAGACCACAATCACCCTTTGCACCCAATAGATTGGCTCATCAGGTTTTCAAAATGCCACAAGTCAATGACACAGCAAGACAAGGAATTTATACGTATACTACACCTTGGAAAGATTCCACCGAGAAGAGTGATGCAAATATAGAGTGGAATGAAACTTCTAACCAGAGGAGTTGGTTTCAACGGCAAAGACGTGTCAAACCTTAAGTATGCTGACAAGAAAGACAGCAGAAATAAAGATATAGAGGAATGCTTGAAGAGGTTTACCCGTCTTCAATCAAAGGTTCCTGGGTTCTCATATAAATTCGACACTGACCACACAAACGCCGTTCGTAGAATCTTCTGGACAAACACAATGCGCAGGATGAACTATGAACTATACGGTGAATACGTGTCATTCGACACAACGTTCCAGACGAACATATACAACATGCGTTTTGCACCAATCATTGGCGTGAACAACCATGGAAACACGATTTTGTTTGAAATCGGTCTCCTGCAGGACGAGTCAGCTGAAACGTTCAAGTGGTTGTTCAAAACTTTTGTCTTGGAAATGGGTGGTAAAGCACCAAAGTACATAATCACTGACCAGTGCAGAGCAATGAAGAAAGCATCTTCTAGATTTATGGGATATCAGAGATCACTGGGTGCCCGCCTACTTCATGGACTACTTCTACCCCTTTTCCTCGTCAACTACAAGAAGCGAGAGCACCAACTCCATGTGGATAGACTATGTCGACCACACAGACACAATATTGAAATTCCTAGATTCATATGAGGCAATTCAGGAGAAAAGCTTGAGTGTGCTCGACAGGAAAAGGAATAGGACTTCAGAGAAGACAGCACCAACTTGGAGCAGATATGGACTTGAGACAGATGCAATAAACATTTACACTACAGACATATTTATCAAGTTTTAGAAGCAACTAGCAGATAACACAACTTTCGAAATAACAAGGGAAGAAACAACTGACAGAGGAATGCAATACGAACTGACCAAAAGAAGTCATGTCACACATTCAAATTTCAACATAAATGTTTTTATAGTTGAAGTGGATAATGAGAATAAGATTTTCTCGTGCAACTGCAAAAAAATGTCAAGGGATGGAATCCAGTGCTGTCACGTCCTCAGGGTTGTGGTACGTCTTGGTTTAGTACATAAGATGCCAGACAATTTTGTGAACCCTAGATGGAAAAGATGCAACCCACATTAGCCATACAACTATGTTTTTCGTCTTCCTGATGGTAATAAGAGCAACGCAGCAGGTCCAATACGTTATGTGATTGAGTTGACTCATTTTGCTAAGATCTGCTCAAAAGCATGCAGTACAGACAAATCATACAGAGTTCTGGTACAGTGCATCGATGAAATTGAGAAGAAAGTGAATGCTTTAGTAGACCAGGATGAGCAAAGCAACACAGAGGGCATGGCATATGGCATCGATAACTTACATGAAACAATTCGTACTGTGTTGAGAGATCCCCTGATAATAAAAACAAAGGGTAGGAAAAAAGGACAGAGACTAAAACCAGGGTCAGAGAAGACGAAAAGAAAATGCGGTACCTGCGGAAAGAGAGGACACACAAAACCTAAATGTGAATTCTGGCTTAAGGAGAGAGAGGTATATATATACATGATTATTTTTTCTTATATTTTACAAAGTACCGTGCCTAGCGACAAAGTATTTCTATGTAGTTTTTACTATTGCAGATTGAGGTTTTTGAACTATATATTAACTTTTGTTTGCAGGTCACAATGATCCAGAAGAAGCGCAAGATAAGATCAAAAACTACAACAGAGAAACGTCCAACTTCAAGCAGTGATTACGAGACGACTGATGCTACTGGTGTAAGTTTTCTTGCAAAAAAATAATATTCGATACATTAAGTCGAACTAATATTTTAACAAATAATCTTCAGGACGACCTGACACCACCCAAGAGAAGATTTTTTAGAAAAACACAAGCCAGAAAAGTAAATCAAAACATGGACATAGTTATGTTGAAAACACTAGTACAGATGAAGTAAGCTAATTTACACAATGATACCTATTACAGCATATCTTGAACCTGATTGTAACCACGCAAGACTAACATTTTGTCTGCTTTTTGTAAAGAAAGAGAAGGATCAACAAAGTCCATTAGCAACATCAAGTGATAGCAACTCAACTGATTCAGATAGAGTAAGTATTATATGAAATTTATAGCTGCTAACTTTGAAAATAGAAATTATTGGACATGATATTTGTTAAGTCGTGAAAATAAAACGCTTGATACATGTGATACAGATGATATCAAAACCACAGAAGCAGAGGACTAGTTCATTAGGAACACCACGAAAATCAAGAGAAGAAAGCAATTATACATGAGGGACTGATGGACAAAAATCTGACATTAGAAAAGAAAGATCTCATCCATATCCCACACGGAATGTTGTGAATATGTATGAAGTCCCTTAGACAGATGCTAACCTCAGTGGAAATGATGGAAATGTTTCTCCAAGTTATGGTCATACAGAACGAAGCTGCAGAACGATAGAAGCAATGAACAATCCAAAGAGGAAGTGCAGTACAAAAATACAAATAAAAACAACAGTGATTACAAGGAGCAGTCCAGTGCAGACATCCGTGTCAAGCCACGAAAGACCTCAAGCATCAGTTGAGAGGAATGTACATACAAGAAGCAGTCCTGTGAATTCAGTACAGTTCAATGTACATACAAGGAATAGTACGAAAATTTCGGTGATTAGAACCGTCAGAACAAGACAAAACACTGTTCAAGATAAAGATCTCGACAGTGATCGGTCCAAAAGCAATAATAAAAAGGAAGGCACAAGCAGTTTAAAAATCCCCAGAAAAGGACATGGCCGTCTACAATGGTATTTGACTGGATAAGTTCAAGAGCCAAGGCAAGTTTTAAATTTCATAATATTTAAAACATTACAATTAGGATTGCCCAAATAGTTTGCTCTACATACATGTTATAAAAATGATTGCTAACAATGTTTCTTTATTTTAGGCAGGAGAAGCAACAGGATCAGGTCATGATACAAATATTGTTTTATAGCAGACAGAATCAGAATTAAAAATTCACTCATAATAAATGTAAGAAATTATAGAGCAGATTTTGTATTCTTATCAACTTATCATAAAGTTATAGAGGAAAGTGTTTTGTATCATGGCATCACTTGTTATTTACTGGTATAAAAAGGATGAATTGACGACAACCATACATACCATTACACCGGTTTTGCAAATAAGATAAAAACATTAGACACAATAGCCATGAAACTCTAGAACAATCTACTGTACTTCGAAAGAATAGTTTTGTACCGGATATTCAATGGAACAATGCTTTAAAAAAAGAATTGCACTATATATATAGCATACAAACTTAACAACTAGAAATATTTTATTTAACAAAAAAGTAGAACATTTACATATTATTATTTTTAAATAATTTACATATTATTCTTACAGGCTATAAGATAGACCACTCGTACATCTATGCAATCACAATATAATAGATGAATTAGGGAATTAAAAAATAAACAAGGAACTAGGGCAGTATATAACTAACTATCGGATTTGAACCGATGACCCTCGCATTACAAATGCGATGCTCTAACCTCGATGGCAGTACATGAACTGCATTAAAATACATCAGGATAAAATAAAATAAAGCAGTGCATAATCCTTTAGACAAGCAGTGCTATGCTTCAAACAACAATGGGCCTGTGAATTGTATTAGTGGGCTTTTCTTGTATGGAAGCAGTAGTTTTATGGTTGCGAACTCTTGAGGTATCGTATGGACAGTTTCGTAGTGGGTCTTAATTTTTATAACTACTAGCACGATTTGCACGATCGGTTGGTTATAAGGATACGAGGAGTCGTGGAAGCGGAGGGGGCAAGTTGAAACAAGATCGCAGCAGTTCATCATTAACACCGACGAAACTCAAAAAAACCAAGGTGCCTCTCGAGCGTGGAATTATTTATTCCTTTTCTATTCCATCACATACTTGTTCTTAATAGATTCATCATTGTTCCCTACAGCGAGGAATCACAGATTCAAGGTGTGGTACCAGACATCTTCGTCCTAGACATGATGGACGACGGGCTTCAGACCACAGAGACTTATAGCATTACTGTTCACAGAACGACGGTTCTTACCGTGGATTACACCAACGAGGAATCAACGCTGGAACAGAATCCTCTCCATGTACGAGGCTTGGCTTGAAGAGGTTTGTACCCATCCAACTTACCGTCTGATTCTATTAAAACGATTGTCATATGAATTATGCATGACTACAACACAAATGAATTCAAGGTAGTTTGATTCGTATAAAATAGTTTACCATATTAATTTGAACTAGTTTTTCCTGACAAGTCCTTTTCACTAGTTTAGATACGAATCAAACATCAACCCATACATATTTTATCAGAATCCCTTGATTTTCCAATGGTAGAAACAAATATACTATGTATCATATGAATCTCTACATGATTAGAGTGGATATAGGAAATGCATTCCTACATTATCAATACTCCTACATCTTTCATGTCATAAGAACAAATAATACAAGTTCTAAATTGTATCCTTCTAGTGTAAATTTCACCAGACTCTGGTACTAATAATCACATTTCATTTGACACCAGGATAAGAGCAGGTATGTTGGACTAGACATTGAATATACTGCTCAAGTAAGTGAAAAAACCATCGCCGTCGTACAACTCACCAAGAGAGAGCACGTCCTAGTTTATCATTACGCTAGGGCCATAAAAAAATGGCAGGCACTCGGTGATTTTTTCAAGGAAAAACAGATCACCTTCATTAGCGTCAACAAGAGGAATGATTCAAAGATGTTGATGAAAGAAAAGTTTTTCATCCCTGAAGAGTACCATGTAGACATACAGGGAATATTCAATACATTCCAAGGTGACAATTACAGGTATCGCATGGCTAGTATTGCATCAGTACTCATTGATTCATCATACAGTGAGATGAAGATAGCAGCAAGTGACTCAGAAATGCATAACAAATGGGAGTGGAAGCCAATGCTAATGGAGAAACTGCATTACTCAGCAAAATATGGGTATATAAAATATGAGTTGTACAAGAGAATAACATTCAGCAGCTACTACCTCAGTTTAGGAAGAGAAATTCTCAATGATAGGCCGTGTACCGGGTGTAAAGGAGTTAAAGGATATAAGTCATACACACATTTTTTGGAGGCAGGTCCATCAGCTGATAACAATAATAAGTGGGACGACGAATACACGATGTGTCTGGCAATAGATATCGACAGGTGGACGAAGAACGATGAATGGTGGACGAAGAGAGACGACGAGGAAGAAGACTAGATTTAACTAAAGACTGTGATTATGTGAGTACGGTCTGCTAGCCATCTTTTAATTCAGTTCGTTAATTCAGTTACACAAAAGTGGTTATGATCTATTATATTATATTAGGAGTACAATGTAATTAATATATGTGTGTGTGTATAAATTAAACTACTTTTTATCATTATTCTGTAATGTTTGTAATTACAGTATATGAATGTATACTTGTATTTCATATGTACATTCCTAATTTAGTCTCAAAGGAAGGCAAGTTAATTGCAAATAAATAAGCAAAATCCCATTAACAAGTTAAAATTTCCTAAAAAATTAATTGAACATTTGACAATTGTAACGAATTCTGATGCATCTAGTTGAATATTCACAGCACATCAAACAAATCAATAGAAATAACGAAATGCATTACCAGCTAAACAAATAGTTCAAAACATACATCAAGCAGTTCATAACAACAAGTGGTTCAACACAACTTATATCTGCACTAAAAAACAATCAGAAGGAACTGCAGTCATCATATAAGATGGTGTCAATGACAAACATTATCTTAATGTTTTGGTTTGAAGTGGTCCTGCTAGTGACGAGAATTGCTTACCCAACTTCAAGACATTCATGAAGACATTCAACAAAGGACTTCCACTCATGGGTGCTGAAGATAATTCGACCATCACTCCCTGTCTTGTACGAAATGAAGCTCACGGCATCATTTGCACCAAGCCGTACTCCAGCCATGCCTTCTTCGGCAATTTCAAGAGAAAAAACATTCTCGAAGGTAGTTTCTAATTAAGTTGCAGAAGTTATAAATCTAATAACTAACAAGCAATAAAAAATAAGCAAGTAGAAAAATAATGATAACTAATACCATATCATGACGGCGAACATGCGTCCTGGTCAAGCGAGTAACAAATGCTAGGCCAACGTACAAATCTTTTGAAGGAATGATGTGGAGAAGATAGCACTTTTCACTCCTGGTAAGCTTGCATCTCTGAGCAACAATTGTATTATCCAATGGTCCTTCTTCCTCCTCATCCTCCCGATCCTCCTCATCAGACTCACCCTCTTCGCTCTCATCCTCGTCATCACACTCGTCATTCTCAGTCTCATCATCCTCGTCCTCATCCCCCTCATCGTTCATATGCATAATAGTGATACTTAGACAAGGAGCTCCCATTGAAAATACCAGATACACACCAGAGTCGATTTGGTTTTCAGCAATAAACCTTCTCCATGAAGAACCTGCAAGGCGAGTCATTGCTCGCTCTTTGCGCACGTCCACAACATAAATTCGCCCAAGAGCTTGAAACTCAATGCTTTCTCCTATTATTCTATTGAATTCTCTCCTTATATTGCATGGGATAGTCTAAATTGAATAAAATAATTAAATAAATGACAATTGTATGGAAAGAAAATTCAATAAATGTAAAAAGCAAGAATTATATGCATACCAATGAACGCTCAAATCGACCATGTACAAGACGGACAAGGAATAGCGAGGCTGATTTTGTTTCATCACTATAGTCTGTGAAACAAACCTGACACAGTGCCATGTCCTAAAAAATGAAAATCACTCGTTAATTTATGATAAAGCTAGCTAAGATTAAAAAAGGGCATCATATTTGGAATGAATATAAATTAATTTTAGGGACAGAGTAAGTGAGCCAAGTAGGAAGCACAAATAAATAATTTTTTTCATATACCAGAAGGCTAAATCACACCACCCCAACCCTTCATTTCATAATCATATTGTAACTAATCAATAGGAAAATGAAAGTACAAAAGCATAATCATTCTAAAAGTGTATCCTCCTTGCATCATCACATTGAATGCTAACTAAAAAACTAAATATCTCCACATATATACAAATTGAACAAAAAACTTAATATCTAAAACACTGTCGAATTTTTTTATCTATACAATTTATAATATGAATCGACCAAAAATATGAATACATCTTATCTAGAACTATGGTTCGAAACAAACAAGACTAAAATGTGCAAGATTTATAGGATAAAAACGAGGGAATAAGTTGAACATACCTTGAGAGGGAGCTTAGGGAGCTAAACAACGGCGAAATCCTTCAGATCCGATGGTTTTTAGGGGAGCAATTGAGAGGGAGGGGAGATGGGAATAGGAGGCGAGCTCTCTCTGTTAGTCCTGGCGGCTGGGGACGACTAGGTCGGGATGGGAAGGTCAACCACGCGCCTGATGCTACATTTATAAGTGTATGACCTTTATGCTAGGCGATACACTGCCAAACCACGTTGTATTGCACAACTCCCTCAGCAGTATAATCTAAACTATACGGGCAGTACTATGTATGCAGTGGATACATTTTGCATATGCCCGTTTGCATCGAAAGTCGATTACATACCGCGGTGAATGCACTGCCGTTGCACGTTATCTTACGTCGTCCACACATCACTATATCAAAGACTTAAAGAGCAGTGCACAAGATTTCCACAGGCAGTGCATCCGTTCTAAATAAATAGTGCGTGTCCGTGTCCACCGCACGTGCCGAAAGTCTTACACACTTGGCACAACACTATATTGTAGCACACGACATGCAATCCACATAGGAAGTCCATATACCGCACATCACTATATTGTAGAACACGATATGCACTCCACAGAGGCAGTGCATATGGTAAGAAATTCACTCCTGCCTACGGATGCAGTGCACAAGATTTCCACAGGCAGTGCATATGCGGCTGCATGGCAGGTTCAGTGCATTCCAGCATAAGGATGCAGTGCATATGCTCTGCACAACCATACGTTCATCGCGGGTGGAGAACACACTGCACAGACCGCACAGGCAGTGCAACCATAACTTATCAGGGCGGCACACGACATGCAGTCAACACAGGCAGTGCATATAGATGTCAATAGCAGTGCCTTCCTGGATAGCGAAGAGACGCAGTGTATCTTGGTGTGCATGGTAGGTGTAGTCCATTCCACGGTCACTGCACTGCCTGCGCACACGTTAAAAACGGTCGGTTAACGTTATTAAAGATAGCGCAACACCAAAGTGGCGAGGCATTATGGATTTGGTGTGAGTTGTATAAGCGTGCAATTATTTGTAGCAAACGACATGAAGTCCACATAGGCAGTGCATATACCGCATAGCACTATATTGTAGAACACGACATGCACTCCACAGGGGCAGTGTATATTGTAAGAAAGGGCGGTTCACTCCTGCCTACGGATATAGTGCACAGGATTTCCACAGGCAGTGCATATGCGGCTGCATGGCAAGTTCAGTGCATTCCAGCATAAGGATGCAGTGCATACGCTCTGCACAACCATACGTTCATCGCGGGTGGAGAACACACTGCACATACCGCACAAGCAGTGCAACCATAACTTACCAGGGCAGTACACGACATGCAGTCAACACATGCAATGCATATAGATGTCAATAGCAGTGCCTTCCTAGATAGCGAAGAGACGCAGTGTATCTTGGTGTGCGTGGTAGGTGTAGTCCATTCCACGGTCACTGCACTGCCTGCGCACACGTTAAAAACGGTCGGTTAACATTATTAAAGATAGCGCAACACCAAAGTGGCGAGGCATTATGGATTTGGTGTGAGCTGTATAAGCGTGCAATTATTTGTAGCAAACGACATGAAGTCCACATAGGCAGTGCATATACCACACAACACTATATTGTAGAACACGACATGCACTCCACAGGGGCAGTGCATATTGTAAGAAAGGGCGGTTCACTCCTACCTACGAATGTAGTGCACAAGATTTCCACAGGCAGTGCATATGCGCCTACATGGCAGGTTCAGTGCATTCCAACATAAGGATGCAGTGCATACGCTCTGCACAACCATATGTTCATCGCGGGTGGAGAACACACTGCACAGACCGCACAGGCAGTGCAACCATAACTTATCTGGGCAGCACACGACATGCAGTCAACACAGGCAATGCATATAGATGTCAATAGCAGTGCCTTCCTGGATAGCGAAGAGACGCAATGTATCTTGGTGTGCATGGTAGGTGTAGTCCATTCCACGGTCACTGCACTGCCTGCGCACGCATTAAAAACGGTCGGTCAGCGTTATTAAAGATAGTGCAGCACCCAAGCAGCGAGGCATTATGGATTTGGTGTGAGCTTTATAAGCGTGCAATTATTTGTAGCACACGACATGCAGTCCACATAGGCAGCGCATATACCGCACAACACTATATTGTAGAACACGACATGCACTCTACAGGGGCAGTGCATATTGTAAGAAAGGGCGGTTCACTCCTGCCTACGGATGCAGTGCACAAGATTTCCATAGGCAGTGCATATGCGGCTGCATGGCAGGTTCAGTGCGTTCCAGTATAAGGATGCAGTGCATACGCTCTGCACAACCATACGTTCATTGCGTGTGGAGAACACACTGCACAGACCGCACAGGCAGTGCAACCATAACTTATTAGGGCAGCACACGACATGCAGTCAACACAGGCAGTGCATATAGATGTCAATAGCAGTGCCTTCCTGGATAGCGAAGAGACGCAGTGTATCTTGGTGTGCGTGGTAGGTGTAGTCCATTCCACGGTCACTGCACTGCCTGCACACGCGTTAAAAACGGTCGGTCAGCGTTATTAAAGATAGCGCAGCACCCAAGCGGCGAGGAATTATGGATTTGGTGTGAGTTGTACTCCTCTCAGGCTTAGAAATAGTGCCGACACCTCTTCACACTTCTAAACAGCATCAGTACCAGGGATAACTATTCGATCTCACATACCTACCACCGGCTTCATAATGCCTCACCGCCTACCCACTTGTTGGGCGAAGTTCCCTCCGGGTGCTCGCATACCACTTCCAACGTCGCCTAGCTCCGGCGACGAAGAAGAGAAAGAGGAGGTATCGTCGCAGGAGTCGGTCACGGCTCAAGGTGTGGTAGCCGCTGCGGAGAAGGGGCGAAGCTACAAGAACCTACATGAATACGCCTCTTCCTCCGCCGACAGCAACCAATCCTACGACCTGATGCGGCCGCCAACCTCAACAAAATTCGACTCGTTCATTAAGGAAGAAGAGGCGGGAGGATGCAAGGAACTGCGAGGAACAGACCGCGTTCCTCGCTTCCATGGAGAGCAAGAGTATCTCTGCTCCAGTGGTGCCGGAGAAGGAAAAGGAGGAGGTCAAGAAGGAGAAGGAGGAGGTCGACTCATTGGAAACGGATAAAAGAGGAGGGAGGATGCCCGGAACCGCGAGAGGGTCGCTGCCTATACGGCGCATAGGGCCGCCGTTCATGAGGCCAACAGCATAGCAGTTCTGGAGATGACCAATCAGTTTTGACAGGTAGCGGAGGCGAGGAGGAACCAACGCGCGGCAGCGGCCGCAGCAGCGCAAGCGGCTGTGGCTCCAGCGGTGGCGGCGAATGACGACGAGGCAGGTCCATCATACGTCATCCACATATACAGCGCGAAGACGATTCGGGGATCTAGCTTTATATTAGGTTTTTCTTTATATATCCATAAATGTCATTCAAATCTTGTAAAATATCTCCTGATTTGGATGGACTATTAATTTATCTGAATTTCGCAAAATGCCATCGATTCAGCAGTAACCACAGAAGAAATCCGGTCCATAGTCATCGTACCGCGTAGTGCATGACCTTTATTAATATACATCCGGATCTTACAAACCAAGGCAGTGCATAGCAGGTTTGAAATGCAGTAGTTAAAAGGCAGTGCTCCTTTTCATGGGCTGCCTGCTCCAAAATTGCCATCTCCTCATCAACAATGTATAGAAGCAACAAAGAAGTCTTTGCGTTGTTTGTCTGACGCTGGGGCTCTTTTAGTTAAAAGTCCATCGACTGACAAACTATCGGATCCTTAAGTTTGTTACCAAATCAAATGGGCCTGTGCATAACAGGCGTGTGTTTAAGAAGCAGAGCTGTGGTTACGTACTTTTAAGGTCTAAAATGTAGTGTTTTTAATTAGTTTTTTTATTTTTATGTAATATGAGGCAGTGCATAATACTTTACAAAAGCAGTGCTATGCTACAACTACCAATAGGCCTGTGAACTGTATCAGTGGGCCTTTAATGTATATAAGAAACAGTTACATGGTTGCGAAGTTTTGAGGTCTTGTATGGACAATTTCGCAGTGGGCCTTTTTTTATAACTACTAGCACGATTTGCACGATCGGTTGGTTATAAGGATAAGGATACGAGGAGTCGTCGAAGCAGTAAAGGCGTAAGTTGCAACAAGAGCGCACCAGTTCATCATTTGCAGTGACGGAACTCAGAAGAACAAGGTGTCTATCTAGTGCATAATTATATATTATTTTATAGTCCATCACATACTTGTTCTTATTAGATCCATCCTTGTTTACTACTGCAGAAATAAACAGATTCAAGCCGTGGTACCAGATGTCTTCCTCCCATGGACGACGGGCTTCAGACAACGGAGATTCATCACATTCCTGCTCATGGAACGACGGTTCTTACTGTGGTGTACACCAACGAGGAATCCACTGTCGACAAAATACTCGCAATGTACGTAGATTGGCTTGACGAGGTTAGTACTGATCCAATTATGCAGAAATTTTGTAGTACCTTTTCCTGACCAGTACTTTGAACCAGTTTTCATTCGAATCAAACATTAACCCCATACATCCTTTTTCAGAATCCATTGTTTTTTTCCTATGATCAAGAAAACTATTTGTAATATGAATTAATGTAACCACATACATACGTTTTTTCTGTTTGGCACATGCTTTTTTTTCTCAGTATTCGGAAGATAACGCAGTATCTAAAAATACTGTAGTTTTCAATAGTTTGGGAGTTTGGCCACAGTAAAACACAAAAGTTTCAAAACTGTGGTATTGCAAAAACTGAGGTTTTTTTGCATGTTTCAAGAAAGAGGTCTGGACCTATTTTTTTTACAAATACTATGTTTTGTGCAAAATGTAGTATTGATTGCCCGACGTTGATATACTATAGTTTTAGAATATTTTCGTTTGACAAAAGCCAAGAAGCCAAACTGAGCCTTAGAGTGGGTATGGAAAATGCGATCCTACATTTTCCCCTACTCCTATTCTTCACGCCGTAAGAATCAAACATGTTTCACTAGATTCTTCTACTTACTAAATGATCAAATTTTACTTGACAGGACGACAGCAACAGGTACATAGGACTCGACCTCGAATACACTCCTAGAGGAAAACAACAAACCATCGCCGTAGTACAACTCGCCATGAGGGAGCATGTCCTAGTGTATCATTACGCCAGGAGCACCAAGGAATGCCAGGGGCTACGGGATTTTCTAAAACAAAAACAGATTACATTCGTTAGTGTAGACAAGAGGACAAACATAAAGATGATGCAGAAAGAGAAATTTGATATCCCTGACGAGTACCACGTCGACATACAGGATATATTCAAGTCAGTGCCACGAGATAATCACAGGGATGGCATGTCCAATTTTGCAGCAACACTCATTGATAGGTCATACATTCAGATGAAGATACTAGCCCGTAACTCAAACATGCATGACATATGGGAGTGGAAGCCAATGCCGCTAGAGAATCTGCGTTACTCAGCAATAGATGGATATGTCACATACGAGTTGTACAAGAGGATAGCATTTATCAGGAATCTCCTCGGTTTAGATAAACCAATCTTGTATGACAAGCTCTGCATCAGATGTCATGGAGGTTATAAACCGTACAAACGACATAAACAAGCAGGTCCATCAGAGGATACCAAGAAGATATGGCAGAAGGAGCAATACGGCATCAGTCCAGAAGAAGATGTCGATAGATCGGAGAAGCAAGAAGATGGCTAGAAGGAAATGTGAATTCATTAAAGACTTTCGTAGCGTGAATACGATATTATATTAGTTTGGTGATTTTAGTTGATAACCACATATAAAATGTGGATTTTATTTAGCGTTTGATGTTTTTCGAACAATGTCATTTTAAAAAGCTTGAAACCCTGCTTAGTGTGTGTAATACTTTGAACAATGTGTAATTATATATAGTCTGTGCATTCTGAATGTTTTATTCCAGTAAAACAAATCATATATCCATCTTAAATACAATATTCTAGTTTGTGTAGGATTATGATGGTCATTCTCATCATTTAACTGTATAGAATACAAAAATAAATAAAGATGCAAATACAAGTAAAAATGCCGTGCATACACGAACACTCAATGGCAGTGCATATTTACTAGTTAAGGCAGACGAGTCAGTATGACTCCACGCATAAAAACTCGGAAACCGGAAACATAGTGGAAAAAACAAATAAATATTCAGGCAGCTCATAAACTGTATGATTAGTAGTGCATAACTGCGCATAAGTTAGGCAGTCCACCCTTTAAAATTTAGGCAGTGTAAATGGAAGAACTTGTGCAGTACATCAAAATCTAGGAACTCGAAAGCGGAAAATGTAGTGAAAAAAATAACTTATCAGGGCAGTACATAAACTGTATGACCGGCAGTGCAAAACTTATCTAAACACACATTCTGACCTTACTGGCTACGATAGTGCTTATTCCAACCTAAAAACAGTTAACACAAAACTGCGCACAAATTAGGCAGTGCACCTTTAAAACCTAGGCAGTGCAAATGTCAGAACTTGTGCAGTGCATCAAAACCTGAGAACTCAAAAGCCGAAAACACAGTGAAAAAAATTTAACAGGGCAGTACATAAACTGTATGACCGGCAGTGCAAAACTTAACAAAACACACGTTTTGACATTACCGGCTATGGCAGTGCTTACGCCAACCTAGAAGTAGTTAACACAAAACTGCGCATAAATTAGGCAGTGCACCCTTTAAAACCTAGGCAGTGCAAATGTCAGAACTAAAGTAAATAGGACTTAGGTAGTGCACCCGTACAACTTAGGCAGTGCACCCGACCAAGAGAATACAATGTCACTCCCCCAACACTAAAGTAAATAGGACTTACATCAAATACAAACTGTGTGCAAGCAAAGAGAAGTAAACATATATTGGTCAATAAGAAAGCAGTGCACGAATTACAACTTAGGCAGTACACTCCGTACAACTTAGATACAGCTGGTGCAGTGCATCAATGAAATCTAATAAGGCAGTAAGTCAAATAAAATTACGGCAGGTCACTCACGATCACCCGAGGCGTCAAAATTAAGCAGACACAAGGCAGTGCATTGCTTCTAAACAAGGCAGAGCAACCAAAACTACCACCCCATACACGATTTAGTGTTCGCTCTAGTATCCAACCCACAGAAAGGTAGTCCGAAAAAACAAAACCCGTGGAAAACAGACTCATTCTGCTACCGTCATCGCCGTCGACCAGGAGCAAACCGCCTAACACCGGCAACCGTGAAAACAACCACCTTCCCACACCCCCAACACCAATAGCACACACCACGCTCCGCCAACAGCAACCACCCCAGATAACCCCGCCCCCGCCGACCCACCCCAATGGAATCTAGTCCAACCCTTCAAATCCAACCCACCACCGCCCGCACCAAACAATCCTCCGACGGTAGCAAGTTCGTCCTCAGCAACCTGCATCGATTTGGAACAGAACTCCCCGGCGATCTCGATAGAGAGGATACATTCACAAAAAAGGTAAACGGCGGAAGGCGAGAGCGCGGCGGAAGGCCCCTGCTTCCTCTTATTCAAGAAACAAGTAACCGTAGGAACCTACAACAAGAGGTACGCCGAATTCATATCAATCAAAATCATATAATTCCGGTTTAACACTAGATTCTTCACAAATCTGTAACAGAAAGTAAAATTTATAGTACATACTATCTAACTCCACTTTTAATTCATTCATTTCAGTTCCTTATTGCCATACAAAGCATATGTGACTAACAGTTTAGATATTACATATGTACAGTTGTTTTTCGTAAGTAATTATTGAGAAAAATAGATAAACAGAATTTGAATATAGAAAGGATAGACAAATATATTAAAACATCGAATCAGTGAAATAATTACTAAGGATTAGAAGATTGCATAAAGAATTACTAATTTTCTGCCACACTTATTAAGAATTGTCTTATGCTAAAAATATTATTTAATTATTAGGTGAAATGCAAGACAACAGAAGTCCTAGTCCTGGGAAGGTATAGACTAATATACAACATACCTTGTAGTCATCACTAACATAAATATAGAAATAGCATTTATTTAATACAACTTCTTTGCAGAGCATACCTGATAATACGGATGCTGACAAAAAAAAGTCATTGCTGACCCAAGGTAATGTTGTAAAACAAAGTAAAAGTACATATTATTAGTGTTTCTTCTTCATGTAGTAAGGGAAAATATTTCCCCAAAACAGATAAGCAGGACAGCAGTCAGGTCCACACCAGCCAGCTATCAATAACACCATCACAAAGTGTGGACTGCACAGAAACACCCACACAGGAATGGCAAGTGGAAGATCAACTAGCAGAAGAGGAAGAGAAGAAAAAGAATAAGAAAGCAGTAAAAAAAGGAAATTGAACCTAGATAAAGTTAAGAAGAAACTACCTCTTGCATCAACCTCTGAAGAAAGTGTGGACGATGAAAAAAATGAACAAAACATACCCCAGGATGACCCTATCCCACTGAGTGTTCAGCTTCCAGACAGCAGTACCACAATAGATTTACAGTCCAGTACAAGAAGATTGAAGACGAGGAAAGCAATAGTACCAGAAGAGCAAGAGAACCCTTAGGAAAAAAAGAGGAGAGCATCTAGAATATCAAAGAAAAAGGACATCTGAAAGAGCAAGAAAACAACACAAATGAGGATGAGAGCAGTGACGACGACGATGAAGACTACAAAATTCTTCCAAGTGGAATACAATCTGAAATAGAAGATGATGATGCTATAGGTGATATGGAAGAAAATGAAGGAGAATTGGATAATCAGGTTAGTAAAGATTTACATAAATAAATTAACCATATGACATTCATTTTGGAAAATCCATAGCATGAACTGACAATATAAAATCTTACATGCAGCAAGCTGGGAGAAAACGCAAACGCAAGGATTAGAGCAAGAATATGATTCAAGGAACCTTGACAATAGGTGACAAAAAGCTATGCAAGGACACAGGCACAAACTACACAGTAAGGTGTTCACTCAAAGAGCTCAACAAATTGCTTACAGAGGTCCTTAGCGAAGATCAAAAAACCGAGCTATCAAATGTTGGGTGGGGATTCCTGTTGTAACACCCTCAAATCGGCCTTATGCAAGTTTTAGCGCTTCCCGCCAAAACCCACATAGAAATGATTCAAGGACGCCCACCAGGCACTTTAGTGCGGGTGGAAAACGAAGTAATACCATTACACATTAGTCCACGATGGAACCCACAGAACGTATATATATACCACAGCGACTCAGTGAGTCAAGAATACAGATATACAATACAAAGATCCCAATCACCTTGAAAACGATTGAGCGTCCGACTACGGACAAGATGCAAATGGGGCTAAGAGCCCTGAAGAATAACCAATGGCGTACATAACCCTGCCCAAGCCAAGCCGGAAGGGTAACCCTGCCAACGACGTCGATCTCAAACCTGCTAAAATAAAAGGGGTGCCGACAAAGGGCAAAGGAAAAAGAGGAGCGTCAGTACTGAGGCCAGTACACGGCGAGGCTAGAATTTGGCGGCTCTCACCTACATAGGTATGGTGGGCTGAAACGGCAGCGCAGCGGCACTAAACAACCTATAGAGACTCGATACAACTGGCGGTTATTAGAGAGGGATAAGAAAGACCTATTCGGATCCAACCTGAAGCTAACACCAAACAAACCCATCCTGGTATTTTCCCCTCGAGACCAAACGAGGAAGTCGGACCAAGGAACTCACACAGTCGGCAATTTTACTCATTTCGTTATAATTGCAGCAATTACTAATCAGATATATAGCATGAGTCATCCTGAAGCATAAGTAGTGGGCAGTTTTAGTTAATATTTCGTTGTAGTTGGAACATTTACTAGTCAGATATACTTGTCCTGAGGAAACCCAAACCTAGCAGTTGTTGGCACTTTTATCACATTCCATTGGAGTTGCAATACTTACTAGGCAGGTATAGTATGACACAGATCACCACAGACCCACAAGTTGTTGGCATTTTTAATATCCATTCCATTATACTTGAGCTGATTACTAGTCACATATTAAGTCAAATTTATAGCACTACTTTAGTTATGCTTGTCTATGATCGAGATACTGTGCTCCAAGTCATCCATAACCACGGACACGGCTTTCAAAAAGTTTTACCCTGCAGGGGTGCACAAATAGCAACACACACTCGATCAACCTCGGAAAAACCAACTCAAAACCTAACGAGGCATTCACGACAAAGAAATCACAGGATTTATAAATATTTCAGGGGGCCACCCCACTAAGCTACCCGCAACAAAGTTGGCCGGCTCTAGAATGGACCCAGGGTTTGTGTGGACGGCTGTAAACGACTGGGAACCCGAAAGTGTGACTGGGCTTGTCGATACAGCGAAAACGTGTCACGATCCTAAACAGTACAGGTGCTCCACGCACAATCGTAAATAAAGCAGTAAAGCATGACATAGGTATAGGATAGTAATAAAACCCCAAACTAGTTTGTGGCCCCAAGAAATAGAAATGAATCAAGCTCTGGCTCAGGGGGTCCACGGCCTCCCAGATGTGGATAGTGTGAAAAATCAAGGAACATGTATCAAGTACTCGGGGTCCTACGGGACACAAGTGAGCGTGGAAGAACCAAATAACATCTATTGCCCACCGATGCCTCTGCATTAGTTATATCTAGCTTTTTAATAGTTGTAATTAAAGTCATGATCACCTCCACCATTAAGCAGCTCCACCAATAAGCAACTGCCAACCTTCCAACAACGGTGGTACTTGACAACACGAGATCGCACCTGAGCAAGCAATTACGACTCGCAAGGCCAGCTATCTACCAAACACAGGTAATAGGGGGTGTCCAAGGCAATATAGAAGATGCACGGGATATAACTGGTGCACGGAAACTAAAGCATCACGACACGGATAGCAATAGATCAACAGGAGGAAGTAATGACTATAAATGCAGAATAGGTAGAAGGGGAAGAGATGCTCGCTTGGGAAACACTGCCGGAGGTTCATATCCGAAGAACTTGTCGATACTCGCATCCACTCATTGGTCTAATCCGCGAAGAAGCAAACACTGGCAGAAACTCCGGATGCAATATTTAATACCACGGAAGAAGATCCGGCATGCTTATGATATGATGCATGACATGGCACAGATGCGATTCAATTAAACAATATTAAGCGGAACCGGGGTCCCGACAATTTATTAATCGGTTCGAGTTGTTTAACTACCCCGCAATTTAAATGTTGTCTTATCAAGGCAAATCATGGCATCGGTTCGCTACACCAATTTAAATGGAGCCCGAAATAAGACAACAATATTCCGCATGAACACTCCATATTTAATTATGAGGTGAATCGGCATAATGCCCCCAACGCACAAACAGATATGCATGCATGAACAATTTAATATGCGACAGTCTTATATAGATGGCATTTATAAAATAGAGGCTCGCAAAGTGGTCACACATCTGGGTCCGGAAGATCTTGGGTTCCGGGGGTCCGGGGTTCGATAGGGTTCGACGGGGATCGGATACAAGATGGAGAACTTGTCGTGCCGGGGCTCGATCTTGACGTTCCGTGAAGAAGACCTTGTCGATCCATGGGGTCGATCTTGCCGTCGATGGCGAACTTGAAAGGATCGGGTACCAGTGGTCTTCGGATCCGTGTAGGAGTTCTTGACGCCTGTGACGAAGAACTCGGGTTCGGAAGGAGGTCTTGGCGTTCCGATGGATCGGTCCCCGGGGTCGAAGAACTTGGTGTCCAAGAGACGATCTTGTCGCATCTGCGGTCGTCGGGTCATGTCGTCGGTCTTGTCATTTCACGGCGAAGATCTTGGCGTCCCGGGAATCTTCGGCCCTCGGCCATCGGATCCGTGATGAAGGACTCGGGGTCTTGGCATCCACAAGAAGAACTTGGTGCCCCATGAGGAAGATCTTGATATTGGAACGTCCCTGCCGAGCATACTTCAGGTCACCTCGCCACTTGTCGATCTTGTGCATCGGAACCCTTGTTCCCTTGTCGAACTCGGAAAAGTACTTGTTGGTCTCGGTAGATAGTGCTTGGCATCCTCGATGACCAGCTTGGGGAAACGGGTGGTCTCCCTTTGGATTAGGCCAGCCCAACACCACACACGCGACAAGCAGGCACACGCGGGCACAAACATGTGCAGCCACGCTGCGTTGCACGAGGCAGGACGCGGTGAGCGGACTAATGGCGGCCATGGGCGCACCACTAGCGGTAGGGGCGTCGGCTCGGGCTGAAGGCGGGGCGCTGCAGAGGCGAGGCAAGGAGACGCAAGGGCGGCGGCCAGGGCAGAGACGCTCGTGGAGGTCGGGGACTCGCAGGCAGCTCCATGAACGGGAGGTCAGGCGCGTGCTGGTGGCAGGGCGTGCAAGGACGCGAGGAGGAGAGGGAGACGGACAAGCTTGGCGGCGGTGGACCCGGCAGGCCGCGGCGGTTGGCCGAGAAGGCGAGACCAGGGAGGGAGAAGGAGGTCCCCGGCGAGGTGAGGGGGCCCGGGGCGGCCGTCGACCGGGGAGAGGGCAGCGGGAGAAGATCTCGGCGAGGCCGGCGGGACTTGGAGAGGAGTGGGGAGAGGGTGAGGGCTCGAGGCGGCGGCCCTGGGCGGCGGGGCTTGGTGGTCGACGGCGGCCGGAGCTGCAGCAGAGAGCGGCGGGGAGAGAGGCCGAGGCCCAGGGGGAACGCGGGGCGGAGGCCCTCGATGCGGTCGCTGTGGGGCTGGGTAGGCGAGCGTGGCGGCGGCTGGTGGTCTCGAGGGTCGCGGCCGAGCGCGGGAGGAGGGCGGTCAGCGACGAGGGAGGGCCCGAGGCAGAGAGGCGCGGGGTTGGGTCGCACGGGAGGGAGGAGAGATGCGGTGGGTGCCGAGCGGCGTGTCTGCGGGGGGAACCGTGCGCAGTTGGTGGCGACGTGGAAAAACAGAGGGAGGCAGGCGTGAGGAGAGAGAGGGGCGGACGGGAGGAGTGGTGCGGGGCGAGCGAGATGGGGCCGGCAGGAGGCATGGGGTGCGCGTCCAGGGGCGACGCGGTCAGGGCGGCAGGTGGGGGGCCTGGGGCTGCACGCCCAGGTGTGTGTATGGCGTGCGAGAGGCGGGGAAAGAGGTGGTTGGGCAGGAGAAGTGGGGCCAGGGGCTGAGGTGGCGAACCGGGGTTGGTTGAGGTGATGTGGAGGGTGTGAGGTGGAGGAAGGGGATTGGTCAGGATGAGGTGGAGGGAGGCTGGGTAGAATAGGATTGGGTAGAATTAGGATTAGAACCAGATATTTTTAGACTAGGGTTTGGAGGTGTCCGGCCGGGCTTTCGGGCCTGGCTGGCTGCCTCCCAAAAATAATATAAACTTTTATTTCAATTTAAAATAGACTTTTGTAAATAGTTTTTAGACAAAATAAAAGACCCGGAAAAGACCGGAGTTTTGATTTGAAATTAAGACGGGGAATATTTAGAAAACAAAACTAGGCTTTTAGAAAATAGTTTTAGACAAACAAATGCATGATGTCATGGCGATGCTCAAATGCAATGTGGCATGATGAAATGTACGCGGTCATGATGACGTGCAACACAAAAACACTGCGATTTTCTAGTAGTGGTTTTGCGGGGCGCCACACCTGTTTAATTACACAGTAACATCAAACCTGTCACGGGCCAATGATCTTGTGGTTATACGAGAAAATTGATAGAGTTACAATGGTAATGGAACTTGGAGCCGGCGTGGACATTGAAATAACACCAGAAGTTGTGAAATCAGTGTTCGGCTTCCCTGACGGACCTAACGCAGCTCCATTACCATCAGTGGATGGTAACACAGAAGCTCTAAAATGGCTAAGGAAAGAACTTGGAATAACGGCGACAAAACAAGTTCAACTTAATGATTTGTATAAGCAAATAAAGAAAGGTGGCACAAGTCCTTTCACAATGCAATGCATATTTCTGGTCATTTTCAAGAGTATTGTCTGCCCCACTCTACGCGCAAGGATAGGCCGAGAGGCTGGAATGATACACAATGTAGACTACAAGAAGCTTCAAAAAATGGATATCTACCACGTAGTAGTGGATGAACTGAAGAGAGGAGTTCAGAATTTTTTTCCAGAAAAGAAAAATAGAAAAAAGAAAAAGGGTAAGGGTCCTGTTAAAAAAACAAATACCAAAGGAGCTGAGGGATGCACAATTCTGCCTTTAATAGTCTATCTGGACACTAAAAGGTGCGAGAATTCAATCAACACGATTGAAACACCACGGCTGCATGTTCTTGACAATGAATTATTGTCATCCATTGTGAAGAAGGACATACAGAAACATAACATTGAGGAATTCGGAGTATTGAAATATGTAAGTACACATACTGGTAATATGTATCTTTGTATTTCCTTATTGCATATCTGATTTAATTTCGTAACATAATAAGATTGAGCATAAAAATATCTAAATTGTCCTCTTCACATGAAACAGGTTAAGACTAGTTCCGAGTTGCAGCACTACAACAAAGGTTTTCATACAAAGAAAAACAGTTCCTCAAATATGGTGGTGGATAATGACGAGGAGAACCGGAAGAACAAGTATGCAATAGTTCTTGTCGGAGACAACTCAAACATTCCAACTGAAGAACCTCCTGTCCAGCCAAATCCAATCGGAGGTCTCATGACAGATGTTGAGAAGATGCAGCAAGCAATGGATCTCCTAAGACAGATTGCAGACAACCCAGAAAAAATATGTCAAAATTTAAAAACTAACAACGAACTATGCCTCATTAGTAACTACAGACAAGATGTCAACAGAGCAGGACTTGAGATTCCAGACTCAATGGATAAGCATAAGTTATACATGAAGTCTGCAAAAGATATAGCAGTTAGATTAACAGCAAAAAGAGGACCTATCAGAATGGAAGATCCCGCATTATGTTCATTGCCGCAGAATGAAACTGAGAAAAACAACTCTGGCAGTGTTGATACGTCTAAAAAAACAGAAGACACAACGATCGAAGGTACAAAGGTAATTTATATACCCATTGCAAGTTATTGCACGATATAATAAGAATAATTGCTCCTAGTTTAACTGTGCTGTATTTTTATTTCTAAATGGATTGGACAATCAGGCAGATGATACTAATAATGAAACTGCAGCAGAAGGAGACGAGCATGCAACATCAACAATAACAAAAGACAAATCTTTAAAGGTAGACGCTCATTTAGTAGAAAGGGGACAATTTGCTCTAATATAAAGCAAAAAGAAAAATCTGATGATGGTTATAATATTCATAACAGTTCAACAAAGAACTAATATAAACTTCTGATTGTAGGAGGACGCAGGAGGAGATACAAACAACCAAACCCCCTCTGACGAAGCAGCAGCAGCAGAAACAAGCATACACTCATCTGACACAGCAAACAGGCAGGAACAGGATAAACAAGAGGAACATCAGACAGAAGATAAAGAAAAACAAAAGATCAAAGTTAAATACAGTGAAGTTGGACACAAAGCAGAAGATTTACTGCCAGTCAGTACCAATCTGACAGTAGAAGGTCTCTATGAAAATTAATTTGTTGAACAATTTAATTCATTTGTAAACATACCATGTTTCTACTAGTGTAAATAAATTAAAGATACACTTGCAAAATAGAGCTTGCTAAACATATCAAAAAATCTAGCTGTAATGACCATGAAGATTTGTATGAACGATTATGGTTACAAATATTAGCCAGTCTACCATTTGCACTCGTCAAACACGACTCTGAAGATTATCATTTTGCACTTTGCATATTTTTTCAGAACCATACTATGTTGTAATAAAAATAACTCCACTCTGAAGATCTCGGTATATCTTGAAGCACGAGACAACCAATATGAAGGTGCCACTGTATTACATATCAATACTTTCAGAAACGAAGGACTGCTAGGCGATACGGAGGGTGAATTTGTGTTAACCTATCTTGAAGAACAACTTAGGGGAACCAAGTCGAAGAAGAAAATTATTCATTCAGAGCAACTGTAAGTACTACAGAAAAAGTAACTGTAAATAATAAACAAAGGTTTTATATATTAAGAGCAAACAAACTAACTGTTGTTTTGCAACAAAAACTTATTAACAATAGAGTAGTGAAAGACGATAAAAGAAGTATGCGTTGGGTAGAGGACTTGTTTCAACCAGACGCAGCAGACCATCTAGAAAAATACGAACTTGTAAGTAGAACAATAATGTTCATTACAGTATATTTTTTGACAACTTGAAGAACACCATACTACGAAAATACAAGCTTGTATATTCATTTTTTCAACAGAAAAAATATGTTAAATTTTTTTAAATAATTGCTCATGCAGATAATGTTTCCTTTTCTCGAGCGACCTCCTAAGGGAACTTCAGGTTCAGTAGGTCACTGGTTCAAACTGACAGTAGATATTTTGGAGAAGAAGTTCAGAATTTATGATTCGTTGAGAGAACCAGGGGATATTGATCTTGAAAAAGTATGCTCAAAATTGATCAGGAAAATAAAGACATTGTGGAGTGCAGGTTTTGGAACAACAGAAACAAAAGTCCAAACGCTGGATGATTTTGAGGTAGTATATGAACACATGCCTCTACAAGATAACGGGTAAATGTTCATACATAACATAAAATATAGTCTTGCATTGAACTACTTATCTTTGTCAACTTTTAACCATCTGACAACAACTAAAACGAAAAATGTTATGCAAATATGACTGTGGGTTCTTCATGCTCTATATGATCGAGAACTGCACTAGAGATCACGTTCTGGAATTCACAAAAAAAGATATTCCGGGTTACAAGGAAATGCTTCTCATGAGGATGCTGACATCAGACATCTTCAACGTAAACATCGAAACATTAAATGATAGAATATTAGGAATTCCTTTACATAGTTTTTTGACTAGTATTGTTCATACTATAGTATGTTGTTTCATAACATTGTTACTATCAAGTGCAACACAAGTATTTACAAATTTGCTGCATCTACAGGCCATTCCGAATATCAAGAGCTATTCCCAAGAAGAGATTTCCAGGACTTGAAGAGAGATATATTGCTAGGAATTCAAGAGAAAGAAAACAAGATGTCAAACAAATTAACGATACAACTGAAAGAAACTAAGGAGAAAGAGATCTTCAGAGAAATATATAGAAGAAATCCAAAAAGGTGCAAGGTTTCCATGGAAGAACAGAAAAATCGAAATCCAGAAGAAAGACTTGTTTTCATTCCAACAGAATTTAAAGAAACAGAGAATGCAAGGAAAGTACAGCAAAAACTAATCGAATATGCATCAAAACCAGATTACGGAGAGTAAGTGTAAAGCTTAACTTGATACAGCTAGATCTCTTTTAATTAGCCTAGATATTTTTTGATCTAATCTAAACTAACACCCCTGTAATACTAATCATGTTTTTGGTTATACAACAGGAGAGTTTTTATCAAGACAACTAGATCCAATGAATCAAGAGATTTTAATCTGACATATACTGCACGTGAACTAGCAGACAGTTTCAAAGAGAATGGATGGATAGACAATGAATTTTTAGATGCCGTCATCCATACATGGAGAAGTAATGATGAGTTCAAATATCTTTTCCAGGAAGGTAAAAGGATAATCCTACCCACACAGATAACATCAGTATTAGATTTTATGGACAAAAGCAAAAATTTCGAACCTGAAGATATTGCACGCACAATTGATTACCTCATAGGAACAGACGACCTTACAAAAGCAGGCACGGTGAGTTATTTTAGAAATAAGCATAAATTTCTATATTCAGTATTAAGACACCTCATAAAACTAAAAATTATCACATGTTTAAAACTTACTTGAGTATTATATCTACTTCCATACACAGATACTACTACCGGTTCATTGCAAGAAACATTTTTCAGTTTATGTCTTAAATGGGTCTGCTCGGAATCCAAAGGTTGAGATCATAGACTCCTTCGCATACAATAACAGTACAGAGATGCAGGATTACCACAGTAACATAGGACAAACTATGCTAAGACTCCTACCAAAATGTAGACATTACTAAAAAACTTTTACTAGAGTAAGAGTGTTATTTCTATAAAAAAGCATATCAGAACTTACTAGCCTTTTTATCTAACAATGTCAATATAAAGTTTCAATATATAGCTAAGCAGGTTCGAACAAGTGCTAGAGTGCATTTAAAAAGATGACACATTGCCAAGATGGAGTGCATCATTCAAAAGTGCACGCTATGTCAGAACTAAAAAACAAGATGAAGACGCATGTGGACTGTGGACATTATATTAGCTGCAGAGATACAATGGTGAAATTATAGAAAAAGGAAAGACGTCAAGTGTAAGCAGTAGTTAGATAGAAATTTTTCAAAAATGTTGATTACATATACTTGAAAACTAACAAGACTTTACAATACTTATCAGGACACAACCTCCAGTATCGGAGATGAACAACTGTACACAATGTTGTTCCACAGATCTAACCAAGTACTGAAGAACCTACCAGCAGATCTTAGGGAGTTGGGCCCAGACATGGAGATGCCACAAATTGCAATAACATTAAGTGATTAGAAGAAGATTCTGAAACATGTACATTATTTCATCAAACCTGATTGCATGCACATATTGCATCTAACTAGACAAAGGCAAAGGAAATGACAATATCTGTGGCTCTAAGTACACGCTTGTTAATCTGTAACAGATAACTTGTTTTCTGATTTTAAGTTGGTAGTGCAATATCTACTTGCAGTGTATCGGCATATATGGGCCAGTGCATCTGCATACACTCTTGCATAGCTATGTGTAAAAATTATAATTTCATCACAATGAACCAAATAATAACTGGCATCTATGTGAGTAGTATATATCACAAACACATACATCAATAAAAACAATTGTATAGCTATGTGTAAAAATTATATTTTCATCACACTGAACAAAGTATAAACTACTTCCACATGACGATAATAATCAACCCAGTACAAACTTCCTCTAAGTAGTCTTTAAACAAACTGCTTACATAGGTATCCCTGCACTACCATGAACAAATTGTATACATAAGAAAAGAAGGCAGTGCCAAAAATCATCACAAGGCAGAATATACGTATGTACTCCCTCCGTTTCAAAATATAAAATGTTTTAGCTTTGTGAAGGGAGTGTACCTAGACCCCTTCTAGTCTCTAGGTTCATTTAGAACTTGAGTGAACCTAGACACTAAAAGGAGTCTAGATACACTCTCTTCACAAAACTAAAACATCTTATATTTTGAAACAGGGGGAGTACGAGGCAGTGCACCTAAATTTACGTGGGTAGTGAATGCACCACTAAAAACACTCTTCCATCCCTATGTATGGAAATTATATTTTCAGCGCACTCAACAGAGTATAAACTTCTTCTAGATGATCATTTCAAAAAATGCCTAAATAGATATCCTTGCACTACCATAGAACCATGAGTACATGAGTAAATACGACAGTGCAACCAGTCTGGTCAAGGCAGAACAAATAAGCTGTATAGCACACACGGAAAGAACACTGCAGTGCACCGTAGCTAGTCAGAACAGTGCAAATAGAAAAATTCACTGACAGACAGACATTTGCACGTACGTACTTACTAAATTACATACAATTTTACTCCATCACATTCATTAAGTTCTCTTCACAAACACCGTTACAAACACTTACAACATGATAGGACAAATTTAGCTAGCATTTAAAACATGGAAGACGCTTCACAAGTTATTTGGACAGTTCTTATCAAGCTTCTTGATCTCTTTGTGAATATCATCTATGCACTCTGTGCAGTTACGGCGGCGCTCAAGAATGTCCTTCAGAGATTGCATTGCATGTAACCTATCAAGACGTGCATTTTGTTGTTGTTTCAATGTCTTCAAAACGATTGGCTATCATGTCAGCCAATTGCTCATCAAGCTTCCGTCTATCAGCTAGTAGCTGAGCCATATCCATCGTCAGAGTATCCCGCTCTAACTCCCAGGCTGCAGCGCCAGCTTTATACTTGTTCAGCTCCACCTTCATCATAGCAGCATCTTCGACAACGTGCTGCATTCTAACGATCTCGTGTCAAAGACGGTCACACTCTACAGTAATAGTCATCTTTTCTACCTCCTTCTCGGAGAGCTTGACACACAATTCTGATACCTTAGCATTCTCAGCAGCAAGTTCATTATGAAGCCTCTGATATTCTGCATCAACATGATTACTATCATCCGAAACTCCCGTAACTAATGGCAATGAATCCTAATATATTCACAGAAAACAACAACAAGATTTAGTGTAAATAGAACTGATCGTACTAAAAAATAGCCAACATATAAATACACGCACATTGATTAGCCCGCTCGGATGCACCACAGGAACAGACGGCGATGGAGTAGATGCCAAATGCGAGCAACCATGAACACCAGAGGAGTAAGCCCTATATGTAAGTTCCAAACGTCAACGACACAACAAGAGTTTCAAAAACGTAATCCGAAAACTTAGAAATGAATACAAGAAAAGATAAAAAAAAACTAACCCCGACTCGTCGATCTTGCGACGGTTGCATCAAGACGACGAACCTTCAGCAAAGGAATCCACGATGGTGGGCAGCAGGAGAGCGCCCTCCGAGCCTTGTCTCCTTCGCTCAGCAGCTTCCAAACGTTTCGTAACAGCTGTCTGCTATTTTCTAGACATAGGCTTCCTCATTGGATCCATGGCAGAAAGAACTGAAAATAGAACTGGAAGAAGAACCGTCTAGAGGAAAACAAACCGTCTAGTAGAAGAGTAACTAGGACTGGAATGCGAAATGTTAAGCATCGTCGTCTGAATTTATAATGTACTTATACACATTGAACAGTCGTCTCACCTACCAACAATAAAACACACCCCACACATCATCCAAGACCAAAGATTAACCAAAGATATAATACTATGCCTAATATAAATGCAATTAACAATTCAGCGAATGAAACAACACACGCGGATCGAAAGTTAAGTTTACCGAGGTTGCGAATAAAAATACGCATGACACTGCAGTAAAAATAGAGGAGTTCAACATAATACAATACTAGGGCACTTCAACAAGCTAATAATATGGCAGTGCACACAGATAAACTGTGCAGTAGTCAATGTAGAAATTTGATAAAAAGTATACTATTTTGAGTAAAATGAACTATAAAATTTCAATTACCCGTAAATAAAAAAACATAATATGCACTGCCAAAAGTGTCAACTATAAACTCCCTGGATGTACAAGTTTAGATTTGTTGTTAGTCTGTCAGACTTTCAATTTTGTTGCATAGGGACATAGGGATTGTTAGTCTCAGATGGTAAACGATAGGATACCTCAGACAGTGGGGGGGGGGGGGGGGAACAACACGTCGAAGCGTTAGCACATAACCGTTTTAGTTGATTGATTTATAAATGCAGGGAAACCGAAGGGACCCCGTTCAGTTCTCTCCACCGCTCTCCCACTACGCACATCCAGAGCACTTCCCGAAAATAGTTCCCCAGAACAGTTCCTCAGAGCAGAGCAGTTTCTTAGAAAAGTTCGTCCCCTCTCGATCGAGTTTTCTCCTATAATTCCGTATCCCTTTCCTTTTCATTATTGGTTTGAGTTCTAATCCTTATTTGTTTCTTCATTTCAAGAAGCTTTGTTCTTTTATTTTAATCTCTATTCCATTGTCTTAGTACAAATCGACGGTGAGTTCTGCATCACACTTCCAAATTTTTTTAGTTTCCTCGCAATCCTTTATGTGTTCTTCCTATCATCTTATCCCCGCAATACTATGGTGTAATTTATGCCTGATAAATGATCTGTTTGATACTTTCTAGATTAGGAGTTAATGCATAGTTCACTCCTTAAATGCATTATTAATTTTATCAGGTGTTTCTTGGAATGGACTGTACAGTGTGCGGCCAACCTGCCAACAATTGTGGTAGGGCACAGAGGAGAGCAACCAGCTTCCAGGTTAACATTGTTCAAGGTTTTCCCATCAATGGTGTGGTAAGTTTTTACATTTAGGAGAACGTTTTCGAAGATTTTATTCAAAAAGTTCGAAATTTTCATTTTATATAATGTTTCTTTTACTGTCTTGTTGTCACATGAACTGAACCATGTTGTTTACCTTCAAGTAGTGACATGCTCATTTAGGGAAAGACTGCATGATTTCACTCCAAATAATTGGATGGTTGCAAACAGTGAAGCATTAATGAATTTTGTTTTGTTCCTCAAGAAGTCTAAGGTCAGGACAATAATTTGTGGTCCATACTGGAAGTCCCTGATGAGGGTTTATGATATAGCACTTGGAGATGTAGTGCATTTTGAATATGATGACGACCAACTTGATGATGTTGGTTTGAACTTGACCAACTTATTTCATGTCACTGTTTACTCTAATGGTGAAGAGAAAAAGATTCATGACGCAACTGGTATTTCCCTTATTTACTATAAATAATTTGCACATGCAGTTTTTCCTTGTCCTACTACTATTTCATCATAATAACATTCTTTAATACTCAACGTATATTTCCACTCATTCATCAGAGGTGGGAGATGTTCCTACATCCATCAGAAGCATTTAGAGGACCATCTTCTCAGACATAAATGCACAAACTGAGCAGCAAATGGCTTCAATCCTGTTTGGCATTTACAAAGATCTTTATGTCACAGAACATCAGTTTTTTGAAAGTAAAGATGAAAAGAATTTCTAGGTACACATGATGAATATGGATAACCATGACCATAATGCACTGGTTAGTTTCCACATATTTAATAATATTTTATGTTCAGATTAAACATATACTTTAGTGAACTTATTAATTTAGAATGCTTGTGAAAATACTGACTTTTTTATTTATTGCAGTTCATGCCAATTGAGGATGTAGATGGTTTCAGGTACCCAACTCAGGACATAGCACATCTGTACAGGCAGGGACATGATCTTGAAGGAGAAGGAGAGAATTATATTGCATGCGCATATACTGTACAAAGGGACAATGGACATGTCATGTTCACCACAGGATGGTCTGACTTCACATTTGCTGCTGATGTTGGATGGGCATCACAACTTCTCATTAAAGTAGAGCATATGCAGGAGCACCTTGGTCTCAACTTTGTTGAGATTGTCATCTAGTGGTTAACTTGGGAAAACACTGTTCAGATAGTCATCTTTTCTGTATTGTACCCGTTTTGTTTAGTAAATTGAACATCTTTAATCTACTGTAATGTCAATGAATGTACTCAGTAAGTTGAACACTTTAATCATCTTCTAAATATTGCATATGTGAATCTTGGACTACTACGCACTTCTCAAGCTACAACAAATGCACTGCCTCCTATGCTACAACCAAGCCAATCGATCTCATCCTATAAGTAGTGCAAGACCCATCAAAGCGCAGATGATCAGCACTGCACTATATACACTACCCAATCTGCAACCAATGCACTGCACTCCTGTAAGCAGTGCATGGCCTCCTGTAAGCAGTGCTCTACTCAAGATACAAATAATGCATTGCCGCCCTATGCTACCAGCAAGCCACTCGAAATCCTACTGTAAGCAGTGCACGACTCAATACAACGCAGATGTCAAGCACTACACGCCATGCACTGCTCTATATACAAACAATGCACTACCTCCTTGTGCTACCAGCAAGCCACTCGAAATCCTACTGTAAGCAGTGCACTGCCCAGCAAAGCGCAGATGCTCAGCACTACATGTCGTGCACTTCTGAACATACAAACAATAAAGTGCCTCCCTATCCTACAAGCAAGCCACTCGAACTCCTCCTGTAAGCAGTGCATGGCCTCCTGATGCACAGCACTGCACGCCACGCACTGCTCGGGATACAAGCTATGCACTGCCTCTATGTCCTACGAGCAAGCCACTCGAACTTCTAGTCTAAGCAGTGCACAGACTAGCACAGAGCAGATGCTGAGCAGGGCACTCCATGAACTGCTCAATCTACAACCGGTGCACTGCCTCACTGTACTACCAGCAAGCCACTCGAACTACTCCGGTAAGCAGTGCATGGACTCCTGTAAGCAGTGCACGACTCAGTACAACGCAAATGCCCAGCACTACACGCCATGCACTGCCTAAGATACAAACAATGCACTGCGGCCCTGTGCTACCAGCAAGCCACTCGAAATCCTACTATAAGAAGTGCACTGCCCAGCAAAGCACAGATGCTCAGCACTGCACGCCGTGCACTGCTGAACATACAAACAATGAACTGCCTCTCTGTCCTACAAGCAAGACACTCGAACTCCTCCTGTAAGCAGTGCATGGCCTCCTAATGCACAGCACTGCACGCCACGCACTGCTCAGGATACAACCTATGCACTGCCTCTATGCCTACGAGCAAGCCACCCAAACTTCTAGTCTAAGCAGTGCACAGACTAGCACAAAGCAGATGCTGAGCAGGGCACTCCATGAACTGCTCAATCTACAACCGGTGCACTGCCTCACTGTGCTACCAGCAAGCCACTCGAACTACTCCGGTAAGCAGTGCATGGACTCCTATAAGCAGTGCACGACTCAGTACAACGCAGATGCCCAGCACTACACGCCATGCACTGCCCAAGATACAAACAATGCACTGCGGCCCTATGCTACCAGCAAGCCACTCGAAATCCTACTGTAAGTAGTGCACTGCCCAGCAAAGCGCAGATGCTCAGCACTACACGCCGTGCACTGCTGAACATACAAACAATGAACTGCCTCCCTGTCCTACAAGCAAGCCGCTCGAACTCCTCCTGTAAGAAGTGCATGGCCTCCTGATGCACAACACTGCACGCCACACACTGCTCAGGATACAAGCTATGCACTACCTCTATGTCCTACGAGCAAGCCACTCGAACTTCTAGTCTAAGCAGTGCACAGACTAGCACAGAGCAGATGCTGAGCAGGGCACTCCATGAACTTCTCAATCTACAACCGGTGCACTGCCTCACTGTGCTACCAGCAAGCCACTCGAACTACTCCGGTAAGCAGTGCATGGACTCCTATAAGCAGTGCATGACTCAGTACAACGCAGATGCCCAGCACTACACGCCATGCACTTCCCAAGGTACAAACAATGCACTGCGGCCCTGTGCTACCAGCAAGCCACTCGAAATCCTACTGTAAGCAGTGCACTGCCCAGCAAAGCGCAGATGCTCAGCACTGCACGCCGTGCACTGCTGAACATACAAACAATGAACTGCCTCCCTGTCCTACAAGCAAGCCGCTCGAACTCCTCCTGTAAGAAGTGCATGGCCTCCTGATGCACAACACTGCACGCCACACACTGCTCAGGATACAAGCTATGCACTACCTCTATGTCCTACGAGCAAGCCACTCGAACTTCTAGTCTAAGCAGTGCACAGACTAGCACAGAGCAGATGCTGAGCAGGGCACTCCATGAACTTCTCAATCTACAACCGGTGCACTGCCTCACTGTGCTACCAGCAAGCCACTCGAACTACTCCGGTAAGCAGTGCATGGACTCCTATAAGCAGTGCACGACTCAGTACAACGCAGATGCCCAGCACTACACGCCATGCACTTCCCAAGGTACAAACAATGCACTGCGGCCCTGTGCTACCAGCAAGCCACTCGAAATCCTACTGTAAGCAGTGCACTGCCCAGCAAAGCGCAGATGCTCAGCACTGCATGCCATGCACTGCTGAACATACAAACAATGAACTGCCTCCCTATCCTACAAGCAAGCCACTCGAACTCCTCATGTAAGCAGTGCATGGCCTCCTGATGCACAGGACTGCACACCACACACTGCTCGGGATACAAGCTATGCACTGCCTCTATGTCCTACGAGCAAGCCACTCGAACTTCCAGTCTAAGCAGTGCACAGACTAGCACAGAGCATATGCTGAGCAGGGCACTCCATGAACTGCTCAATCTACAACCGGTGCACTGCCTCACGGTGCTACCAGCAAGCCACTCGAACTACTCCGGTAAGCAGTGCATGGACTCCTGTAAGCAGTGCACGACTCAGTACAACGCAAATGCCCAGCACTACACGCCATGCACTGCCTAAGATACAAACAATGCACTGCGGCCCTGTGCTACCAGCAAGCCACTCGAAATCCTACTGTAAGCAGTGCACTGCCCAGCAAAGCGCAGATGCTCAGCACTGCACGCCGTGCACTGCTGAACATACAAACAATGAACTGCCTCCCTGTCCTACAAGCAAGCCACTCGAACTCCTCATGTAAGCAGTGCATGGCCTCCTGATGCACAGGACTGCACGCCACGCACTGCTCGGGATACAAGCTATGCACTCCCTCTATGTCCTACGAGCAAGCCACTCGAACTTCTAGTCTAAGCAGTGCATAGACTAGCACAGAGCAGATGCTGAGCAGGGCACTCCATGAACTGCTCAATCTACAACCGGTGCACTGCCTCACGGTGCTACCAGCAAGCCACTCGAACTACTCCGGTAAGCAGTGCATGGACTCCTGTAAGCAGTGCACGACTCAGTACAATGCAGATGCCCAGCACTACATGCCATGCACTTCCCAAGATACAAACAATGCACTGCGGCCCTATGCTACCAGCAAGCCACTCGAAATCCTACTGTAAGCAGTGCACTGCCCAGCAAAGCGCAGATGCTCAGCACTGCACGCCGTGCACTGCTGAACATACAAACAATGAACTGCCTCCCTGTCCTACAAGCAAGCCACTCGAACTCCTCATGTAAGCAGTGCATGGCCTCCTGATGCACAGGACTGCACGCCACGCACTGCTCGGGATACAAGCTATGCACTCCCTCTATGTCCTACGAGCAAGCCACTCGAACTTCTAGTCTAAGCAGTGCATAGACTAGCACAGAGCAGATGCTGAGCAGGGCACTCCATGAACTGCTCAATCTACAACCGGTGCACTGCCTCACTGTGCTACCAGCAAGCCACTCGAACTACTCCGGTAAGCAGTGCATGGACTCCTATAAGCAGTGCATGACTCAGTACAATGCAGATGCCCAGCACTACACGCCATGCACTTCCCAAGATACAAACAATGCACTGCGGCCCTATGCTACCAGCAAGCCACTCGAAATCCTACTGTAAGAAGTGCACTGCCCAGCAAAGCGCAGATGCTCAGCACTGCACGTCGTGCACTGCTGAACATACAAACAATGAACCGCCTCCCTGTCCTACAAGCAAGCCACTCGAACTCCTCGTGCATGGCCTCCTGATGCACAGGACTGCACACCACACACTGCTCGGGATACAAGCTATGCACTGCCTCTATGTCCTACGAGCAAGCCAGTCGAACTTCTAGTCTAAGTAGTGCACAGACTAGCACAGAGCAGATGTTGAGCAGGGCACTCCATGAACTGCTCAATCTACAACCGGTGCACTACCACACTGTGCTACCAGCAAGCCACTCGAACTACTCCGATAAGCAGTGCATGGACTCCTGTAAGCAGTGCACGACTCAGTACAACGCAGATGCCCATCACTACACGCCATGCACTGCCCAAGATACAAACAATGCACTGCGGCCCTGTGCTACCAGCAAGCCACTCGAAATCCTACTGTAAGCAGTGCACTGCCCAGCAAAGCGCAGATGCTTAGCACTGCACGCCGTGCACTGCTGAACATACAAACCATGAACTGCCTCCCTGTCCTACAAGCAAGCCACTCGAACTCCTCATGTAAGCAGTGCATGGCCTCCTGATGCACAACACTGCACGCCACGCACTGCTAGGGATACAAGCTATGCACTGCCTATATGTCCTACGAGCAAGCCACTCGAACTTCTAGTCTAAGCAGTGGGCGGACTAGCAGAGAGCAGATGCTGAGCAGGGCACTCCATGAACTGCTCAATCTACAACCGGTGCACTGCCTCACTGTGCTACCAGCAAGCCACTCGAACTGCTCCGGTAAATAGTGCATGGACTCCTGTAAGCAGTGCACGACTCAGTACAACGCAGATGCCCAGCACTACACGCCATGCACTGCTCAAGATACAAACAATGCACTGTCGCCCTGTGCTACCAGCAAGCTACTCGAAATCCTACTGTAAGCAGTGCACTGCTCAGCAAAGCGCAGATGCTCACGGTATAAATAGATGAACTGCCTCCATTTCTATTAGACACTACACTTCATCACATTCTATTAAAAACACAATAGCATTGAAAACAGTAACCTTAAAAGACTTTGTTCAAAGTATAGATAAATAGGAGTTCAAAGTAGGACCCCTCCCATTACACCCCACAAAATCTCCATTGCCCGTAAATAAAAGAAAACAAACAAAATTAAATAAAAGTAAAAAAATAAAAGCATATAGTAACTACCGAAAAAGAGAAAAAAAAGACCGACAAAGAGAAAAATAGGACCGAAAAAGAGTAACCATAGCACTGCGCCACTGCCAAGACAGTTTATTGTGCACTACCTCAGTCCTACGAGTAACTGGAACTCCTCCTACAACCAGTGCAAGCAACGCAAACCGCGGTTCATACGAAACGGAAAAGAGAAAAAAACGACAAAACAACGAAAAAAAGGGAGACGTCCCGCGACGGAACAAAACCGCCGAACGCTCCAACCCAAACATCCAGAAGCGCTACAAGAACTACACGTGTCGAGAAAACAAGACACCCCCGCTCGACGGGATGCATCAAAATCATCCACGTGCTGCCACAAGCAGTGTCGCGGAGCGTACTCCCATGAGGGCGCCCTTTTTCTAGCGTTTTCGTAAAACCAAAAACTTTTGGTAACATGGTATAGAGAAACAAGGGAGGAGATTCTAGAATGATGGAGAAGTGTGTTTTGATTTTTATGCATAGAATTCATTGTGATGAAGACTATCAATAGAATCTTCTAGATGCTAGAATGGAAAAGAAGATCCAACGGCTAGAAATGTTGGGATTCGTGAGTCTTGATCTATCGGTCAATATTCAAATTTATTCGTACACTATATAGTGGTAAGACTAGTAAGTTGCACGTGCCCACGTGAGGCTCAGATAATAGACATTTGACATATCATCACTATATAAAATTATAAAAGGTAAAGAAAAAATATAAATTTGTTCAACATCTATAAAGTATGGGTGTATATTTGGTTCTTCTGTTTTGTATCATCATGTGTAGAAGTTAAAGATTATTAGCTACTTTTCACTTAATTTTTTGGTAACATGGTCTAGAGAAACGAGGAAGAAGATTCTAGTATGATGGAGAAGTGTGTTTTGAGGTTTGTGCATAGTATTCATTATGCTGAAGACTATCAATAGAATCTTGTAGATGCTAGAATGGAAAAGAGGTCCAACGGCTGAAAATGCTAGGATTCACGAGTCCTGATCCATTGGTCAACATTCAAAGTTATTTCATGTGTTAGGTAGCTAATAATCTTTGACTTCTACATGATGATATAAAGTACAAGAATCAAATGTACACTCATACTTTATAGATGTTGATCAAATTTGTAAATTTTTGTGCTTTGCCAATTATAATTTTATATAGTGATGACATGTTCGACGTCTATGATCTGAGTCTCACGTGTAGGGCACATGCAACTTACTAGTACACTATATAGTGGTGAGATACGATGATGGTAAGATGAGATAGTGGTAAGATATACTACTCCGGTTGCTCCACATCACACCTCGAGAAGATGAAGGATACACACGTTCATCAAACACACACACACACACAAAGTTTGTGAGTGCCAGACAAGCGCATGGAATTGTTCATGCATATTTCACCATTTTATGTTTTCCCAATCTTTTTGGCTAACATTGCCCACTTAAATAATATTATCATTTATCTTATCTTATATTATCTTACCACTATATAGCATACTAATAACTTTGAATATATTGACCATTGGATCAAGACTCGCGGATCCCAACATTGCCAGCCATTGGATCTTCTTTTCCATTCTATCTAGTGCATCTATTATAAGATACTATGGATAATACATCTTTAGCACAATGAACGCTAGGCACAAATCTCAAAACACACTCCTCCATCATTAATTCTAGAATAATCTTCTCAGACGTTTCTCTAGACCATGTTACCAAAATTTTGAAGTACTAATTAGATATAGCTAATAAACATTGACTTCTACATGATACAAAGTACAAGAACAAAATATACACCAATACTTTATAGATATCGATCAAATTTATAATTTTTTGATTTAGCTTTACCTATTCTCCCTACTACTATAATGGATTAGTTTTGAATTGGATACATAGCACCAATGCTGACCGTTAGGCTATTAGATCCAATGGTTCAGAGTAGCTGGATTCATGTTGAATACTACCTATAGCAAACTCCACCATGTTCTAGAACCATCATGTCACCCCCACCCCCACCCCCATCCTCACCCCCGCAAAACAATCATAGCACAGTAGGTTGTACTCTCAATATGTGTAGATAGTTATTACTAGTATACTTAATGTCTGCCTTTTTTCTATAACAAGACTATTGGTTATTAACAACTTAATGTTTGTTAAATCACATTTCATACAGTATATACGAGTGTGTCACATGCCTTTTACTAGTATTACATAACTTAATTACCACTATATAGTGTACTAATAACTTTAAATATTGACCGTTGGATCAAGACTTGCGAATCCCAAGAGTGTCAGCCGTTGGATCTTCTTTTCCATTTTAGCATAGAGAAGATATTGATAGTCTTTCTTTTCTTGTCTGACCACTATTATTATAATATTACCCACTATATAGTGTACGAATAACTTCAAATTGACTGTTGGATCAAGACTACTAGCGAATCCCAATATTGCCAACAATTGGATCTTCTTTTCCATTCTAGTATCTAGTACTTACGGTTTAGGGGTCTAGGGTTTGGGGTTTATGGTTTAGGTTTAGGGTTTAGGGTTTAGGGTTTGATTTTAGGGTTTATGGTTTATGGTGGAGTACATACACCATTGATAGTCTTTCTTATCGTATCTTACCACTATATTGTTTACCAATAACTTTGAATATTGATCGGTTGGATCAAAACTCGTGAATCCCAACATTGCCATCTGTCGGATCTTCTTTTCAATTCTAAAATCATCTCTAGAAAATACTATTGTTTATCTTATCTTATCTTATCTTACCACTATACAATGTATGAATAACTTCGAATATATTGACCGTTGGATCAAGACTCGTGAATCCCAACATTGCTAGTGATTGGATCTTATCTTCCATTATACTAGCTAGCATCTCTACTAGAAGATATTATGGATAGTATGTCTTTAGTACAATGAACACTATGCACAAACCTCAAAAAACACTACTCCATCAATCTAGAATAATGTTCTCAAACGTTTCTCTAGACCATATGTTACCAAAAATTTCAAGTATTAGGTATATAACTAATAAACGTTGACTTATACATGATACAAAGTACAAGAACTAAATATACACCCATACTTTATAAATAATGTCGATCAAAATTAATTTTTTTGATCTAGCTTTACCTATTATATATCAAAACCTTACCACTATATAGTTTGCGAATAACTTTGAATATTGATCGGTTGGATCAAAACTCATGAATCCCTTGCCAGCTGTTGGATCTTCTTTTCCATTCTAGCATCATCACTAGAAGATAATATTGTTTACTAGTCTTACACCACTATATAGTGTACAAATAACTTTGAATGTTGACCATTTGATCAACACTTGCGAAAACTAACATTTCCAGATGTTGAATCTTCTTTTCCATTCTAGCATCTAGAAGGTCTATTGACAGTCTTCATCACAATGAATGCTATGCACAAACCTCAAAACATACTTCTCCATCATTCTGGAATCTTCTCCTTGTTTCTCTAGACCATGTTACCAAAATTTTCAAGTTTTAGATAGCTAACAATCATTGACTTCTACATGATATACAAAGTACAAGAACCAAATACACACCCATATTTTATAGATGTTGATCAAATTTATATTTTTTTCTACTTTACCTATTATAATTTTATATAGTGATGATATGTCAGACATCTATTATCTGAGTCTCATGTGCAGGGCACGTGCAACTTACTAGTATATAACCACTATATAGTATACAAATAACTTTGAATGCTTACCGTTGGATCAAGACTCGCGAATCTCAATATTTCTAACCGTTGGATCTTCTTTACCATTCTAGCATCTAGAAGATTCTATAGATAGTCTTCAACATAATGAATGCTATGCACAAACCTCAAAACACACTTCTCCGTCATACTAGAATCTTCTCCCTCATTTCTCTAGACCATGTTACCAAAAATTTCAAGTGTGAGGTAGCTAACAATTTTGACTTCTACGTGATGATAGAAAGTACAAGAACCAAATACACAATCATACATTAAATATGTTGATAAAATTTATAATTTTTTGTGCTTTACCTATTATAATTTTATATAATAATGATATGTTATATGTCTATTATCTGAGTCTCACGTGCAAGGCACGTGCAATTTACTAGTATATATAGTATACGAATAACTTTGAATATTGACCGTTGGATCTAGACTTGCGAATCCCAACATTTCTAGTCGTTGGATCTTCTTTTCCATTTTAGCATCTAAAAGATACTACTTATAGTCTTTTTTATCTTATCTTACCACTATATAGTGTACGCATAACTTTGAATGCTGACCGTTGGATCAAGACTTGCGAATCCCAGTATTTCTAGCCATTGGACCTTCTTTTCCATTCTAGCATCTAGAAGATTCTATTGATAGTCTGCTGTATAATGAATGTTATGCAAACCTCAAAACATAGTTCTCCATCATAATAGAATCTTCTCCCTCATTTCTCTAGACCATGTTACCAAAAATTTCATGTGTTATGTAGCTAATAATTTTTGACTTCTACATGATGATACAAAGTACAAGAACCAAATATACACCCATACTTTATAGATGTTGATCAAATTTGTAAATTTTTGTGCTTTACCAATTATAATTTTATATAGTGATAATTTGTCATACGTCTATCATCTAAGTCTCACGTGTAAGGCATGTGCAACTTACTAGTCTCTTTAGCATAATGGACGCTATGCACAAACCTCAAAACACACTTCTCGATAATTCTAGAATCTTCTTCGTCATGTCTCTAAATCATGTGGAGTACTAGGTAGCTAATAGGTTGATTTCTACATAATACAAAGTACAAGAACCAAACACAACCGATACTTTATGGACGTGGCTCAAAATTATAATTATTATTTGAGTTTCACCTATTTTAATATTATATAAAAATGATATGTCATACTTTTTATCTGATTCTAATGTGCAAGGCACTTGCAACTTACTAGTAGTATTGTTGGTTTGTAGAACAATGAAACGGTATATGCACAAACCTCAAAACACACTTCTCCATCATTCTAGAATCTTCTCTGTCGTTTCTCTAGAGCATGTTAGCAAAAATTTCGAGTTTTCCGTAGGTAATAAAGTTTTTTTTGCAGGGGTTGTAGGTTATAAAAGGTTGATTTCTCCATGATATAAAGTACTAAAAGAACCAAATATATATACACCCAATACTTTATGGATGTGGATCAAAATCGTAATTATTTTCTCAACTTTAGAATTATAATTTTATATATAGTAGTGATGATATGTCATACTTCTAATATATGAGTCTCACATGCAACTTACAAGTAGTGGTATATCTAGGACTAAAATGTATCCCGTATATATCCTCTATTTTTCTCTAGACATGCCCCTCTCTCTCCTCTATATTGTTTTTTACATGATCTCTTTTATTGCTGTTGGTATGAACAATTATGTTCAAAAATAGGTACATCAGGTCCTATAAAGCATCTAGTGTATAATTATTTTCCTATGAACTTTTTAGCATGTTATGGATAAAAAACTATAACCAGAAAATGTTTTTAAATGGTGCTACATATAGAGTAGAGAATATTACATTCAACAGATCATTAAAAATATAAAAATTGGAAGAATTATTAACCTTTTATGAATATGTGAGTTTATACAAAAATATGTAAATTAATGGAAGTACTGACAAGGCGGGCCCACATGTCTGTTATGTTGTCAGCAAAGCTAAATAGGTAATTAGATGACCAAGTGGTGTAAATTGCAACTTATCATACTAATAGCTGGTGAAAACTGCAAAAAAACTGTCTAGATGGTGGTTTGTGCAACACATGGAGCAGGACATGGTGAAATCTGCTATGTTCTCTTCCTATATATGCACACCAAGGCAGCTGACCAACATGCTAGAGAATATTTTCAAGAAAAAAGGAAAAAACACACCACACACACAACATAGCCGTACGAAGGCACACGTGTGCGGTGCCATGTAGTGGGATGAGGGGGAGATTAGTCGGCCGGTGCGCGCAGGGCGCTACACAGGACGGGAGAGAGGATGGATGGTGAGAGACAGCAAAGAAGACATAAAACATAGTAGTACTACTAGCACTAAGTAGTATTGTGCTACTAGTAGTAGGTACATGTAACTTATGTTAGAAACCCGCCAAACTAGCTTTACAATGACATCACACCACCATCAACTCCTTCGCTGCTCTCACGCTGTCTCCCATTTATATTCTCTAATAATCTCTTATCTCTCTTTGTTTTTTCCTTCGTTTTTTCTTTGTCATCTTTCGGGTTAATTTTCTGGTGCCCCTAGTTCAGTAGAAGTACGGACTATTCAAGTTTTGCACAATAGTCCTTTTTGTATGAAAATTGGGTCTAGGGATTCAGATCCAAAATATTCATGCGCAAAATATTTCTGATCACTGGGAATTTTTCTTTTTCTTTCTAACGAGGAATCTGCCCCGGAGTACCAACAAGGTGTGCGTTAAAATCCAAGGGTGGGCATAAAAATTACATAGCGGTCCAAAAACAAAACCAAAATACATCTAGGACCTACGCTTTTACAACACGGACCTTAAAGATACACTCGAAAATTTGAACATGTTTTTCCTAATACTAATTCGAAACTCCCACCCCCAGCATTATTGTATACCATAGAAAGACACACACATCTACAAAATATGGAAATATTATGATGAACTATGATGTAGATATGGCCATGACCTAATCGGTCATTCGTCTCGAGAAACCCTCGAGTGTTCAGGCCATATCTAATGTGACGGCGGCTTTTTTGAATGTTTCAAATCTCATGTTTACCATTTTTTCATGGCACGTACTACACAAGAGAGGATGTCATGCAAACCCTTTTCATTTATTCATTTTTCTCTATCTTCTTTGTTTTTCTCAAATCTGTGTAAGAGTTGCCAGCATGCAAATTCATATATATCAAGATATTGAGTCGTTCAGAAATCTCGGTGATTTTCAAGATATTAACCGACTGTCTACACCTTCAAACTAGTTTCATAGTATAACTTCAAGAGCAATCTTTGTGAGACTTGTTTGAAGTTCAAAATTAACCTAACTTCGGTTTAAGTGGGCGAAATGACATAGGAGCGAGGCTTGAAATCTCAAACTAGGGCATTATCCATAAATCATGTTGAGCTTTCTCCGTAAAACTATTTGTGGACAATTTTAGGTGTGGTATATATACCACACGCTTCCAAATCAAATCTGACCTAATTTATGTAAATTTGCTTAAAGTCTTTCAAGAAAGTGGGCAAATTTGTTAGCACATAACAATAGAAGGATTATATAGGCCAAATAAATTTAAGAGAAATATATTGCGAGCTTGCAGTTCAAAGTTGACCTAATAAGTTCCACAAGTTAACCTAAAATATCATTTAAGTGGGCAGTGTTAGCCAAAAAGATTGGAAAAAACATAAAAGTGTGAAATGTACATAAACAATTCCATGCGCTTGTGTGGCAAGCACTCATAGCCTTGTGTGTGTGCTTGTGTGTGTGTACGTGTGTGCATGTGTGTGTGTGCATGTGCGTGTGCATGTGTGTGTGCGTGCGTGCGTGCGTGCGTGTGTGTGTGTGTCCTTCGTCTTCTCGGGGTGTGACATGGAGCAACAAGAGTAGTATATCTTACCATTATCTCATCTTACCATTATCTTACCACTATACTTTGAATGTTAACCGTTGGATCAAGACTCGCAAATCCCAATATTTCAGCCGTTAGATCTTCTTTTTCATTCTAGGATATGTTTGATTCAAAGGATTATACATGTAAATCTTTTGAATCAAGCATGCCCTAGAATGGAAAAGAAGATCCAATGGCTGAAAATGTTGAGATTCACGAGTCTTGATCGAACGGTCAACATTCAAAGTTATTCATACACTATATAGTGGTAAGATAATGGTAAGAGATAGTGATAAGATATACTACTCAAGTTGCTCCATGTCACACCCCAAAAAGACGAAGGACGCACACACACACACATTTTCTATAATGGTTGTTTGATTTGTATGATTGATTCCTATAGGAAATTTTCCTAGGGAATCCTTTGCACTAGATTGCATAGGAAATATAACATCCACACCCAAACCTCTTTCTTAGAATCCTTTGTTTTTCCTTCGATGGAATCGAACAAACTTTCTTGCATATATATGGGTTCCTATAGAATTAAAGTGGACATGACATTGTAATTCTATGTTTTTCATATTCCTATGCTTTTCCTATCCTACGAATCAAACATGCCCTGGAATCTAGAAGATTCTATTGATAGTCTTTAGCATAATGAATGATATGCACAAACCTCAAAACACACTTTTCTCCATCATACTAGAATCTTCTCCCTCATTTCTCTTGACCATGTTACCAAAAATTTCAAGTGTTAGATAGCTAATAATCTTTGACTTCTACATGATGATACAAAGTACAAGAACCAAATATACACGCATACTTTATATATGTTGATCAAATTTATAAATTTTTGTGCTTTACCTATTATAATTAAGAGCTACGTCCATAAAGTACCAGGTGTGTATTTCGTTCTTGTACTTCGTATCATGTAGAAATCAACCCACTATTAGTTACCTAATACTCGACATGCTCTAGAGAAATGATGAAGATGATTCTAGAATTACCGAGAAGTGTGTTTTGAAGTTTCTTCATACCATTCATTGCGCTAAAGAACATCAATAGAATCTTCTAGATGCTATAATGGATAGAAGATCCAACTTAATTTTAGCAGTGTTGAGATTTGCCAGTCTTGATCCAACAGTCAAAGTTCAAAGTTATTTTTACACTATATAGTGGTAAGATAAGATTATATAATAGGTTAAGCTCAAAAAGTTTTAAATTTGATGGACATCTATAAAGTATGGGTGTATATTTGGTTCTTCTACTTTGTACCATGTTGAAGTCAACATAGAAGTCAATGTTTGTTAGCTATACCTAATACTTAAATTTTTTGGTAACATGGTCTCGAGAAATGTCTGAAAGATTCTAGAATGATAGAGAAGTGTTTTGAGGCTTGTGCGCATAACATTCATTGTGCTAAATAGTATCAATAGAATCTTCTAGATGCTAGAATGGATAAAAGATCTAACGGTTTCTAATGTTCGGATTTGCCAGTCTTGATCCAATAATCAAAGTTCAAAGTTATGCATTCATATAATATATAGTTGTAAGATTATATAATAGGTAAAGCTCAATCAATTATAAATTTGATCTAGATTATCTATAAAGTATATGGGTGTATATTTTCTTCTAGTACTTTGGAAGTGTTTGGTTCCTAGCCATAATTTGCCAAGCCAATGTTTGGCAATTTGGTATGTGTTTGGTTTTTTGTCATAGTTTGGCTTGCCACACTTTATTAAACACTAGAAGCGTTTATTGTGCTAAAGGCTATCAATAGAATGTTCTGGATGCTAGAATGGAAAAAAGATCCAACATCTAGTAATATTTGGATTTGCTTGTCTTGATGTAATGGTCAAATATTCGAAGTTATTAATACATTATATAGTGGTAAGAGAAGATAAGATATGTCCCATCACATTCAGTGCACTTCATCAACAAGATCTGGCTAAAGTGAGCACCAAGTTGATTTCCTTTGTTAAGCAAGTATAAGTGTTCTAGTACTCCGTACTAAGAGTATGCCTCGGCTAGTGGGTGGATAATGAGAGCTAGACCCGACTGCTTTTCCATGCTTATTTTCAGGGCCCTTTGTTTTAAAGAAGTGGACTTGGCTGTAAAAAAAATTTAGATCCCTAATGTAACATGCACTTCCACTGACCGTGTTAAGTTGTGAACTGAAGTATCTTGCTCCTTCTAGGACCACCCTACTTGAAAAAATGCGACCACCCCACATTTCTTACCACTATATAGTGTACGAATAACTTCGAATATTAACCGTTGGACCGAGACTCGCGAATCCAAACATTACCCGTCATTGGATCTTATTTTCCATTCTAGCATCTAGAAGATACTAATGATAGTCTTTAGCAAAGTGAATGCTATGCACAAACGTCAAAACACACATCTCCACCATTCTATAATATGCTCCATCATTTCTCTAGACCATGTTACCACAATTTTCAAGTATTAGGAATAGCTAATAAATGTTGAATTCTAAGTGATACAAAGTACAAGAACAAAATATAGACCCATACTTTATAGATGTCGATCAAATTTATAATATTTGTGATTTACCTATTATATAATAATCTAACCACTATATAGTGTACAAATAATTTGAACTTTGAGAGTTGGATCAAGACTGGCCAATCCTAGCATTGCAAACCGTTGGATATTTGTATCCATTCTAGCATCTACTAGAAGATTCTAGTGTATTTAGCATAATGACGTGATGTCTACGCACGCTTCTATTCTTGTAGACAGTGTTGGGCCTCCAAGTGCAGAGGTTTGTAGAACAGCAGCAAGTTTCCCTTAAGTGGATCACCCAAGGTTTATCGAACTCAGGGAGGAAGTGGTCAAAGGTATCCCTCTCAAGCAACCCTGCAATCAAGATACAAGAAGTCTCTTATGTCCCCAACACACCCAATACACTTGTCAGGTGTATAGGTGCACTAGTTCGGCTAAGAGATAGTGAAATACAAGTAATATGGATGATTATAAGTGGTAATTGCAATCTGAAATAAGAGTGGCAACAAGCAAACATGTAACAGGACTAATTGTAAACGGTGTTTCAATGCTTACAAACAAGGCCTAAGGATCATACTTTCACTAGTGGACACTCTCATATAAATATCTTCTCTTCATTATGCTACCCTGAACTACTCTCCGGTTGGACGATGTAGGGCTATAACAGCACACCTTAAAGTTCGCATTACCCATCTAGATAACCCCTCACTGTCACCTTGAGCGCTAGATGGTTCCAACAAACACCACAATCTCATAGAGACATCCAACTCAAATTATACTAATGATAAGTATTTCTATAACCTTAGCTAAAGTGCCACACGGTGTGCACACTGTCAACTTCACACACGTGGGGATAAGCAGAGAGTAATTAAAGCACTTGAGTAGCAGAATAGATCTATTACAAAGCTCATGATCTCAATAAGATCACGCATAGAGAGAGAGATGAACACATAGCTACCGACAGAGCTATTAGCCTCGAGAGAGAACTACTCCCTCCTCATCATGGGAGTCAGCAACCGCGATGGCGATGGCGGTAGAGTCTATGGAGATGGCTCCGGGGGCACTTCCCCGTCCCGGAAAGGTGCCGGAATAGAGACTTATGTCCCCTGAATCTCCTGTTCCGTGGCGGTGGCGGTGTGGAACTTTTTCGTGGAATTCTGATATGGTATTTAGGGTTTTCGTCTCGGGGCAATATAGAGGGGAAGGGGCAAGGTCGGTGGAGGCCCGAGGGGCCCACACCACCTAGTGGCGCGCCTGGGGGTGAGGCGCGCCACCCTATGGTGTGGCCAGCCCCTGGCCCTCCTCCGTCTCTGCTTTGGACTCCGTCTCGTGTTGGGAAAAATAGGAACTACAGGCTTTGTTTCGTCCAATTTGGAGAATATTTCTTTACTAGCTTTTCTGAAACCAAAAATAGCAGGAAACGTGCTACTGGCACTGCGGCATCTTATCAATAGGTTAGTTCCAGAAAATGTATAAAAATGCCTCAAAGTGTAGACAAAACATAAGATAGTTGATACAAAACAAGCATGGAGCATAAAAAATTATAGATACGTTTACGACCTATCAAGCATCCCCAAGCTTAACTCATGCTCGTCCTCGAGTAGGTAAGTGATAAAAAGAATAATTTTTGAGGTGACACGCACCATCACAATCTTGATCAAGGTATTGTAAAACATTGATAGCTGTCATAGTACTCTAACATAAACATGAAAGATATAGTTCTAACAATAAGACATAGCAACTATATTGTAACTTGAAAAGGTACAAACAAAAGATCATGAATAACAATGCATTGAAATACGTTTGTTTGTTTCATATATAGAAAACATAATAAGAGTGGTATTCGGCTTGTCCCTTATGATATAGCAAAACATAAATGTATAGGACACCTTCAAAGTTCATAAGGGTGACTAGATACAAATAATTTAAGAGCAAGCAATACCAAAATTATGAATCAATCAACAAGTTTTGGGACAATGCACATTAAACTAAGAATGACCACTATGCTCTCTCAATTGGTGCATAAAGATAGAAGATGGAGACTCAACATAAAAGTAAAAAGAAAGGCCCTTCACAGAGGCAAGCAGTGATTTCAAGTTTCATAAAGAGCTTCCAAAAATTATGGTACTTATTAGCTTTCAGCTCTCATTGCCCCTATCATAAGCATCTTGAGGTGATTAAGTTTAAAGTGACACAAATCTGAGGATATGCTTGACAAGTTATAAGTTGAAAATCTCATGCCCCTTTCTTACGAGTACCGAACCTCATGCTACTCAACTTTAGTCACAAGTAAGTTCTTGTCATTGTAAGTACATGCGTATCATGGAGAACCACCAACGGGGTACCCCTTGCCCCATGACACAGGAGCTATCCTATATCAAAATGACAAGGCAACAGACAATGAGCATCTCAACGATCTTTTTATTGCTATTTGCATAGGTTTTTATTGAGGATGCTTCACAGAATGCTCACTATGGTTATGCTGTAAGTTTCCACCATGATTAGGGATGGCTTAGGCTAGCCGCCCAGGCGTTTCTCTAACACACATACAAACTCCATGAGCTTACAAGCTCCCTTTTATTTCACACCGACAAGATCCATAAACAAAAGCATCATGCATAGGAATTTATAGTGGACTCTTTGGAATAACTTGGTTTCTTGGGAGGTTGGATGCATGAGTGGAACTCATACGTGGTACAGGTGGAGGCTAGCACAAGACTGGGAGCGACCAACTAAGAGAGAAATAATGGCCATAATCATGCAAAGCGACAAAACATTATTAATTAAAGCATAAAGTGATATTGCAAGTCAAAAACTAAATGATCATAGAGGCTATGGTGACTGGTTCATAGTCTTAACATGGTGTAAGCATGTGCCAAGTCAACCCAAATAAAGCATCAAAGGAGAATACCACAATATTATGCTTTTGTATGCTAAAACAACGCATGATTCTTTCAAGGCACATTAAGCTATCTCAATTTTTTGACACAAGTCATGCTACAACAGTAATCACTAAGCATATGGTCAAGAAACATCTAGCATGACATGATAACGTCTAAGTCACATTCAAAACAAGCTTCCTTTTGTACCACTATAAGCATGAAACTTCCTACTCTTTTCCAACACCAATCGACTTATTCGGAACAACTCTCAAAGATAATAATCAATAAAGACCAGAGAGCATGTCTTACCCATTTGCAAAGAATAATTAAAAAGTTCTAAGCCCAAAGAATAAGAAAACTAAAGCTAAACACAGTGCTAGCAAAGGAGAACACTCACAGAACAATAAGAGTGAAAACTAGAGTGTTCTAGGCAATGAATAACGGGGTGTGTAACTCTCCAAAAGAAGTGTGTTGGGATCCAACCAACTTACTGCGGCAAAGAAAGCAAAAGAAAACTAAAAACAAAGACGCTCCAAGAACAACACATAGTGCATAAGGTAATAGAAATAAAGTGTCTTGAAAGAACACCTGAGATTATTGATAAAGAAGGGGATGCCCAAGGCATCCCCAAGCTTTGACGCTTGTACCTCTTGAATATTTCTTGGGGTGACACGGGTGGCATCCCCAATCTTGAGCTTTTGTCCACACTTCATCTCATCACATTATTCTTCCCTACACTTGAAAATTTCCTTCATACAAAACTTCACACAATCTTCATTAGCAACATTAGTGTATTCAAGATAATAAGTCTTTGGGTTTAGTTTAAACACAAGTAAAACTTCCATTAAAACACAAGCTACTGTAGCAATTCCTTCTAAAATCTCAATTGATCCAAGAGAACTCAAAAAGAAACCGATTAAGAGGCAAATGCAAACAATGGCAGAAATCTGTCAAAACAGACCAACAGGTAAAGACCGATTTTTGCGAAAATCTTATGTTGATCAAATAGAAAAGTGAAAAACTAACTAAATTTGGATAATAACCTGGGGCATAAGCACAAACAATTACATCTCAATCCGACGTATTGAGAGTTTTCAAGATTTTTTACAATGACGCACAGAAATCTGTTTCGGGACAGCAACTTCCCCATATCTTACTTCCCTCTCATTAGAGGTTATTATCGGCACAACAACCAAACAAAAAAGATAAGGAGAGGTTATTACAGAGGCAATAACTTACAAGACTCAACAAAACAAAAATAAACTAAAAGTAAAAATATAATGGGTTGTCTCCCAAAAGCTCTTTCTTTATAACCATTAAGATAGGCATGATAATTTCGATGATGCTCACATAAGAAATATAAATTGAAGTAAAAGAGAGCATCAAGAAGCAAATATGGAACAAATTTAAGTCTAACCCACTTCCTATGAAAAATAATCTTGTAAAGAAACAAGTCATGAAAGCACAAAGCAACAAGCATAGGAAAGCAAAACAAGTGCAACTTCGAAAATTTCAACATAAAGAGGGGAAACTTAATATTGTTGAGATACATAAAACCATGTTTCCCTCTCTCGTAATAACTTTCAGTAGCATCATGAATAAAAGTAACAATATAAATATCACATAAAACATTCTTACCATGAGCCACATGCATAGAATAATTATTACTCTCCCTATAAGCATAGTCATTCTTATTAATCATAGTGGGAGCAAATTCAACAAAATAGCTATCATTATTATTCTCATCACCATAGTCACCAAATATAGGAGGCATATTATAATCATAATTAATTTTCTCATCAATAGTAGGTGGACTGAAAATATCATATTCATCATTGTAATCATCATATATTGGAGGTATAGTATCATCATAAGCAATAGAATAGTTATCTTCTAAAGTGTGTTCATCATTGGAAGGAACATGGGTAGTACTAATAGTACAACAATTATTAACATCATCATTTTCAGAATTGGTACCAAAGAGATTTTCAATATCAAAATTAGTGTGCTTTTCCAAAATCATGATCACTACTATAGGTAACAGGCATAGGAACATCATCGAGTTCAGATTCATCAAAAACTATAATAGGAGCAACATGCTTAGGGGAAAATACCGTTTCCTCCCTCCTTCTACTCCTCCTCTTCTTCTTTTTCTTCTTCTCTTTAGGAGGCAGAGGCTTGAAAGGAAGCTTCTCCATATACCCTAGTTTATTGTTAGAGACAGTAGAAGAAACTTTGGAGGATTCCTCCTTTTCATTAATATGAACAAAACACATATTAGTCATGAAATATTTTGGTAAAATCTCATCTTTTATAATAATTTGTATGTAAGTATTTGTGTGGAAATTATCAACACAATAAAGATGACAACCATGTAGGATGCTATTCATATCAAAACCACTCATATCTACCAAAGAAGTTTTTCTTGATAACTCTTCACACCCCAAAAATAATGTAAGTTCATCATGCTGATTAGGAGTGATCATGATATCACAATACAAACTTGCAGTACTCATTGGATTAGAAGGGATATTATTATGGCCTGAGCATTGAAAATGAAATGACCCACTTCAAAGCAAAGTTCACAAATAAAAGGATAGAGGGCACAAACTTTTTTACCAAGATCATTTAGAGCCCTATACCACGTTCTAGTTTTTTCATTCATGTGGGTGATACAATATTCTTATTTAATTTGATTCTTTTCACAAGGTCTATGTACTCCACAAATATTAACATGCTTATAAGAAATAGTACTTTCAGAGCTTAGAGCATGTTTATTAATATCATTAATAAGAATGCAAGTGTCTTTAAAAGGCTCATGATACATGTCCCATTTTTCTTTAGGAGCATTAATATGAGAAGCAAATGCTCTACAACAATCAATAAGAATTTGAGATTCAAGACCATATTTAGCACTAATCTCTTGAAAATCAGTAGTTTTAGCGAAACACTTAATGCCATCATACTCATAGTTTATACCTGGTTCTTTACCTCTGTCGTTATCCCAATCTTCGGTATTGCTTTGAATTTTTTCAAGAAGATACCACTTAGCTTTGACCTCCTTACTTGTGAAGGATCCCTCTGAACTCGTATCTAGATAGTCCTTGTAATGTCCTAAAAGCCTTGCATAAAAATTATTAATAACAATATTCCTGGGGAGCTCATGAATGGGACATTTGAGCATTAGTGACTTCAATCTCCCCCATGCTTGGGCCATACTTTCTCCATCATGAGGATGAAAATTATAAATATAATTCCTATCTTTATAAAATTCATGAGGAGGATAAAATTTAGAGTAAAAGAGAGATTTGAGTTCCTTCCATTCCGAATGGTAAGGATCGTCTAGTAGTTCATACCACTCCCTTGCTTTGCCCTTAAGTGAGAAAGAGAATAGCTTCCTCTTAACTTGGTTCATTGAAATACATGCACATTTGAACAACTCGCATAATTCATGTATAAAGAGTAAATGATCATCGGGATGGACAGTTCCATCTCCAAAATAGCAGTTATTCATAACACGTTCAACAATTTCCATAGGTATTTTAAAAGGGACGCTTTCAGTATGTGGATTTAAAATATCACAAGTATCATTAGAATGGCAACATATGGGAGATAAAGTACCATCAGAGAAAATTTCTCCTTTAAAGCTGGGGAACTAAAACGATCATTTTCATAAAAACTAACTTCCCCAAGCTTAGACATTTCCATAGCATTAGTAACAAAGGTGTTCAAAAAATTCATACTAATAACATTGCTATTAGCATGCAAAGAAAGTTCCATGGTTTTTTAAATTTTCTTTTCAAACCATTCATGTTCTATCTTAGGAAAAATACTAAAAAATTCTAATTTTGTTGTTGTTTTCCATTAAGCCTAACTAGTGAAAATAAAAACAAGAAACAAAAAGATATAACTACAGAATCTAGAGGAAATAACTTGGAGCACTCACACACCAGCAACAGTATTAGAAGATAGCTTAGTAGCTACAGGATGTGAGTAACCTTTACCTTACCTCCCCGGCAACAGCGCCAGAAAATGGCTTGATGTCTATGCACGCTTCTATTCTTGTAGATAGTGTTGGGCCTCCAAGTGCAGAGGTTTGTAGAACAGCAGCAAGTTTCCCTTAAGTGGATCACCCAAGGTTTATCAAACTCAGGGAGGAAGTGGTCAAAGGTATCCCTCTTAAGCAATCCTGCAATCAAGATACAAGAAGTCTCCTGTGTCCCCAACACATCCAATACACTTGTTAGGTGTATAGGTGCACTAGTTCGATGAAGAGATAGTGAAATACAAGTAATATGGATGATTATAAGTGGTAATTGTAATCTAAAATAAGAGTGGCAGCAAGCAAACATGTAACAGGACTGATTGTAAACGGTGTTTCAATTCTTACAAACAAGGCCTAGGGATCATACTTTCACTAGTGGACACTCTCATATAAATATCTTCTCTTCATTATGCTACCCTGAACTACTCTCCGGTTGGACGATGTAGGGCTATCACAGCAAACCTTAAAGTTCGCATTCCCCATCTAGATAACCCCTTACTGTCACCTTGAGCGCTAGATGGTTCCAACAAACACCACAATCTCATAGAGACATCCAACTCAAATTATACTCATGATAAGTATTTATGTAACCTTAGCCAAAGTGCCACACGGTGTGCACACTGTCAACTTCACACACGTGGGGATAAGCTGAGATTAATTAAAGCACTTGAGTAGTAGAATAGATCTATTACAAAGCTCATGATCTCAATAAGATTACGCATAGAGAGAGAGATGAACACATAGCTATCTGTATAGCCCTTAGCCTCGAGAGGGAACTACTCCCTCCTCATCATGTGAGTCAGCAACGGCGATGGAGATGGCAGTAGAGTCGATGGAGATAGCTTCGGGGGCACTTCCCCGTCCCAACAGGGTGCTGGAACAGAGACTTCTGTCCCCCGAATCTCCTCTACGGTGGCGGCGGTGCTGCGGAACTTTTTCATGGAATTCTGATATGCTATTTAGGGTTTTTGTCTCGGGGGAAATATATAGGCGAAGGGGCAAGGTCGGTGGAGGCCCGAGGGGCCCACACCACCTGGTGGTGCGCCTGGGGGTGACCCGCACCACCCTGTGGTGTGACCAGCCCCTGGCCCTCCTCCGTCTCTGCTTCGGACTCTGTCTCATGTCGGGAAAAACAGAACTTCAGGCTTTGTTTTGTCCAATTGCGAGAATATTTCTTTACTAGCTTTTCTGAAACCAAAAACAGCAGAAAACAGGCAACTGGCACTACGACATCTTGTCAATAGGTTAGTTCCAGAAAATGTATAAAAATGCCTTAAAGTGTAGACAAAACATAAGATAGTTGATACAAAACAAGCATGGAGCATAAAAAATTATAGATACTAGATGGACCTTGCGCGCTTTGCTGCGCCATCCTTTTGTTCTTGGGGTTTTTTTCCTTGCGATGTATGAAGGTATTTCTTCACTAAACGACATGAGGGTATGCATTTGCTTAATCAGCTTAAATTTACGTCATGCCACTTATCAGATGACCAATAAATATGCACCCCCAAGCATTGTAAAAATCTAATTATATCTAATCAATCTTAAGTTCAGTACATCAATTACCAATCAAAATGCATCCCAAGCATCATAGTTCTTCCAATGAAAAACCTATTTTCCTCTCGGACTCCGCAATCTCTATATGACCAAAATGATTAGCTAAAAAATTTGCCTGGTTATTGGTTTGCATCCTCTTGCACAAGATGGCTCATACACAATTAAAAAAGGCAAGCATTAGAAAAACAACGTAATAAAATATGAATTACATCGGATTTGTCTTTGTTAAAGATATATCCTTGCTACACAAACAAAAAATTGGTTGTTTTATTACACACCGAGGTGAATAAAATCTTGAGGAAATACTCAATAGGACCAGTTTATCCTACAACTAAAATTGAAGGACCATTTTGTCAACTAACAATAGAATCATATCAGTCGATCACATATTTCAAAATATCAACACATCACGGTGAGCCACTTCATAGTACCATACATGTATGGCAATGAAAATAATACTGAGCATTTAGAGTACATAGTGATTAATTAGAACACAACTTTCTTAGAGTAACTAAAGTAGTCAAACACACGGTCAATATTATAGCTAAGCTCAATTGTCAACAATTCTAGGCCAAACAGTATCTTATCAGAAAGAGAGGTTTTATCATAGATATGAAATATGTAAACACTTTAGTAGTCTGTTTACAAATGTTGACTACTCTTCATCCAAAGTACATAAATAAGACTCCTAAACTATTTAAACGAATATGAATTGAGAAACTGAACACTTGAGCGCACTCTGCATAAACCAATAAATCCATTATTTGTATATCATATGAAATGACTAACAAATAAAATGAATGGAAAAATGCATAGATTCAGTCAAGACATGATCATAACGATGTACCGAAATACACTCGCAAAAGTAAATTAAAAATTACCAGAAAGAAAATTAAACCACTATTATTGTAGGTATACACCTTGATTGTCTATACATAAGCAGCTGCTATACTTGTGGATATTTATTTCCTGTCCTTCCAATGGTCATGTAAACAATTCATAATACTTTTTTAGTGAAAATATTTTCCCAATATAGTCTTGGGCATACCAAAAAAATGTAAAGAATTTAAATACACATGCTCATTAGGGACTGCATATCATAAAGATCAGATTTCGGTCACATTCACCAACAGAAACCTAACTGGCACACTACTCATCTTCATTAGTACAATCATCCCCAAATTCGAAGGAAGATTGGAAGGCCCAACAAACTCACATACATGAACCTTCCTGGTGAAGATTGATCCTCAGTTCACCTCTTTTAATCACAGGGCAAGAATCAAACAACCTAGGTACTTCAAAAATTACATAAAATAATTATGTGTATGTTTGTCTGATGTACAAACGAACACAACCGATGAAATCTTAAGCTTGCTGCATAAAGGTTGATCGATTAGTGGTCTTCCTTTTGGATATAGAAGAACTAAGAGCAAACAAACACCTAGAAGATATAAAAAGGTGTCATTCCTAAGGGCCCGTTTGGAACATAGGAAATTTGTAGGAATTTCATAGGATAGAAATTTTGCAGGAAATATTTCCTTTCTGTCCTTTGGAATGCAGGAATAGGAAAAGGAATTCTGCAGGATTGAGTTCCTCTGCTTCACATTTCAAAGGAAAGGAAACATCCAGTCCGATCTCTTGGAAAAATTCCTGCGCGGAACTATACTTCGGGGCGCTTCAACAATCTCTCTTTCCCTCACTCCGGCGCGCTAAAACGCTCGCATAAAGGCTGCCGAACACCAAGAAACACACTATCTTCGTATTACCTTAGCTGAGCACACGGTGGCGAGAACAGGTGCAAACGGCGGCCGGCCGGTATGCGGACCAAGGTCTGCCAGCAGTACGCGCGGCGGTCGGCGAGGAGCACAGGCAAGCTACAACTACCACAAGCCAGGCTGTCACCTCCAGCTGTTAGCAGGCTCAATAAAATCTGCTACCTTATCTGTCTATCAGTCTATGCATGGCTAGATCGGTACAGATTGTTCCATTGAGTTCTATAAGTGAGGTTTTGTTTGTCCAACTTGTTTTTCGCTGTGATTAGCAATTTTCTTTAGTATGATCCAGTAATTAACATGATTCCTCAAGTATACCAACTCGACTTTGGACGATTTCAGATGGATGCTGAACGTGGTAGTTTTGATTTCCCTGATTAGCTTGATGAGAGGAATCCAAGGCCTCGTCAAGAAATATGTATGCAACAAGTTGTTTTGACTCAAAATAATCCAAATCGTAGTTCCTATGTTTTTCCTATCCTATAATCCAAATGGCTACTATTTTCTATTCCCGCGTTTTCAATTCTCATAGGATTGATGAGGCATGCCATCTCAATTCCTACGATTTTCCTATTCCTACGTTTTTGCTATCCTGTGTTCTAAACGGGCCTTAAATATTTCAGGGTGTGTACTGAATGTTTGAAGCATCAAAGTGCATTCACTTTGCCTAAAAAATATGAAGTTTGAGCTACATAGGTTGGCATGTATTTAACAGAATGACATTGATAAGTTCACCTGTCAATACGCAGGCTTCCCTGGAGCACGAATGCCACAATAGTGTAGCCATGGTTTATAATAGAACCAATACCTGAAACAGTCTAGAAGGTAACCTTTACTCTTAGTACTACAAGCTAGTGTAAATGATATGCAGCTAAAAAGTTTGCTTTGTCACATTTCCAAAATATGCACGTAGATATTTAGGTCGGTATTCACAAATGGAAGCAATTATTTGATAGTTTTATCTTTATGGTGCTTCCAAGAGGCAATTCTAATTTTAGAAGTTTAATCAGATTAGAAGCTAATCTTCACCAGCTAAAATCCATAGAGACTTAACTCAAGGATTTTCACCTCAAGTATTACTTTAGCAATAATTTTGCTATCACAACTTACTGAACATTTTGTGGGGAACAATGTGTATGATTGAAACAAACTAAATATACCTTATTCTCGATTATATGCATATACAATTAAATGAACAAGGTTATGCGGAAAAATCAGTGGAGCAAGTCATATACTCCCTCCGTATAGAAATAAGTGACTTGCATTTGTCTAGATTCACATGTATGTAGACACGTTTTAGTATATAGATACATGCGAATCTAAAGTAATTGAAGTCGCATGTTTTGGGACAGAGGGAGTATGTCCTTAATGTATACTTAGTTGGTCTATGCTGCAATGTTCTTATTCTCAATGGCTCTGGAGGCAATATCTTTTGCGTGGAGAGGTAACCTTACAACAACAACAAAAAGGTAAGTTTTTTTAGAAATACATGTATCACTGGCTACATGAACAACAAACTAAAAACGTGAAAAATGAAATAAATTACTGCTCAGGACTGGCAAGAAAACTCCTGATGTACTCCTGTGCTAAGCTCGGTACTGTGATTAGTTCCATCAACTCACATCCTTAACTAAATGTCTAGCTGAATAAAAAGGTTCAGCAGTGTGATTTGTTCGGTATCACAACTCTCATGTTCATCCTCAAATGCCTGATGCATATGTTGACAATATCTTCACCTTGAAACACCTTCACACACTATTCCACATACATGGGATAGTAGGCACTCACCAAGGTAGAATCCCTTGCCGTACTTCTTATGCAATCTCCTGTAGGTCCTTCAGCAGAGTGGTCTGTCGTAGCACCATCTCTGCCTCTTCCATCATAGTCATAGTGTGCAGATGTCAAAAGGAAAATCAGTTTTAGAACATTCAAAAAAACTGTCAAGGGAAATTGCAGCACAAAGTACAAAGTACTTCTGAGGCCGAAATGCACCAGACTGAAATAATAAAGGATATACAACATATCAGTTTAGAGAACCAATGATAGAAACTTATGGAGAGGGAGATCATACTTTAGATAAACCTAGTTTTAAATACGGTATTTGTACCATGGTTTTCTTATACAAAACCCGGCAGAAACCAAAATATTATCAGTATGGTGTATTTACACTGATTAGGCATTTGCACATTGATGTAAACACCAACAATCAGAATTTCTCAGACTTATATAACATAAGCCTAGTGATTGTGGAAAATTTGACATGTTCTTTTTGTTTTTTGGTTTGTGGGACCTACATAGAGCAACAGATAAGGTATTGACATGTGGGAAAAGACTCTATGACTCACTTGTTCAAGAGATCATTTATCTTGATTTCCCCATGCACATATAATTTTAAAATGAACTGAACCACTTGGACCAATGTACCAGCGTGATATCAATGACCTATTTGGCTTGCAGGAACAAAGCAATTTTCCAAATGACCAATGAAGATATATTCTTCTAAGCTAGCCTATTTTTTATATGAACAGAAGAACAAGAGTTGGGTATGAAACCAGAGAACGCAACACAAACCTGAGAGAAAGCATGAGGCGGAGGTAATCTTCCGGTCTGATAGGTGTCAGACGACCAAGATCATAAAGCAGGCGAGGTGCTGTGCTGGACCAGCGCCCATAATCCACCCTAATCGATGCCTGGGGTAATCGATCATGAGAGAGAGAGGGGGCAGATTAGTGGGAAACACATCCAGAGCAGACCGGCCAACTGATGTGGGGTGGCCGGAGGATCGATGGAGCATAGCCAGAGAAATGAGGAGGAGGGATAGATACACCTGTGACGCCACCGTGGCACCATCGAGCTCCGTGGCAGAAATCCAAAAGGGGAAGGCATGGGCTGATGCGGGAGTAGCTCGTGGAGCGGAGGAATGGCGATGTACGCGCCGGCCGCCGCTCTCCATGGAGACCGAATACACCGGTGAAAAGGCAGAAGGGAACCGACCTTGCATCACGCAACCGCGTGGCGTCGACACGCACGCACACACGACCTCAACAATAGACGTCCAATTCAGCCAACAATGAAGTGCTGACTCACCTGCATGTAGGCCCGACGAAAACGACATACCGATGAACCAGACGCGCTCAAAGTTAGGGAGCTTAGAGCTCTTTAGGGATGTTTACGATGTATCAGAGCGCTATGCACAAACCTCAAAACACACTTCTCAATAATTCTAGAATATTCTTCGTTATTTCTCTAGAGAATGTTGAGTATTAGGTAGGTAATAGGTTGATTTCTATAGTACATGATAGAAAGTATAAGAACCAAACATCCGATACTTTATGGACGTGACTCAAAATTATAATTGTTTTTTGAGCTTTACCTATTATGATTCTATAAAAAAATGATATACCATACATTATCTGATTCTCATCACGTGTGCAACACACATGCAACTTCCTAGTTAGATAAAGTGGACAATTCCTTTCTTACAGTTCCCTATTTGTAGCATTCAAGCTTCGTAGCTAATTTCGCTCACTTAGAGGACTTTATGTTGATTTAATGAAATTAGGTGAGATATGAACTACAAATAAGCGCGATAGGTTTGCTCTTGTATTTTTGAAATGTCGTTTGAAGGTACCAACGCTGTCAATATACCAAGAGCCAACGAGAGTTTTGAGAAATGCAACTATCTTCATGCTAAGAATCTACTTCATGCATACAAATTTAATAACGTTTGAAGACATGGAAATAAAATAAATAAATTATAACAAACCAAATACTTCCATGTGACATCGTCTTACGCATATTACTTTCAATTATTACCATTTTCATGGCACGTAGTGCACGTGGCATGGTAGGTCATCATGCGTGAATCATTTCTTTTTTTCGTTAAATCGACAAAAATTCACTAAAGTGTGCGAAGTTAGATAGGAAGCTTGAAAAATCCTAGTACTAGAAACATGGGAATTATAAAGAAACCACATGGTCCACTGTCCACTCTGTGTGATAATTAGGGTGGTGGCATTTTCTTTTAACTCTTTTAGGACTTGTAGGAGCGAGGTGCACAGGCGGTGGGATGTCATAGCAAAGCTGTGATGGGTTCCTGACACGAGGTACAAAATACGGGAAGTAGTAAAATGCAATGAGATGGAGGGAGTAATTTCTAGCATCCTAGTTATTGCAGCACCTAATTTCTGGCATCTAGATCACGTTTTCTCTCTACATGCGGTGCAAAACGACCTGTGCATGAGCACGAAGGAAAAAATAAACCAATGGGGAGAGAATTACGGTGCAGTTAAGAGGCTAGCTCTAATGTTCCTAAGATTTTCTCACCGATTTTCAGGGACACATCCTGGTACCAACAAAACGGTCGCAAACAGAGGGAGTACAGGACTACTACTAGTACATGTTTTTTGAACAGGAAGTACTAGTACTCCATATTAAGTGGCAATTTGGCTATGCGAGAGGCCGCACTATTATCAAGATAAGCATGCAGGCTTGGTTAGGTAGGCACTTAATACTTGAAGGTCAACCAGATCGGTAGTAGTAGCTTTCTACCGTTGATTGCATATAGGAGTACTAATACTAGTATATGTACTAGCCTTCCAAAAGCAAGAGTACAAAAATATCTAGATTGAGCAGCAGTGAAGTCTGTTGCAGAGCGATATCCGGAGAGAGGGAGAGGGGGGGAGAGAGAGAGAAGGAAAGATGGAGGCTGTGTTGGCGAGCGCTATCCGTCTAAGCGAGAAAGCCAGGGACGCCCACCGCTAGGTCGACTCTTTGCAGCGCCTCTGTGTCGTGCTGGTACGCGCCGTGGCACTCACCCATTCTGACATCATCTTCACAATCTGGCTTTAGAAGATGGTGGACTCTTTCCTCACCAGCTTCGGTGTCGTCACAGACATGGTGGATGACCTCACTGCCCGCCTTCAGACCATGCGCCGTGACACATACCAACAGGTACGTTTTCCATGATGCATACTACTGGAAGCGATATCGTTTTCTTCTATGGAATTCATTTATCTAGCCTACCTATAACTGATTTTTAGCCCCAATTTTTGGTCCAGGTGATTCACCCCAGGTTGTTACCACGCTCACCACTTCCCTGGTTGGTCTCTCTGGAGACGATCTGTTCCATGCACTGATAGCCCTACAGCTTTTCGAGGCTTTGCCCGCCGCACCGGCGGACGTCTAGATTGAGGTAGATGTTATCACGCAGCGTCTTGCCCAACACGATGAGCTGGACCTCTTCATCAGCCTCCTTGAGCAGTGTGTATTTCAGGGCACGTCGGGCCTAAACAACGCCTGCACAGCCGACATCCTCTATCGCAGGGATATCCTCGACAGCTTTGCAAAAAAACATGTCAATCTGGTAGGTACCATTTCTCCTCATGGCGCGGGGAACTGAGATTGAATACGAAGGGCATCTCAAGGATTTCGATGTACTTTTAGTTTTTATTGAGGTGCTTTGTACTATTCGATGCTTCTTTTAATGCCAGGATCCTTTTCGCAAAAAAAGGAGAAGGGAAGACGTATGATGATGCTCCATGGTTACTGTCACTATGTCATTTATATGGACATACCACATGTGGGTTTAACAAACATTAAATTGTTAACAAACATTATATATCTATTAACCAATAGTCTTGTTAGAGAAACAATGCATACATTAAGTCTATTAATAATAACTATATACACATATTTAGAATATAGCCTACGGTGCTATGGAATTTTTTTGGGGAGGGGTGTGACATGTTAGTTCTAAGCATGGTGGAATTCGCTCTGGGTACTGTTCCACACCAACACATGAAACAGGACATGGTGAAATCTGCGATATTCTCTTCCTATATATGAACACCAAAGCAGCTGACCAATACGCTAGAGACTCTTTTCAAGAAAAAAGGAAACACACGCCACACACACATAGCGCGACCGTACCAAGGAACACATGTGCGGCGGCACGCAGTGTGACAAGGGAGAGATCAGCCGCGGCCGGTGCACGTGGGGCGCTGCACGGGAGGGGAGAGAAATGGATGGTGAGAGACAGTGAAGGAGAGAGAAAACATAGTAATACTACTAGTAGTAAGTAGTACTATGATACCTCGTGTCAAAAACCCGTCAAACTAGCTTTACTCTGACATCGCACCGCCTTCAACACTTCCGTTGCTCTCGTGCTTCCTCCCGTTTATATTCTCTAATAATCTCTTCTCGCTCTTTATTTTTTCCTCCGTTTTTTCTTTGGCAACTTTGGGGTTAATTTTCTGGTGCCCCTGATTCAGTAGAAGTACGAACTACTCAAGTTTTGCACAATAGTCCTTTTTTCTGAAAATTAGGTCTGGGCATTCATATCCAAAATATTTGTGTGCAAAAATATTCCGGTCACTGGGAACTTTTACTTTTTCTTTCTAACGAGGAATCTGCCCCGAAGTACCAAGAAGGTGCACGTTAAAATCCAAGGGTGGACATAATAATTACATAGCAGTCCAGAAAGAAAACCAAAATACATCCAAGACCTATACTTTTACAACACAGGCCCTAAAGAAACACTCGGAAATTTCAACATGTTTTTGCTAATATTAGTTCCAAACTCCGACCCCCAGCATTATTGTATGCCATGAAAAGACACACCCATCTACAAAATATGGGAACATTATGTTGAACTATGATGTAGATATGGCCATGACCTAATTGGTCGTTCGGCTCGAGAAACCCTCGAGTGTTCATGCCATATCTAATGTGATGACGGCTTTTTCAAAATTTTCAAATCTCATGTTTATCATTTTTCATGGCAGGTACTACACAAGAGAGGATGTCATGCAGACCCATTTCGCATATTCATTTTTATTTCTCTTCTTTGTTTTTTCTCAAATCCGTGTAAGAGTTGCCAGCATGCAAGTTCATATATATCAAGATATTGAGTCGTTCAGAAATCTCGGTGATTTTCAAGATATTGAATGATCGTGTACACCTTCAAAATAGTTTCATAGTATAACTTCAAGAGCAATATTTTTGAGACTTGCTTGAAGTTCAGAATTAACCTAACTTCGGTTTAAGTAGGCGAAATGACATAGGAGCGAGGCTTGAAATCTCAAACTAGGGCATTATCCATAAATCATGTTGCGCTTTCTTCGTAAAACGATTTGTGGACAATTTTAGGTGTGGTATATATACCACACGCTTCCAAATCAAATCTGACCTAATTTATGTAAATTCGCTTAAAGCCTTTAAAGAAAGTGGATAAATTTGTTAGCACATAACAATAGAAGGATTATAGGCCAATAAATTTAAGAGAAATATATTGCAATCTTAGAGTTCAAAGTTGACCTAATATGTTCCACAAGTTAACCTAAAATATCATTTAAGTGGGTAATGTTAGCCAAAAAGATTGGAAATGTGTGTGTGAGTGTGTGTGTGTGTGTGTGTTCAACATGAATTTAGAATAGTGAAGTTTCCTCTATGTACTGTTCAATATGAATCTAGCTGCTCTGAACCATTGGATCTAATAGTCCAACGGTCGGGATTGGTGCTATGTATCCAATTTAAAACTGCTCAATTATAGTAGTAAGAGATATATCTTATCTTACCACTATATAGTGGAAGAAAAACTTTGAATATTGACTATTCGATCAAGACTCACGAATGCCAACATTTCCAGCCATTGGATCTTCTTTTCCATTCTACTCCCTCTGTTTCAAAATATAAGATGTTTTAGCTTTGTGAACGAAGTGTATCTAGATCCTTATTAATGTGTAGTGTGTATGCTAACTCCAAAACTATATGAACCTTAAAACTAAAAGGGGACTAGATACACTTCTTTCACAAAGCTAAAACATCTTATATTTTGAAATGGAGGGACTAGCATCTAGAAGATTCTATTGATAATCTTCATCACAATGAATTCTAGGCACAAACCTCAAAATACACTTCTCCATCATTGACAACTAAGCTTATCAAAACCAAGGAATAATTAACAATGTTTGTATTATATATATTATAACGTGTGTTTCTGGATACACGTAACAGGATGCCACACAAAAATATTATACTTTTTACTCTTTATTTGGATGTTATCAAAACTGTGTCAACTTTGTTCGGATGCAGATACATAGCAAAAGAACATGATTTTTTAAGAACTTTCAGTGGTTATTGATGTACTGAATTCCTGGTTAGTTTCAAAAGGTTTTTGGGAAATTTTAAGAGCAATATATCATGCTTACTTTTAGTTTCGAATTTTATACAGACGGCGGTTGGAGTACATTTTACATCAATGACTAAAAAGGTCAAATTACACCGAGGTCCATACATTTAGCACGAAGCACCCTAAAATTAAGTAAGGAAAGAAGTCGGGTTCGACTCCTTCTCGAGAGAGGAACTGATTGAGCCATACTCTTCATACTACTCCATCTTTGTTTGTTTTCAAAATATGGCCAGATTTGGCGGCATGCAGATTCTTAGATATGGGATCCTCATCAGCATAAAGTATGATGTAGATATGGCCATGACCGTGGTCGTTCGGCTTGAAATCCAAGAACTTTCATACTCATTGACAACTAAGCTTAAATACGTTTAAATTTTACCACTTACTTGTAGGTTCGAATTTTACAAAGATGGTGGGAGTACATTTTACATAAAGAACCTATAAAATGGGGAAATTAGATTGAGGTCCATACATTTAGCACGAAGCACCCTAATTACATCAAGATACTATTGATATTATTTCTTATCTTATCTTACCACTATATGGTGTATAAATAACTTTTATACTGACCGTTCGATCAAGACTCGCGAATCCGAACATTGTTAGACGTTGGATCCTCTTATTTCTATTCTATCATATAGAAGATAATTTTGATAGTCTTTCTTATCTTATCTTACGACTACATAGCGTACGAATAACTTGAACATCATTCACCACTAGATGGATCAAGGGCTCATGAATGCCAACATTAATTGCATCATCTTTTCCATTCTAGCATCGTATAGAAGATACTATTGTTTATCTTATCTTAGCACTATATAGTGTACGAATAAATTTGAATATTGACTGTTGGATCAAGACTCATGAGTACCAACATTGCGAGCCATCGGATATTCTTTTCCATTTTATCATCTTAAAGATATTATTGATAATTCTAGAATCTTCTTAGTCATTTCTCTAGAGAATGTCGAATATTTGGTAGCTAATAGGTTGGTCTCTACTCCCTCTGTTCTGAAATACAATATGTTTTAGCTTTTGTGAAACAAGTGTATATAGACACCTATTAATGTGTAGGTTCACTCCGAACCTACACACTAAAATGCGTCTAGATGCATTCCTTTCACAAAATCTAAAACATCTTATATTTAGAATGGAGGGAGTACATGATACAAAGTACAGGAACCAAATATGCACCTGATGCTATATGGACGTAGATCAAATTTATAATTATTTCACCTATTATCATTTTATATAAAAATGATATGTCATACTTCTATTATCCAATTCTCACGTGTGCAAGGCATGTGCAACTTTATACTAGTAAGTTGCACGTGCCCTATACGTGAGACTCAGATAATAGGCGTCTAACATATCATCACTATATAAAATCATAATAGGTAAATCCGAAGAAATTATAAGTTTGATCAACATCTTTAAAGTATGGGTGTATATTTGGTTCTTGTACTTTGTATATCATGTAGAAGTCAACGATTATTAGGTATCTAAAACTAGAAAATTTTGGTTACATGGTCCAGAGAAACGAGGGAGAAGATTATAAAATGATGTAGAAGTGTGTTTTGAGGTTTGTGCATAGCATTTATTGTGATGAAGAGTATCAATATTGACTTTGAATATTGACCGTTAGATCAAGACTCGCGAATCCCAATATTTCTAGCCGTTGTATCTTATTTTCCATTCTAGCATCTAGAAGATTCTATTGATAGTCTTCATCACAATGAATGTTATGCACAAACCTCAAAACACACTTCTCCATCATTCCAGAATCTTCTCCCTCGTTTCTCTAGACCATGTTACAAAAAAATTAAGTTTTAGATAGCTAATAGTAATCATTGACTTCTACATGATATACAAAGTACAAGAACCAAATATACACCCATAGTTTATCGATGTTGATCAAATTTATAATTTTCTGCTTTACCTATAATTTTATATAGTGATGATATGTCATTGGTTTATTATCTGAGTCTCACATGCAGGACACGTGCAACTTACTAGTATATTCTTACCACTATATAGTGCACGAATAACTTTGAATATTGACCATTGGATCAAGACTCGCAAATCCCAACATTTCTAGCCGTTGGATCTTCTTTTCCATTCTTGCATCTAGAAGATTCCGTTGATAATCTTCATCATAATGAATTCTATGCGCAAACCTCAAAACACACTTCTCCATCATTCTAGAATCTTCTTCCTCGTTTCTCTAGACCATGTTACCAAAAATTTCAAGTTTTAGATAGCTAATAATCGTTGACTTCTACACGATATACAAAGTACAAGAACCAAAATATACTCCCATACTTTATAGATGTTGATCAAATTTATAATTTAATCTCCTTTACCTATTATAATTTTACATAGTGATGATATGTCAGACGTCTATTATCTGAGTCTCACGTGCAGGACACGTGCAACTTACTAGTAGTGGTAAGATAAGATAAGATATATTACAGGTGACATAAGTATATCTAGTACTCCCTCCATTTCAAAATATAAGATGTTTTAGCTTTGTGAAACAAGTATATCTAAACCCCTTTTAGTGTGTAGGTTCACTTCAAACCTAAATGAACCTACACACTAAAATGGGTCTAGATACACTCTTTTCACAAAGTTAAAACATCATATATTTTGAAACAGAGGGAGTACAAGGCTTAAAGACATGTTTATTTTCTCCACCACATATAAGGGTGAACCTTAGGGAAGTCCACATAGGCCTTAAGGTGTGCTTTTTCCTACATTGTGAATGCCCTTAGCCATGAGAGCATCTCCAACATTATTACTATTTTGGATTGCTAAAAAACTAGCTACGGGAAGAGGAAAGAGAAGGTTTCACAATCCCAAAAAAATCTGCTTTGCTAGCCTTCCTATAATACTAGTAAGTTGCACGTGTCCTGCACATAAGACTCAGATAATAGACATCTGATATATTATCACTATATAAAATTATAATAGGTAAAGCCGAAAAATATAAATTTGATCAACGTCTATAAAGTATGGGTGTATATTTGGTTCTTTTAGTTTGTATATCATGTAGAAGTCAACGATTATTAGCTATCTAAAACTTAAATTTTTTGGTAACATAGTCTAAAGAAACGAGGGAGAAGATTCTAGAATGATGGAGAAGTGTGTTTTGAGTTTTGTGCATAGCATTCATTGTGATGAAGACTATCAATAGAATCTTCTAGATGCTAGAATGGAAAAGAAGATCCAACGGCTGGAAATGTTAGGATTCGTGAGTCTTGATCTAACGGTCAATATTCAAAGTTATTCGTACATTATATAGTGGTAAGCTAAGATAAGATGAGATATAGCAATCGTAATGTTTTTTGTATGTGTGCTAACGGGTGGGGCAAGTATGTCATACATACAACACAATAACACATATATATGTATATGTTTGTAGCACAGCTTGCTCTCATACATATATACCCATACTAAAACATGTCATGTATATGTAAATGTATATGTACACACTTGTAGATACTTGGCCACTCACATTTCACACACACGCGCAAATAGCTACATGTATACATGTACATGGCCGCACAGCACACATGCATACATAGACACGTACAAATACATGTACACATGGCCATACAAACGATAGCATATGCAGCACACACTAGAACGTGTGCATGTCTACACGTACACTATGCAACACACACTCGTACATTACAAATGGTCTACAAGTTTGGTCCCACTTGTCAATGGGACAAAAGGGAGGAAGGTGACCTCGATTGCTATAGTTCAAGATAGGATAGAAAGTGGTATATTGGATTGTAAATACTATACCAAGTGGGAGGCCAAATACTCAGCTTGCTATATTTTTTTGGTAGGGGGCCAATTTTAGCAATCCTGCTGGAGTAGTGTTTTGAGCCAAATTGCTAAAATAGCAATTGTGGGAAAATATAGGAAGACTCTTGGAGATGTTCCGAGAATCTTTTTCTAGACTCTCATGTTGTGCAGCGTTAAGACTCGTGTCTACCTGGGCAAATATTCTCTTAGCTATAGCTTCAAAGCAACGCTGCACAATGAAACAACATGTGTAATGTTCTTGCGTGTGTGTGGGTGTGGTGTTTGACCATTTGCACACTGGTGCAGGTATAACAAAAAGATACACGCAAGGTACTGCATGCAAAGATTCGACAGAACGCATATCACAGTGGAGTGAATTCTGAGCAGAGACTAGACTTGTCGCGTTACAGTGCACTCGTACTCAATGCTTGCTGCTGGACCTGATGTGTCAGTTATTGCTCCTAGAGCCGAATATGAAAAGTGACATAGGTGTACCCTATAGGCACCTACTATTGGCCTACCTGGTGCGCCTCAACGGAAGGCCACTCGAAGATATATCAAGGTCCATGATGCCCAAGGCAGTTCGGGTGGTATCAAGCCCATATGGACACGGACTCCTAAAACGCACAAGACAAGGAAAACTCAATATTAGAGTTTGTATCTAACTTGTAACCAACTTGTATTGCTACCTGAGACCTAGCCTCCTTATATATAAAGGCTAGGAGGGTCTGATACGTTGCAAACGTATCCATAATTTTTGATATTCCATGCTTGGTTTTATCTACTTTCTTATGTTTTGTCTACACTTTGGAGTACTTTTCATATGATTTCTTGGACTAACCTATTAACAAGAGCCACAGTGCCAGCTGCCTATTTTCTGTTGTTTTTGGTTTCAAGAAAGTCAGAAAATAAATATTCTCGGAATTGGACGGGACAAAAGCCAAAGTCAGTTTTTCACCGAGGGATACCTGGAGCCAGAATACAAGACGGAGAGGGGCTGGGGCCCGGCCACACCACCTGGCCATGCGGACAGGCCTGGGCCATGCCAGGGGGTGGTTTGGCCACCCTAGGCACCCCCTCGGCCTATCCTTCTGCCTATATATTGCCTCTGATATGGAAACCCTAAGTACCTGATCAAAATTCCACGAAAGAGTATGTAGCCGCCATCATCTCCATCCCTAGATCGGGAGGGATATGAAGCTCTTCTCGGCACCTTGCCAGAGAGGGGAGTTCACCCTGGAGGCCTTCTTCATCGTCATGCAAGCCTCCGGTGTGATGCGTGAGTAGTTCATCTCTGGACTACGGGTCCATGTAGTAGCTAGATGGTTGGTTCTCCTCCTTTGTGCTATCATGTTTAGATATTGTGAGCTCCGTTCATGATCAAGATCATCTATTTGTAATTCTGCATGTTGTGTTTGCGAGGATCCGATGGATATTGAGATGCTATTTCAGATTGATTATTGATTCTATCATGTCTTTGTTATTTGTGATCTTGCATGCTTTCCATTGTTAGTAGCTATCTTGGCCAAGTAGATGTTGATACGTCCATTTTGCATCACTATTCTATATCACAATTTACTGTTATTCATTGATATATTTCATATTAAGAGGTGATACTTATGTTATTTCATCTGTTTTTGGATGGTTGATGACTTTTGGAGCATGGACCGCTGTAGTCAGGATTCTGATGGAAAGGGGGTTGTTTAGAGGCAAAATTCGCGAAGATCAAAAAATCCGGGAAAATATACGGAAAATCCTATTTTTCCAGAAGACGAAGGCTGCCAGAAGAGAGAGTGGAGATGGGCCACGAGGGGCCCATACCACCCCTGGCACGAGCCACCCTAGGCCGCGCCACTAGGTGGTGTGGCCGCCCTGGCCCACCTATGGCTCTCCCCTCTAGCATATATATTACTCCCGAAACCCTAAGACTCGGGGGCGACCATAGAAAGATTCCGCCGCCTCTGCGGGACGGAAAACACCAAGAGAGAAAGATCTCTTCGGTAGACAGATTTCTGCTGGGGGAATTCCTTCCCGGAGAGGGGAGATCGTCGCCATCAACACCACCATCAAGCTGGGCTTTATCAGGATCATCATCATCATCACCACCATCATCACCATTAGCACCATCATCACCATCTCCATATTGCTGTAAAAATTGAGTTGAATCTTGCATTAGTTCTTAGGGGAAACTTTCCCGGTGTTGATTACTCTTTGTAGTTGATGCTATTGAGTGAACCGTTGAATTATTGTTTATGTTCAGATTGTTATACATCATTATTCCATCTCTGATCATGATCCATATGATGTCTTGTGAGTAGTTCGTTTTGTTCTTGAGGACATGGGAGAAGTCATGTTGTTAGTAGTGGAGTTGTGTTGAGAAAGATTCAATAGTTTGATATTTAAGTTGTGGTGTACTTCTTCTAGTGGTGTCATGTGAACGTCGACTACATGAAACTTCACCCTTATGGGCCTAGGGGAATGCATTGTGTATTTGGCTACTAATCGTAGGGGTTGCCGGAGTGACAGAAACTTGAACCCCCGTTAGGAAACCATTGCACAAGGGATGTAAGGGTCTTAGAGTTTAAAGTTGTGGTTAGGTTTCTACCTTAATTACTTTCTTGTACTTATGAATGTATGCAAGGGGTATAATCACAAGTATGTATTAGTCCTAGGAAGGTCGGTACATTAGCACAGGTTCACCAACACAACACTTAGCAAGCTAAAGAAGATTAATCAACTATATGAAGCGAAAGCACTTGATAGTCTTCCCATGTGTCCTCGAGAACGTTTGGTCATCTTAAGTAATACAACCAGCTTGTCATTTGCTGAATAAAGGATTGGGACACTTGCTGCATTTATTTCTACTGTCTTTTATTTACTCGTACTTTGTTTACTTGCATTAACAAAAAACCCTAAATATCCGTTTGCTAAGTATTTGTAGAGAATTCCTGATCCATACCACTAGCCAGCACCTTCTGCTCCTCGTTGGGTTCGACACTCTTACTTATCGAAAATACTGCGATACACCCCCTATACTTGTGGGTCATCAAGACTATTTTCTAGCGCCGTTGCCGGGGAGTGAAGCGCTATTGGAGAGTGGAACTGGTAAAGGAAACTTCTACTGCGAGTATTGTTTACTTCTATTAGTTGCTTTGTTTTCGTTATGGATAATTCGCTGACTTTCTTATTTGGTAATGCTACTACCACTCCTAAGGTAGTAGATGAGCCACCACCTGCTGAGAATGATGTTTTCAAAATACCTACAAGAATTATTGATCGTGTTATGGATAATTACTATGTTGGGGATGGAACTATCTATATACGAATTATGCGGGTTGTTCAAGTGTGTAGGTATTACTACAGATCAAGTTAAAAAGAAGTTATTCTCTTTATCACTGAAAGGAAGAGCTGAGGAAAGGTATAAGCTGCTGAAGAATGGTCAAGCTCTGGAATGGGAGGAAATAGTGCCTCTCTTTTATTCAAAGTTTTATCCTCCTAGTGAGATTCATAAAGATCGGAATCAAATATACAACTTTTGGCCTCTTGATGGAGAGAGTACAGCTCAAGCTTGGGGGAGATTGAAGTTACTAATGCTCAATGTCCCATTCATGAGCTCCCCAACAATATTATTATCAATAACTTTTATGCAAGGCTCCCTCTTCATGAAAAGGATTTATTGGATGCTTCTTGTGCTGGATCATTCACTCGCATGGAAGAAGAAGCTAAATGGGATCTTCTGGACCGTATTCAAGACAATGCTGAAGCTTGGGAGAATGACAAAGGAAGAAAGTCAGGTATAAATTATGATTATGAATGCATTGAATCTTTTATGGGAATTGATGACTTTCAAAATATTAGTGATGCTTATGGTCTTGATTTACAAGTTATTACAAATTGCTTTAAGGCTTTTGCTTCTTATATTGAAATTCCAAAAAGGGGATGGAACAAGTACCATGCACCTTATAAAGATATTGTTGATTGTGTTCTTGTTGGGAGTACTGAGTTTTACACTATTGATCACATCTTACCTGAACTTTATATAGAGAAGTCCTTCCCGGATAAGATAAAGGACCATCCTATGATAATTAGTGTAATCACTAAAAGTGCAAAGAGAACTGTAAAACCTGATGAACAAATAAACATTGAACCTGTTGTGGCAATTGTGAAAGACCTTGTCACTAAAAGTGTAGAAGATGGACACATAGTCTTTTGTGAGGATGCTTCTAATATTTTTTCGCATCCTAATATAACTAAAAAAGCTAGTGTCCATGTGCTTTCTGTTAGAATTGGTGATCATTGCTATTATGGTTTATGTGATATTGGTGCAAGTTCCAGTGCTATTCCTTATGAGCTTTATAGAGAAATTATGCATGAAATCAGTCCCTACGAATTGGAAGAGATTGATGTGGTTATTCACCTTGCTAATAGAGAGACCATCTCTCCAATTGGTATTGTACAGCATGTGGAAGTTCTTTGTGGTAAGATTAAGTATCCTGCTGATTTTCTAGTACTTCGTTCAGCTGCTAGTAAAACTTATCCTATCATTTTTGGTAGACCTTTCGTGAGTACTTGTGGAGCTATTATTGATTGCAAAAGGGAGAAAATCTTGACTAAATTTGATGGGGAATCTTATGAGTTTAATTTTTCGAAATTTACTAAAGAACCTTGTGAAGAGGAAGCCCATAATGAGGATTTTAGAGTTGAACAACTTGCTTCTATTTCTCTTGCTTCTAACAATGCTTTGCAGCAATTTATGGAAGATCACGAAAGTAAGATCTTCATGGAAGAAAGGAATGAGATTGACGAGATTCTCCGTTGTTAACCCAAGATGCTTAAGCATAACTTGCATGTAGAAGACTTGGGTACCACGTTGCCACCTAAAAAGGATCCGGTCTTCAATCTAAAACCTCTCCCTGATGATCTTAAATATGCTTATATTGATGATAAAAATATATATCATGTTATTATTAGCTCTAAACTTTTAGGGCAGGAAGAAGAAAGGTTATTGGAGGTTTTGAAGAAACACCGAGGAGCTATGGGCTATACTCTGGATGATTTAAAAGGGATTTCACCTACTATATGTCAGCATTCTATCAATATAGAACCAGATGCAAAGCCAGTAGTAGAGCACCAACGACGTTTAAATCCTAAGATCAAGGAAGTGGTAAGAAATGAGGTATTGAAACTCCTTGATGCTGGTATTATTTACCCTATTACTGATAGTGAATGGGTTAGTCATGTTCATTGTGTTCCTAAAAAAGGAGGAATTGTCGTTGTTCCTAATGATAATGATGAGCTTATTCCCCAAAGAATAGTAGTAGGCTATAGGATGTGCATTGATTTTAGAAAAGTCAACAAAGTTACTAAGAAAGATCACTACCCGCTTCCTTTTATTAATCAAATGTTGGAAAGGTTGTCTAAAAAGACTCATTTTTGTTTTCTTGATGATTATTCTGGTTTCTCTCAAATTGCTGTTAAACAACAAGATCAAGAAAAAACTACTTTTACTTGCCCTTACGGAACTTATGCTTATAGATGTGTGCCTTTTGGTTTATGTAATGCTCCTACTACTTTTCAAAGATGCATGTCTGCTATCTTTCATGGTTTTTGTGAGGAAATTGTGGAAGTGTTCATGGATGACTTTTCTGTCTATGGAACTTCTTTTGATAATTGTCTGCACAACCTTGATAAAGTTTTGCAGAGGTGTGAAGAAACTAATCTTGTTCTTAATTGGGAGAAATGCCACTTCATGGTTAATGAAGGGATTGTCCTTGGGCATAAGGTTTCTGAAAGAGGCATAGAAGTTGATAGAGATAAGGTTGAGGCAATTGAGAAAATGCCATGTCCAAGAGACATCAAAGGTATTTATAGTATCCTTGGTCATGTTGGTTTCTATAGAAGGTTTATTAAAGATTTTTCAAGGATATCAAAACCCCTCACTAATCTTCTTCAAAAAGATGTACCCTTTGTTTTTGATGATGATTGTAAGGAAGCTTTTAAAACTCTTAAGAAGGCTTTAACTACAGCTCCTATCATTCAACCACCTAATTGGAGTTTACCCTTTGAAATAATTTGTGATGCTAGTGATTTTGCTGTAGGTTCTGTCCTTGCGCAACGAATTGATAAAAAGCTAAACGTTATTCATTATGCTAGTAAGACTCTTGATGCTGCTCAAAGGAATTATTCTACTACTGAAAAAGAATTCCTAGCTATCGTTTTTTCTTGTGATAAGTTTAGACCTTATATTGTGGACTCAAAAGTCACCATTCATACTGATCATGCTGCTATTAAGTACCTTATGAAGAAGAAGAATGCTAAGCCTAGGCTTATTAGGTGGGTGCTGCTTTTACAAGAGTTTGATCTACATATTGTAGATAGGAAAGGTGCTGAAAATCCTGTAGCTGATAATTTATCTCGATTGGAAAACATCTCTTTTGATCCTATGCCTATTAATGATAGCTTCCCAAATGAACAGTTGGCTATGGTAGGAGTAAACTCGCGAAGGAGCCCTTGGTACGCTGATTATGCTAACTTTATTGTCTCCAAGTATTTGCCTCCAACTTTTACAGCCCAGCAAAGAAGGAAGTTCTTTTATGATTTGAGGCATTACTTTTGGGATGACCCACACTTATATAAAGGAGTGGATGATATTATGCGAAGATGTGTTCCAGAATATGAACAACAGGAGATATTGCGTAAATGTCATGGTAGTGCTTATGGAGGACATCATGCAGGAGATAGAACTGCACAAAAGGTGCTGCAATCAGGTTTCTACTGGCATACCCTTTTTAAAGATGCAAGAAAATTTGTTTTATCTTGTGATGAGTGTCAGCGTGTTGGTAATATTTCTAGACGCAATGAAATGCCTATGAACTACTCTCTAGTTATTGAACCCTTTGATTGCTGGGGATTTGACTTTATGGGTCCTTTTCCTCCTTCGAAAGGTTATACTCATATTCTTGTTGCCGTTGATTATGTTACTAAGTGGGTAGAAGCTATTCCTACGAAGAGTGCTGACGGGGAGACTTCTCTGAAAATGCTTAAGGATGTTATCTTTCCTAGGTTTGGAGTGCCTAGGTATCTCATGACTGATGGAGGTTCTCATTTCATCCATGGTGGTTTTAGAAATACCCTTTCTAAATATGATGTTAATCATAGAATTGCTTCAGCTTATCACCCCCAACTAGTGGGCAAGTAGAATTGTCAAATAGAGAAATTAAATCCATCTTGCAAAAGACTGTTAATAGATCTAGAAAAAACTGGGCTAAAAAGTTGAATGATGCTTTATGGGCTAATAGGACCGCCAACAAAAACCCTATGGGGATGTCTCCTTATAAAATGGTTTATGGAAAAGCTTGTCACCTACCTTTAGAATTAGAACACAAAGCTTACTAGGCAGTTAAAGAACTCAATAGAGATTGTAAGCTCGCTGGTGAGAAAAGATTATTTGACTTAAGTTCTTTAGATGAATGGAGGAGTGAAGCCTATGAGAATGGTAGGCTCTTTAAAGAAAAAGTTAAAAGATGGCATGACAAGCGAATACTTAAGAGAGAATTTCATGTAGGTGAGAAAGTTCTATTGTATAGGTCTCGTCTCAGATTTTTTGCAGGAAAACTACTGTCAAAATGGGAAGGACCTTTCGTTATTGAAGAAGTGTACCATTCGGGAGCAATACAAATTTCTTATTTAAAAGATAATACTACACAAGTAGTGAATGGGCAGCGACTCAAGCACTATATTGCTGGAGATTCTTACAACGAAGATGTTGATGCCTTTCAAGTTATAACTCCAGAAAAATTTATCAAGGACCAAATTCAGAGACCTGCAGACTCCGTTTTCAAATAGGTAACAGTTCTGGTAAGAAAAGTTCTGCGAAAATACTATCCAACTATATTTTTGCAGTTTTTAGACAATAAGGAAAGCCACGAAGCGAAAGAGGGACGGAAACGGAGCCAGAGTGGCTCACACCACCCTGTGGCGCGGGCCCACCCCTGGCCGCGCCACCAGGTTGCGTGGCCACTCCGGACTCCGTCTCTGACCCGTTTTCTCCCAGTACCTTCCTTTTGTTGTGAAACTTCGTAATATATAATCCACCGAATCTCCCGAGGTTCGTATATTGTGTTTTCATCGTGTTTGTGTTTCGATCTGTTTCTGACAGGTAGAGTCCCAGATTTGGAGCCACAATGTCTTCCTCTAGATCAGCCAAGGAAGATTCTTTAGAAGATATCATCAACCCATACATGAGAGAGTTGAAGATTCATCCCAATGAGTTGTTTCTTGAAGATGGGGAGGTCCGGATAAAAGAGGTTCAAGGCCCTAAAGGTGAAGGAAGTCTAGAGGACAGGATGGAAGCACTAGAGCAAGAAGTCTTTAGGTACAAGAAGATGGCGGAACACGAAGTGGATATCATCCATAAGATTTGTTCTGAACTCATCGCTGAGCACTAAAAGGAGACTGCTGAGCTCAAAGATGAAGTCCTCTCACTCCGCCAAACAACCAACGAACTGCAAGCACAGCTCTATGATGTTCAAAATCAAAACTGTGAGTACGAGGCTAGGTTTAAACGCATAAGTGCTGCTGCAAGTTTCAGGATGCTGGAGACCACGATGTCCTTTGTTGATCGGGAGCCCTTACCCTGGAAGTCGGATGATGATGAGATGATACCACCACCGAAGGAGTAATTCATCATCAGGTTTGGCATCCCCTTGGTTTGTTCCAAGCTTGGGGGAGTGCCGCGGTATCACATCACTATCTTCTATCTGTTTACCCTTTTTAGTAGAGTCATATCATAAATAGAGAAGTTATCATGTAGGATGGTTTGCATTATGGAAGTGTCCCCTCTCTCGTTAGATATGTATCCCTTGATGTGAGTTGCCGTTATGGAATATTAATGAGAAGTTCTATCATTTACTCTTTTGCATAGCTTATATTAGTTTTCACTTCGTGGTTATATGATTGATCTTGTTGTTAGTATTGGTAGCACTTTGGGATCATTGTGTTAATTTAGTTGGTTTTGGCAAACCTGGCTCGGTCAGTAGCAACACTATTTTTGAGAGTTGAATGAAAAAGATTAAAGTACTCTAAGAAATATAATTTCGTCATCTTTCTTTCTTGATTTGCTCATAAGTTTAGTATTCTCTAGTTAAGATATTTTGTGCTTCCAAGGAATATTGCATGTTTGTTTTTATCACTTGTATGTTTGTTTGCTTCCTTCAACTCTTATACTTGCTACCCAGCCTTGCTAGCCAAAAACCTGTACTGAGAGGTAATTCTTCTCGTGCATCCAATCCTTAAACCAGAACCTCTGCCATTTGTGTCCACCATACCTACCTATTAGCATTATTGCTATTCCAAGTAAATTTTTGTTTTTATCTATCTTCCAAATTAAACTTGTTATGTGAAAATTAGTGATTAAAGCTCTCACAAACTTGATGGCACACTTTACTTTTCTTGCACTTAATAAACCCGAACCATTGGATCCTTCTTTGTTGCGTGTATGTTTGCGCTTTATGAGTTGAAGTTAGCAGAACCATGTATCATGGGGAATGCTTTCAACACTGTATTGGTACTTTGTACCTAGTTGATATCATGTTCTTTTGCTTATGGATCCCAGCGGTGTGAAATAAAAGTGGAACTTGTAAGATCATGGAGTTTATATGTGTGTTAGAGAAACGCCTGGGCCGCTAGCCTAATCCATGCCTAATCATGGTGGAAACTTGCAGCATAACTATAGTGAGCATTCTATGAAGCATCCTCAATAAAAACCTATGCAAATAGCAAATAAAAAGATTGCTGAGATGCTCATTGTCTGCTTGCCTTGTCATTTTGATTATGGGATAGCTGATGTATCATGTGCAAGGGGTACCCCGTTGGCAGTTCTCGATGATACACATGTATTTACAATGACAAGAGCTTACTCGTGACTGAAGTTGAGTAGCATGAGGTTTGTTCTTCGTAAGTAAGGGGCATGGGACTTCAATTTATAACTTGTCAAGCATATCCTCTTAGTTGTGTCACTTTAACCTTAATCACCTAAAGATGCCTATGATAGGGGCAATGAGAGCTGAAAGCTAATAAGTACCATAATTTTTGGGAGCTCTTTATGAAACTTGAAATCCCTGCTTCCCTCTGCGAAGGGCCTTTCTTTTACTTTGTAGTTGATGTGAACTTTATAAGAAATAATAATTTTGGCAACAATGCATACAGGAATAATTTTGGTAACAACAATTATAAGCCATATCCTCCCAACAATGGTAATGCTTATGGAAATTCCTACAACAACAATAGGAGTGCTCCCTCTGAACTTGAAGTTATGCTTAAAGATTTTATTAGTAAACAAACTGCTTTCAATAAAACTATTGAGGAAAACCTCTCTAATGCTGAAAGAAATATAGCATCCTTGGCTGAAGCTCAATCTTCTTTGAATAAAATGGCTGCTAAACATAAAACTATAGAGAATTCCTTTGCAGCTACTAATGCCATACAAGTAAGAATTGATGAAAATGTTAGACTATTAGCTGAATTGCATGCTAATTGGGAAAGAGAAGATGAAATTGCTAGAAACATTAGTGTTTCTACTATCACTACCACTAGTGTTGAGGCTAGTAATAGCTCTACTACCTTAGATGATAATTATGATTTTGATCTTGATGGTTGCAATATCTCTGAAGTTATTAAGTTCCGACAAAAGCTTGCTAAAATTCATAATGCTAGTGCTATGAATATGGCCTTTACAAAACACATTACTGATGCTCTCATAAATATTAAAGAAGAAAAGATGAAACATAAAGCTTCTATTCGTATAAAATAAGAAGATGGTTGGGAACCCATCATTAATATGAAAGTGAATGATTTTGATTTCAAAGCTTTATGTGATCTTGATAGTAGTGTTTCTATTATGCCTAGAAGGATTTATGATATCCTTGATTTGCCTCCACTTGAAGATTGTTATTTGAATGTCCCACTTGATGATAATGCTAAAAAGAAACTCATGGGGAGTATTAATGATGTTCTTATTATGGTTAACAATGCCTATGTCCCTGTTGATTTCTATGTTTTGGATGTTGAATGCAATGCTTCTTGTCCTATTACTTTGGGAAGACCTTTTCTTAGAATTGTTGGTGCCATTATTGATATGAAAGAAGGCACCATTAAATATCAACTCCCACTCAAGAAAGGTATAGAACACTTCCCTAAGAAGAGAGAGAAGACTTATTTTGCCTCTCCTATGAAAACAAAATTTGCTCTTAATGCTTCTTCATTTGAGAACACTTGATCCTTTTTCTTGCTTCTTATGCCTAACTTAAAGGCGTTAAAGAAAAGTACTTATTGGGAGATAACCCAAGAGTTTTAGATGAGTCTTGGAAGTTATTACCTCTGTAATAACTGCTCCTTATCCTTTTTATTTGCTTTTTGTGCCAAGATTAACCTCTAATGAGAGAGAAGTAATGATTGGGAAAGTTGCGGTCCCGAAACAGATTTTTGTGCTTCATCATAAAAATTCGTGTAAAATCTCTGTACGTCCTTTTGAGGCGTGATTTTTTTGCTTCTGCCCCAGGTTGTTATCTAACTTTCGTTAGTTCAACACTTTTTGATTTGACTAACAGAAGTCTTCGAAAAAAATAGTCTTTACCTACTGGTCTGTTTTGATAGATTTCTGCCATTTTCAACATTTGCTTCTTGTTGGTTCCTTTTTGAGTTCTTTTGGGGAATTGAGCTTTTTGAGGGAAGTGCTACAGTAGCTAGTGTTTCAATGGAAGTTTTATTGGTGTTGGAACTGAACCTAAAGACCTATTATCTTGAGTGCACTAATATTGCTAATAAAGATTGTGTGAAGTTTTGTATGAAGGAAAAAATTCAGGTGTATGGAAGGAATGACTAATGAGATGAAGGATGGACTAAAGCTCAAGCTTGGGGATGCCACGCGTTTCACCCCAAGAAATGTCCAAGAAGTACAAGCGTCAAAGCTTGGGGATGCCCAAGGCATCCCCCTCTTCATCAATAAAAATCCCAGGTTTCTTCCAAACGCTTCATTTTTATTGTTTCATGCACAATTGTGTTGTTTTTGGAGCGTCTTCTTTTTCATTTTCGTTTTCTTTGTTTGATTAGTTTGCTGAATAAATTGGTTGGACCCCCTCTTTCATACATTGGTTTTCAAATAGTTTGGTTTGGCTTGGAAAAGAGTAGGAAAGTTCGTGCTTAAAGGGTAAAGACAGCGTGTTTTTGACTGTGGCCTATGCTTTTTCATGCCTGCTTGATATTGTTTTGGCTTTATGCATAGTATTATTTGCTATAGCATGAATTGTCATAAACAATTGAGATTTCTTAATGTGCCTTGGAAGGATCATGCGTTGTTTTAGCATATTAAAGCATAGTATAGTGGTATTCTCCATTGATGCTTTATTTGGGTTGACTTGGCGCATTCTCATACCATGTTATGACTATCCAAAGTCACCATAAGCCTTTATGATCCTTTATTTTTCAACTTGTAATATCACTTTATGCTTTGATCAATGATGTTTTGTCGCTCTGCATGATTATGGCCATTATTGCTCTCTTAGTTGGTTGCTCCCAGTCTTTTGCTAGCCTCCACAACCAAGTATGAGTTCCACTCATGCATCCAACTCCAAATAAAACCAAGTTATTCCAAAGAGTCCACCATACCTACCTATTAGCATATCTATTCCAAGTATATTCATGTTTTTATCTACCTTCCGAATTAAACTTGTTATGAGAAAACTAGTGATTAAAGCTCTCACGAACTTGATGGCACACTTTACTTTTCTGCATTTAGTAAATTTGAACCATTGGGTCCTTCTTTGTTGCGTATATGCTTGCGCTTTATAAGTTGAAGTTAGCAGAACCATGTATCATGGGGAACGCTTTCAACATTGCACCTGTACTTTGTACCCTGTTGATATCATGTTCTTTTGCTTATGGATCCCGATGGTGTGAAATAAAAGGGGAACTTGTAAGATCATGGAGTTTGTATGTGTGTTAGAGAAACGCCTGGGCCGCTAGCCTAAGCCATGCCTAATCATGGTGGAAACTTGCAGCATCACCATAATGAGCACTCTATGAAGCATCCTCAATAAAAACCTATGCAAATAGCAAATAAAAAGATCGCTGGGATGCTCATTGTCTGCTTGCCTTGTTATTTTGATTATGGGATAACTCATGTATCATGTGCAAGGGGTACCCCATTGGCGGTTCTTTATGATACATATGTACTTACAATGAATACGGCTTACTTGTGACTAAAGTTGAGTAGCATGAGGTTCGGTCTTCGTAAGTAAGGGGCATGACATTTCGGTTTATAACTTGTCAAGCATATCCTCTTAGTTGTGTCACTTTAACCTTAATCACCTTCAAGATGCTTATGATAGGGAAAATGAGAGCTGAAAGCTATTAAGTACCATAATTTTTGAAAGCTCTTTATGAGACTTGAATCCCTACTTCCTTCTATGAAGGCCTTTCTTTTACTTTTTGTTGAGTCTCCACCTTCTACCTTTATGCACCTACTTTCTTCTACTTCCTTCTAATTTTTGAAAGCTCTTAGTTCTATGTGCATTGTCCCAAGACTTGTTGATTGATGCATAGCTTTGATATTGCTTGTTTTAAACTATTTGTATCTAGTCACTCTTATGAACTTTGAAGGTGTCCTATGCATTTATGTTTGCTACTCTATGAGGGACAAGCTGAATGCTACTATGCTATGTTTTCTTTATGTGAAACAAACATACGTCTTGCAAAGCATTGTTATTCATGAATCTTTTGTTTGTGCCTTTTTCATGTTGCAACATAGTTTCTTTGTATTATTGCTAGAACTTTGTCTTTCATGTTATGATTGAAGTATTATGATCCCAGCTTTGAATGTTTTACAAACACTTTGATCAAGTTTATGATGGTGCATGTCACCTCAAAAATTATTCTTTCTTTTTATCACTCACCTACTCGAGGACGAGCAGGAGTTAAGCTTGGGGATGTTGATATGTTGCAAACGTTATCCATAATTTTTGATGTTCCATGCTTGGCTTTATCTACTTTCTTATGTTTTGTCAACACTTTGGAGTACTTTTCATATGATTTCTTGGACTAACCTATTAACAAGAGCCACAGTGACAGCTGTATGTTTTCTGCTGTTTTTGGTTCCAGGAAAGTCAGAAAATGAATATTCTCGGAATTGGACGGGACAAAAGCCAAAGTCAGCTTTTCACCAAGGGAAACCTGGAGCCAGAATACGAGACGGAGAGGGGCTGGGGCCCGACCACACCACCTAGCCGCGGGGCCAGGCCTGGCCCGCGCCAGGGGGTGGTCTGGGCGCCCTAGGCACCCCCTCGGCCTCTCCTTCCGCCTATATATTGTCTCTGATACAGAAACCCTAAGTATCCGATCAAAATTCCACGAAAGAGTCTATAGCCGCCGTCATCTCCATCCCTAGACCGGGAGGGATCTGAAGCTCTTCCCGGCACCCTGCCAGAGAGGGGAGTTCACCCTGGAGGCCTTCTTCATCATCATGCAAGCCTCCAGTGTGATGCGTGAGTAGTTCATCTCTAGACTACGGGTCCATGTAGTAGCTAGATGGCTGGTTCTCCTCCTCTGTGCTATCATGTTTAGATCCTGTGAGCTCCGTTCATGATCAAGATCATCTATTTGTAATTCTGCATGTTGTGTTTGCGGGTATCTGATGGATATTTAGATGCTATTTCAGATTGATTATTGATTCTATCATGTCTTTGTTATTTGTGATCTTGCATGCTTTCCGTTGTTAGTAGCTATCTTTGTCAAGTAGATGCTAGCAACTCCAATAGTTAGTATTTATGCTCGATAGTGGTTCATGCCTCTGGTAATCTGGGAAAGTGACAGAAATCTCTAAGATACTAGATATGTTGTTGCTACTAGGGAGAAAACAACAATCCTTTGTTCATAGAACAATAGTATTGTTTACTTTACACGCAATTCGTAATGCAATTATCCATTGCTTGCAACTTAATACTGGAGGGGGTTCGGATGATAACCTGAAGGTGGATTATTAGTCATAGATGCAGTTGGATGGCGGTCTATATATAATGTTGTAATGCCCAATCGAATCTCAAAGGAGTCAAGATGAGTAGTATATGCTTGTATGATTTCTCGATGTTTGTCAATTGCCTCGCTGTAATTTGTTCACCCAGCATGTTATCTATCATAAGGAGAGCCACCTCTAGTGAACTATGGACCCCGGTCCTTTCTTTTACTTTCAATCTACAATCAACTGTTTACTGCTTTGTGTTTACTTTCTGCAAACTATTACTTTATTCCACTTGATACGTTTAATCCTTTGTTTTCAGCAAAACCAGTGAGATTGACAACCTCATCGCAAGTTGGGGACAGAGTTCTGTGGTTGTGTTGTGCAGGTCTCCACGTTGCTGCTGGCACCGGTAGTGCGCCCTGCCAAAGTTCAGCTAGCTACACCTTTGGGGTGTTTCCTTGCTCCTACTGGTTCGATTAAACCTTAGTTTCATACTGAGGGGAAACTTGTTATTGTGCTCATCATACCTTCCTCTTGGGGTTCCCCAACGAGCTCGATATATTTTGGGCCATCAGGGTCCAACGAGGAGGGCGACTCCTACGACATAACTTCTCCACCTCTCGCACAATAGATCTAGACACCGCAAAACCTAGCACATACGCCAGATCTAATCTACGCATACACCACCATCGGCGACATTGTAATCCCTCGGATCATCATCAATCAAGAGCAGAAAAGTAGGAGTAGGGTCCTCTACGAGGCCTGAACCTGAGTAAATCTTTGAGTTCCCCTGTGTGCTTGTTTGCTAGCCGATCGAGACTTCCAGCGCACCCCAATTCCTCGAACCTAAGTCCATAACAATGGGTATTGACCAGTTAAACCCTCGTCAATTGGCGCCGTCTGTGGGAACTGGGAGCGATCTTGACGGTTCTATCAACGTTGATCTTCGACTCGTCGATTTGCAAGAATAAATCTGCTGCATATTCACCGTGAGTGCGTGATCGGCTTGCCACCAAGCGTGCGTTACGCGGTCACCGAAAACCAGCCTAATCGTGAACCTCCAGGGAGATCGAGTGCTGCAAGAAAAGCAAGACCGAATAGACGGGTTGATTTTCCTTGATGCTAGGATGACCGTATTGCATACACCAAGGAGGTGTAGAATCCGATCTGTAAGCCCTGGACCACAAGATCGATCTACAATAACTACCGGCAACAAAGAGTACTTGGTTTGCACGTAACATCGTCTCAAACAAAGTCAGTTAAAAAAAGGGAAGAGGAGACGATGTACAATACGTTCAAGATCATGACCAATTTGTTTGGGTCCATGCTTGCTTCCGATCAGGTCACGCATGAATTATTTTGAGGACAGAAGAATAGACAAGCTACGTCAAAAATTTACCTGAACATGCAAAGCTAAATGCCGCCTAGTTCGCCGCCAGCTTCACGTACACGCTTGGGGTCGCATCCGTGGAGCCTGATAGCATCGACCATCCACTATCCAATTCCATCGACCTCGGCAACACGTCTGCCGCGACCGCATTGACTTAACGTCCGGGGCCGCGCTGACTCCGTCGCGCGGCCCACTGCAGTCTTTGGATATGGCGAACCACCACCGCCATCGGCTCCGATTACCCAATGGCCACGATGATTCCTTCCTCTGGTGACCCAATGGCCACGCCGACTCCTTTCGACAACGACCCGCGGGCATCGTCGCCTCCACCTACTAGGTCGACTCACGTCTGGCGATGACCCGTTGCTCTGCTGACTCCGTGCATCAACATCGACTCTACACTCGGGGTCTACATCCACTCCGGTGACCCACCGTGGTCTTCGGATCTAGCGACTCGGGGATTCCTCCGGCTCCAGCGATCCACTCCAATATTTGACTCCATCGCACGACCCTCTGCAGTCTTCAATTGTGGCCCGCTATGGTCTTCGGCTGCGGCAATCGTGGCGGTCTTCGGTTGAGGTAAACCACCGCCGCCATCGGCTTCAGCGATCCGCGGCCACATCGACTCCGGTCCAATGCATCGGCTCTCGAACGCCGCCTCAACTACATAGAATCTACACTCGGGGGCTCCGCCGACTCCGCCGTGAGGCTGTTGCCGCCTTCGGCTAAGGTGACTCACTATGGTCTTCGAATCCGCCGACCTGCTATGTCTTCGACTCCTTCACGTGACCCCCTGCCGCATCGACTATGCTCGCGATTGCATCGACTTCGTCTACGGCGACTACCAATAAAGCTAAGTTACCCTCTACTTAGAGTTGATTCTTTTTAACTATTTACTTTAATCACACTAGAAACACTCGGGGGCTACGCCCTCTTCGAGTAACCTAATGTGCCATCAATTACACGCACTCGACCACCTCATACGCGAAAGCCTGAGTAGCTGATTCTGCCTGATCATCGAATCCTTGAACTCCGAGTACCTCGGCAAGGTACTGAGACTAAGGGTAATCAGGCTAACAAAAAGGCCTATCATATAGTGCAAAAGTCTTGATTCGATTGGCACCAGAATGTTACTTCACAAGCCGACAGGAAAATATTCTTTGCAAGATACAAGTACTTTACAATTCTTTGCATTTTCTACAGCTTATAAGGACGTCGACTGCATCGAGCTATTCTATCGGGTCCTCCAACAGGAGTCGACAAAACAACTGGCTATGACATACACTCAAGACCTGAGTCGAGTCCCACCTCGGATGGTTGCATCGCTTCATGCTACACACACGCGACGTCAGCCGCGCACCCGATAGAGATACAAGACTCGAGTCTCTGACCGAGTCTACCACTCCACCAGACACTCGGGGGCTACTCAAACTGGAGCACTGGACGTGCATACACAAGATCTTCGAGTGGCACGCTCCAAATCCTCACTCAAATCCACGATTCGACTAAGGACTCGGGGGCTACTCCCATAGGGCACGCCGATCGCGCATGCGAAAAACCGTCGGTGTTGATGACATACGCAAGATCATCTGAAGCTCTTACGGATTGTTCTATCTACGCAACCGACGACTATGAGTCTTTGCTCGAGTCTACGACTCGAACAGACACTCGGGGGCTACTCCCATAGGGAGCGCTGGTCACGCACCCTATAGTCCATTATGTCGACTCGCTTACAGCAATCAAACTTATTGGCGACTCTGCTCACTTACATTCCAATGTCAAGTTCACAGACAACGTCTCCTTGGCCACCCGAAATAACTCTGCGGTGATAAACATTTGGATGTTGTGTGTACGACACAAAGATAAGACCTACAGATCTAATATGATGGCCTCGCAACCGCATCTGCTGCACTCTACCAGAAAAATACCGCGCCTGCAGGCGTGAAGAAAATCCCGACGGACACATTGGGTACATATGCATTAAAACTGGAGTTCAGCTCAGTAAGGCCTCTGCGGCATGACTCGAACTATGCCAGCAATTTCCGGATTCGAGTCTAGAGACTCGAGTTTAAGTAGGTAACGTTGTTTTTGCCCTAGAGAAATTAATTGGTCCCGATCCATCGAGCGCACCAGGCACGTTTACCAACATCCCCATGAACTACTACAAATTTGATTGACCCGATGAACTTCCGGGTGAAGTGCTTCGCACTCGACATAATTGTCGACTCCGATATCCTAATGCAAGATTCAAGATCAACTAAGTCTCCACCCAAATCTACGATTCACATGGACACTAGGGGACTACAGACATAGGTATGCCCTACAAGCACCTAATATTGGCCTACCTGGTGCGGCTCAACGGAAGGCCACTCGAAGATATATCAAGGTCCATGACGCCCAAGGCAGTTCGGGTGGTATGAAGCCCATATGGACACGAACTCCCAAAACACACAAGACAAGGAAATATCAATATTAGAGTTTGAATCTAACTTGTAACCAACTCGTATTGGTACCTGAGACCTAGCCTCCTCATATATAAAGGCTAGGAGGGTCCAACGAGGAGGGCGACTCCTACGACATAACTTCTCCACCTCTCCCACAATAGATCTAGACACCACAAAACCTAGCACATACGCTAGATCTAATCTGCGCATACACCGCCATCGGCGACACTGTAATCCCTCGGATCATCATCAATCAAGAGCAGACAAGCAGGAGTAGGGTCCACTACGAGGCCTGAACCTGGGTAAATCTTTGAGTCCTCCTGTGTGCTTGTTTGCTAGCCGATCGAGACTTCCAGCGCACCCCAATTCCTCAAACCCAAGTCCATAACAATGGGCATTGACGAGTTAAACCCTCGTCAAACAGGGTTCCAAATATTCTCTGAATTCCCACGCTGATTTGGGTTCCCCATGGTGGAGTAGTATGGAGTACTCCAGTATGCATACAGTATTCATTGATCTAGATTTACTGACGCGTGAGTTCCAGCGTATGGTGGGTCATCCTGTCAGTGTGGGTTACACCGACCCCTTCCTCGCATATCGAGATGCCGCCCGCCCGCCCGCTCGGACTAGTCCACCCCCTAGCATGCATAAGGCTACCCTTTCCAAAAAAACTCAGAGCCTCGAGTCCCCCTCGCAACCCCTACCAGCTATTAGGTTTAGCCTCGCCACACCCTCAAAGTCCCCCTCCCAAAACCCATCACCGGCGCGATGGTGAATCCACCATGGCAGGAGTCGGTCCATGACATGTCCGCAACTGGTCGAAGTTAGATGATGATTCTCTTTGTGTAATCGCTAGTCGATCCAATCCTCTTAGCATGTCCCGTTTCTTCGAGGCCATCCCAAATCTACACCTTTCCCTCGAACGGATTGCGCTCTAGAATCCTCTCTACTTCCCCTATAATTATCCTTACCTTCTAAACGATTGTCCATCTTCTTCACCATCTCCCGCTATTACTGACAAGGGAGTAATTGATGCCAACATGATACTGCTAGACCACCCTTTTATGCCAGTCCCATCATCGTCCCAAAATACGATTGTAATTATTGGGCTGGTTTTAGCCGCAACTGGGTAGCCATGATTGATCTTGCTAGTCATCCTAGTCCCGGAAAATCATTAGTACGGATTTGGTGAATTTGTATACTGGGACGATCATTCAGGTCATGTCACTCGAAACTGTCAGGTTTCGGGGTACACATGTAGGTTTCTTTTTGTATCGAAAGGCCATTACTAGGCTAATTAAGATACATATTAATTGGTAGTGAACCTCAGATGTCCACTCGCTGCAACAAGTGGTTGTACATGCTCTCATTGCGGTGTTCGATAAGTTCATTGCCATCCTAGATATGGAGCAGTTTTTAGGGGACGATACATGTAGTGTACTAAGCACAATCATCTTTCCCCGAGAAGCTATGCGGATGTTGTGTGGGTGGATTATATTATCTTCGCTTTATCGAATGATGGTTCTGTTTTTATATGGTGGAAATTCCTTCGAATATGGTGAGTTCAGTAGCAAACTATAGTTACTACTCTTTTTTTACTTGCTTCTATTACTGTGTTTAGCGTAGTATGAGCTAATGACTATAGTACATATTTGTTGTCTGTTGTGTGGACTGGACATGTGTTGATGCAGATCCTATGAAGGTGTGCAGGCCCCAATAATAGACGAGGATGAGCACACTGTGCCGAACGACAATGTCGATGGCCTAGATTGTTGCTGCGTAGATTCTCGCTCGCGCTGGTTCCTGGCTTATTACAGGCCAACACTAATGTGGGTACACATCCAGGGCAAGCAGACACTTCCAAGGAGAAGATTAGTCACCAACGTAGGACATTCAAAGTGTATCTATTGCTTCAGTGCCATATCTTCTAGAGGGTAGCAGCCCAACATAGCAGCGGCTACCACCGTGACCTTCCTCAGCCAGAGTGGGTTTAAAGCCATCTCCGACATGTTTCTCTCTGCCTGGATCTGAATCATCCCCTTATTGCATTTGTGAATAATGGTGTGATGCATGGCCCTCACACCAAGCACATGTCGTTCGGGAGGTTAGGCTTCATGTGTATATTGCTTCTGATTACCTAAGTTTTGGAGACTAGCTATATGCCGGTGGATTGGATTCGTCTACCCGTTTCTAACTGGTCAACACTAGAACCTGCAATCGGAGGGGCCGACAAGTTCAGCACACATGCGTCCATGTGGTTTGTGCCTCGTCTTCTTGGCTCAAGATCGCCCCGACAATGGCTCTTGTTGCTCGAGAAGAGATGATATGAGGCATTGGTTCTTGGTACTCATAACTTATATAGTTGGGACGATACAATTTGTTTTTCTCCTCTCACTCCTTTTGCTATTGTTGGTTTCGTCTGTCCTTTGTAAAGCTCAAAGCATCCAATATTTCATCAAACCAAAACTTTGTAAGTTTAAACATGTGCTACTTCTCCAGTACAAAGTAGTATACATTGCGCAACCGGCACCTCTAATGTTAGGGAAAAAAAGAAGGAAAGTCGGTGTGCTATAGCTTAATTACCTGATAATAATCTGCAATTAATTATTAGATGCAATTGTTGTAGATATAAAAATCCTAGACTAAATTTTATTACACCATAATTTGGCTTGTACGTAATATTAACTCGATACTACTTACTACTTTCATACCGGTTTAATAAGCTACGTACCTACATACTACACCCATCCCAAAGCTTAAGTTTTTTTTGAAAAGTCAAGCTACGAAAAGTTTGACCAAACTTTTACAAAAAAGTATGTGTTAACCCAATAAACCGGTATGGAGGGAGTAACATAGATTTGCATTATACTCCCTCTGTCCCAGAGCTTAAGGCTTATATTTTTTTGAAAAGTCAAGCTATGAAAAGTTTGACCAAACATTTAGAAAAAATTATTAAGAACTGCTACGTATGATATTATATAGATACTATGTGAAAATATGTTTCATGATGTATCAAACAATATAAATTTCATATTGTAAATATTAATATTTTCCTCTAAAAACTTGGTCAAACTTCACGTAGTTTGACTTCTAGAAAAAAAATATAAGCCTTAAACTCTAGGATGGAGGTAGTACAAATTAATTTTACGATATTTAGGCCTTAATTGTATTGTTTGGAAGAAAGAAAGTTAGGGTCCTATGACTTCTGTAACTTTTCTTCTACAGTATAAGTTAGAGGATCTGTATAACTTGTTTCTTGCCAAATATCGAGGTAAATACAATTTTAGTCCCACTTCTTGCACCTAGGGTACAAATTAGTCCAATATCTTGCAAAGTGGATAAAACCAATCCCAAAACATGCATCCCTAGTGCAAATCAGTCCATTTCACACAAATTTAAGTGTATTTGACCAAATTCATACACATTTAGCTGTCCTGAACACGCGTTTTTGCGATTGAGACAGTAAAATAGTACCGGCATGTAAGTGTGTCCTTCCACGACTTCTATTGCTTTTAAAAGTTCATGTAGAATTTTTGTAGAGATTGATGTCATTTTAGCTTGGTTGAACAGTATCCTTTGCAATGCTCATGTTAACTAAAAATGCATATGCGTGCATTTCACTCAATATTGCATCGTCAGTTTCCAGTTAGCTGAAATCTTACCAAATTTGATTCTTTTCTTATACACTTCATAATCCATCTGCATCAATTATTTTATATGTGACGATTCAACTTGAGCATTGCGAAGTACGTTAGATCAGCACATGGACATATGATGTTCGCATATCATGTCAAATTTTCAAGATTTTAGCTTCAACACATGGGCTTTTCTATAAAAAACGATACCTTGCGTGGGCCCATAAATTACCTTGGCCTCGCTTTTCTTATCTATCTTACATGTTATAACTATATAGTGTACGAAGGACTTTGAACACTGCTCGTTGAATCAAGATTGTCAAATCCCAACATTGCTAGCGGTTGTATCTTCTTTTCCATTACGGGATCTAGAATATTCTATTGATAGTGTTTAGCACAGTGAAATTTATGCACAAACCTCAAACACATGTTCCCAAAGTAGCTAATAAAGGTTGAAATCTATATTATATAAAGCACAAGAACCACATATACACCCAATACTTTATGGATATGGCTTAGAAGTATAATTAATTTTTCGAGCTTTACCTATTATAATTTTATAGTGATGATATGTCATACTTCTATTATCTGAGTCTAATGTGCAAGGCAGGTGCAACTTACTAGTATGGACTAACCCGCAAAACTGCCCGGTAAGAACAACTCAACGCGGTCAAATTCACTCAGTTCATTCAAATTCCAACCAATCCGTTTGAAATAGACTAAATTGCACCTGGGGTGCAAGGTGTGGGGCTAGTTTTGCCCCCAGTTACAAGATGTGCGACTAATTTGCACCCCGGATGTAAGAAGCGGGATTAAAAGTGTATCTCCTTGCCAAACTAGCTTTCCATGGGCATAGAATTGACAAAGCGAATGCAGAGCTCGTTCGGGAGTGGACCACGTTCCGACAAATCTTTGTAGGGTTCTTGTTGTAATTTTGTGGGACCTGGTTGTGTCTGCTTGTTTTCTTCTAGTCCTTTCTGTAAAATGTACCCATAGCTTCAATAATACAGATCTCGTTCCATAAAAAAGAAATATAGAGCTCATCCATGCAAATAAAATAAAAATACATAGCTCGGATTTTCGAATTACAGTACGGCCCGTACCCTAGGCGTCTAGTACTAGGGAGTCAAGCCGGTCATAGTCTCCTCCAAATTAACTACTCTGACCGTCTAGACGTCTACTAGTACTAGGGAGTCGGCAGGTCACGGTCTCCTCTAAATGGAGCTGAGGAGCACATGCTCGTGTTGATTAATCCAGCCTTTTCCCCCTTGCCTATTCCCCCGCCCCCTCCAGGGCGTCTTCCCCTTCTCTTCCCGGCGTCTTCCCCTTGCGCACCACGCGCCGCCGCTGCCGCCATACGCTGCTTTTGGATTATTTTCCACGTATCGCTCAGAGAGTTGTCATCATCGATTCCTCCTCTCTTCGAAACCCCAATCAATGAAATACAGACACTTTCTTGCGATGGTGTCAGCGAGCAAGAACAGTGAGCATGATTATGAGCTTTTTCATGATGTGTTTACTCAAGGCCCCTTTGAAGAACTCATAACCCGATGTGACATCATCACCACCACCAGTCTAATCAGTTCGTCCAATTTTTTTCTTGAATCTATGAAAGCTAGTGCAACTCTCGATGCTTCAATGCTATTTGGCCTCCCATGTGTTCTTCATTCCCCCTTGACGAAGTGCCACTAGATTTCTTGCATTACTTCCAAATTGATAGCCTCTCGTGCAAGCTGTCGCCGCTGGACAGGTTCTCCTCTGATGCTATGGTGCCAGACTATACTTCTGGGTAGTGGGTAGGTGCCAATGGAGATTGGATTGCCATGGCTAGCTTCAGAGGCAAGTTGGAGATTCGCAATGTGTACACTCGTTGCAAGATTCCTCCCAGCATTGTCGTTCTAAGCAACCAACCATCCAACCATGTTCTTGTTGGATAATGATCTTCAAGCTGTAATGCATAAGATTGCTATTTTCCAAGTTCCCATGGTTGCTGGGAGATATAAAGATTTCTCACTTGTTACGGTCTTCAATGTTATAGTTGCCATCCTTCAGGATGGTGATGATGGATGGACAGTTCTTCCACTTCCTCTTAACCACACCATAAGCCCTTACAGTTACAATGATGGAATTACCCACGACGGACTGGTGTTCGCCATAGCTCTTTATGGCAACGTTCATGTTTGGGATCCTCTGCATCCTAGTAATTATTCCTTCATATATAGTGTAATCGCTTAATTACTCATGTGCCCAAGCTATTTTACTTAATTGATATAGGGAGTGTTTCATTTAAATGAAAATATGAGTAGTTATTTTAGACTCTATGAACTGTACGAAGCATAGGATTTCCGTAGGATTTTTTCTTTTAGCAGTCGTTTGATTCATCGGATTGAATTATGCACAGTAGATTTTTTTGGATGTCTTTTAGTTCATTCGATAGGAATTTAAGATCATCTTGAAGCTCCTCAAAAGAATCCATTCAATGGTTTTTCCCTGCAATGTAATCCAACACACCGCAATCCTACAGGAGTATAAATGGACATGCAAATGTAAAATCCCATGTATTTCCTATCCTACGTTTTATGCATTTTCACGGCTTTGGCAAGTTCCCCTGTAAATGAATCGATCAATTCTCTTTTTCTTTTTAGATAAAACGAGCCAAAAATTACCCGTCTTGTTCAAAAAAAGATTAGTCTGTTCTTTTAGAAATTTCCCTATTATATAATGCTTTGTTTCCTTTGTACAATTGTAGGCCGTAGTTGTTTTTCCTATGTTCGAGCTACTTTGCATGCAGTTCAATTGGAAGGAAATTTTTCAGTACGATTCACTATATCATGTTGTCGAAATCATAAGTTAATGCATTTTGCTACCTTTTTCAAGGTCCTGCGCTGGTCTTGGCGCGACCAGCTACCGCGGATGAGTTGGTGGATTCATTTCTTAATGCTACAAGAGACGAGCACGACTAATTTTTTGGTTTTTGGTGGTTAGCAAGATCTACAGAGGGTTCTAGACTTTTTTATATATATACGCTTGGCGCTTCTTGTGATCCTAGTTTTTGGTGGTTAGCAAGATCTACATTTTAATTTGGTCTTTCGAGGTCAAGGGACTACTGGCCATAGCCCAGTGAAATTTGAGAAAGAAGCCCATGGAGCATAGCCGAGAACATATTAATTCAGCCTTTTAGGGGCCAAGGGACTGCTCAGCACATCCTAGTGAAATTTGAGAATGAAGCCCATGGAGCATAGCCTATGACATATAACCCACATAGAGCAGCCTAAGTAGAATTGCCAAACTGTTTTTAATTTGGACTTTTGGGCATTGCCCACCACCTCTCAAAATAAGAAAAACTCTGCCTACCCATGTTTTTAAGAAAATACTCCATTATGTGGCATCTTATAAATTGAGATGCCAGGAGCGCTGCCCTTTTATATTATAAAAGAGATAAACACAGACATACAAAATAATTTTAAGAAGACTAATATATAAGTTATAGTACTAATAAAAGTTGAATGATATTTATTCTATAAATATCTTTGTTATAGTAGAAACGCACTCAGTTTACGTTTATTTGATTTAAAGGTCTTTTTTTGAATCGCCTGTGTGTGTCTTGGGTTTTCAATTTTTTTTCTTCTAGCAATATCGCATTACGAAGAGGCTGACATCACGGATCCACTAGCAAGCAGCGTCCCTCGAGTTTTTTTAGGGTGGGTTCGAATAAAAATGAAATACTTGTACAGAAAGGCTGGTATCATGGACCCACCAGACAGAACATACAAGGCTGCTTCGGGGACCCACAAGCCATAACATATCAGAGAGGCTGACATAAGGGCCCCAGCAGTAAGACCATACACAATTTCCACGGTAAAAACGGTGGGCGCGGTCGAAAAAAGTCCATCATACACATGTTGCACTTATAGAGAAGCTGACATGTCGGACCCAGCAAGTCGAAGCATGGCCCATGAAATTAGCCTATCAGCCCCAAGCATAGCCCAAAATCTTCTAATTCAGCATTTTCGTGGTCTTATGGCCACTGACCATAGCCCATTCAATTTAGGTGTGACCCCATGGAACATAAGCCATGACAAATAGGGAATCCGTCCTGAGTTAGCCCAAAATCTTTTTAATCCGGCCTTTATGAGCATTTTTGTACTCTACGGCGGATATGTAGGACCCGAAAAAACAGTCCAACATACACACGTTTCTTTCGAATAGAGACTGTCAGCTGGGACCTAGCATAGACATGTTCCCTGCATAGAGGAGGTTAACATCTAGGACCCAGCAAGTTGCTAAGGTCAAAACAGCAAACATGGCCAAAAAATTCCATCATACGCATGTTTCATTTACAGAGAGGCTGATGTCTAGGACCCAGCAGCGCGACCTTATACAGATGCTGCATCGAGCAACGTTGCCAGTTTAAAACAGGGAGGCGTGAGCGAGAAAAAAGTTCAGCATACACACGTTTCTTGTAATGAGAGGCTGAAATAGGGGACCTAGCAGCATGAGCAAACGACACATTCTTCGAGCAACGTTATCTAGTTCAGAATAGGGTAGCACTAGAGAAGAAAAAATTCCATCATACCCATGATTCTTCTAAGGTGAGGCTGACATAAGGGACCCACCAGCCTGAATAAATGGCTGATGCAGCGAACAACGCTATCAAGTTCAAAACACGAAGGCATGACCGAGGGTAAAAAGTCCATCATACACACGTTTCTTCTAATGAGAGGATGACATGTGGGGCCCATGAGGTTGATTAAATGGTAGATGCATCGAGCAGCGCTATCAATTTCGGAATAGGGTAGCGCGAGCGAAGGCAAAAAATCCAGCATACACACGTTTATTCTAATGAGAGGACATGTGGGTCCCAGCAGCCTGATTAAATGGTAGATGTATTGAGCAATGCTATCAAGTTCGAAACAGGGTAGCGCGAGCGAAGGAAAAAATTCCATCATATACACATTTCTTCTAATGAGAGGATGGCATGTTGGTCCCAACATCCTGATTAAACGGTAGATGCATCAAGTAACGCTATCAACTTTGGAAAAGGATAGCACGAGCGAAGGAAAAAAATTCCATCATACACACGATTCTTCTAATGTGAGGCTGACATGTGGGACCCAGCACCCTGACTAAACGGCAGACGCATCGAGCAACGTTATCGAGTTCAAATCAGGGAGGCACGACCGAAAATTATGATCCGCTAGGACACTAACGTCTGGGACTCACACGCCTCAAATGACTTCGGCGAGTCAACATCACGCAAGAAAATGAGAATCTTGCTTCTGCCACGCACTGGCCGAGCTTCCTTCATGTTTTTAGCGGTTCCGTCATAGTAGAGGCTATGAAACCGAAAAAAAAGTTTTCCATCGGCCACGGTCGAGCCGAGAAATTCGTCGCGGAAAACGCGCCTTCTACGATGACCGTTGGGCCAAGTAGTTGTGTAAGGAAACACTTCTTGTAGTGGTATGGAGATACTATAGATCAAGTCTCAGGTGAATTAGGTATCAATGGCAAAGGGAATGGGAAACAACATTTAAGGTTCAAACGACATTATCATCATGGAATGCACAGGGGTCATATGGGCATCCCGGTCCCTCTATTGATCATTGATGGAGATCATGTCTGCGCCATTCCCAAGCCGTGAGGAAATACACTTAAGGTTACGATGAGCTAGAGATCCTCTGTAAGTTGAAATAACCATATGAAAGAGAAAAGGAAACCGGAAAAGTTACGTGAGAGAACCAGAATCATTCCAGGAAAGTTCCGAAGTCATTCGGAGGAAATCGAAAGGGAACCAAAAGGTTTCATGTCAAATCGTATTTTTAATATGTATTTACATGTTAATTAATGTAATTAATATTAAATATAATATTAAAATCTCATTTAAAGGGGTATTCAACTAATGGGCCAAACTTCCTAGGAAAAAAGGGGCCATGAGGGAAATTGCAAGAGGGAAGGGCCAAGCCCATGCGCCTAGGGTTTGGGGGTGCCTAGGGCTGCCCCCTCCCTTGTATGGTGGCTAGGGTTAGGGTTTGGGGCACCCCTAGGTCTGCCTCCCTCCCTTGGCCGCCGCCTGGATGACTTGGAGGAGGGGCAAGCCTGCCCCCTCAACCCTATATAAAGGACCCCCCTTGGAGGAGGAGACACATCAATGGGCATGAGTTGGGAGCTATCCTCCCTCCTCTATGCGCCTCCTCCCTCCCTCTCCAACCTTCTCTCTCCCTTGTGACCATGGCCCCATGAATGGGTTGTGCGAACAAGGCACACCTGCAACACGCCATTGCGATGTAGGGATTCCAAGCCAGAGATCTACTTCCGCACTCCTGACGGAATCAGGAAGCTGGAGGTCATTATCATACACCATATGCGTACGAAACCACGAGGGCCACACTTGGGACACCTTGAATGTTGTGTGCCGGAGTTGCTGCAAGATGAAGATGGAGCAAGGGGTGACCTGCGAGGAGCCTCGCGACCTTGAGGTCGGCCACGAGTTCGACTACTTCAACCACGTTCCCCTCGGAATGTTAACCACATACGGTCTATAAGGGTATGTATTCTATACGCTCCGTCCGTTACTTCGTTACTACATAGATAGTCTTGGGCGTTAGGGAGTTCCAACATAGGAATTTTTTTGTTTTCTGCTACAGAACCCTCCAGTGGTATCAGAGCCGATCTATGCGTAGGATTGTTGTACGGCCAGTATGCACAAGTTTTGTGTGGACACTGATCCCTTAGTTATTACCCTCTAATGTGTACTTATTTATATCGCGGTGTTCTTTGAAGAAGCGGCCTGGACCAACCTTACGCATATTTGTATGAGAGACTGGTTCCACGCTCAACATATAGCTTTCTCCGTATAAGTGGCTAGCGGGTGTCTATCTCTCATTAAATAGTTGATATGACATTCACAATCACTACTGTAGAAAGGCTTATAGCCTCTAGGTAATTAGTGACAAGTGCAATTGTGCCCATCACTACTAAGTTCTCCTAGTGACAGAGAAGCATCAGCATGTCACTAGTACGAAACACTAGTGGCAGGCGTACAAATATGGCTGTCACTAGCATTATTTTTTCGAGTTCATCCGAATGAAAAACTACTTAGTGTCAGACGTATATAAATGCCTGTCGCTGGAACATTCTTAGTAGTGACGGGCTAAAATTATGCCTGCCGCTAGTTTTTTCGTGTAGGGCAGCACTAAAAGGTACAAATACTTAATGACAGGTATTTTAAACGATTGTCACTGGTTCGAAGGCTATTTCTTCTGCCCAGCCACAAGGCTCGATTTTTTTAAGCATAATCCGCAAGGCTATTTTTTCTGCCCAGTCGCAAAGCTCTACTTTCCATCATTTTTTTCATGTGTATAATTACGTGGACTAGTATACGGAGACCCCTTCCACAACCACCGCCCCTTGTCAATGCAAAAAACAACAACCACCGCCCCTTGCTCCCTGTCCCCATCCCCGATTGATGTTCCCCAACCACCGCCCCTTGCTCACAGATCTACTTCCGCACTCCCGGCGGAATTGGGAAGCTGGAGGTCGTTATCGTACACCATATGTGTACGAAACCACGAGGGCCACACTTGGGACACCTTGGATGTCATGTGCCGGAGCTGCTGCACGATGAAGATGGAGCAAGGATAACCTGTGAGGAGCTTCGCGACCCTGAGGTCGGCCACTAGTTTGACTACTTCAACCACGTTCCCTTCGGAACGTTAACCGTATACGGTCTACAAGGGTATGTATTATATACGCTCCGGTTATTACTTTATTACTACATAGATGGATCTTGGACGTTAGGGAGTTCCAACGTAGGAATTTTTTTGTTTTCTGCTACGGAACCCTCTAGTGGTATCAGAGCCGATCTATGCGTACGATTGTTGTACGGTTAGTACGCACAAGTTTCGTGTGGACATTGATTCCTTAGTTGTTACTCTCCAATGTGTACTTGTTTATATCGCGGTATTGTTCGATGAAGCAGCCCAGACCGACCTTACGCATATTCGTACGAGAGACTAGTTCCACGCTCAACATACAACTTGCTCCGTATAAGTGGCTAGCGGGTGTGTCTCTCATTCAATAGTTGATATCACATTTACAATAGAGGGCCCCGAAGGGTGTAGTAGAGACAACTGTTGATCCATGTTGTGGTTGAAAATTTTGTAGATTAGAAACGGTTCTATTACAAAAGCCCTAACAACTATGTAAAACTTGCAAAAGATAAAGTAGAGACGTCTAACTTTGTTTTGCAGGAGGGTTTGTGTTATGATATGGTATTGGTCGTTACGAAGGTAAAGTGGTTTACTTTTCTGTTACTAAGTAGTATAGTAATAGACATCATTCCGATGGATGACCTGCTGGTGGTGTGGTAGACTTGGCGTTAAAACAGGGGCAAGATGGAGATCATGTCGAAGCACTCGATGGAGATCAAGGCGCAAGAAGAAGGACCATATCATATCACAATATGCATGTGATGTTGATACCTGTTTTTACATCTTATTATATGCTAGTATAAGATACTCAACAGTATCAAATAAGATTATCCCTAAATAATTCCAATGATAGTGTTCCCCTTGTATGTGCATCACCAAGAAAGTTCTTCGTTATGAGGCACCTATCATTGTACATGCTCTTATGCAAATCATGTTAAACCCTTCCCTCAAAAAAATCACGTTAAGCCGAGCATCCCGGCCCTGATTTTCTCGTGAAGCGTGTGCATGCATGCGGTAGATCGTAGCAAGGACCCAAACACGGAAAATAGCTATATATGGGCAATGCTAATTAAGAGACGGTGTTGTAGTTTCCGTAGCCTATGCTTCTTTATCCAATTGGGACATCCTCTCCCTACCTCCTCCCTTCACCTCACCGCCGGCCGGTGGTTTCACGTCCACCGCCGCATGCGCAAGGGAGAGGCGTCGGGCACCCCCACATCGCCACCCTCGTTTCATGGACCGTCCTTGTGGGAGGAGATGTAACTACCTACGTGCATGCTCATTTCCGTTCTTTCCCATTGTTCCAAGATTAATTTAAGAGGTAGGTTCATCCTTTTGATGCAATATTTTAATTTGGTAATGGAATTAGGCTCATGTTTAGAGCTCTTTTTACTGGTGTTTATGATTATTAATAAATTGGTGGATTTTTCCACAAAACAAACATTGGCCGCTAAGCCTGAGGTGGGTTTGGATAGTAGATTTTTTTTTTTGCCTTCTAGTATGTCAAACTCGTTTTATATTGTCTTAGACAATGTTTATCCGCGTTATACAAGTAATGGAAAATGGAAAGACCTGCTTCGGAAAAAAAATACTGATTTTATAGCGTATGCATTTATCGTGATGGAGTAGGATCGAGTAAATGCTCATCTCAAGATATGGAAAAAACAAAGAAAGAATGCTCATGCTTCAGCTCTTAACCCATGTGTGTACTGACCTAATTAAACACAATTTTCGTATAAATAGCAAGTGCATGTGCAAACAAGGCATTAAATAATTCAAGGCACGGTGCTCTGTATTCTTTCCTTGACAAATTTTATAAAGTTTGACTAAAGACAAAACTAATACTATGTGCTCTATTTTGACATGGAGGATACTAGGTGTCTTTCACACACAGAGAAAAAAAAAGTTATCCTCTAAATTGTTGCGTATAAACCAGCTAGGCCAGTCTTCTTACCAAGTACTCCTTCCGTTTTAAAATATAAGATGTTTTAACTTTGTAAGGAGAGCGTATCTAGACCTTTTTTAGTGTGTAGGTTCACTTCAAACCTAGATGAACCTATACACTAAAAAGGATATAGGTACACTCCCTTCACAAAGTTAAAACATCTTATATTTTGAAACAGAGGGAGTACAGTACAAATTACTAGTAGCAAATTAATTGTTATTGTAAAAAAAAGTAAATTAATTGGTACAATGAACACATACAAGTTGGTTTATTTACGACACAATTGTTTGCGCAATTTATTATTATAACGCACCTGGTACCGACCGATTCTTCCCAGCTCACAGCTAGCTGGTTGTCAGGCTGGTGCTTCTTTGAGGTTTCCTTCTCATTGACCTTGCAAATGCATATTGAATACCTCCCCCCTACCAACTCCAACAGTACAAGACACACACGCTCACGATTATTTGTCTTGCACCTGTCGATCAAGATCTTGTCAAAAAATTGGCTGCAAAAATGGTGGGTTCCTCCATTATGCTGCAAACCAAACAAGAAGCTTCTCTGAAGTCCAAAAGAAATGATGAATTTATATTGCAGATCGACATGCTCTCCCTAGTCCCTACATTATATACTAGTACGTACTAGGGTTCTTGTGCTTGCAGAGTACATTTGTTGGTGTCACCTCCATACTGCGTAGAACCGAGAAGGCCAGCCGGTGGAAGCTGCCAGTCAGTAGTATCCGCGATCCAAGCAGCAAGCTAAGTGGAGCATACAATACAATGGGTTCGTGCGCTTCCAGGGCTGTTCTGGAGCATCGGAGGCCGGAGCGGTGCCACACCACGAGGAGGGGCAGAAGAGGGCGCGGCAATCCCCGGTCCGTGATGCCGGAGGGGCCCAAGCCACGGATCGTGGACGCCAGAGGGCGCACCACCGACTTCTCCATGAGCGAGATTGTCCACGTCGAGTCGGCCGGCAAGTCGTCGGAGCATTCCAAGACGTTCCACGTCACCCAGATGGAGTGGCACCACAGCCAGCGGGACTCCAACGGGTGCTGCAAAGAGGACGCCTGGTTCGACTCCGTCAGCATCCTCGAGGAGGAGCCCGAGGATGAGGAGGAATTCAAGAGCGTCGACGGAGGTGAGACTTATTAGTACTACACTGCATTCATACTACTTACCTGAAAACACTCCACCAATCAAATTTTCTGTCCTGCAGATTTGTCTGACGAGGAAGACGAGGAGCAGAAGAAGCAAGAGAAGGCGTCCCGTTTCGCGGACGCGCTCTCTCGCATCGGGGAACTATGGCGGGGCGTGCCCATGACGTTGTCCGTGGAACAGTATCTGAAAAGAGACGATGGTAGTAGTAGTAGTAATTAATAAGCACCTCAGACAAATTACAGACAGATACACAAACTGAGATTTGCATCCGCTGACATGCATTCTCACATCCAAAAGGTGATGATCCTGCACGTAGGAGCCAGAGCATGGCAATCTGTGCCAGCAAGTGCGTGCCAAGCTCCATCACGGAGAAAACCGATGCGGATGACAAGGAGCCCAACACCCCGTCTCGCATACGCCAGCTGCTGCACTCCATCAGCTTCAACGACAAGATGCAGCAGCTCACCTGTGGCGGCAGCCCGGCCAAGAGGAAGTCCACGGTCATTCGCCTCTCCTACAAGAGGACGGCCGTAGAAGACGACTGCCAGGACGACGATGGAACTGAAATCGGTATGCTTGAGCTAGTAATAGGAGTACTATCTTGTTTTCCGAAATGATGGAAGAGGTACCAGGCAGGCCCAGGCCGGACAGCTAGCTAACACTGCCATCGATCGACACGACAATGTAGGTGAATCAAAGAAATATGTGGTCCGACCCAAGGGAGGACTGACCATCCCGTGTGGAGGAGAAATGCCCTCACCGGAATGCTGGACACGGATTGATCCATCCATCTTCAAGCTAAGAAGTGAAACCTTCCTCAGGTATGAGTATGATATGATATGATATGACACGCCGCACCATATATGGAAGAATCTCAGCCCTCAAGTTCATACCTCTGTTTTTTTTCAATTTTGTACAGAGACAAGAAAAAATGTGCAGCTCCAAACTACGCCGCGTATTACCCCATTGGCGTGGACCTGTTTGCCAGCCCAAAGAAGGTCCAGCACATTGCCCAGCACATTGAGCTTCCACAGGTCAAACCACACCACAAGCTCCCATCACTTCTGATTGTCAACATCCAGGTAAGAAGGATTCAACCCGCTGGTAGGCATATACAGTTTCTTGGGCCCGGTGCTTCAAGCTTTCTTTTCTGTTTCCATCACAGATGCCCACCTATCCTGCTGCTATGTTCCTCGGGGACAGCGACGGCGAAGGATACAGTCTTGTTTTGTATTTCAGAGTCTCGGAATACTTTGACAAGGAGGTTTCAGAGCATTTCAAGGAGTCTATCATTGTGAGAGCCTTCTCAATTCAACAACATACTACGACTACTACTACTTGTTGAAATGTTTTATTAGTATAGCATATTGAAATCTTTCCTCCATTTCGAAACAAAGTATTGACTCTTTCCTGTGAGCTAAGCTAATAAACAGATTTAATGTTTCTGGCGGCAGAGATTCATTGAGAACGAGAGCGAGAAGGTAAAAGGGTTTGCATCGGACTCTTCAATCCCTTACAGAGATAGGTTGAAAATCATGGCTGGATTGGTTAACCCAGATGACCTCCAGTTGGGTTCCACTGAGAAAAAGCTTGTCAGTGCATACAACGAGAAGCCAGTCCTCTCACGCCCGCAACATAATTTCTATGAGGGTGAAAACTACTTTGAGGTAGACCTTGATATACACCGGTTCAGCTATATCGCAAGGAGGGGACTGGATTCATTCCGGGAACGCCTCAAGAATGGCATCCTCGATTTGGGTTTGACGATTCAGGTCAAGTTTTCTTTGCTTTTTTCTTTTCTTGTGTTTGTGGGAGTAAATTTGGCTTTGCGGATATGCTGTTAATCCATTCACTCCAAAATGCATAACCTTTTAAAATTGGCAGTCTCCTAGATGCAAATTCAGCATGATTTATTATACAAATATGCTTGTAAAATACTCCTATAGAAAGAGGACAGAATTATGAAATACTTTCATGAATAGTCTGATGACAATGTTATGAAATATTTTAACATGTGTGTTCCTTCATATATGGACGATAACCAAATTTAGATAAACTCGGACCACTTACCTATTTTGAAACAAGATGGTATTAATTATATTCTAATTATTTGCATTAAGATGGACATGCCTACCTATTGATAAATCACATGGGGCGCATGGGTGGCAATGCACAACACATCATGAACTTGCATTGTTTATTTCCATCGTTTTCAGTATGCTCTACGCGAGTACTCCCTCCGTTCCTGTAAAGAAGGCCCCTACCTTTTTTCAAAAGTCAAACAATGTAAAGTTGATCAGTCTAAAAAAATAGAAAAAAGTACAACAACTATAATACTTTGCATAGTTGGACTACTCAAAAACAAAAAAATGTAAATACACTAATTGATTTTGTTATGGTGCTGCAGGCCCAGAAGCAAGAGGAACTCCCTGAGCAGGTCCTGTGCTGTGTTAGGCTGAACAAGATTGATTTCATCAATCATGGGCAAGTTCCAACGATTGTCACACTTGATGATAAGTGATACCCAGGATCGTAGCAGTTGGCCGCGTGTAAGCTGTTGAAAGGCTAGATCCTTGCGACATATGGAGATGGAAAAAAAAAAGGAAGAAGAAAAGATGAGACTTACGTAAGGAGATGTTCATTCTGCTCAAGATATTCGCTGTTTTGCCTGCTTATATATAGGCAGGGACTATTTCCTGTAGATATAATAATGTGTTTATAAGGCAGAAATGATCGATCGATTGGGAGCAGTCTCTACCTCACATGTTGATACTAGCAATTTGCAGTGGTACTCTTACCATACAAAATGTTTCAGTCTGTCGCCTCTTATCCGCAGACAATACAGACGGGAAAAACACTAACAGTGGTCAGATCGACATGGAAGATGCATATTGTTCAACAAAAAAGACATAAAAACTGTATAACAAGATGCGGAAACCGAAGTTAGACAAGATGACAATGCTACTGAAAAAATCTGGGTATATATGAACCCATTTTCTTCAGTTGCGCCAAAATCATGATTTTGGAGTTTTGCAAATAATATGAAAAATTCATGCACGTAGACAATGCACAGAAATTTATCCTTGTTTACAAAAATATCTATGATCATTTTCTCTTTGCAAAAATATATACACGATCAACTAGGAGATGTGCAAAAACAATGATTTGAGGTACAGAACAAATTGCTATGTTATGTACGAGTACCTTTTTGCAACAATGATATGATCATTTTGTTTTTCAAAGCTCAGTTCGCATTTACGGTTTTATTATAGCATATGTTGCGCACATCAGTTTTTTTTTTTTGCCTCATGTATTTGATGAGCACACCGATGGGGAATACCAATTAGGGTATACCCACGAAACAGAGTGGCCATCTGGATCGAGCAGACTGAAGCTTAGCCCAGAGCGGATTGACTCGCCAAATACGGCGACTGGTGCATACTGGACACAGACGACTCATCGACTGGAAGACCAAGATGGTGACTCCAATACGAAGCTCATTAGAACACTTGTAAACCCTAGCTGACTGCATATATAAAGTCACCAGGGGCACCCCACAATGGTACGCCAGATTAGACAGAATCATCTCCCTCCCTCCGTCTACGGTGGCTCCTTTGTAAAAATCAATCTATGTTCATATACTCGATTGATAGTAGGACATAGTGATCCTCCACCGAGAGGACGTGAACATAGGTATATCGTGTGTCAATCTCACTTTCGGATTACCCTACGTCGTCTTGCCTCTCACCTCTCATGTGCTACCTTGGTAGTATTTACCATGGCCATTCCCACGACAATGGCGCCCTACCATGGGACAACGGTGCATGAGGATGATGATTTGGACGGGATCTCTCACCAACAAACGTGGCTAGAGTGTATATGGCTGGTTCATCCGCACCGCCACCATCGATTTCATCTTCACCAAGCTTGGGACATGCACGACTGGGGTTTTTATTAGATCCTATCTCACATTGATTATCTTGTCAGTTTGTTATTTTATTCGGATCTAATTTCTGCATGTGTATTGGTATATGCAATGGGATCACGTATCTTGTATGATTATATGAAATTCTTTGGCGGTCCGGTGCAGCTCATTATGTCGGTCGACGATCGCCCGAAGCGGTGTGATTCTGATGCTATGACTACATCACTGTTTGTTTCACACGGCAGCACAACCAGCTGGTCAATAGTGATAAGAGATTGGATCAAAGAAGCAAAGGAGCGAGTAGCAGAGTAGCAATGCATCGTATACATCGGGATCAGTAAAAAAATCTCTGCGTTCAAATTTATTATGAATATTATATTCAATCTAATCTTGTACTAACTGGCTTTGTACGTGCGAGCACAAGGAGAATCAATTCGCAAAGTGCGACAACCGTCAACATCCGTCCGCGTTGCCAGCTCGCCTACTCCACCCTCCTTGCTATCATAACCGACGTTGTTCTAGCCGAGCTCTTGCCTCGAATCGCTTGTCTCCAAAAGGCTAGTTCACGACCATTGTGTTGTCGCGGACCTGCCACCGCGGACTTGGCACGCCCGGCGACTCGTCCGTCGTAGACTCGCCACATTTGGCGACTTGTCCGTCGTAGACTCTCCATGCTACGGGCTAAACGCCGCACGGCTCCGCCACGAGCATATGCCTGTCGCGTAGCTCATGTCCGCCGCGTCGATTCCGTCAAACCGTGACCATATGTCCGTCGCGTGGACTTCGTCAAAGCGCGACCATACGTCCGTCACGTCGACTCTATGTCCGTTGTGTCGACTCCGTGTCCACCGCGTCAACTCCGCTGAAGCATGACCATACGTCCGTCGCGTCGACTCCACCAAAACGCGATTATACATCCGCCACGTCGACTCCTCCATAGCGCGTCCCTATCGGCCACGTCGACCAGTCTGCCGCGTCGACTCTTTCGGACCTTTGTTAACCTTTGACAAAGCGACTCGTAATGGCTAAATAGTACGAATGAAGACTCACAAACCGAGCCTCGGATCGTCCACGAAAAACGCTAATCAAGAGTCATCATTGGAGTCGTCTTGCTCGCCATTCCGCGCCAAGACAAATGGTAGTGCTACACAAACAACATCATATCCTCTTTAATCTTAGATGGTGCGACTCACACGGCTGAGTACTGCGTACGGGGACTCGTAAACCGAGCATCGGATTGTCCAGAAAGAACATCAAGCTCAGAGTCATCTTTGGAGTCATCATACGACTGGCTTCCCGGGCCAAGACAAGTGGCTCGCTAACAAAAACAATGCAGTAAATCCCTGTTAACTTCGAATGAGTGACTCACCATGTTCAAGAACTCCACCCTCGGGGACTCTCCCGTGAACTCGCCAAACTCGCGGTCTCGCTCGACCCGTACTCGTCACGCTCGGGGACTCTCCCCTCACGAACTCTCCACCATCAGGGACTCTCCCTTCGTGAACTCGTCAAGCTCGTGGACTCTCCACCACCGCGAACTCGCCACGCTCAAGGACTCGTCTCTTACAAGGACTCGTCTCTTACGAACTCACCATCGCGAACTTGCCACCCTCGGGGACTCGTCCGTCGCGGACTTGCCACGCGGGGACTCGCCTCTCGTGAACTCGCCCGTCGCGGACTCGTCAAGCTCAGGGACTCTTCCCTCACGGACTCGCCTGTCGCGTACTCGCCACACCCGGGGACTCTCCTCTCAGACTCGCCACGCTTGGAAACTCCCCTCGCTGGCTTGCCCATCGCCTGCACCAAATCGGCAACTTCATCATCAACGACTTGGCGGCCTCCACGTCTGTTATTCATCAGCCTCTACGACATCAAATTAACAAGGCGCCAGTCAAACTTCTCCAAGGAGCGACTCCGTCCAACAGCGTCAGGCGCGACTCGCCTTGACGAATGAACTACTTTATGAGCTATTTTTCTATTTCGGGAGCTCGCCAACGACTCACCATCAACTCCACCCTGAAATCGCTTGCGCCGATTCAGCGGCTTGAAGTCATCATTGAATCCCTGACGTGCTCAGAGACTACTAATAGGGGAATATCGATCGAGGTATACCCACGAAGCGGAGTCGCGAGCTCAATCGAGCAGACTGAAGCTTAGCCTAGAGCGGATCGACTCGCCAAATACGGCGACTAATACGGCGACTGACGCATACTAGACCCAGACGACTCGCCGACTGGAGGCCCAAGACGACGACTCTAATACAAAGCCCATTAGAACACTGTAAACTTTAGCTGGTTGCATATATAAAGCCACCAAGGACAACCCCACGACAGTACATCAGTTACAGAACCATCTCTCTCCCTCCATCTACGGTGACTCTTTTGTAAAAGCCAATCTATGATCATATACTGAATTAATAGCAGGAAGTAGCAATCATCCACCGAGAGGACATGAACCTGGGTATATCGTGTGCCAATCTCTCCCAGATTCTCCTACGTCTCACGTGCTACCCCCGGTAGATACCCTTGCCTCTGACCTCTCATGTGCTACCCCTGCTACCCCGGTAGTATCTACCGTGCGAACAGTGGCCATTCCCACGACACATACCAAAGGTAAAGGAAGATACAAGGTCTACCGAACAAACAAGAAAACTGAAAGAAGGATCGTGGTAAACCATTGCCTTGTTAATCTATTATAGCTTCAATAGATCCTGTCAGATAACACTTACAGAGATATGCAAGGAACGGCTATATGTACAAATCAGGCTATCAGGTAAGAGTTACAACTCGAGCATATACAGTTGGAATAACGAAATCTCTGCCGCCTATAGTTTTGAGACCAACACAATTTACAACCAATGGAAGTACAGCATGCAAGATGCAGTGCTGCCGAAGGATATTTTCATCTTAATTCCAACCATGCAAGAGTCGCATGGCAGCTCGGCCAGAAATTGGACGAGACAGAAATGAATAATTTACCTCGCTACGTACTCCAAAAAATTATGTTACCTCATTTTCTTCTTTTAGCAGTAAGGAAGAATCTGACAGTGATGTATGTAAGGCTGCTCTGCGCGATGACCCTTGGTTACTGGATGCTATGTTCTGCCCTCTATGCCGCAAGCTGCTGGAAGATGATGCATTGGCACTGGCAGCAGAAGCATGGCTGCTGTTCCTAGCTGCTGGCACATCATGGCTATGCTTGCCTTCATATGTAGTTATCACAGCCGTTGGCTCTTGAGAACATCTTTCAATATGCTTCTTTACATCACATCCATGGTATGTGCATTTGTAGTAACTCCTATACAGTGCAAACGAAGTCAATACGTGATGTGTAACTCAAGTAATAGATTGTCTATAAGTGTTCAAAAATACCAGCATGTTGTCGATGCTTTGTTCTACCCGTGTGTAAATTTTCAATACAAAATACTCCCTCCTCCCGAAAATAAGTGACTTGCATCTGTCTAGATTCGCATGTATCTACACACTAAAACGTGTCTAGATTCATGCGAATCTAGACAAATCCAAGCCACTTAGCTCCGGACGGAGGGAGTACCATACGCCTAAGCAAAAATGACAAAATGTCCAGATCTGGGCGTGAATAGTACACATTTCGAATCTTCTAAAATTTGTCCGATGTCTTTTTTGCTGAGCCCAACATACGAGGTATTTCACACTGAAATTTCATAAGATCGTAGTGTACATAGTTAACTAAATATAGGTATTTTTTTCCCAAACTTTTTTGAAACTTCAAAATCAAGATTTTAAAATATTCAAAAAACAAGGTCACAGTAGCCCGGGCTCTATAAAGACTATTCAGTATCACTAAGTAGTACTCCCTCCGTTCAGAAATATAAGATGTTTTAGGTTTGTGAATCGAATGTATCTAGATGTCTTTTAGTGTATAGGTTCGTAGAGGTTCGGAGTGAACCTATACACTAAAAAAAGCCTAGATACAATTATTTCACAAAGCTAAAATGTCTTATATTTCTGAACGGAGGGAGTATCATTTTGACAGCAGCAAACTGCCACAAAAAACTACAATTTACATGTTCTATGTAATTGTAAACAAGCAAAGTCAAAAAAACAGACTATATCATAACTAGCATAACAGAATAAAGCGAACAGGTAACATCCGCAAGCGATTAGTCAGTCGATTTCCTAACTAATCAGCCACATAATATATTTAAGTACAGTAGCCAATAATGCCATGCATGGTAATGATTCGAAAAATAATACCTTTTGGTCTATTTTCTGTGATTAAAACTAAACTTTGTTGTCGTCAGTATGTCCAGTATACTATATGTCATTATAAGCTTTTGAGCTATGACTTAAATTTGTTACAAGTCAAGTCAGTGCAGAACCATAGCTGCCCTGTGATTAAAACTAAACTTTGTTGTCGTCAGTATGTCCAGTATACTATATGTCATTATAAGCTTTTGAGCTATGACTTAAATTTGTTACAAGTCAAGTCAGTGCAGAACCATAGCTGCCCCCCCCCCCCCCCCCCCCCCCCACACACACCACACCACACCACCCCAATCAATATGGTTATCAAGTAAAGCAGTCATGGTATAATCAAAGCATGGTTTTAAAAGCGTTAAGGTGTCTTAGAGCGATTTGGGGGCACTCTGACGCCTAAGCGGTGATTAGGTGGACGCTCTAGTCACCTAAAGCGGTAGATTTTCCAAGGAGGAGGGGGGCCTTGACACCTAAGCGTCGCCTAGGCGATGCCTTTAAAACCATGAATCAAAGTATGATACAAGTATGTTTGATGATTCTGACAACAGCATGAGTTCATTCATCATCACCCTCCCCTCGCTATCACTAGACGTTTGCTCACCTCCCAACCCCTGATCTAGGCCACTGCTATCAACAACTGTAACACATCATGGGCTGTGGAGGTCAGAAAGATCCACAAATGTCCAGGATGAAAACTTCTTAACTTGAATTGATAGCAACATTCCACCTTTTACATAACATTCAAGTCTTTCAATGCCATTTCAAGAGTTCCGAAGGATTTCCGTGTTTCAGTTCAAGGTTTTCTTTTTAAGGTCACAGACTCCTCCAATTCAAAACTACTCGAAATTGTTTGCACAAGTTCAAGGGGGCAGGCAAGTCGGTTGTGCCTGCTTACAAGGGCTACAGCATGCACCCATTGATTAGTGAACTCATTAAGTTAATAACAACAAAATGCTGACATAAATTGTAATCATCTTCAACACTGTGAGTCGTGTAAGAAACTAAGCTTTAAGTAATAAATGAGTATTGATCACTTGGTATATGCTATTTGCAGGAATAACCTTTTCACAGTTGGTGTCATATGTATCGGAAATACAATAAAGCCATACCTAAAATGACCTAGAAACAAATGCACAAACAATATAAACAGTTAACAACTTAACCAAGCCACACAAAAGCTACCCCGAAACAGTTTTGGTTCAAATTATTGATTTCGGTGTAATCCCATTCTCTTTATCAAGAACGGGAACTAAATACATATGATAAATCCAGGATACAGAATACAGCTATTAGCTTGAAACTCAAGAACACTAAGAGCATCTCTAGCAGATCCCGTAAAAGCGCCGAAACTGTAAAATAACCGCTTGTTTTTGGTTTTGGACGGAAAAAAGGGCCTGAACAGACACCGTAAAAACACCCGCATAAAATGTTCTTTTTTCCCGGAAACTTTTGTACGAACACAAAATGTCCAGATGTACACGCAAAATTTTCTTTCAGATTTTTTTGACATTTAAAATTTGTTTTTTATGTATTTTTCATAATAGGTTCATTTGCACCCGCGAGCCAAAACACCACCTCCCCAAACTGTAAATTTTTTTAAGGGGGTCTGGAAAACCAACACCCCAACCTCTAGATTCGAGGTTTTCCTGGGCAAACCGACGGTGCCCTGTATACCGCGAGTGATTTGGCACAAGGGAAGTTTCAGCACTCTCCGGTGCCGTTCCGCCGCGGGACTCACCGGAATCCAGCCAACTTCCGCCGCACCGCCCCAAATTCCGGCAACTCTCAGTCAATTTCCGGTGATTCTCGGATGGTGGAGCCAATTTCTCAACTCGTGATGGCCTAAAGCCTCGCGGTGGAGCCTGCAGTGGTGCGGAGGCGGGGGTAAGACAGCCGTACGGGCGGCAGTGGCACCTCTGGTGGTGCAGTGGAGGGATGGCAGCAGGCTGCTTGTGTAGTCACTCAAGCCACATGCAGGCAGGCGGGTGGAGGCGCTGGTGGCGGGGGCGGCACTGGGGAGGCCCAGGCAGGGGCGGCGCAGGCAGACTTGCCCGTGAGGAAGAGGAATGAGAAGGGCAAAAAAGAAAAAAGGTGGGCCAGAAGTGGGGCCTACAGGATACAGTTGTCCATTTACAGTTTCTATTCTGTCTGGGTCAGTTTCGCACCGTAAAAACGGCTTCACATGCCTTGTATAAGCGTTTTTAAGGGTCAGAGATTCTCTAGGTATTCCAGTACAAGTAAACTTCTCTGATAGGCCTGTTTCTACACCGCTTCACAATTGGATGTCATACTACGGGGCATAATACATTTCTATGCCATACTAGGGCTCATTTGTTGCTATTATAATCCAAGGATCCATGGGACATCGATATATATCATGAGAACCTGGTCAAAGAACATATATCATGAGTCTACAACTCTACAAACAGTAATCTTCTCCATACATCAATAAATGACAAACATTCCAAATAGGTCCAGGAAAATGTGGCATTATTAAGAGTTAGTCTCGGTAAATGGTTGACTGTCCAAGTGAGAACTTAGGGGCTCAGGGCAGAATGGATAAAGATAGAGAGCAACTGCCAAATGACAAAAGAAGCATTACCTTGGATGAGGATTCCCTTTTACCAGTTTTTGCCCATACTTGCGCCACCGGTAGCCATCGTCCAAAAGATCAACCGCACTAGTTGTTTGTACAATGATTCTTTGAGCTGGTGCTGGCACGTGCCTGTTGCATGAAAATAGCATTTTATAGGTTGAAGCTTGAAAAAATCTTAATATGGAAATTTTGTCCACCACATAAACCACCTTTTATTTGCATTCACAACACCAGCATCTCCATTTTCAGCACCTGCTTCATCATTGTTCTCTTCCTCGCTATCACTTGAGCCAGATGATTGATCACCCCTGTCTCCTCTCTTGCTGTCATTTGATACCTCTACTTTCCCAGAATGATCTTGAGAACCTAGTTCTGATCTAGTCAAAGTGTCTCCATTCTCGTGGAAATCATCTTCATTTAGTAAATTACTACCATCTTTGGACCTCCTTTTTGGCGGACGCTGGTGGTTATGCTGGCCTCTATAAATTATTTGAGTAATCGCTCCACATGCTGAGCGCTCCACTTTCTTCTTAACTGGACAGCTTGCCTGGGTGCATTTATAGTAACTCCTTGGATACTCCCCACCCTTAACTGCCTTCTGGCCATACTTACGCCAGTTGTAGCCATCATCAGCAGGTTTATCCACAGCTAGGGCCGAAGTTTCGAATCCTTGTGAAACCTCATTTGATTTAAGGTTGTCATTACCAGTATGCGGTGGTGCTGTCTCCTTTGTTGATGTCCCATGTGCAGAAGAGTTAACGTGCTGTGATGTCAAGGCTGATGTTGATGAGAATGGGAGAGAATAATCTGCTTGACTGTCCATAATGTACTGAGAATGGACTGCTTGTGCTGTCACTTGTGCCAACGCTTGCTGATGAGACATTTCAAAGTTTCCCTGCAGAAATAATTATATCAACATCTATAGGTCCAGACATGAACAAATCTTTGTTTGCCAATGTAATATCTCGTAAGTAACACCGAAAATAAACACAGTGAATAGATGTCACGAAAAATCAATTTCCATGATGTTCTCTCAATTTCCATAGTATAGAAAACACAATATAAAGCTACTGAAATAAAATTGGTTAAACTCATGCACAGACTACCGCAAAACCCCAGCACAAGTCTGGCTTAGGACTTTCAGGCATGCAAGGAAAAAGGCCTGGTCAATGGATTGGACTTTCAGGGGGAAAACAGCAGTTTAAATTGGTTATAGTAAAACCTGGCAATGTCAAGCAGTGTTTTTTTTATAATCTCATATTTGTATAATTGGGCTAATCTTAATTAGACAATCAAATAGGAAAGGCTGAAAAAATGAGCAAGCCAAATAGTTGCGACTTAAGATTAGACTATTACGTACTAATGTTGGATAACAGATTACTGAGTTTGTTGGCCACTAAAAGGTTGAATCAGAATGTAAACTACATGTGCAGCATCTTCTCATCTTTGAGCAAACACTGAATTAGACAACATGTTTGGAGTCTAGATGTGACACCTCCTCTCATAATAGTGATAAGAACAATTGGGTGGCTCCGTAAAAAAATGGGATTTGACACTCCTTAGATGGCATCTCCAAGTCTAGATTGTGGAAATAGTTGGAATATGCAGGGGCACTGCATGTCATTCCATTTAAGATGGGGTAATTTCCATAAGAAACGTCAACCCCCAAGTTTGTCACGCAGCTTTGTGCACTCATACACCCAATTTTCCATAAACGCTAACTAGCTCCAGTTGTTGTTTTTTAAGGCTAGATTTGGTTATCCTGGCCTAAGACACTTGCTCTGCTGTTCACTTGTGTTGTGCATGAATCCAATGTTACACTATAAGTGAGTCCAATTCAATGCTCCAGGCCATTTTCAACTGTCGCCGAAGAAGTTGTTTGAGTTTGCATCTTAAGGGGGTTAAGAATTAAGAAGCCATTTCAGTGGCTGCATAACCCATGTCAAATAGCACACACCTGCAAGTTACATCCAAAACTATTCCAAGCCATGTATTTGCTAGTCTAAAACTCTGAAGTCTGAATAGATCCAAACATGTATTTCTTACCATGTTGTATTGGCAAACCAACTCTAATTGCTCATTTTTAGAATATGATTATATCTAGTTTTGTGAAAATCCATAGCATCCTCATAATTGATGCTGAACTCGCTTTGTCTTTCGGCGACTGTTTAGTGAAAAAAAAAACTACAGTGCTATAACCTGATTGAGCAATAGTAGTATGAACATATGCTAACAACAAATCATAGATATATAGTTGACTAACTAGCCCACTGACCATCCCAGATACCTTCTTTTCTTACTGTTGATTCATTGCAAATGCAAGAGAGAACCTCACCTAGACAATTGTGCAATACAAGACAAGAGAAGAGCTACATAGAAGTGTATCAAGCTCAGTTTTTGGGAAATGCAGCTGATCCTGATTATCAACGGCCTCTCCTGATGGAATATTGTACTATTGGTTGATGCTTTCCATCAATAGATAAGAACAAGAGGACCTAGATTACTATTTACTACTCCTGCTAATAAAGACCAATTCTAAATTGCCTCAGGAAATACATTCCATACATCGACCACCAAACGGGAGAGAGAGACTCAGGCTGGCAGGGAAAGGCGCATGGTTCCAGCCATACTTCATACTTCAACGTATAAGAAGTTCAACTACATGAACATGACTGAGCCCATCCCCAAAAGTCACTTTAGTTTAGTCATCGTCGGAATACAACACAGATCTGGCTTAATGTACTAACTAGGGACTCCCATTAGACTTCCTAACATAATTTTTCACAGGCGAAACAGCAATGCTGCGAGCCAGAGAGCAATCCACCACCTCGTGCATGAGTGCACCACACTTGACACTGTGAGTTACAGCATCCAAGTACCAGGCAATGGCAATTGCTACTAAACATCTGACCCCCTATTTGATGGTTCCACTGTGCGCGTCATGTCCTCACTACCACAGCAGGCAAAGATCTCTATGGGGTCCCAGACCAGACACTATTATCGTACTAATCTCAGAGTTCGGTAGCACAAGTAGCAACTAGCAGGATAGTATCTGCAATTTTAACTGAATGATACTCCTCTTGACGCACCAGCTGAAAACCTAAACGGCAAGCACGAGCAAGCAAGGCAAGGCTGAAGGAGTTACCGTAGGGGAGAAGAGCGACGGGGAGCCGAGGAGAGCGGTGGGGCTGAGGCCCGGTGGCACGGCGAACGGCGAGGGAGGAGAAGGGGCGACGGCGGAGGGCGCGGGCGGGGAGCCCATGGCGCCGGCGAGGAGCTGGGTGAAAGAGCCGTGGAAGGCCGGGGAGGGCATGTCGGGGAAGAACACGGCGGCGAGGGTGAGCGGGCCGGGGCTGGTCCCGGCGGAGGAACCGGCGGCAGCGGCAGAGGCGAAGAAGGATTCGATGGGGGCACGCGGGGGTAGGGAGAGCGGGGCGCGCTGCGGCGGTCGCCGCGCGCCCCCACCGCTGCCGGCGGAGGCCTCGTGTGCCGCCATGAGGAAGGTGGGCGGAGCACTAGCGGAGGGGCTTTTTGGGGGGTTTGTGCGGGGGACCAAAGGTACGGCGAGTCCACGGCTTTAGGGGAGAGAGAAAGGAGCAGCAGGAGCAGGGGCAGGGCCAGTGCGGGGGCGGGGGAGTGAAATGGGACGGGGAAGGACACGGCTTTGGATCCCGCCGCTACCGAGTGATCTTAACACGGCTGGTAATCTTAGTAAAATTGTCCGTACGTTGCACTGGATGAAAAAAAATTACATTGCGTAAGTAATTTTATTGAGAAAAAAAGCAGTCAAGAGTACCAAGCTTTTCTACGCTAACAGTCGAACAGAGACATTTCTCCAGCATACCGCAACCCAGGAGCACGCATCTAAACATTCTCCTTACAGCGTAATGTTACATAAAAAAACATAGCTCAAGCTAAGTCCTAAGCAACAAGCACTGATGATGCATAGCTGCTGTTTTCTAAGCTACTATTTACTTCTCGCCTGCTGCGATAATCCAGTTAAAGATATGTTAGCAACATGTAAATTTCATACCTCTTACTTGTCATCATCCTCAAACATCAGACTTTGACTTGTCAGAGCCTTCTCCTTCCTCCTCGTTAGCATCAGTTTTCGCCTCCCTGTAGCTAGTGCTCTCCTCATAAAATGAAACATATAACATTATTATCCTGAAATAGAGATACTTAAATGCATGGTACAGGCTTATTGTCATGAAATCTCGAGGCAGTGGTAATACTACCTTCTTGCTCACAGCGTTGGACTCTTTTACCTAGTCCTGCTTCTTGACTCGATATTTTGCCTTTCCTAAACAAAGCATGCATTAATCAGTTGAGATCAAAGATATGACTTTCCTTGCCCGGACAAATGTTGAATTACTCCATCTATGTATTCCCAAGCCTGTTTCAGCACTCAAGTAAACCCATTGTGAGATTCTTCTTTAAATATCTGACATTTAAATAACTCTCCACAAAAGCATCACTAAATAATATACACAGATTAACTTGCTCTAATAACTAACTAACCAAGCTGCAATTAACCCTAACTTCCTAGCATTCCTGGAAAAAAATCTCCTCTCTATTCTTGTTGGCATGCGGAAGCTCTGGAACCTTGTCGCTCGACAGGATGTCGCCGAGCATCCAAGAAGCCAGATCAGCAGCCATACCCTCCTCTGTTTTCGACGCCACTACAAGATGATGTCTTCCTGTCATCGGAGGGTTAGACTGGTTTGTGTGCTCAAATCTCTGGAGGGCCTGGGTAATCATTGCCCCTGGGTTGCCGGCGTCGCTAGGGAGGAGCATTGTGTTGGTCTGCAAGATAGTGGTTTGAAATAAAAACATCATACATCACTACCATATATGTCCAACAGGCTACACAAATAACAGTTAACGCGTGAATTCAAATCACTTGTTTGGCCAGGAGAAAGTTCCCTGGACAAGCAGCAAACCATGCTAATTAGTATAATGCTACAAGCAGCAAACCATGCTAATTAGTATAATGCTACTGCTACGGGGAATAAAGGGATGACCAACTTCAATATATAAGAACAGAATGTCATATCTCGACATCACCTCGGTTTTGAAGGAGTCGGGCACCATTTTAATCCCTCTAGCAGCGCTCGCAGGAGATCGACTGTGAATATAACCCATATATCGGTGATGCAACTATCTTTTCATCCTCACAGATAATTTGTGTATATTCAGTGTTCAATTCAATCGTGTAAATTTCAGTAACCTATTCTTTGGTGAAAAGGGGATCTCGTTGTGGGTTCTCACCGGGCAGGAAGTGGATGCGTGTAACACCCTCGAATCGTCCCTATGCAAATTTTAGCGCTTCCCGCCAAACCCGCATAGAAACGATTCAAGGACGCCCACCAGACACTTACGTGCGGGTGGAAAACGAAATAATACCATTACACATTAGTCCACGATAGAACCCACAGAACATATATATACAACAACGACTCCAGAAGTCAAAAATACAGATATACAGTACAAGATCCAAATCACCTCGAAAATGATACGACATCCGAGTACGGATAAGATGCAAATAGGGCTAAGAGCCCTAAAGAATAACCAACGGCGTCAATAACCCTGCCCAGGACAAGCCGGAAGGGTAACCCTGCTAACGACGTCGATCTCAAACCTGCTAGAACAAAAGGGGTGCTGATACGTCCATTTTGCATCACTATTCTATGTCTTAATTCACTATTATTCATTGATATATTTCGTATTGAGAGGTGATACTTATGTTATTTCATCTACTTTTGCATGGTTGATGACTTTTAGAGCATGGACCGCTGCAGTCAGGATTCTGATGGAAAAGGTGTTGTTTGGAGGCAAAATTCGCGAAGATCAGAAAATCCGGAAAAATATATGGAAAATCCTATTTTTCCAGAAGACTAAGGATGCCAGAAGATGGAGTGGAGGTGGGCCACAGGGGCCCCACACCACCCCATGGCGCGGGTAGGCCTAGGCCGCGCCTGGAAGTGGTGTGGCCGCCCTAGCCCACTCTAGCCTCTCCTCTCGGGCGTATATCATCCTCCTGAAACCCTAAGACTCGGGGAGCGACCACAGAAAGATTCTGCCGCCTCTGCGGGACGGAAAACACTGAGAGAGAAAGATCTCTCTGGCAGACAGATTTCTGCCGGGGGAATTCCTTCCCGGAGAGGGGAGATCGTCGCCATCAACACCACCATCAAGCTGGACTTCATCGGGATCATCATCACTATCATCACCATCATCATCACCATCAGCACCCTCATCACCATCTCCATATTGTTGTAACAATTGGTTGAATCTTGCATTAGTTCATAGGGGAAACTTTCCCGGTGTTGATTACTCTTTGTAGTTGATGCTATTGAGTAAACCATTGAATTATTGTTTATGTTCAGATTGTTATACATCATTATTCCATCTCTGATCATGATCCATATGATGTCTTGTGAGTAGTTCGTTTTGTTCTTGGGGACATGGGAGAAGTCTTGTTGTTAGTAGTGGAGTTGCGTTGAGAAAGATTCAATAGATTGTTATTTAAGTTGTGGTGTACTTCTTCTAGTGGTGTCATGTGAACATCGACTACATGACACTTCACATATATAGGCCTAGGGGAATGCATTGTGTATTTGGCTACTAATCGTAGGGGTTTCCGGAGTGACAGAAACCTGAACCCCCGTTAGGAAACCATTGCACAAGGGACGTAAGGGCCTTAGAGTTTAAAGTTGTGGTTAGGTTTCTACCTTAATTACTTTCTTGTACTTACGGATGTTTGCAAGGGGTATAATCACAAGTATGTATTAGTCTTGGATGGGGCGGCACATTAGCACAGGTTCACCCACACAGCACTTAGCAAGCTAAAGAAGATTAATCGACTATATGAAGCGAAAGCACTTGACAGTCTTCCCATGTGTCCTCGAGAACGTTTGGTCATCTTAAGTAATACAACCGGCTTGTCCTTTGTTGCATAAAGGATTGGGCCACTTGCTGCATTTATTCCTACTGTCTTTTATTTACTCGTACTTTATTTACTTGCTTTATCGAAAACCCCTAAAAATCCGTTTGCTAAGTATTTGCAGAGAATTCCTGATCCATACCACTAGCCAGCACCTTCTGCTCCTCGTTGGGTTCGACACTCTTACTTATCGAAAATACTGTGATACACCCCCTATACTTGTGGGTCATCAAGACTATTTTCTGGGGCGTTGCCGGGGAGTGAAGCGCTATTAGAGAGTGGAACTAGTAAAGGAAACTTCTACTGTGAGTATTGTTTACGTCTGCTAGTTGCTTTATTTTCGTTATGGATAATTCGCTGAGTTTCTTATTTGGTAATGCTACTACCACTGCTAAGGTAGTAGATAAGAAACCACCTGCTGAGAATGATGTTTTCAAAATACCTACAAGAATTATTGATCGTGTTATGGATAACTACTATGTTGGGGATGGAACTGTCCATCCCGGTGATCATTTACTCTTTATACACGAATTATGCGGGTTGTTCAAGTGTGCAGGTATTACTACATATCAAGTTAAGAAGAAGTTATTCTCATTATCACTGAAAGGAAGAGCTGAGGAATGGTATAAGCTGCTGAAGAATGGTCAAGCTCTAGAATGGGAGGAAATAGTGCCTCTCTTTTATTCAAAGTTTTATCCTCTTAGTGAGATTCATAAAGATTGGAATCAAATATACAACTTTTGGCCTCTTGATGGAGAGAGTACAACTCAAGCTTGGGGGGGATTGAAGTTACTAATGCTCAAATGTCCCATTCATGAGCTCCCCAACAATATTATTATCAATAACTTTTATGCAAGGCTCCCTCTACATGATAAAGATTTATTGGATGCTTCTTGTGTTGGATCATTCACTCGTATGGAAGAAGAAGCTAAATGGGACCTTCTAGACCTTATTCAAGACAATGCTGAAGCTTGGGAGAATGACAAAGGTATAAAGTCAGGTATAAATTATGATTATGAATGCATTGAATCTTTTATGGGAACTGATGACTTTCAAAATATTAAAAATGCTTATGGTCTAGACTCTCAAGCTATTGCTTCTCATTTTAAGGCCTTTGCTTCCTACATTGAAGTGCCTAAAAAGAAGTGGAATAAGTGTCATGAACCTTATAAAGATATTGCTAAGAGTGTTCCTGCAAGAAATACTGAAGTTTATACTGCTAATCATGTTTTACCTGAACCTTATATTGAGAAAATGCCTTTCCCCGTTAAGATAAAGGAACATTCTATGATAGCTAGTATGGTTAATGAAAGTATGAATAAGGCTGTTGAACCTGATAAACAAATGGTTGATGAACCTATAATAGTAAATGTGAAAGACTTTGTCACTAAGTATGAAAAAGAGGGACACACTATCCTTTGTAAGGATATCTCTAATATTGTTTCACAAAGTAGTGTTATGAGAGCTAGTATTCCTGTGTTTTCTGTTAGAATAAGTGATCATTGCTATGATGGGTTGTAACACCCTCGAATCGGCCCTATGCAGATTTCAGCGCTTCCCGCCAAACCCGCATAGAAACGATTCAAGGACGCCCACCAAGCACTTGCGTGCGGGTGGAAAACGAAGTAATACCATTACACAATAGTTCACGATGGAACCCACAGAACATATATATACAACAACGACTCCATGAGTCAAGAATACAGATATAATATACAAAGATCCAAATCACCTCGAAAACGATAGAGCGTCCGACTACGGACAAGATGTAAATGGGGCTAAGAGCCCTGAAGAATAACCAATGGCGTCCATAACCCTGCCCAGGCCAAGCCGGAAGGGTAACCCTGCTAACGACGTCGATCTCAAACCTGCTAAAACAAAAGGGGTGCCGACAAAGGGCAAAGGAAAAAGTGGAGCGTCAGTACTAAGGCCAGTACACGGCGAGGCTAGAATTCGGCGGTCCTCGCCTACATAGGTATGGTGGACTGAAGCGGCAGCGCAGCAGCACTAAACAACCTATAGAGACTCAGTAAAACCGGCGGCTATTAGAGAGGGATAAGAAAGACCTATTCGGATCCAACCTGGTACTACCACCAATCATACCCATCCTGGTATTCCCCCTCGAGACCAAACGAGGAAGTCAAACCAAGGAACTCACACAGTTGGCAGTTTTATTCATTCCATTATAGTTACAACACTTACTAGACCGATATAGATATCATGAGTCATCCTGATAGCATAAGTAGTGGGCAGTTTTAGTTAACCATTCAGTGGTAGTTGTAGTACTTACTAGTCAGATACAATTAGCAGGTGACATCCCAACCCAGCAGTTGTTGGCACTTTTATTTCATTCCATTGGAGTTGCGATACTTACTAGGCAGGTATAACTTGACACGATACACCCCATTCCACCAGTTGTCGGCACTTTTATTATCCATTCCATTGTAGTGAATCTGATTACTAGTCACATAATAAGTCAAATTTATAGCACTACTTTAGTTATGCTTGTCTATGATCGAGATACTGTGCTCCAAGTCGTCCATAACCGCGGACACGGCTTTTAGAAAGATTTACCCTGCAGGGGTGCACAAATAGCAACACACACACGATCAACCTCGGAAAAACCAAATCAAAACCCAACGAGGCTTTCACGACAAAGCAATCACAGGATTCATAAAATATTTCAGGGGGCCACCCCACTAAGCTACCGGCAACGAAGTTGGCTAGCTCCGGAACGGACCCAGGGTTTGCGAGAACAGCTGTAAACGACTGGGAACCTGAAATTGTGACTGGGCTTGTCGATACCACGAAATCGTGCCGCGATCCAAAACAGTACAGGTGCTCCACGCACAATCGTAATTAAAGCAATGAAGCATGGTATAAGTACATGATAGTAATAAATCCCCAAACTAGTTTGTGGCCCCAAGAAATAAGAAATGAATCAAGCTCTGGCTAAGGGGGATTCATAGAGTCTCCCGTATGTGGATAGTGCGAATAGTCAAGGAACATGTATCAAGTACTCGGGGCCTACGTGACACAAGTTGACATGAAAAACTAAATAGCATATATTGCCCACCGGTGCCTCTTTCATTAGTTGTCCCAGCAATTTAATAGTTGTATTTAAAGTCATGATCATTTCCACCATTAAGCATGTGCCAACCTTCCATCAAAGTGGAACGACAACGACACGAAGCAGCACCTGAGCAAGCAACTACGACTCGCAAGGCCGACTATCTATCAAACAACAGGCAATAGGATGTGTCCAAGGCAATATAGGGGCTACAAGGAATATAAATGGTGCACGGAAACTAAAGCATCGCAATATGGATAGCAATAGATCAACAGGAGGAAGTAAAGACTATAAATGCAAAATAGGTAGAAAGGGGACGAATGCTCACCTGGGAAACATAGGCGAAGATTCATTATCCGAAGAACTTGTCGATACTCGCATCCACTCATCGGCCTAATCCGCGAAGAAGCAAACATTAGAAGAAACACCGGATATACTATTTAATACTACGGCAGAAGAACGGCATGATGCGTGTATGATGCATGACATGGCAAGGATGCGATGCAATTAGGCAATATTAAGCGGAACTGGGGTCCCGACAATTAATTAATAGGTTCAAGTTATTTAGACCCCTGCAATTTAAATGTTGTCTTAACAAGGCAAAACATGGTAACGGTTCACTACACAAATTTAAATGGAGTCCGGAATAAGACAAAGATATCCCGCATAACACTCCATATTTTAATTATGAGGTGAATCGGCATAATGCCCCCAAACCACAGACAGGTATACATGCATGAACAATTTAATATGCGACAGTTGATAAGGTCATATTATAAAAATAGAGGCTTAGGGTCACACATCTGGGTTCGGAAGATCTTGGGTTCCAGGGGTTCGGGGTTCGACAGGGATCGGCCTCGGCGGGCACGAGGTTCGGACTCCGGGGTTCAGGGTCTTCGGATCTGTGAAGGAGATCATGGCATTCCGAGGAGAAGATCTTGGCGTGCCGAGGGTTCGGGCTTCGGGTCCCGGGAAGGAGGTCTTGCGGTTTTCCGTGAAAGCGATCTTGACGCTCGGTGCCCGTGAAGTAGATCTTGTCGTTCCGGCACCATCACCTCCGATCTCCGGTTGGGGTCTTGTCGTCCGTCTTTTGTCGATGGCGAACTTGACCGATGGTCTTCAGGTCACATCCATCCGGTGACGAACTGGTGTAGTACCACGATGACCTTGGCGTCCGTGTTCCGGCATCTTTGATCGATGGCGAACTTGTTCAGGGTCGATAGTTATGCACAGTCCTTGAGGTCCCATATGGTGTCAGTCTTGGTCTTCAGCACTATCATCTCGGACCTCTACAAGAATACGGAACAAGCGGAGCACTGGGGGCAACAGCTGTCACGAGGCAACACATGATCTGTAAACATTGTGGCTAGGAACAAATACACAGATAGCATCTAGGTACCGGGCACCTAGTCGAGCACTGAGCACCTGTACAGGAACAAACGGACGCAGGCTCTCAGGGCGTCGGTGCGGGCAGGCCGGAGCAGAGGCGAGAGGGGCGGCCCCGGCGGGATCTGGGAGGTGGCGTGGGCTTGAGGCGGCCGAGAGAGATGAGGGACAGCCGCCAGGAAGGGCTCGGGCGTGAGGCAGGAGCTCCAAGGCGGGGGCGGAACTCGCGCGCGGCGAGCGAGGAGAGCAGCGGCGGTGTCATTGGTGTCGAGGAGAAGCGCACGGCCGGCGGGGCCTAGCAGCGAGGACGGCGCTGCGGCGCAGGCGACGGCTCGGTACCACGGGAGAGGGAGCTCGCAGCCAAGGACAATGGGAGGCGGCGGGGTAGACCCTGGCGGCGACAGCGCGCTCTCGAGGTAGGGCGCTCGTGAGGCAGAGGAGGAGGCGGGGCCGAGGCATGGTAGCGGCGGCCGGAGACAGCTCGCAGGGGGCGGCCGTTGCAGCGAGGACGGAGGCCCGCGGCGGCGCGGTGGGCGAGCTCGGGGCCGGCGGCGGCGACCCTGGAAGCGAGCAGGGAGGAGGGAGAAGCGAGGGGAAGCACGAGGAGCGGGACGGGATGCGGTCGGTGGAAGTGGGACCCACGGGGTGGGCTAGGGGGCAGGCGGAGATCCCGAGGCAGGGTGGTCTGGCGAGGTGGGCGGGAGCGTGCGAGGTGGGGCTGGATCGCGTGGGGGCGTGCGTGTCCAGGTGGGGTGCGGGAGATGTGCAGGTGGCGGCGGCAGGTGGGTGGGGATCGGGGTCCAGGGGTGAGGTGGCCCAGGGAGGTGAGGTGGAGGGCTAGGAGTGGCTGGGGTGATGTGGAGGGGTGCCAGGGTGGCGGCGGTGGATTAGGGAGGGAGAGAGGAGTGGCGGCTGGGTGGGGTTGGCTGCATCGCGTGCGTGTGTGCGTGTGTGCACTGCGCGCGATAAGGGTGGGTGGCGGCGGATGGTTAGGGTTAGGTGGTAGCTAGGGTTTCAGCCTAGGGTTTAGGTTTTGATCTGTTTTGTTACTAGGGGTGGCCGGTTGGGTCGGTTCGGCTGCCCCCTAAAAATAATACAAATATTTTATTTGTCACAACAAGTCTTTTAGAATCTATTTTTAGACGAAACAAAATATTCCGGAGACCTGGGTTTTGATTTGAAATAAAGACGGGGCGTTTAGAAAACAAAACCAGACTTTTCGAAAATAGTTTTCAAACAAACCATGCATGATGATGATGATGCTCAAATGCAATGTGGCATGATGACATGAGCATGCGGTCATGATAATGCAATGCATAAAAACACAGCGATTTTCTAGTAGTGGTTTTAGCGGGATGCCACATGGGTCTTGTGATAGCTATATTGTTAAGTTTATGCATGATACTGAAAGTTACTATGAGAGAGGGAAAAGTGTTTTTATGCATCTCAATAATATCAAGTTTCCTCGTTTTATGCTGAAAGTTTTTATGTTGCACTTCTTTTGCCTTCTTATGCAAGTTGCCTCTGGTTTCAATAACTTGTTTGTTTACAAAATTCCCTTGCATATAAAGTGGGTTAGACTTAAAATGTGTGTGTGTTTTTGATTCTTAATGCTCTCTTTCACTTCAATTCATATCCCTATGAGAGCTTCTTCAAAATTATCATGCCCATCTTAATGGCTATAAAGAAAGAGCTTTATGGGAGACAACCCAATTTGTTTTTGCTTTTAGTTTGTTTTTGTTTCTTTGAGTCTTGGAAGTTATTACTTTGGTGATAACCTCTCCTTATCCGTTTTGTTTGGTTTTTGTGTCAAGATCAACCTCTAATGAGAGAGAAGTAATATTTGGGGAAGTTGCTATCCCGAAACAGATTTTTGTGTTTCACCGTAAAAATTCGTGGGAGATCTCTGTATGTCGGATTGAGCTGTAATTGTTTGTGCTTCTGCCCCAGGGTGTTATTTAACTTTCGTTAGTTTTGCACTTTTTGATTTGAGCAACATAAGATTTTCTAAAAAATTGATCTTTACCTGCTGGTCTGTTTTGACAGATTTTGCCACTCTTGCATTTGCTTCTTTATTCGATTTCCTTTTTGAATTCTTTATGGGTCTTTGGAAAGAGTTGCTACAGTAGATTATGTTTTGATGGTTTTCAGTTGAAGTTGGACTCAAAAGGTTTTATCACTTCATATATACTAATGTTGCTAATGAGAACTGTGTGAAGTTTTGTGTGAAAGTAATTTCCAGGTAGTGGAGACAATGGTGTAATAAGGAAGAGAAGGGTTTTATGACTCAAGTAATAAGTGTATGAAGATGAAGATATTGATGCCTTTCAAGTTATAACTCCGGAGAAATTCATTGAGGACCAAATTCAGAGACCCACAGAGTCTGTTTTCAACTAGGTAACAGTTCTGGTAAGAAAAGTTCCGTGAAAATACAATCCAACTATATTTTTGCAGTTTTCAGTCGATAAGGAAAGCTACGAAGCGAAAAAGGGACGGAATCGGAGCCGGGGTAGCCCACACCACCCTATGGCGCGGTCCCTCCCGTGGCAGCGCCACCAGGTGGTGAGGCCACTCCGGACTCCGCCTCCGACTCGTTTTCTCCCAGTACCTTCCTTTTGATATGAAACTTCGTAATATATACCCCCGGATCCCCCGAGGTTCGTATATCGTGTTTTCGTTGTGTTTTTGTTTCGATCTGTTTCTGTCAGGACACACTCTTTGAAGGCTTAGAAGCGCAATGGTGTCCGCCAAGGATAAAGGGTAGGAACATATGGAGGAAGACCTCCAAGACCCCGGGAAGGAGAAGGAGATCAAGAGTGAAGGTGAAGAGGAACAAAGCCAATACCTGCACACCGGCACTACCATTGCAAGCATTGGAGTGGTGGCAAATCCAGCCATTGGAGGGAAGCCTCCTCATCACCGTTCAGATCCCTGGTCACTTCCTCCACGCACCAAGAATCCTTTCCATACCCTTATCCATGAGCATCAATACCAGAATATGCCCAAGGGGAAATTACCCTCCAATTGGGATTTGCCTCGTTCTAGCCATGCAGGAAAAGATGACTTCAAGGAGGAAAAGTGGGGAAAGAATAGCAAGAGCTGGAATTCTCAACACGACATGATCATGAGCCGCATTGAGCAAAATTCACAGCTGATTCGTAATCTCACTTTCGAGATTGAGGACTTGGTGAAACTTATCAGAGAGCTCATTGAGAGGATACCACCACCAGCAAAGGAGTAATTCGTCATCAGGTTTGGCATCCCCTTGGTTTGTTCCAAGCTTGGGGGAGTGCCGCGGTATCATATCACTATCTTCTATCTTTTTACCTTATTAGTAGAGTCATATCATGAATAGAGGAGTTATTATGTAGGATGGTTTGCATTATGAAAGTGTCCCCTCTCTCGTTAGATATGTATCCCTTGGTGTGAGTTTCCGTTATGGAATATTAATGAGAAGTTCTATCATTCACTCTTTTGCATAGCTTATATTAGTTTTCAGTTCGTGGTTATATGATTGATCTTGTTGTTAGTATTGGTATCACTTTGGGATCATTGAGTTAATTTAGTTGGTTTTTGCAAACCTGGCTCGGTCAGTAGCAACACCTTTTTGAGAGTTGAAAAGAAAAAGATAGAAGTACTCAGAGGAAAATAATTTCATCATCTTTCTTTCTTGATTTGCTCATAAGTCTAGTATTCTCTAGTTAAGATCTTTTGTGCTTCAAAGGAAGATTGCATGTTTGTCTTTATCACTTGTATGTTTGTTTGTTTCCTTCAACTCTTATACATGCTACCCAGCCTTGCTAGCCAAAAACCTGTACTGAGAGGGTATTCTTCTCATGCATCAACCTCCTTTAAACCAAAACCTTTGCCATTTGTGTCCACCATACCTACCTAGTAGCATTATTGCTATTCCAAGTAAATTCTTGTTTTATCTACCTCCCAAATTAAACTTGTTATCTGAAAATTAGTGATTAAAGCTCTCACGAACTTGATGGCACACTTTACTTTCTTGCATTTAATAAACTTGAACCATTGGGTCCTTCTTTGTTGCGTATATGCTTGCGCTTTATGAGTTGAAGTTAGCCGAACCATGTATCATGGGGACCGCTTTCAACACTTCATTTGGTACTTTGTACCTAGTTGATATCATGTTCTTTTGCTTATGGATCCCTGCGGTGTGAAATAAAAGTGGAACTTGTAAGATCATGGAGTTTATATGTGTGTTAGAGAAACGCCTGGGCCGCTAGCCTAAGCCATGCCCAATCATGGTGGAAACTTGTAGCATAACTATAGTGAGCATTCTATGAAGCATCCTCAATAAAAACCTATGCAAATAGCAAATAAAAAGATCGCTGAGATGCTCACTGTCTACTTGCCTTGTCATTTTGATTATGGGATAGCTCCTGTGTCATGTGCAAGGGGTACCCCGTTGGCGGTTCTCAATGATACGCATGTATTTACAATGACAAGAGCTTGCTCGTGACTGAAGTTGAGTAGCATGAGGATCGATACTCATAAGTAAGGGGCATGATATTTCAACTTATAACTTGTCAAGCATATCCTCTTATTTGTGTCACTTTAACCTTAATCACCTAAAGATGCCTATGATACGGGCAATGAGAGCTGAAAGCTAGTAAGTATCATAATTTTTGGGAGCTCTTTATGAGACTTGCAATCCCTACTTCCCTCTGCGAAGGGCCTTTCTTTTACTTTGTAGTTGAGTCAGTAAACCTACTCCCTTCTATCTCAGCAAGTATTTTGAGTTGATGTGTTTCATTCATTCATATGATGAATTATTCAATCATGTTTCTTATGTTCCTTGTTTTGCACAATGATCTTATCTTGATGTTTACTGCTTTGGAAGCTTTCATTGAAAAACCAGCTATTTGTGAACTCTAGCAAATTATCAACTATTCTTCGACCAAGAGCTAAGTTTGCCATTACCAATTTTGATTTACTTTATGTATCTTTATTGTGTTTCCTTTACTCATTACAAGTTGAGTTATATAATAGTGAGTTGTCTTCTGTTATGATCTATGTATTTGATGAATGTGATGCTTCTTGTTCGTATTCTTTTATTGACTCTTCACTCCATAAACCTGAGGCCATGTTTATTGAGCTCAGTTTCGCTTGGGGACAAGCGAAGTCTAAGCTTGGGGGGAGTTGATACGTCCATTTTGCATCACTATTCTATGTCTTAATTCACTATTATTCATTGATATATTTCGTATTGAGAGGTGATACTTATGTTATTTCATCTATTTTTGCATGGTTGATGACTTTTGGAGCATGGACCACTGCAGTCAGGATTCTGATGGAAAAGGTGCTGTTTGGAGGCAAAATTCGCGAAGATCAGAAAATCTGGGAAAATATACGGAAAATCCTATTTTTCCAGAAGACTAAGGATGCCAAAAGATGGAGTGGAGGTGGGCCACAGGGGGCCCACACCACCCTTTGGCGTGGGCAGGCCTAGGCCGCGCCTGGAGGTGGTGTGGCCGCCCTGGCCCACTCCAGCCTCTCCCCTCTGGCGTATATCATCCTCCCGAAACCCTAAGACTCGGGGAGCGACCACAGAAAGATTCCGCCGCCTCTGCGGGGCGGAAAACACCGAGAGAGAAAGATCTCTCCGGCAGACAGATTTCTGTCGGGAGAATTCCTTCCCGGAGAGGGGAGATCATCGCCATCAACACCACCATCAAGATGGACTTCATCGGGATCATCATCACCATCATCACCACCATCAGCACCATCATCACCATCTCCATATTGCTATAACAATTGGTTGAATCTTGCATTAATTCATAGGGGAATCTTTCCCTGTGTTGATTACTCTTTGTAGTTGATGCTATTGAGTGAACCATTGAATTATTGTTTATGTTCAGATTGTTATACATCATTATTCCATCTCTGATCATGATCCATATGATGTCTTGTGAGTAGTTCGTTTTGTTCTTGAGGACATGGGAGAAGTCTTGTTGTTAGTAGTGGAGTTGCGTTAAGAAAGATTCAATAGATTGTTATTTAAGTTGTGGTGTACTTCTTCTAGTGGTGCCATGTGAACATCGACTACATGACACTTCACCTATATCGGCCTAGGGGAATGCATTGTGTATTTGGCTACTAATCGTAGGGGTTGCTGGAGTGACAGAAACCTGAACCCCCGTTAGGAAACCATTGCACAAGGGACGTAAGGGTCTTAGAGTTTAAAGCTGTGGTTATGTTTCTACCTTAATTACTTTCTTGTACTTACGGATGTTTGCAAGGGGTATAATCACAAGTATGTATTAGTCTTGGATGGGGCGGTACATTAGCACAGGTTCACCCACACAACACTTAGCAAGCTAAAGAAGATTAATCGACTATATGAAGCGAAAGCACTTGACAGTCTTCCCATGTGTCCTCGAGAACGTTTGGTCATCTTGATTAATACAACCGGCTTGTCCTTTGCTGCATAAAGGATTGGGCCACTTGCTGCATTTATTCCTACTGTCTTTTATTTAATCGTACTTTGTTTACTTGCTGTATCGAAAACCCCTAAAAATCCGTTTGCTAAGTATTTGCAGAGAATTCCTGATCCATACCACTAGCCAGCACCTTCTGCTCCTCGTTGGGTTCGACACTCTTACTTATCGAAAATACTGCGATACACCCCCTATACTTGTGGGTCATCAGGTGCCGACAAGGGTAAAGGAAAAAGAGGAGCGTCAGTACTGAGGCCAGTACACGGCGAGGCTAGAATTCGGCGGCTCTCGCCTACATAGGTATGGTGGACTGGAGCGGCAGCGCAACATGCACTAAACAACCTATAGAGACTCGATGCAACTGTCGGCTATTAGAGAGGGATAAGAGAGACCTAGTCGGGACCAACCTGATACTAACACCAATCATACCCATCCTGGTATTTCCCCCCTCGAGACCAAACGAGGAAGTCAAACCGAGGAACTCACACAGTTGGCAGTTTTATTCATTCCATTATAGTTGAAGCACTTACTAGTCAGATATAGATAGCATGAGTCATCCTGATAACATAAGTAGTCTGCACTTTTAGTTAACCATTCAGTTGTAGTTGCAGTACTTACTAGTCAGATACAATTAGCATGTGACTTCCCATACCCAACAGTTGTCAGCACTTTTATTTCATTCCATTGGAGTTGCGATACGTACTAGGCAGGTATAACATGACACGATACTCCCCAGTTCTACCATTGTAGTGAAGCTGATTACTAGTCACATATATTAAGTCAAATTCACAACACTACTTTAGTTATTGTTGTGTATGATCGATATACTGTGCTCCAAGTCGTCCATAACCGCGGACACGGCTTTCAGAAAGATTTACCCTGCAGGGGTGCACAAATAGCAACACACACACGGTCAACCTCGTAAAAACCAAATCAAAACCCAACGAGGCTTTCACGACCAAAGCAATCACAGGATTCATAAAATATTTTAGGGGGCCACCCCACTAAGCTACCCGCAACGAAGTTGGCCGGCTCTAGAACGGACCTAGGGTTTGCGAGAACGGTTGTAAACGACTGGGAACCCGAAAGTGTGACTCGGCTTGTCGATACCGCGAAATCGTGACGCGATCCAAAACAGTACAGGTGCCGCACGCACAATCGTAAATAAAGCAATAAAGCATGGCATAAGTACAGGATAGTAATAAAACCCCAAACTAGTTTGTGGCCCCAAGAAATAAGAAATGAATCAAGCTCTGGCTAAGGGGATTCATGGTCCCACATGCGGATAGTGCGATAGTCAAGGAACAGGTATCAAGTACTCGGGGCCTACGGGACACAAGTGGGCATGAAAACCCAAATAGCATATATTGCCCACCGGGGCCTCTTTCATTAGTTATCCTCGCAATTTAATAGTTGTATTTAAAGTCATGATCCTCTCCACCGTAAAGCATATGACAACATTCCAACAACTGTGTGGTACTTCACGACATGGGATCACACCTAAGCAAACGACTACGACTCACAAGACCATCTATCTACCAAACAACAGGTAATAGGAGGTGTCCAAGGCAATATAAATGCTGCACGGAATATAAATGGTGTACGGAAACTAAAGCATCGCAATACGGATAGCAATAGATCAACATGAGGAAATAAAGACTATAAATGCAAAATAGGTAGAAAGAGGGAGAATGCTCGCCTGTAAAACATAGCCGAAGGTATATTATCCGAAGAACTTGTCGATACTCGCATCCACTCAACGCCCTAATCCGCGAAGAACCGAAGCACTAAAAGAAACACCGAATGCACTATTTAATACTACGGTAGAAGTTCCAGTATGATTATGATATGATGCATGGCATGGCAAGATGCAGTGCAATTAGGCAATATTAAGCGGAACCGGGGTCCCGACAATTAATAGAAGGTTCAAGTTATTTAGGTACCCCGCAATTTAAATGTTGTCTTAACAAGGCAAAACATGGCATCGATTCGCTACACAAATTTAAATGGAGGTGTTAATAGACAGGAATAGCCCGCATATAGCCTCCATATTTGATTATGAGGTGAATCGACAAAGTACCCCCGAACGAATAAACATGTATGCAAGCATGAAAATTTATATGCAACAAGGTAAATATCATATATTATAAAAATAGAGGTCTCCGATAGGGGTCACACATCAAGGTCCGAAGATGTTGGGACTCGGAGGGGTTCGGGTTTGGACTCGAACTCCGGGATCGGTCTTTGGTGTCTTGACCATCGGATCCATGGATCGGGGTCTTCGGGGTTCGTGTGGGCGGTCTTGGCATTCCGTGAAGGAGAGCATGAAGCCGGTGCCGGGTTCGGACTTCGAATCCGAGATTGGGTCCTCGCGTCCACTCTTCAGTTCCAGGGTTGGGGTTCGTGTAGCCGATCTTGTCGTTGATGGCGAACTTGGGGAAACTACTTGTCTTTCATTGCGTGTCGCTGGTGGAGAACTTGTGGACATCCCCTTGTCTAGGTGTTGGTCGGAGGTCTCGCTATTTACGAGTAGCACTAAATATCTCGCAGAAGATCTCTGATGAACACCTGGAGATACAAACATGCAGCAACGCAGAGAAGCACCTACTCACTAGATCGAACAACAGACAGAGGCAGGACACGAGGATGTGCTTGCCACGAGAAGAAGCACAGGGAATAGCCCATGACGGTGGCGGCCGCCGGAGGGAGGCGCAGACCGAGGAGGCTGTTGGGGATCGGTGCAGAAAACAAAAAAATTCCTACGACGGAACCCCAGAAACTTAGCCTAGGATCTATCTATGTAGTAATGCAGTAACGGCCGATGCGTAGAGAGTACATACCCCTGTAGTCTGTACGCGGTTAACGTTCCACGGGGAACGTGGTTGATGTAGTCGTACTCGAAGCCGACCTCAAGGTCGCGAAGCTCCTCGCAGGTCACCCCTTGCTCCTTCTTGATCTTCATCATCTTCATCGTGCAACAGCTCTGGCTCACGACATTTAAGCGCCCCAAGTGTTGCGCCTCGTGTCTTCGTACACATCCGGTGCACTATGAGACCTCCGGCTCCCCGATCCCGCCGGGAGTGCGGAAGTTGATATCTGGCTAGGAATCCCTACAGCGCAATGACATACTGCAGGTGTACCTTGATCGCACATCCTAGACTTGGGGCCATGGTCACAAGGCATAGAGAGAGGGAGGAAGAAAGTCAACCAAAGGACTTCTCAAAAATCTATCTTTAATCCCACCCATGGGCACCCCTTTATATAGGCGGAGGGGGTGTGCCCTCCCCATTAGGTTAGCCATGTGGGACTATTAGTTAAAGGAAAAGACAAGTATTTTCGTCCTGGCCGATTGGGCCGAATCTACTCAGCCCAATAGACAAAACAGAAAATAAATAATTAAAAAGAAAAGAGACACAGCAGCAGGTTGCACTCCGCTGGGTGGGCTGGCCACCTTCCCCGCGGGGCCTGGCTCGCCAGCCAGGCGCCCAGCGGCCGGGTGGGCCGGCGCCCGCACCGCGGTCCAGCTGCACCAGCGGCCAGCGGCGGCGGCCAGGGGAGGCGACCCGGGTGGGCCGGCCAGCCCGTGTGGCCCGCTAGAGGCGGCAGCGGTAGCCAGCTGCCCGGGTGGGCCTTTGCCCCCCGTGTGGCCCAGCAAGCCAGGCGGCCAATTGTAACTACCTCGGTGAATTACGCTCTTAGTTAATGCCTGGATGAACGAAAGTGGTTAAAATAGTACGGTGGGGCCCAGGGCCACTCACGGTAGACCTTTCGGCCGTCCTAACCACTTTCAAACAACGGGACAAGAACGAGCGGTGTAATCGGCAGGCGAAGGGATCAACTACATACACAAGTGGGTATGTATGCAAGCCACATACAAGAGTACATCAGAGCCATTCCATCTAAAAGAAAATAGAATATTGCAACGCCATACGGCAAGATCCAAACATCCTAGATAGATATAATAATTTAGGATAGCTCCTCATACATCACACATCAGAGTATCAGGCGGAAGCGGAAAACAAGATCTGAGTACGGATAAGAAGCAAATTGGCATAAGATGCCCCAAACTACTTGTGGCCCCAAGAAATAAGAATGAATCAAGCTCTAGCTCAGGGGGGTCCATAAGGCCTCCCGGATGTGGATAGTGCGAAAAAACAAGGAACAAGAATCAAGTACTCGGGGTCCTACGGGACACAAGTGAGCATGAAAAACCAAATAGCAGATATTGCTCACCGGTGCCTCTTTCATTAGTTGTCCCATTACTACTCAGGTTATGTTGTTTAGGTACCTCGTTATCCATCAGACACTCACATACCCTACTCATGCTTTTCTACGACTCGCGTGGCTCAAACAACTCCTGTAGTAATGACTCATGGGACCGGAACAGGCTTAATGTGGTTTAAAAGTAAAGGCTATGCAGTACTTGGGATTCAATTTATTGCAATCGCGACTCAATGATGCAAGAATAAGATAGAGGCAATAGGTACTGTATGTATGCAAGCATGTGGTAGTGCTTGCCTGGCAGCTCAGTTGAAGCGAGAGATGGATCTGGGTAATACTCCTGTGATTCCTGGTAATTCTCCTGCTGGGTGTCTATTCGAAGAAGAACCAAACAAACAAGGGCCAACATAAATAAAGTGCACAAGCATATGAATTAAAATGCAACAAGCAACCAAGCATGCCATGATGAATGATGCACAATTACATGGCATTAAAGTAGCATGGCAAAGGTGAGGTGTGGATACAAGAAATGAAGCACTTTATTATTTATTTGCCCAAGTTTTATTGTCATAAACAGTTCAGATTTTAATTGACAACATGACGCATGCTTCAATTTAGAACAAGGATTGCATAAATAGAACGGGCTCGTCGCGCTGATCGATTTAGACATATTATTTGTCAAATTTGGAGTTATAACACAAAAGTTATTAATTAAATAAGGAAAAGGGCATTTTCTTGTAATTTTAATCATCTCGAAATTTAAAGTGTTCAAAATATATTTTGAAGTGCATATTTGAATTCCTCACATTTTTCTGATTCCAAAACATATATTATTTGTATTATTTGGATTTGTATTTTAAAAAAAATTATTTGAATCTGAAAAGAATTTGAATTTAAATAAATTTGAAAAGATTTGAATAAAAACAGACTCAGGGAATTACTTTTTACACCGCAGGCAAACTACCCACAGTCACAGACAAGTGGGGCCGGCGCTGACTGGGCCACGCGCGCGCGAAAACGCTTTTGTTACGCGTCTCGGGCTAACCCACTGAGACTGACAGGCGGGACCAGCGGCGAAAGGCCCACGTGCCAGCGATGCGGGAGACAGGGGCTGACAGGTGGGGCTGCGGCTGGAGTGCGGGTTGCAAATGGGAAAAGCCGGGGGGTTTTCTGCAAACGTGCTGGCGTGGCTGACTGGTGGGGCTGAAAGGAGCGCGGTTTGCAGTAATTAAAAAGGGTGGGGGCTTTTTGCAATTTGACCACGGCCGGCTACTGTTTATCGTCTTCGCGCGTCTGACGCTAATCCGGCGCGCGGCGTGGGGCGGGGACTCGAACCTGGGACGCGGGCGTGCGCTCCGGGGTGGCTAACCAGTGCGGCTGGCTCGGGGAAGTTGACAGGAGGGTAGCGGGGGACTAGATAGGGCTTGCGCGGCGCGGAAAGGCTGCCGACGCCGGCGAGCTCTGGCGCGCAGAGGCTGCTCGACGAAACGCACGGCGAGGCTAGACAACGACGGAGAAGAGGAGGTTGTCCGGGAGAGGGAGGGGCTCACCGCGGTTTACCTGGCGGGCTTGGATCGGCGCGAGGAGCGGCGGAGCGTCGGGGAGGCAGGCGCTCCGTCGGCTAGGGTTTCCTGCAGGGCGGCGAGGCGCGGGGTTACTGGGGAGCTTCTCCTTCACGTAGGCGCGGTCGGGGTGGTGCAGGGGGTTGTCCTGGATCTTCTCAGCCACTTCACGGTAGCATGGCACGGCCGGTCCGTCGGGGCGGGGTGGTACCTGGCGTCGAATGGCGGCGGCTGCTGGTGGATGGAGAGGAAGAAGGGGAAGGAGGGGGCGTCTCGGGGTGGATCTGGAGAGGCCAGAGGAGGTGTGCGAGAGGGGGAAAAGGAGGGAGAGGGGAAGGAGGCAGCTGGGGCACGACAAGATAAAGGTGGCCTCGTGCCACCTTTTTCCCCCTCCTCGAGCACGTGCTCGGCCGGCTGGGCTGGCTGGGGCTGGACCAGGGCGAGGCCGTGAGGCTGCAGGGTGGGGCTGGCACGAGGGAGAGAGAAGAGAGGGAGGGAAAATCTCGGGTGAGGTTAGATGGTGGCCTCGGGTTAGGTTTAGCTAGGGTTAGGGTTTGGGTTAGGCTAGCTTAGAGAGAGGAGGGGCTAGCTAGGATGGGGCCAGGGGGAGGGTGGCCAGGGAGAGAGAGGGGAGATGGTGGCTCACATGTAGAGAGAGGGAGATGAGAGGGGTGTGGTTAGGGTTTAGGAGAGAACTAGAGAGAGAGAGAGGAAAATAGCTAGGTTAGATTTAAGTAGATATTTAGATTTGTATCTTGTGTATGGAGCTAAACCAAGAAGACACCTTGGCTTGATCTTGCATGGGCTAAAGTAGAGAAGAAACTAGAAAGAAAGAAGAAGAAAAGAATTAGGTGGAATAAGGCTCATGTGGTCATACATGTAGATAAATAGAAAATAAAAGAAAGGAATGTGGTAAGATCATCCCAAGTGGAGCATGGTGGAGGCTAGAATTATCATGAGTTGGAGGTGAAAAGAATTCCAAGAAAAGAAAAAGAAATGAGTTAAGGAATAGGCCTCATGTGGTTCATGCATGGAGATAATACTAATAAAAGAAGATGGTATGGTGTGATTAAGGAGAGGTGGAGATGGTTTTCCTAGATAGGATCCACCAAAACCAAAGAAAAACTCATGGAGGAAAAAGGTGGTGGAGAAGCTTGCATGGCCCATGCAAAATATTAATGACATGATTTATTATGTGAAAACAATAATAATATGATGGCATTAATCTTGTGCATTTCCAAGAAGTGGAAAATAAGCCAAGCAAAGAATTTGGGAGATTGATCCACCCCAAACCACATGAGCTAGGATAAAAATGTCACAAGAAAAGGAATTACAAGCTCATGGTTAAGGGATGGTGGGATCTTAAAGTGGTAGAAAGAAAGGTGGTGGAATTGAAATAAAAGATATGCCCCCAACTCAACTTGGGCATTTAGACAATATATCAATAGCCAAATATAATATCAAGAAGCAAATACAATTAATAATGCATGTGAGAGAAGAACCAAAAGGAAGAGGGTTTTATATGATGCTCAGATGCAAGGTGGCATGATGACATGAGCATGATATAATTATGATGCAACAATACTCTCTATGGAGTAGCAAATATCTTACTAGGACAAGTAGCATTACAATTGTTAGACAATTGGGGTGCTACAACTCTCCCCCACTAAACAGGAATCTCGCCCCGAGATTCTAGGAAGAAGAGGACTCAAAGAGGGTAGGATACTTGGCACGGAGCTCATCTTCATGTTCCTAGGTGGCTTCATCAACGGAATGGTGCGACCACTGCACCTTGCAGAACTTGATGGACTTGTTGCGAGTCTTTCTTTCTGCGACTTCAAGAATTTTTGTGGGGTGCTCTTGATAAGACAGATCTTCTTGGAGATTGATGAGTTCATGGTCCACGGCCCTGCCGGGATCCTTGAAGCACTTCTTGAGTTGAGAGATGTGAAAAACATCATGGACTTTGAGTTGTTCAGGGAGCTCAAGGGCATAAGCAACTTCTCCTCTTCTTCCACGAATTTTGAAAGGACCGATGTATCTAGGAGCCAGCTTTCCTTTGATACCAAAGCGGTGCGTACCTCTCATGGGAGTGACACGAAGGTAAACGAGATCACCAGGGACATACTCCATGTCCGTGTGCTTTCTGTCATAATTGCTCTTCTGGCGACTTTGAGCAATCTTCAAATTTTCAAGAATGATGTGAACTTTCTCCTCCGCTTGAGTTACAATGTCGGGGCCAAACAATATTCTTTCACCTGCGCCCGACCAACCAATTGGAGTTCTGCACTTGCGACCATAGAGAGCCTCAAATGGTGCCATCTTTAGACTTTTCTGGAAACTGTTGTTGTACGAGAATTCAGCATAAGGAAGACATTCTTCCCACTTCATGCCGAAAGAGATAACGCAAGCACGGAGAATATCTTCAAGAATCTGATTGATCCTTTCAACTTGTCCTTGCGACTGAGGGTGGTAAGCTGTGCTGAAGTTTAACTTTGTTCCCAAAGCATTTTGGAAACTTCCCCAGAACTTGGAAGTGAAAATGCTTCCACGGTCTGAACTGATCTCAAGAGGAACTCCATAAAGATAGACAATTCTGTTGATATAGAGCTCAGCCAACTGAATTGCAGAAATTGTTTCCTTGACTGGAAAGAAGTGAGCTACTTTGGAAAGCCTGTCAATGACAACAAAGATTGCATTGTTGCCCTTCTGCGACCTTGGAAAACCAGTGATGAAGTCCATCTCTACTTTCTCCCATTTCCATTCCGGAGGCTTCAATGGCTGTAGAAGACCGGAAGGTTTCTGATGGACAGCTTTAACTCTGTGACAAACATCACACTCTGAGACATACTTGGCACAATATCGTTTCAAACCAGGCCACCAATATTGTGTTTTCAAGTCCATGTACATCTTAGTACTTCCAGGGTGAATAGAAAGAACAGAATCATGCGCCTCCTTGAGAACTTGCTCTCTTAAACCCGGGTAGTTCGGAACAAACATCCGGTGTTCAAAGAAGAGAGTGCCTTGGTCATCAACGTAGAAAGACTCATACTTCGGAAGCTGGATGTTGGAGATGATCTTTTTAGTGTAAGGATCCCCAAGCTGAATGGAACGAACCTTTTCTTCCAAGAGGGGTGTTGCTAGAAGGTTCAGAAGATAACCTTGATCCACAATTTCAAGGTTAAGCTTGCGGAATTCCTCGCACAAGAGAGGCTGTTGTTCTTCCATCATGAGGTTGTTGACATAAGCTTTTCGGCTGAGAGCATCAACCATGACATTAGCTTTGCCCGGGGTTTAGTTGATGGTCAAATCGAAATCATTGATTGTTTCAATCCACCTCCTCTGACGAAGGTTGAGATCAGGTTGTGTGAAGATGTACTTTAGACTCTTGTGATCAGAAAAGATCTCACAACGGTTGCCAAGCAAGTAATGCCTCCATACTTTCAAAGCAAAGACAACTGCTGCGAGTTCGAGGTCATGTGTAGGATTAATTGATCTCATGCGTCTTCAACTGACGAGATGCATAAGCAACAACTTGCTTTTCTTGCATAAGGACCGCACCCAATCCTTGCAATGAAGCATCACAGAAAATCTGGAAAGGCTTTGATGTATCTGGAGGAACCAAGACTGGTGTGGAAGTGAGCTTCTCTTTGAGTGTTTCAAAGCTTGCTTGACATGCAGGAGTCCAAAGATATTTCTTGCCTTTCTTGAGGAGATCGGTAAGAGGCTTCGCAATCTTTGAGAAGTTTTGAACGAAGCGACGGCAGTAACTGGCCAAACCAAGGAAACTCCGGACTTCTTTGACATTTATGGGTGGAAGCCAGTCCATAATTGTCTTAATAGTTTCTTGGTTGATGGCAATGCCCTTGGCAGAGATGACGTGACCAAGGTAGGTGACTTGAGGCAACCAGAATTCGCACTTGGAGAACTTTGCATACAAGCGGTTCTCACGAAGCTTGTTTAGGACACATCGAAGGTGTTCTTCATGTTCTTCTTTTGACTTAGAATAGACTAGAATGTCATCCAGATAGACCACAACGAACTTATCAAGATACTCCATGAAAACCGAGTTCATAAGCCTCGAGAAAGTGGCAGGTGCATTGGTGAGACCGAAAGACATGACCGTGTACTCATACAGGCCATAGCGGGTGGTGAAAGCTGTTTTAGGAACATCTTCCTTGCGGATCTTGATTTGATGATAACCACTTCTCAAATCAAGCTTAGAGAATACCACAGCTCCAGCTAGCTGATCAAAGAGATCATTAATCCGCGGAAGGGGATATTTATTCTTGATTGTTTTAGCATTGAGTGCCCGATAGTCAACACAAAGTCTATCAGTCTTATCTCGCTTCTTCACAAAGATGGTTGGACTACCCCAAGAAGAAGTACTATGCTGAATGAAACCCAACTTCTCTTGTTCATCCAACTGACACTTAAGTTCAGCCAACTCAGCAGGACCCATTTTATAAGGCCGCTTGGAGATAGGAGCGGTACCAGGTTCAAGTTCAATGACAAACTCAACCTCACGATCCGGAGGCATACCTGGCAACTCTTCAGGAAAGACATCTGGAAATTCACAAACTATAGGAACACTCTGAATACCTTCCATAGCATCATCATTCAGAGCCACCAAAGAATAAAGCTGAATTGCAGGAGTCAGACTTGGAGAATAGACTATATGGCCTTCAGGAATTTTCAGAGAAACCGAACGTTCAGCACAATCAATCACAGCTGCATTTGCTGTCAACCAATCCATGCCCAAGATAACATCAATATCAGAATTGCCCAGAACAATTAAGGAAGCCGGAAATGAAGAACCACCAATCTCAATTTGATTGCCATGGCTGATTTTAGTAGATAACAATCTTGCCCCGGGAGAAAGAACCATTAACTTTCTATCCAGCTGGTCTATAACAAGCTCATGCTCATTTGCAAATTTGTGAGAAACGAAAGAATGTGAAGCACCAGAATCAAACAAAACTCGTGCAGGAACTGAGTTAACAGGAAGCATACCCATGACAACTCCAGGTGCATGCTCAGCTTGAGCGACGTTGACACAGTTGGCACGAGCAACCGTAGATCCTGGCTTAGTGTTGATGTTGAGAGCCCGAGGTGGAGGTGCACGAATCATAGGAGCACTTGCCGCAGGTCTTGGAGGTGGTGGTGGAAGAGCTTTGTTGTTGATTGGACAATTCCATTGCTGATGGCCAGTGTTTCCACAAGTATAACAAGCACCAGGTGGACGTGGAGCAACGTAGCCAGGGACTCCGCCAGGCGCTCCAGGGTAGTTGTGGTTGTAGCCCCTGGGAGCCGCAGTGAAGGAGTTTTGTGGCCTTGGTGCGTAGCTTGAAGGTCTTGGTGGAGCAGGAAGCGACGGTGGGGTGTTAGGAACCCAGACACGACGCTTAGAAGGAGCTGTCATAGCAGAAGAGCTTGCTGTATCACGGCTGTGTTTCTTTGACTCCTCAAACACTTGCCTACTTGCTTCTTCCTGCAGAGCTGTGTGCTGAAGTTCCAGGAAAGATGCTGGCCTTGCATGAGTGATTGCATATTTGATGGAAGCATTGAGGCCTTGCCGAAACCTCTTTTGCTTCGTCTTGTCATCATAGATCTCATCGCCACCATAACGAGACCGGTTCATGAAGTTTCTGATGTAGGTGTTGACATTGTCAGTGCCCTGCTTGAGGTTGAGAAACACTTCCTTCATCCTTTCCATGACAATTTCTGACAGATATTGCTCTTTGAAAGCAGCAGTGAACCGCTCCCAACTAGGCTGAAAACCAGAAAGATCTGCCTTGAGATAATTTTCCCACCAGAGAGCTGCATCTCCCTTCAGAAGGTGAGTGGCACATTTGACCCATTCTTGCTCGGGAACATCCGCAGTCATCAGCAACCTTGACACTTCACGAAGCCAATCATCCGCATCAAGTGGCTGATCAGACACCTCAAATTGGCGTGGGTTGAACTTGAGAAAACTCTTGATGTCTCCTCGCTTGGGAGGTGGAGGTAGCGGAGCAAACTCATTCCTCCTCACACTTTCCTCGAAGCGCTGCTGGTTCTGCTGCATAGTGCCCAAAGCATTTGCAATACTTGCCAAAGCAGCCCCGAGTTCAGGTGGTATATCCTCCTCAGAACGGCGTGGTGGTGCCATCCTGTGATTGATATAAAACACAAGTCAGTACTATAATGGAGAATGATAATAATCCAAAATAGTACCAAAATGGAATTACTCAAAATTAAAGAATGCAATTCACTGAGATGATATTAAAATATCAACAAAGTTCAAGGCAATTAGAAGATATTAAGCATAACACACACGACTGAACAAGGAGTGTGGTATACAAACTAACAAAGAAAATTTTTCCGCAAATTTCGGCATTAAAATACCACTATATGCGCAAAACCACTTAACGAATCAAGATTAGTAACTCTACTAGTTCAATATACAAAAGCAAATGACAAAAGTAGTGGTATGGTCGCGACTCCATCCCGCACTCAAATCATTACTCCGCACATGAATCAGTAAAACACATATCCCAACAACTTCTTCTTAAGATGAACCTAAAGATTAGTAACTACGGAAAAGAACACCCCAACAAGATAACATTGGATAACAAGGAGTAAGATAGATCGCATCGGTGTACAACGAGTCAGAATAGATCGTGTCAGTTTACAAAGGACTGTCGATAGGGAATGTACCGACAGTTGATAACCAAAAGGCAGATAGTGATAACATTTGGATGCAACAGATAGGCAAGGAATTCACACACACACACACACAAACACAAACACAACCTATGGTACTACGGAACCCAGAACACGTGAATCCTAGTTTGAAGTTTAGAAGAGGATTGAAAACGTTACACTTCCTTACCAGAAAAGGGTGGGTGGGTGGGTAAGAAGAAAAATTGAAGCAGTCCTACTCTCACGTTTGTTTTTCCCTAGTATACATAACTACCAAAATATTTGCTAGACAGACAACGACCATTTTGGCTGAGACCCTGAAGGGCGGGATGGCTCTGATACCAATTGTAACTACCTCGGTGAATTACGCTCTTAGTTAATGCCTGGATGAACGAAAGTGGTTAAAATAGTACGGTGGGGCCCAGGGCCACTCACGGTAGACCTTTCGGCCGTCCTAACCACTTTCAAACAACGGGACAAGAACGAGCGGCATAATCGGCAGGCGAAGGGATCAACTACATACACAAGTGGGTATGTATGCAAGCCACATACAAGAGTACATCCGAGCAATTCCATCTAAAAGAAAATAGAAATATTGCAACGCCATACGGCAAGATCCAAACATCCTAGATAGATATAATAATTTAGGATAGCTCCTCATACATCACACATCAGAGTATCAGGCGGAAGCGGAAAACAAGATCCGAGTACGGATAAGAAGCAAATTGGCATAAGATGCCCCAAACTACTTGTGGCCCCAAGAAATAAGAATGAATCAAGCTCTGGCTCAGGGGGGTCCATAAGGCCTCCCGGATGTGGATAGTGCGAATAAACAAGGAACAGGAATCAAGTACTCGGGGTCCTACGGGACAAGTGAGCATGAAAAACCAAATAGCAGATATTGCTCACCGGTGCCTCTTTCATTAGTTGTCCCATTACTACTCAGGTTATGTTGTTTAGGTACCTCGTTATCCATCAGACACTCACATACCCTACTCATGCTTTTCTACGACTCGCGTGGCTCAAACAACTCCTGTAGTAATGACTCATGGGACCAGAACAGGCTTAATGTGGTTTAAAAGTAAAGGCTATGCAGTACTTGGGATTCAATTTATTGCAATCGCGACTCAATGATGCAAGAATAAGATAGAGGCAATAGGTACTGTATGTATGCAAGCATGTGGTAGTGCTTGCCTGGCAGCTCAGTTGAAGCGAGAGATGGATCTGGGTAATACTCCTGTGATTCCTGGTAATTCTCCTGCTGGGTGTCTATTCGAAGAAGAACCAAACAAACAAGGGCCAACATAAATAAAGTGCACAAGCATATGAATTAAAATGCAACAATCAACCAAGCATGCCATGATGAATGATGCAAAATTACATGGCATTAAAGTAGCATGGCAAAGGTGAGGTGTGGATACAAGAAATGAAGCACTTTATTATTTATTTGCCCAAGTTTTATTGTCATAAACAGTTCAGATTTTAATTGACAACATGACGCATGCTTCAATTCAGAACAAGGATTGCATAAATAGAACGGGCTCGTCGCGCTGATCGATTTAGACATATTATTTGTCAAATTTGGAGTTATAACACAAAAGTTATTAATTAAATAAGGAAAAGGGCATTTTCTTGTAATTTTAATCATCTCGAAATTTAAAGTGTTCAAAATATATTTTGAAGTGCATATTTGAATTCCTCACATTTTTCTGATTCCAAAACATATATTATTTGTATTATTTGGATTTGTATTTTAAAAAAAATTATTTGAATCTGAAAAGAATTTGAATTTAAATAAATTTGAAAAGATTTGAATAAAAACAGACTCAGGGAATTACTTTTTACACCGCAGGCAAACTACCCACAGTCACAGACAAGTGGGGCCGGCGCTGACTGGGCCACGCGCGCGCGAAAACGCTTTTGTTACGCGTCTCGGGCTAACCCACTGAGACTGACAGGCGGGGACCAGCGGCGGAAGGCCCACGTGCCAGCGATGCGGGAGACAGGGGCTGACAGGTGGGGCTGCGGCTTGAGCGCAGGTTGCGAACGGGAAAAGCCGGGGGGTTTTCTGCAAACGTGCTGGCGTGGCTGACTGGTGGGGCTGAAAGGAGCGCGGTTTGCAGTAATTAAAAAGGGTGGGGGCTTTTTGCAATTTGACCACGGCCGGCTACTATTTATCGTCTTCGCGCGTCTGACGCTAATCCGGCGCGCGGCGGGGACTCGAACCTGGGACACGGGCGTGCGCTCCGGGGTGGCTAACCAGTGCGGCTGGCTCGGGGAAGTTGACAGGAGGGTAGCGGGGGACTAGATAGGGCTTGCGCGGCGCGGAAAGGCTGCCGACGCCGGCAAGCTCTGGCGCGCGAAGGCTGCTCGACGAAACGCACGGCGAGGCTAGACAACGACGGAGAAGAGGAGGTTGTCCGGGAGAGGGAGGGGCTCACCGCGGTTTACCTGGCGGGCTTGGATTGGCGCGAGGAGCGGCGGAGCGTCGGGGAGGCAGGCGCTCCGTCGGCTAGGGTTTCCTGCAGGGCGGCGAGGCGCGGGGTTACTGGGGAGCTTCTCCTTCGCGTAGGCGCGGTCGGGGTGGTGCAGGGGGTTGTCCTGGATCTTCTCAGCCACTTCACGGTAGCGTGGCACGGCCGGTCCGTCGAGGCGGGGTGGTACCTGGCGTCGAACGGCGGCGGCTGCTGGTGGATGGAGAGGAAGAAGGGGAAGGAGGGGGCGTCTCGGGGTGGATCTGGAGAGGCCAGAGGAGGCGTGCGAGAGGGGGAAAAGGAGGGAGAGGGGAAGGATGCTCTGGGGCACGGCAAGATAAAGGTGGCCTCGTGCCACCTTTTCCCCCCTCCTCGAGCACGTGCTCGGCCGGCTGGGCTGGCTGGGGCTGGACCAGGGCGAGGCCGTGAGGCTACAGGGTGGGGCTGGCACGAGGGAGAGAGAAGAGAGGGAGGGAAAAGCTCGGGTGAGGTTAGATGGTGGCCTCGGGTTAGGTTTAGCTAGGGTTAGGGTTTGGGTTAGGCTAGCTTAGAGTGAGGAGGGGCTAGCTAGGGTGGGGCCAGGGGGAGGGTGGCCAGGGAGAGAGAGGGGAGATGGTGGCTCACATGTAGAGAGAGGGAGATGAGAGGTGTGTGGTTAGGGTTTAGGAGAGAACTAGAGAGAGAGAGAGAAAAATAGCTAGGTTAGATTTAAGTAGATATTTAGATTTGTATCTTGTGTATGGAGCTAAACCAAGAAGACACCTTGGCTTGATCTTGCATGGGCTAAAGTAGAGAAGAAACTAGAAAGAAAGAAGAAGAAAAGAATTAGGTGGAATAAGGCTCATGTGGTCATACATGTAGATAAATAGAAAAATAAAAGAAAGGAATGTGGTAAGATCATCCCAAGTGGAGCATGGTGGAGGATAGAATTATCATGAGTTGGAGGTGAAAAGAATTCCAAGAAAAGAAAAAGAAATGAAATAAGGAATAGGCCTCATGTGGTTCATGCATGGAGATAATACTAATAAAAGAAGATGGTATGGTGTGATTAAGGAGAGGTGGAGATGGTTTTCCTAGATAGGATCCACCAAAACCAAAGAAAAACTCATGGAGGAAAAAGGTGGTGGAGAAGCTTGCATGGCCCATGCAAAATATTAATGACATGATTTATTATGTGAAAACAATAATAATATGATGGCATTAATCTTGTGCATTTCCAAGAAGTGGAAAATAAGCCAAGCAAAGAATTTGGGAGATTGATCCACCCCAAACCACATGAGCTAGGATAAAAATGTCACAAGAAAAGGAATTACAAGCTCATGGTTAAGGGATGGTGGGATCTTAAAGTGGTAGAAAGAAAGGTGGTGGAATTGAAATAAAAGATATGCCCCCAACTCAACTTGGGCATTTAGACAATATATCAATAGCCAAATATAATATCAAGAAGCAAATACAATTAATAATGCATGTGAGAGAAGAACCAAAAGGAAGAGGGTTTTATATGATGCTCAGATGCAAGGTGGCATGATGACATGAGCATGATATAATTATGATGCAACAATACTCTCTATGGAGTAGCCAATATCTTACTAGGACAAGTAGCATTACAATTGTTAGACAATTGGGGTGCTACACCAAGCTTCCCCGCGCGCCCGCGTGGGCCGGGGTCGAGTCGGCCAACCCAGCGGTTGCTGCTGCTCTATTTTTTCTTTTCCTTGTCTTTTTCTGCAGCTTTTATTCTAGGTCTTTTCCCTCTGGGATTCGGCATAATATAAAAGTTGCCTTTATAAATCTTAATCAAAATATTATTTAGAATATATTAATTCACAATTAACATATAATAAATATATATTTAAATTCCCATTTATCCGAAAGCACTTTTCGGGGCTTTTCCTTTATTCTTTTTCTCCGAACAACTTCGGATCTCTCTACGGAGCGATTCCGGCTTTCTCTCTTTATCTACTGTGATTCCGTCTTACGAATGATCGCTATCATCGTACCCTTAAGTGTATCCTCTCACGGCTCGGGAATGCTCTAGACATGATCTGTATCAATGATAAACAGAGGGACCAGGGATATCCATGTGACCCGTATGCATTCCTGATGACAATGTCATTTGAACCGTCTAATTGTAGCATCCTCTTCCTTTTGTTTCTCTATACAACTTGTCCGAGATCCGATCATTGGTATCATATACCTTTGTTCAATCTCTCTCACAACAAGTTATGTTTTCTTGTTACCGTGATATTACATCCCCGTGACCTAGTCACATGTTGCAACATTTATGGATGTAATCTCACCAAGCCGGCCATATGTATCTTTACCCGTCATGTGGGTGAACAAATCCCGCTCTTGACATATATTGCCTCTACAGTTCCTCCGAGTACCTGAACACACCTTTATAACCACTTTATTACCAAGTGGCGCTTGATGCTATCTAAGCACTCTCGGGAGACTGTGATTGATATCATCTCACGGTCTAAGGAGAAGAAGTCTAGGTATAGTTGTTGCAACAATGAACTAGATGACTTGATCATGTTGCAATCCTTCGAGGAATGTCCAATCACATCATTCTCCAATGATATGATCCCGTTGTCAGTCGGCATAAATTCCCATGATCTTGAAACCTAGATCATCTTCGTGACCAACGAACTACTATAAATAGAGGCTACTAGGGACTTGGTTGTTTCATACCACACCTGTACCAATGTTTCTACTTGGCACACTTATAGCACAATATGAAACTATTATAAACTAATTGAGATATAAGAATAAAAACCTATTTATTATTTGCCTCTAGGGCATATCTCCTTCAGTCTCCCACTTGCACTTGAGTACAAATAATCCATCTTGCATTTTACTCATATAAACCATATGCCATATGCGTTTACAGATCATGCATGCTCATGGGAAACGTCATATCCATGTTCTGTTTTACCAGATCATTATGTCTTTTGCAAATTGTTAATGTCTTCCTAATCTGACATTCACTCCATTATCTTATAATGGGTCGAGGTATTTGTTTGGCAACAAAGTGAGACTTTTGTTTCTAGTGTTTATGGTGACAGTCATTTTTCACTGTTGTCATCTAAACTTTGAAACACACTTTGCTATCCTTTGTGTATATACTATAGTCGTGGCAGCAGAACGAGGCCGGATTCCAGGAGCTTACGTGACTTTAGATCAACCTCAAGGGCTTTCTCATGGGCACTGGGCCCTGGGACACATCATTCTACGTTAAAAGCGAATTAGCCCTGCCATAACATTATACAACACATCAGATGCAGCCTTTATACTTCTATATCTATGTAGATCCTAGTGCATGAAATGCATCTATGCCACTTACATTACTTCTTGCTACTTAAGTACAAACTTAATTCTGGTTCAGTGATCAACTCAGGAATCACTTAAAGACATGTTCTTACAGTTAAGACTTTGTCCTACCAACCAGACCCTCGGGTCACATTATGTCGATTATAAAACATGGTTTTATGAAAGAACCTATGACTGAGGCATAGGAGATGCAACGCATCTCTTTCTTTCAACCATAGTTGCAATACTCAATGCTTCATATAGTAAGAACTTCTTTCTTAACTTGTTCCATTCTGAGCTACTTCAGAATCTTGCTTAGGACATTCTGAACATCTTTAAGAACCAAGTCCAGGAAGCATTCGACATTCAGTCTTTATTAAACCTACCAATCTATCTCGATAGATCTTATTGTTTAATAACTTCAACTTCATCCTAACTTAAATACTATTAACACCAATCACATCGTTCACATATGTTGTCTACATATTCCAGAATGATTTCACGCTCCCACTCAAATATGACATTCATGTTTGAGATCTAGAGATTTCACTTAGCTCCCACTCAGAATATGTCAGTTACATATTATGAATTAGCCAAGCTGATTTGCTCCCACTCAAATCTAGGTCCTCTCGATAATTTTGGACATTCCAAAATTCTTTGATCACCATCAAACTGAGAATTCCACCAACGAGATTTCAATGACTATTCATTTCTCGTACTTAGGTCCATCACGCTTCTTTGTAATTCGTAGGTATGTCTTGTTCAAAACATGACAAGTGAATCAATGATATAATTCCACAAACTTGTAGAATATATAGTTGAATCCTACTTTCTTTAGTAAAAGTATTCACTGAAACTTTATGATCATTATCAATAGTTTCTCCTCTATTTGCAAAGTTTGGTTTCACGAAACAAATTCTGCTGCGTCACTCAACAATTCGGAGATAAGGTCAAATACCTTGTTTTGATCTTTTACTTTCTTCCACCTGTATCTTCATCAAGACACATCAACTTTGGACAAGAACATGTTTGCCCCTTTGTGGAAGATGCATTCATAGCTTCCTAAGAATGCTCTACAAAGACTTGTTTATTCGCCACGACTTCGACTTGTCGAAGTCTCCAGAAACTCGAACATGCCATAACACTTATGGTGTTGTTTCCACGAATCTTTAGATGTTCCTTTGTATTTCAAATGAGTGTTTGCTTATTTTGATCTTTTAACTCTAAACAATAACTATAACCCTGATAAGAGATAATATTATACCATATGTATCCAATACATAATCATTATGATGTTTAGATATTTCAACATGGTTTGAATTTATCCAATTATCATAATTTATGAAACATCTTTCACAAGTTCCTTTTATGCTAAACTTTAACTTGAATACTTTTGTCGTGTCGATTAAATCGAAGAGACTTGTTAATTCAATATCCCATTTAGTTATGAACTCATTTGAACAATTCAAATCATTTCAAACTTCATGTTTCATTAAGTAAATACACTTATTCACTTAAGTCCACAATAAATGATTTCCACTACTTGTTGAAAATATGATACATCACTATGTGTAAGATTCAACATTTCTTCGCATATCACCATTTTACCAGAATGTGGAGTTTTAGTCATTCTGCCCAAGAGGCATGGTTTTGCAAAGTCTCTAGATTAAGCATCTAGGACCCCGATCTTTCATAAAGAACCTGCAATAACCAAAATGACTTAAACTGTAGTGTCATTTCATTATTAAACTTCGGATATCTTTTAGCTTTCTAATCCTTTTATAAATGTTTAAACTATTATCATTAACATAGTGATGAGAATAACTTATTTGTAATCGTAATGTGACCATAACGGTATTGTTCATAAGAATAGTACAAACTGGTTTGTAACTTGTTCATATGAATAATCGTCTCGCCAAAAGCAAGACACACATACAAGGATTACAAATTATATTCAAGTCCACTAATCCAAATGATAAACTTTGAGGGAAGAGGTGATGTCGGCCATCAACTATTTTGCTTGCCGTCATCAAGTCACGTTGCCTCAAATCCACTAATTCTCAAGCAGATCATCCCGATTTCACTAAACGGGACAAGTATCAAATACTTTGCAAACTGCAATGAGTTTTGCATGAATCACATTTATAATTTGTATATCTATTATATACCTTTTCATATATGACCTCCATTTGCAATCAAGCCCTTCCAAGAGTTCTCAACTCTAATGCAAGATCGCTAAGTGTTTCTGCAAACAATCCGGAGTCATTGAATTATCTCCTAATAGTTATTGTATCAAGAAAAGAAGATCACCTTTTACGAGGATATCCCTTAGGCGTGGGTATTAATCTATGAAGTTGGACCCTTTTGCTAAGTTCCATATTAAGCAATATATTCCCATGGTCGCAAAGGACCTCAATGGGATAGGCTAAGGTCTACTAAGATATTTGCAAATAGACATCTAGACTAAGTTTATAATAAGAGATCAATTTATAATTGGTCTCCACTAAAATTGTCATCCCCTGGACGATTTTAGTGGTCGCATGATCCCTATCCTCTACACCTCCCCCGATCGTCACGGCCATTAGTGCATTATCAAAGGTAGACATTCAATAATGTCAATCACATCATCCATGTGACTCATGCTCGATCTTTCGATCTCTTGTGTTCCGAGGCCATGCTTCTCTAGCGTGCTAGGCTCGCCAAATCTAACTTGTGTGTATTCGCTATGCAACATGGCTTACACCCACTGTATGCGAACGTAGATACGTCTGACACCTAGGCCTGTAACCCTGGATCGCCTCATACCGAAGAACTTTCTTGGTGGTGCACACACAAGGGGAACACGAAATGTTGGAATTAAATAGGAATTATCTTATTTGCTACCGTTGAGTATCTAAATACTAGCACACAATAAGATGTAAAACTGGTATCAACATCATATGTATAATGTGATATGACATGGTCTTTCTTGCGCCTTGATCTCCATCGAGCGCTCCGGCATGATCTCCATCTTGCCCTTGGTTTGACGCCAAGTCCATGACGCCTCCACCAGGTCGTCCATCGGAACGATGACTATCACTATGCTACTTAGTGACAGAAAGTAAACTATTTTACCTTCGTATCGACCAATGCCATATCATAATCACATGCCCCTTGCAAAATAAAGTTAGACGCCTCTACTTTATCTATTGCAAGTTTTATGTGGTTGTTAGGGCTTTCGCACTAGAACCGTTTCTAAACTACGAACTTTCCAACCACAACATGGATCCGACAGTTGTCTCTATTACACCCCTTTCGGGGCCCTCCGTTGTAAATGCTATATCAACTATCGAATGAGAGACAGACACCCGCTAGCCACTTAACGGTACAAGCCGTGTGTTGAGCATGGAACCAGTCTCGCGTATGAATACGCGTAAGGTCGGTCCGGGCCGCTTCATCAAACAATACAGCGATATAAACAAGTACACGTTAGAGGGTAACAACCGAGGGATCAATGCCCGCACAATACTTGTGCGTACTGGCCGTACAACACTCCTACGCATAGATCGGCTCTGATACCACTGTTGGGGATCAGTGCAGAAAACAAAAAATTTCCTATGACTGAACCCCAGAAACTTAGCCTAGGATCTATCTATGTAGTAATGCAGTAACGACCGATGCGTAGAGAGTACATACCCTTGTAGTCTGTACGCGGTTAACGTTCCACGGGGAACGTGGTTGATGTAGTCGTACTCGAAGCCGACCTCAAGGTCACGAAGCTCCTCGCAGCTCACCCCTTGCTCCTTCTTGATCTTCATCATCTTCATCATGCAACAGCTCCGGCTCACGACATTTAAGTGCCCCAAGTGTTGCGCCTCGTGTCTTCGTACACATCCGGTGCACGATGAGACCTCCGGCTCCCCGATCCGTCGGGAGTGCGGAAGTTGATATCCGGCTAGGAATCCCTACAGCGCAACGACGTACTGCAGGTGTGCCTTGATCTCACAGCCCAGACTTGGGGCCATGGTCACAAGGCATAGAGAGAGGGAGGGAGAAAGTCAACCAAAGGACTTCTCAAAAATCTATCTTTAATCCCACCCATGGGAACCCCTTTATATAGGCGGAGGGGGTGTGCCCTCCCCATTACATGTGGGACTATTAGTTAAAGAAAAAAGACAGGTATTTTCGTCCTGGCCGATTGGGCCGAATCTACTCAGCCCAATAGACAAAACAGAAAACAACTAATTAAAAAGAAAAGAGACACAGCAGCAGGCTGCAGCCAGCCGGGTGGGCTGGCCACCTTCCCCGCGGGGCCCAGCTCGCCAGCCAGGCGCCCAGCGGCCGGGTGGGCCGGCGCCCGCACGGCGGCCTAGCTGCACCAGTGGCCAGTGGCGGCGGCCAGGGGAGGCGACCCGGGTGGGCCGGCCAGCCCGTGCGGCCCGCTAGAGGCGGCAGCGGTAGCCAGCTGCCCGAGTGGGCCTTTGGCCCCCGCGTGGCCCAGCAAGCCAGCCAGGCGGCCTGGCTCCCCCGCGCGCGTGTGGGCCGGGGTCTAGCTGGCCAGCCCAGCGGCTGCTGCTGCTCTGTTTTTTCTTTTCCTTTTCTTTTTCTGCAGCTTTTCTTCTAGGTCTTTTCCCTCTGGGATTCGGCCTAATATAAAAGTTGCCTTTATAAATCTTAATCTAAATATTATTTAGAATATATTAATTCACAATTAACATATAATAAATATAGATTTAAATTCCCAATTATCCGAAAACACTTTTCGGGTCTTTTCCTTTATTCTTTTTCTCCGAACAACTTCGGATCTCTCTACGGAGCGATTCCGGCTTTCTCTCTTTATCTACTGTGATTCCGTCTTACGATTGAGTGCTCTCATCGTACCCTTAAGTGTATCCTCTCACGGCTCGGGAATGCTCTAGACATGATCTGTATCAATGATCAGAGAGGGACCAGGGATATCCATGTGACCCCTATGCATTCCTGATGACAATGTCGTTTGAACAGTCTAATTGTAGCATCCTCTTCCTTTTGTTTATCGATACAACTTGTCCAAGATCCGATCATTGGTATCATATACCTTTGTTCAATCTCGTTCACAACAAGTTATGTTTTCTTGTTACCGTGATATTACATCCCCGTGACCTAGTCACATGTTGCAACATTTATGGATGTAATCTCACCAAGCCGGCCGTATGTATCTTTACCCGTCATGTGGGTGAACAAATCCTGCTCTTGACATATATTTCCTCTACAGTTCCTCCGAGTACCTGAACACACCTTTATAACCACTTTATTACCAAGTGGCGCTTGATGCTATCTAAGCACTCTCGGGAGACTGTGATTGATATCATCTCACGGTCTAAGGAGAAGGAGTCTAGGTATAGTTGTTGCAACAATGAACTAGATGACTTGATCGTGTTGCAATCCTTCGAGGAATGTCCAATCACATAATTCTCCAATGATATGATCCCGTTGTCAATCGTCATAAATGCCCATGATCTTGAAACCTAGATCATCTTCGTGACCAACGAACTACTATAAATAGAGGCTACGAGGGACTTGGTTGTTTCATACCACACCTGTACCAATGTTTCTACTTGGCACACTTATAGCACAATATGAAACTATTATAAACTAATTGAGATATAAGAATAAAAACCTATTTATTATTTGCCTCTAGGGCATATCTCCTTCAGAGGCTCCGTAGGGCGGTGGCCATAGGGGCTTCGAGGCAGAGCTCGGCCGTGCTTGCAGGCAGGGGCGGCGAGCGACAGGGAGAAGCAGGGCCTAGGTCGAGGGAGGGCCGGGCGGACAGAGGGGTGGCCGAAGCTGGGCGGCGGGGTCGCTGGGCTTGCTGGTGACGACCGTGGTGGTTGGTGGCGCTAGAGAGGGGAGACAAGCTCCGCACGTGGGGACGGGGCCGCGCTGCTCGCGGGACAGAGGCGGGGACGACGGGCGGCTCCCTGGTGCAGCGGGCAGGTCGCTCGCGAGGAGGCACGTGGGATCAGAGGCGGGACCGACGGTGGCGGCGTGGCCTCGGGACAGATGTGCTGTCGGCGGTAGACGACGGCTGCCGCGGAGGAGGGCGTCGTGCTTGGGTCGACGGTGGCGGTGCTCGGCGTGGGGCAGCGTCCCTAGCGATGGCTACTGGCGAGGGTGGAGAGTGGCCCGGTCGTGGCGGCGCCTCGAGGCGGAGGACGGCCCGTGAGATGGGGATCTCGATCGAGGAGAAGACAGGGCCTCACGTGAGGTGTGTGCGAGGTAGGGCCGGGGTAGGAGGACTCGTGGAGGAAGGAACGAGGTCGGACCGGGTCCGACGCAGGGTGGGACTTCGATCGAGAGGGCAGGGCGTGTCGTGTGGAGCGTGGCAGCAGCTTGCGGTGCACGAGAGTTGGGCGGTTCTAGTAGTTTAGGTGTGGCGCAGGGGTGGTACGGTGCGGGCTATGCGCACAAGATGAGTGCGGTGGCGGCTGCAGCTGGGTGTGGCGATTAGTGTGGCTAGGGTTTGGTCAAGTTTTAGGATGGAGGTGGCCGGTTGGGCTTTTGGGCCTGGCTGGCTGCCTCCCAAAAATAATATAAATTTTGGTTAATATTTTAATAGACGTTTGTAATTTGTTTTTAGGCACACAAAATATCCGGAAGAGACCGGGGTTTTGATTTTGAATAAAAGAGGGGACAATTATAAAACAAAGATAGGCTTTTGGAAACTAGTTTTAGGCAAACAGATGTATGATGACATGACGATGCTCAAATGCAATGTGGCATGATGACATGAGCATGCAGTCATGATGATGCAGAAAATAAAAACAACACGAGATTTTCTAATAGTGGTTTTCCCGGGTGCTACAATTCGACACCACTAACAATGGATCTCGCCCTCAAGATCCGCCTCATGGTACGGGGAAGAAGGTCGACGATCAGATTCTTCATGCTTCATGTAGATCCTCCCGACACCGCTAATGAAGATTCTTACTCCATCTTGAAATCGGCGGCACCACCAACAAGGTGTCTGGCTCACGTTCGTCGAGAGCGCACTCCGGAGAAAACAAAGGAGAAGGTAGAGGTCTCAAAAGGTAAGGCCACCTCTAACTTCCGTGGAAGGAGTAAAATTGCATTTATCCACCCATCCAACATACAGAAGCCAATGATAAGAGTTGTGGTATGGTCGCGACTCCATCCCGCACTCAAAGCATTACTCTATACATAAATAGAAGATTTATGCAACCAACTCTCAGAATTAAGACTGAAGATCTTTACAAGCGGTGTCCGGAAACAAAGGATTGATGTAGGCTCTTCTGATGTAGATGATGTCGTCACGTTGAAAAACACCGGAAGGTACAAAGAAAGGTCTGGGTGAATTTTGATCCACCGAAAGGCACAACAGATGAAGGGTTCCTCAGATAGCACGAAGACCGAATGTGGAAACACTGTTGAAAGAGGAGGTAAGTGAATCCCTGAAGGTATGACAGAAACCCAACCACGAGAAATCCTGGACTCGAAGGAAATATAAGAGTAGATTCAAAACACGTCGAGGTAAGAGAAGAATAACAATAGGGGTAAGGAGTAAAAATAGACCTAATCAGATCTATCCAACCGATTTTGCAAATAGTTTTGACACTCTACATCGTCCATTAGCTATGTTATCCTATAGGCTGGACCAGTGGGGTATCACAACTGCTGAGCTCTGATACCACTTCGTAACACCCTCGAATCGGCCCTATGCAAATTTTAGCGCTTCCCGCCAAACCCGCATAGAAACGATTCAAGGACGCCCACCAGGCACTTACGTGCGGGTGGAGAACGAAGTAATACCATTACACATTAGTCCACGATGGAACCCACGGAACATATATATACAACAACGACTCCAAGAGTCAAGAATACAGATATACATTACAAGATCCAAATCACCTCGAAAATGATACGACATCCGAGTATGGATAAGATGCAAATGGGGCTAAGAGCCCTGAAGAATAACCAATGGCATCCATAACCCTGCCCAGGCCAAGCCGGAAGGGTAACCCTACTAACAACGTCGATCTCAAACCTGCTAGAACAAAAGGGGTCCCGACAAGGGCAAAGGAAAAAGAGGAGCGTCAGTACTGAGGCCAGTACACGACGAGGCTAGAATTCGGCGGCTCTCGCCTACATAGGTATGGTGGACTAGAGCGGCAGCGCAGCATGCACTAAACAACCTATAGAGACTCGATGCAACTGTCGGCTATTAGAGAGGGATAAGAGAGACCTAGTCGGGACCAACCTAATACTAACACCAATCATACCCATCCTGGTATTTCCCCCCTCGAGACCAAACCAGGAAGTCAAACCGAGGAACTCACACAATTGGCAGTTTTATTCATTCCATTATAGTTGAAGCACATACTAGTCAGATATAGATAGCATGAGTCATCCTGATAGCATAAGTAGTGGGCAATTTTAGTTAACCATTCAGTTGTAGTTGCAGTACTTACTAGTCAGATACAATTAGCATGTGACTTCCCATACCCAACAGTTGTTGGCACTTTTATTTCATTCTATTGGAGTTGTGATACTTACTAGGCAGGTATAACATGACACGATACACCCCAGTTCTACCAGTTGTTGGCACTTTTATTATCCATTCCATTGTAGTGAAGCGGATTACTAGTCACATATATTAAGTCAAATTCACAACACTACTTTAGTTATTGTTGTCTATGATCGAGATACTATGCTCCAAGTCGTCCATAACCGCGGACACGGCTTTCAGAAAGATTTACGCTGCAGGGGTGCACAAATAGCAACACACACGATCAACCTCGGAAAAACCAAATCAAAACCCAACGAGGCTTTCACGACCAAAGCAATCACAGGATTCATAAAATATTTCAGGGGGCCACCCCACTAAGCTACCCGCAACGAAGTTGGCCGGCTCCGGAATGAACCCAGGGTTTGCGAGAACGGCTATAAACGACTGGGAACCTGAAAGTGTGACTAGGCTTGTTGATACTGCGAAATCGTGCCGCGATCCAAAATAGTACAGGTGCTCCACGCACAATCGTAAATAAAGCAATAAAGCATGGCATAAGTACAGGATAGTAATAAAACCCCAAACTAGTTTGTGGCCCCAAGAAATAAGAAATCAATCTAGCTCTAGCTAAAGGGATTCAAGGTCCCACATGCGGATAGTGCGATAGTCAAGGAACAGGTATCAAGTACTCGGGGCCTACGGGGCACAAGTGGGCATGAAAAACCAAATAGCATATATTGCCCACCGGTGCCTCTTTCATTAGTTATCCTTGCAATTTAATAGTTGTATTTAAAGTCATGATCTTGTCCACCGTAAAGCATATGACAACATTCCAACGACTGTGTGGTACTTCACGACATGGGATCGCACCTAAGCAAGCGACTACGACTCGCAAGACCATCTATCTACCAAACAACAGGTAATAGGAGGTGTCCAAGGCAATATAAAGGCTGCACGGAATATAAATGGTGCACGGAAACTAAAGCATCGCAATACGGATAGCAATAGATCAACAGGAGGAAATAAAGACTATAAATGCAAAATAGGTAGAAAGGGGGAGAATGCTCGCTTGGAAAACATAGCCGAAGGTATATTATTCGAAGAACTTGTCGATACTCGCATCCACTCAACGCCCTAATCCGCGAAGAACCAAAGCACTAAAATAAACACCGAATGCACTATTTAATACTATGGCAGAAGTTCCAGCATGATTATGATATGATGCATGGCATGGCAAGATGTAGTGCAATTAGGCAATATTAAGCGGAACCTAGGTCCCGACAATTAATAGAAGGTTCAAGTTATTTAGGTACCCCACAATTTAAATGTTGTCTTAACAAGGCAAAACATGGCATCGATTCGCTACACAAATTTAAATGGAGGTGTTAATAGACAGGAATAGCCCGCATATAGCCTCCATATTTAATTATGAGGTGAATCGACAAAGTACCCTCGAACGAATAAACATGTATGCAAGCATGACAATTTATATGCAACAAGGTAAATATCATAAATTATAAAAATAGAGGTCTCGGATAGGGGTCACACATCAAGGTCCGAAGATCTTGGGACTCGGAGGGGTTCGGGTTCGGACTCGAACTCCGGGATCAGTCTTCAGTATCTCGACCATCGGATCCATGGATCAGGGTCTTCGGGGTTCGTGTGGGCGGTCTTGGCATTCCATGAAGGAGAGCATGAAGCCGGTGCCGGGTTCGAACTTCGAATCCGGGATTGGGTCCTCGCGTCCGCCCTTTAGTTCCAGGTTTGGGGTTCATGTAGCTGATCTTGTCATTGATGGCGAACTTGGGGAACACTACTTGTCTTTGATTGCGTGTCGCTGGTGGAGAACTTGTGGACATCCCCTTGTCTAGGTGTTGGTCGGAGGTCTCGCTATTTACGAGTAGCACTAAATATCTCGCGGAATATATCTGATGAACACCTGGAGATACAAACATGCAACACCGCAGAGAAGCACCTACTCACTAGATCAAACAACAGACAGAGGCAGGACACGAGGATGTGCTTGACACGAGAAGAAGCACAGTGAATAGCCCACGACGGTGGCGGCCGCCAGAGGGAGGCGCAGATCGAGGAGGCTCCATAGGGCGGTGGCCATAGGGGCTTCGAGGCAGAGCTCGGCCGTGCTTGCAGGCAGGGGTGGCGAGCGACAGGGAGAAGCAGGGCCTAGGTCGAGGGAGGGCCGGGCGGACAGAGGGGTGGCCGAAGCTGGGCGGCAGGGTCGCCGGGCTCTCTGGCGACGGCCGTGGTGGTTGGTGGTGCTAGAGAGGGGCGACAAGCTCCACACGCGGGGACGGGGCCGCGCTTCTCGCGGGACAGAGGTGGGGACGACGGGCGGCTCCCTAGTGCAGCGGGCAGGTCGCTCGCGGGGAGGCACGTGGGATCAGAGGCGGGACCAATGGTGGCGGCGTGGCCTCGGGACAGATGTGCTGCCGACGGTAGACAACGGCTGCCGCGGAGGAGGGCGTCATGCTTGGGTCAACGGTGGCGGTGCTCGGCGTGGGGCAGCATCCCTGGCGATGGCTGCTGGCGAGGGTGGAGAGTGGCCCGGTCGTGGCGGCACCTCAAGGCGGAGGACGGCCCGTGAGATGGGGATCTCGATCGAGGAGAAGATAGGGTCTCGCGTGAGGTGTGTGCGAGGTAGGGCCGGGTTAGGTGGACTCGAGGAGGAAGGAACAAGGTGGGACCGGGTCCGACGCAGGGTGGGACTTCGGTCGAGAGGGCGGGGTGTGTCGTGTGGAGCGTGGCAGCAGCGTGCGGTGCACGGGAGTTGGGCGGTTCTGGTAGTTTAGGTGTGGCGGAGGGGTGGTACGGTGCGGGCTATGCGCACAAGATGAGTGCGGTGGCGGCTGCAGCTGGGTGTGGCGATTAGTGTGGCTAGGGTTTGGTCAAGTTTTTGGATGGAGGTGGTCGGTTGGGCTTTCGGGCCTGGCTGGCTGCCTCCCAAAAATAATATAAATTTTGGTTATTATTTTAAGAGACGTTTGTAATTTGTTTTTAGGCACACAAAATATCCGGAAGAGACCAGGGTTTTGATTTTGAATAAAAGAGGGGACAATTAGAAAACAAAGATAGGCTTTTGGAAACTAGTTTTAGGCAAACAGATGTATGATGACATGACGATGCTCAAATGCAATGTGGCATGATGACATGAGCATGCGGTCATGATGATGCAGAAAATAAAAACAACACTTGATTTTCTAGTAGTGGTTTTCCCGGGGTGCTACAATGTGCACCACCCTCCTGCGGAGCGTGGTGTTTGACGAAAGAAATCGGGAATCAGCAGCACCCTTGTGTGAGAGCACAAGGGGAGGGACGATGGCATGGAAGTACAGGGGAGGGCAAAGAAGAAGCCCTCTTGCCAGAACCTTCTCCTCAACCTGCGTCGACCTGCCCCGCCATGGCTGTGCCCCCAAGTGCGCGACGCCTCAATCCCCGCCATGGTGGATGCAGCGGGCCTCAAAGCTCCTCTACACGTCCCTACTCCAGCGACGATATACGACCAGAAGCCCTGGATCCACCCTGCCACGACATGGCTGCGGCCCCGAGTGCGCGCCAGCCGCGGAATAGGAACGATGGGCTGCTTCGCCGCACGTGTCCCGTGCAGGATGTGGGATACACGCAGCAGCAGCGGCGCATGCAGAAACCCTAGCAGGAAAAGAGAATAGAAAGAAGGAGGGAGATGGTTTCGAAGTGTTGCGGGGCCTTTTTTTGGGGCAGTCGGTGCGTCGGCTAACATCGGAAACAAACCGTCCGATTTCACTTAACGGTGGCAAAACGTGTAATAATTTTTAACTGAAGGGGCAAAACCGTCCTGAAAAGTGTAGGAACGGTGAGAAACACTCCTTCCTTTATTATTAGGTATAGATATAGATATAGATAATTCAAGGACGAAATTATGTCTTTCTTATTAACCGAGAACAACTTCCTAGGACGTTAAAGATAAATTTTAGAATCAAATGATGCTTCTCCCTATGCACCTTCTCTCTGCTTGTATAGAACTCAGATATCCCTATGCGACCTGCATGCAAATAAATAATAAACTTGTAGCTCAAATATAGGAAAAAATATCTCAAATGGACGGATAGATGGTGCTCTTTCCACAATGTTGTACTGCTTGGTAGTGATTTCTTCCAAGTAAATTATGTTCGCAACTTCAAGTATGGTGACTGATCTATTACTTGTATTGGAGAGTTCAAACTTAGACGTGGCCATGTTTGTTCTCGATTGTACCAGTCACTAACGAATGATGTCACCTTCCGGGCAGCCGAAGGGCATGGAGACAATGTTGCAGCTATTGATGATGATTTCGCCGCTTGCTAGTGGAGGTTAAGAGCATCTCCGCTGGCGCTCTCCAAATCGTCGCCGGCAGCGTCACCGGCAACAAGTTATTGAGGGGCACCGGCAGTGCAATCCCAAATTGGGGAGGCTGTTTTTCGAGCGGTGCTCCCAATACTTCAATCCATGTACGAAGAAATTTTAACCAAATTGAAAGGGCATTTATGCCCTTACTATTATTTTGATGTTTGGTGACAACACTTGGATAAGTTTAATCATCTATTAAATGTTTCAGGAGATTCCAGCTGCCCCTTTGTATGTTGCAATAAAGGAAAAAGAGCTGCCCAGGATCTGGTCTATGCAGGAAACAAGCCTCAGCGGGACTGTCCGGCTGATCCAGGCCGGAGTGTCCGCCCTGGCTAGACTGTCTGGTGGGATTCGCGCGGACTATCCACCCCTGGGAAGTGGGCAATTTCTCTGGACACTCAGAATAGCTTTTCGGACACTCCCCGGACACATACCGGATACTGGCCGGAAACTTGGCAAGGCCAGAGTGTCCGGATGGTCACGCCCGGAATGTCTGGCTAGGCCGGACTGTCCGGCTGGTGTTGGCCGGACTGTCCGGGGTAAGTGGCTCCCAACGGCTCTAATTCCAGGGGGAGCCTATATAAAGGCCCCTTCTTCTACCTTGGAAGCTGCTCGTCCACCTCAAGAACTCCAGCACCATTTGAGCCACCAAATCCACAAGATCTCCTCACTCAACCATCCAAAGTCATTGATTTTTGGAGAATCGAAGGAGGAGGCCTTGATCTACATCTTCACCAAGAGAGATCTTCATTTCCCCCTCATTCACTTGAGGGACCCTTGCTCTAGTGTTTCATTGGAAACCCTAGCTTGTGATTTGGTTCTTACTAGCTTGTCTTTGATTGTTTGACAGCTAGCTTGTACTTGGGAGCCTCCAATTAAGTTGTGGATGTGTGCCCTGAACTCGTTGTAAAGGTGCCGACTTCCACCTCGAAGGTTGCCATATAGTGGAAGAGGTGAATCGAACCCGTTGGGGCGAGGTTCATCGGAGAACAAGGTAGGCCTCTCGTGGCGTTGGTGGTTTATTGAGACGTACTTCCCCTCAAAAGGAAGGAACTACGGGAAACAAATCCTTATGTCTCCGCGTGCTCCACTTTGGTTACTTCTATCCTTTACTGCACTTTACTTATCTAGTTATTGCTTAGTATTTGTGCTTTATTGACATATAGGTAAATTCACCATAGTTGCATAATCTAGATAATTTTACCTTTCATGTCAAACCCAAAATTGAAAAAGAATAAAATTTGAAGTAGCACATATTCACCCCCCTCTAGGTTCCCATACAATCCTTTTAATTGGTATTAGAGCCTCTGCTCTTTATTCTGGCTTAACCGCCTAAGAGATTATGGGCAGCCCAGATGAGGGAGAAAGTGAGGCTAGCCATTCGGTGACCATGGTAGATCTCAAGAACTTGAAAACGAGCTTGAGCTCTACCTTGGGCAATGAAATCCAACAGTTGCGCCAACTCATTGAGCAACTTGTTAGGGATAAGCAAACCTCACCTCCTCCCTCTCATGTGGAAACACCACCTAACCCAAAGGAAAATGCTCCGGCTAAGCCTTTGGAGGAAGTGGCGGGGGATGAATATAATTCCACTGACTCCACCACCAAAAAGGGTGATGGGAAGGAAGAGAACCATGCGGTTCCCGGATGGTACTCTCCCGACCCCCTATCCCTCACCCACATATAAATAATAGAGGTGACCCACCTAAGTTAGCTACACATAGTTTTGCTCAATGGCAAGTTTTAATGAAATCTCATGTTCGCAACTCTTGCATTGATTTGCGGAATATTATTAAAGAAGGTCTCAAAATTGATGATCCAACCAACTTGACTAGAAGAGAAGTGGTCAATAGCCAACTCAATGCGACTTCCTTACACATGATTCAACTTGGAGTGGGGCCAAAGGATTTTCCCCACATTGAGAATTACAATACCGCCAAGGAAGCTTGGGATGCTCTCATCGACTTGTTTGTTGGCAATAAAAGTATGAGAAGAAATAGATATGATGCATTAAGCAATGAGGCTGAAGGTTTCTTCATGAAGGATGGTGAGGATCATGAAGACATGTATCGAAGACTCAAATCCACAGCCACCGCCTTCAGGAATGTTGGTGCCTCTCACATTGATGATGCTTGGATCAAGAGAAAGTATGTGAGTGCTCTCATGCCCTTCGAGCCTACTGACTTGAAGAGTCTCCAAGGAAGACACAACTACCATCTCATGACCTCCAATGAAGTTATGCAAGAGATGAACGCCTTCAAGGTTGCTGCCAAGAATGCCAAAGACACCCATGCTCGTGCCATTGGAATGAGTAGTGGTGTCAATATTGCCTTGAAGGCCAAGGCTGTGGGGTATGATGAAGGTGAAGGAAATGATGAGGGAATTTCACTGAGCCACCCCGAAGATGTCAAGGTTGCTCATGGTGAATACATGGCCTTCTATGCAAGAAACTTTTGGAAAGATCCCGCCAAGGCCAAGATGGAAATGCAACGAAGAAGCAACCCCATGGGAGAAGAGATAATGGGTCCAAGCTGAGAACTTGCTTCAATTGTGGTGACCGCTATCACTTTGTTGCTGCTTGTCCCTATGAGAAAGAGAAGATCATGGGGGTAAACTTGCGTTGAAGAAGACCTCCAAAGCTCCTTACAAGAAACCCTTCATCCAAAGGAATGCAACCAACAATAAGTCGGGTGAAATTGTCTTGATCACTCATGAAGAATTCTCCTCCTCCGATGATGATGAAGATGAAGAAGAGGAAACATCAAGTGGTGTGGCGGCTCTTGCCAACACTTCTAACCCTACATACTCACTCTTCGACTCTCCTAATGAGAATATCTCCAACAAGAACGTCACTTGCGTTATGGCTAGAGGAACGGAGGTATTGTCATCGTCACATTCACCTCCTTAATCAATGATGATTTTTATGATGAGTTATCTCTTGAGGTCAAAAAGGAACTAGTTGCTTTTGATGTGTTTATGAACAACTTGCAAGGGGAACACAAGAAACATGCTGTGGACCTCTTAAATCAACTTGCACACACACAAAAACTTCAAGATGATAGATGTAAATTAGGAAGAGAGCACATGATTGAGGTAGAAGCTTTAAATAATGCTCTCGAAGAAGAACAAGAAACCAGAATATCTCTTGAGACTAAACTTGAAGGTCTTGATGAAGCAAATGATCTCATTATTAATAAACTCATCAAGGAACGCGACCATGCTATTGCCCAATATAAAAGGGCTAAAAAGGACAAGATTGAGTTTGATGTTGTTCATGAAAAACCTGTCGAGGACTTTAGGATACTTGACAAGGCCCATAAGGCCTTGGAGAGTGAACTCTTGTTGCTCACAAAGTCTCATGAAAAGCCTCAAACTCAATTGACTAATATTACTTCACCTAGTACTTTCATTCCCTCTAGTTGTACTAGTATACTTTAAGAAAATGCTAGGTTGAGGGGGGAGCTTGCTAAGGCCACCATTCCCAAGGGTAACAAGTCAATTGATGACCTCTTGAGTAAGAAAAGGTTAAGTAGTGAAAAAGGGGGCATTGGTTTTGTCTCCAATGGCAAGAAGAAGAAGAACAACAACAAGAAGAAGGCCAAGCCCACACAAGGAAAGGACAAGGTCATTGTGGATAGTAAGTCCACGAATGGCAAAACTATGTCTCATGATGATTTTGCGGGAAGTGCTAACCCTCACTATGTTTTAATGCATGATTATTATGGTGATGTGTATGCACAACATGTTGGGTCATATGATGGTTATATTGCTTGGTCTATTTGGGTTCCCAAGACCCTTGTTGCTAACAAAAGAGGACCCATTGAAAAATGGGTACCTAAAAAACTAGTTTGATCTTTTGTAGACCTACGCTTCCGGAGGGTCAAAATGGGTGCTTGATAGTGGATGCACAAGTCATATGACCAGAAGCGCATCTAGTGTCAAGGAGTTGAGACCAAATATTGATCAAATATCCATGACATATGTCGACAAGTCAAAGTCTAAGGTAATGGGCTTCAGCAAAGTTGTGGTTGCACATGATATCACCCTCGTGGACATCATGCTTGTTGAAACCCTTGGCTATAATTTACTTTCAGTCTGTGCTCTTGGAAAGATGGGTTTTGCCGTCTTTGTTGATAATGATATTGTGATCCTCTTGGGGAGCAAGTCTCTCAAGGTCGCTTTTGTTGGGTATGTCGAAAATGACTTGTATGTGCTGGACTTCTCGGGGAAAACCACTACAAGTCCGATGTGCTTATTCGGAAAGGCCGATGTGGGTTGGCTATGGCATCGCCGTCTAGCCCATGTCAACATGAGAACTTTGCAAAGCCTCCACAAGGATTGTCATATTGTTGGACTAAAAGAAAATGTTTGCTTTGCCAAAGATCGTGTTTGCAGGGCATGTGTTGAAGGAAAGATGCATGATTCTCCCCACAAGCCAAAGAACTACATCAAGTCCAAGAGGAACTTGGAGTTCCTTCATGTGGATCTTTTTGGTCCTCCATCTCATGCAAGCCTTGGTGGGAAGAAATATTGCTTGGTGATTGTTGATGACTACTCAAGATACACTTGGGTATATTTCTTCAAGCTGAAAAGTGAGACACAAGAGAAATTCATTGACTTCGTCAACATGGCTCAACACCAACACAATATCCCGGTATTAACAATAAGAAGTGACAATGGTACCGAGTTCAAGAACTACACAATGAATGGATTTCTTAGTGATGAGGGAATAAAACATCAATATTCCGCTGTATATACCCCTCAACAAAATGGTGTAGCTGACAGGAAGAACCGGACTCTTATTGATATGGCAAGGACTATGTTGGCGGAATTTAAATCTCCATACAATTTTTGGGCTGAAGCTATCTCCACTACATGCCATGCATCAAACCGTCTCTACCTCTACAAAGAATTGATCAAGACTCCATATGAAATCCTTACCGGTAACAAGCCCAATGTTTCTTAGTTCTGGGTGTTTGGTTGTAAGTGCTTCTATCGCATTAAGGGTATTCGTCGTCCAAGTTTGATTCCAAAGCATTATAGGGTATTTTTGTTGGTTATGGTCTCAAATCCCACACTTATAGAATCTATGACAAGCTCTCCAGAACCATCATAGAATCTTGTAGTGTGGTGTTTGAAGAATATGATGGTCCCCAAGCGGGGCGTGTTAATGTCTATGATGTAGATGATGAAATGCCTCAGGATGCCATAGGAAGAATGGGTGTGGGTTTCATCCGCCCTGTTCAGGAACCCCTTATGACGGATCGAGAAGAACTATGCTCTACTCAAGTGGAGCCCTCATCTTCACAACATCAACAAGCTCCTATCGAGGAGGACAATGACCCATGCCAAAGACAAGTGGTGGACCTCAACCTACTGATCAAGAAGAAACCTCTAGCCATGAGTTACTTGAGTCTCCATTTGCCAGAATGTCCAGTTGTGCTAAGTCTATTACACAAGGAAGATCTATAGAAACTACCATAAGGGAAGCTCAATGCCTGTCTAGAAGTATGCTTGATCAAGACCAAGGTCAATCTTTGCCTCTTGTAGAAGAGAATAATTCCAATGATGATCAAGGCCAAGTTAATGGTCAAGACAAGGACCAAAATGATGAAGTGATCCCCCAAGAAACAACAAGGAGATCGAAACTCGTCGCCAAGCTAGAGTGGGTAGAATATTGGAATTAAGAGACCACACTCTTGAGAATGTGGTAGGAGATCTAAGAAGAGGGATATCTACTCGAGCTCAACTGAAGAACTTTGGTGAGCACCAAGCTCACATTTCCATGGTGGAACCAAAGAAAGTATGGGAAGCTCTTGAAGACTCGGATTGGTTGGATGCAATGCACAAATAGCTCAACAACTTTGAGAGAAACAAAGTATGTAAGTTAGTTGAAAAGCCAAAATATTGCCGCAATGTTATAGGAACCAAGTGGATTTTCAAGAACAAGCAAGATGAGCATGGAATTGTGGTGAGGAACAAGGCAAGATTGGTTGCACAAGGGTTCTCTCAAATTGAAGGCATTGATTATGGAGAGACTTATGCACCCGTGGCTCGCCTTGAGTCCATCCATATCCTTCTTTCTTATGCGGCACATCATAAATTTAAATTACAACAAATGGATGTAGAAAGTGCATTTCTTAATGGTCCATTTCGTGAGTTGGTATATGTGAAGCAACCCCTAGGGTTTGAGGATCTCAACTTTCCAAACCACGTCTACAAACTAGATAAGGCACTCTATGGGCTCAAACAAGCCCCACGCATGTGGTATGAGCACCTTAGAGAGTTGTTGTTAGATCGTGTTGGGAAAATCGATCCCACTCTTTTTACTAAGAAGGTCAATGGGGAAATTTTTGTATGCCAATTTTATGTAGATGATATTATCTTTGGCTCATCTAACAAAGCTTTTAATGATGAATTCTCAAAGCTTATGACTGACATGTTCATGATGTCTATGATGGGATAATTGAGAGTATTTCTTGGTTTTGAGATCAAGCAAGTGAGAGGAGGAACATTCTTCAACCAAGCCAAGTATACTCAAGATATGCTCAAAAGATTCAACATGAAAGATCTAAATGGAGCTCCCACTCCCATGGCAACAAAGACTCATCTTGAACTAAACCCAAATGGTAAAGATGTGGATTAAAAGGTATACCGGTCCATGATTGGCTCTTTGCTTTACCTTTGTGCACCTAGACCCAATATTGTGTTGAGTGTAGGAGTGTGTGCAAGATATCAAGCGGCTCCTAAAGAAAGCCATTTGATGGCAGTCAAGAGAATCTTTCGATATTTGGTTCATACCCCAAACTATAGTATTTGGTATCCTAGGGGCTCAACTTTCTCTCTTTGTGGATATACGGATTCGGATTGGGCTGGTGACAAGGATGATAGGAAATCAACCTCCAGGGCTTGCCAATTCCTTGGGAGGTCCTTGGTGTGTTGGTCTTCCAAGAAGCAAAATTGTATATCTCTCTCCACCGCCGAAGCCGAGTATGTGGCAGCTGCTAGTGCTTGTACTCAATTGCTATGGATGAGGTAAACTTTAAATGAATACGGTGTCCATTGTGACAAAGTGTCTCTTCAGTGTGACAATGAAAGTGCTATCAAGATTGCCTATAACCAAGTGGATAATACAAGGACAAAGCATATTGAGATTCGTCATCACTTCATTAGAGATCATGTTGCTCGAGGTGATATTGAGCTATCCTATGTGTCAACCAAAGACCAACTTGCCGACATCTTCACGAAGCCACTTGATGAAGCAAGATTTTGTTCTTTGAGGAATGAACCAAATATCATAGATTCTAGGAGCTTGACTTGATTACCTTGCATACTCACCTATATCTTGACTCATATTTGGTGTAGGTGCAGGCATGGAGATAGGGAGAGTGCGGTTCTAATACATTGGCCTATCCCTCCCCCCATAATGCCAACATTAAGAAATTCAGTTCTCTTAATATCATTTAGTGATATGTGAGCTTCATTAATGAGTAGTGGCAATGAACCCAAGGATAATTCTTCGCGGTGTCATGCCACAAACTCTTACATGGTGGCCTCGGCCACCGCCCTCTTCATATTTGAAGAATCGGTTCTTGACTTGTTTGGGTTGGCTTGTAATTTGAATATTTTTACTATCTATGGTTTCTTGGCTCTTCATAGTACATCTTATGAATCCCATGCCTATAACCATCCCTAAACATGCTCCTCTTGCCACACATTTTTCCTACTTTTGTACATGGAGTTTTCTGGTCGTGGGGGCCAGAATATCCGCACTGTACCGACTGAAGAGTCCAGCCTGGCCAGACACTCTGCTTGATATAGCCCGGACACTCCGGCTAATTTTGCCCGGACACTCCGGCCCTAGCGGTTTCAGTCCTGTAAAGGGTGTCGGGGAGAAGTGGACGGTTCAGTCCTCCTTCTTCCCCCGACTCTCTCCTCTCCACAGCCCGCTGCCCCTAACCAGGATCTCCACCGAGAGGGTATCTCCACCCTGGATTCGACTGTTGCTGCCAGCCCTTACCGCCCCCTTGCCGCTGGGACCTATTCCTCTCTGGTAAAGGCCCCATGGATGCTGGTATTTGCTCCCCCTCTTCTACATCTCTAGGGTTTCCTCTAGATGCATTTTTGGAGGCAATGACCTATCTTAATCCATGGATTCATCTCATTGCGTGCATATGGCATCATTGTAGTAGTCCTAGCAATCCCGATCTGCTCCGGTTGAGTACATTCGTGCTGCCCGAAAAATCACCAGGTCTCCCACCGGACTGTCTGGTGTGTATAGGGCAGACACTCCGGCCCAACCAGAGTGTCCAGTCTGTATGTGCCGGACTATCCGGCCCTGGCGGAGTCTCCGGCTTGATTTTGCCGGACAGTCCGAGTTTCCTCAACCAGTTTTGATCTGGCATTTCTTTCACTACTGCTATGTGCTTTCACCTCCTGGACAAATGTGCTTACCCAGTCGCTACCTTTCTACTCTGAATTCACAAGTGGCTCCCGTCCTCGTCGCTCTAGGGCCGCTCAGAAAGCTCGTCCTCGCAGGTACCATGATGAAGAGAATGAGGTTCATATGGATCCATCCATGGTCAGGAAGGCTGCTCGTGACCGAGTTGCAGCAAAGCATGAGAAGGTCAGGAAACTAAAAAGGGATGAAGCCTAGCGGATGAAGTTTGAGTCATTGACCACTTTGGCAGATTTGGCCACCGAAGAGTTTGTGGAGATGCATGTCCATCAATTCTATTCTCTGCAGCGCACTTCTGAGGATGAACACTTCTAGAGGAATGAGCAGGCTCTACTCTTTTCTGAGGTGTTCTCGCCTTTCAGGATTCCTGTGTGTCTGATGACCCACAAGTATAGGGGGTGTATCGCAGTATTTTCGATGGAAGTGAAACCCAATTTATTGATTCGACACAAGGGGAGCCAAAATATTTATAAGCCTTAACAACTGAGTTGTCAATTCAGCTGCACCTGTAAACAATCTTGCTCACAGCAGTTTATCAGTAGCAACAGTTTTGTAGGAGGAATAGTAAAGTAACAGCAGTAGTAAAAGTAAAGACAGCAGTAACAATAGCAGTAAACGGTAGGATTCGAGTGCGGTAGGCATAGGGATGGATGGACGAGCGTTGAATGGACAAGACAATTCACATAGCAATCAGAACATAGGGCAATTGCAGATAAATAAGATAAAGCGTCCAAGTACTAGATAATCCTAGGCATGTGTTCCATATATAGTCATACGTGCTCGCAATGAGAACTTGCACAACATCTTTTGTCCCGCCAGCCCGTTTGCAGCGGGGCCTCAAGGGAACTACTGGCAATTAAGGTGCTCCTTTTAATAGAGCACCAGAGCATTAACACTCCGTGAACACATGTGATCCTCACATCAAAGCCATTCCCTCTGGTTATCCCGATTTCTGTCACTTCAGGGCCATTGGTTCCGGACAACAACGTGTGTATACAACTTGCAGGTAAGAGCATAAACAATACTATCATAATGAATCAATAACATGTTCAGATCTGAAATCATGGCACTCGGGCCCTAGTGACAAGCATTAAGCATAACAAGTCGCAACAAAGTCATAAAGCACTAATAAAAGATACTAGGCACCATGCCCTAACAATCTGATGCCATTACATGAACGATCTCATCCAATCCCTACCAACCCCATAGCCTACATCGGGGGATTACTCACTCATAGATGGGAAACATGGATGGTCGATGGAGAAGCGATGGTGATGATGATGGCGATGATCTCCTCCAATTCACTATCCCGGTAGGGTGCCAGAATGGAGTTTCTGGTGCTATTTCGTGGAATCTGGTGGTGGCGGCGGAGCGGAACTCCTTATGGAAAAACATCGAACCCCCTAGGAGTTTTTAGGTCAGAAGGCTTCTTATAGGCGAACAGGGAGACCGAGGGGATGCCTGGGGCGGCCAGACCATGCCCTGGCACGGCCAGGCCCAGCCTGCGCCTAGGGGGGGGGGGGGGGGGGGGGTGGCCAGCCCCTGGCCCTCCTCCATCTCGTATTCTGGCTCCATGAGTATTCCGGAAAATAGGCACTTTGGATTTTGTCCCGTCCAATTCCAAGAATATTCATTTTCTGACTTTCTTGGAACCAAAAATAGCAGAAAATAGGCAGCTGGCACTATGACTCTTGTTAATAGGTTAGTCCAAGAAATCATATGAAAAGTACTCCAAAGTGTGGACAAAACACAAGAAAGTGGATAAAACCAAGCATGGAACATCAAAAATTATAGATAAATTTGCAATGTATCAGTGTCCCATGCAGTGGTTGGATATTCCGAAGCTCCAAGCACACATGTATTTTGAGGATGCTCTCTGGGTAACTAAGAAGATGGGGTTGCACACCATCTTTCAAACAAGAGAAGACTACAATATTGAGTTGGTCCAGCAGTTCTATGCCACGGTGGTTTTTGGGGATACTCCTGGTATTCCCCTTGAGTGAATCTCTGGCACTACGAGGTGTCGCTCTAGCATGGCTTAGTTTGCCCACCTCCTTAGAGTGCCTTTTGACCCCAATACTCCCAGTTGTCGCCGGATGCATGTGCATGGTCATGCTTATGACAAGCAGCTGTTGGCCCCTATCTACTCTCAGAATGGTGTGGTTGGCCAAACCACCAACATCAAGCTCATCTACAACATCTTGCTCCGCATGTTTCGCCACACTCACTCCCAAGGCGGGCAAAAAGGATGAGATGAGGGGTGTTGAGATCAATCTTATGGCCCATGCCCACTCCGTGTATGTTCGCGGTCCAGCTCACCCAGGTGGTGCCATAGATGTCATGGACTTCATCTACCAGGATATGTACAAGTGCATCACTAACAAGAAGTGTCCTCTATTTGCACCATATGTGATGAAGCTCATTGTTGCTCAGGCTCCAGTCACTCCACAGCTCTACACTGACCTTGTTGCACACCTCCCTACCAAGCTACAGAGGAAGGGTGCCCCCACCTCCAAGGCACCTCGTGGCTACCCCTTGCTCATGATATATTTGAGGATGATGAGATAGATGCCTCTGATAGTGATGATGGTTCTGAGGAGGTTCCGGAGGCTGTGACCTATGGCCCTCGCATGAAGCATGCCAGCAATGCATATCACTTCACCACCTCCAAGGAGGAAGTGCACAAGAAGGTGAAGAAGGCCTCCTGGTGGAAGAAGCTTCTTCTTTTCCAGAACATTGACATTCGCCATGGTCAGTACGATGCATACAAGGCGAACATGAACGTGATGAAGGAGCTCAAGTGGATCAACTAGCCCATGGATGTTGACCCTTCTCAGTAGCAGGTGTCTGATGGCACACTTTCCTATGGTCACTGGAGTCAGGGTCGTGTGGATTGGTCCATGTTTGAGGAAGTATCTTCTTCTTCTTGCCCTCACGGCCAGAGCTCTACCTAGGAGGATCTGGATGATGAGGATGGTGATGCGGACGAGGATGATGAGGAGGAGAATGATGACGAGTACAGTGGCTAGAGTTGGCCTTGGGACACTTTAGTTGTGCTCTTTTCCCTTTTTGGCGTCTCGATGCCAAAGGGGGAGAAGTAGCCCCTTTATTAGGTTGCTACCGGGGATTTGCATGGGTACACGAGCTTCACGTTATTTCGATTTGCCTCTTTGAAGCTTCGTGTCTTTATCCTACTTGTTGAGTACTATGTTGTGTTGAACTTAGTGTTGTGTGTTGTGACATGCTTACCTGGTTGTGTTAAATGACTATGTTATGGCTATGCCTAGCTTATTGATCTAGTTGCTATTATATATCATGTCATAACTTGTTAGCTACAAAATCTAGAGAGGATGCAATCCTAGGGTGTGTGATCTTGTATTCAAATGCAAAGCTAAAATTGGTCACACATCTAGGGGAGCCTCGCTATATTTTGTATATCTCCTCTTGTGAACATTTATAGCTATCCTTTTTGTAAATCCTTGGGTTGTCATCAAACACCAAAAAGGGGGAGATTGAAAGGGCATTTATGCTCTTACTATTATTTTGATGTTTGGTGACAACACTTGGATAAGTTTAGTCATCTATTAAATGTTTCAGGAGATTCCAGCTGCCCCTATGTATGTTGCACTAAATGAAAAAGAGTTGCCCAGGATCTGGTCTGTGCAGAGAACAAGCCTCAGCCTGATTGTCTGGCTGATCTAGGCCGGAGTGTCCGCCCTGGCCGGACTGTCCGGTGGGATTCGCCTGGACTGTCCACCCCTGGGAAGTGGGCAACTTCTCTGGACACTCAGAATAGCTTTTTGGACACTCCCCGGACACATACCGGATACTGGCCGGAAACTTGGCCATGCCAGAGTGTCCGGCTGGTGTTGGCAGGACTGTCCGGGGTAAGTGGCTCCCAACGGCTCTAATTCTTGGGGGCCTTGATACATTGCAAATGTATCTATAATTTTTGATGTTCCATGCTTGGTTTTATCCACTTTCTTGTGTTTTGTTCCAACTTTGGAGTACTTTTCATATGATTTCTTGGACTAACCTATGAACAAGAGCCACAGTGCCATCTGCTTGTTTTCTGCTGTTTTTGGTTCCAGGAAAGTCAGAAAATGAATATTCTCGGAATTGGACGGGACAAAAGCCAAAGTGCCTATTTTCCGGATGTCATCAAGTGCCAGAATACGAGACAGAGAGGGGCCAGGGGGCCACCACACCACCTGGCCATGCGGCCAGGCCTGGCCCACGCTAGGGGGTGGTGTGGCCGCTCCCGGCACCCCCTCGGCCTCTCCTTCCGCCTATATATTGCCCTCGGGACGAAAATCCTAAGGGCCCAATCAAAAATCCACGAAAAAGTTTGTAGCCGCCATCATCTCCATCCCTAGATCGGGAGGGATCTGAAGCTCTTCCCGGCACCCTGCCGGAGAGGGGAATTCACCCTGGAGGCCTTCTTCATCACTATGCAAGCCTCCGGTGTGATGCATGATTAGTTCATCCTTGGACTACGGATCCATGTAGTAGCTAGATGGCTGGTTCTCCTCCTTTGTGCTTTCATGTCTAGATCTTGTGAGCTCCGTTCATGATCAAGATCATCTATTTGTAATCCATACATGTTGTGTTTGCGGGGATCCGATGGATATTGAGATGCTATTTCAGATTGATTATTGATTCTATCATGTCTTTGTTATTTGTGATCTTGCATGCTTTCCATTGTTAGTAGCTATCTTGGCCAAGTAGATGCTAGCAACTCCAAGAGTTAGTATTTATGCTCGATAGTGGGTTCATGCCTCTGGTAATCTGGGGAAGTGATAGAAATCTCTAAGGTACTAGATGTGCTGTTGCTACTAGGGAGAAAACAACAATCCTTTGTTCATAGAACAATCATATTGTTTACTTTACTCGCAGTTCGTAAAGCAATAATTTGTTGCTTGCAACTTAATATTGGAGGGGGTTCGGATGATAACCTGAAGGTGGATTATTAGTCATAGATGCAGTTGGATGGCGGTCTATGTATAATGTTGTAATGCCCAATCAAGTCTTAAAGGAGTCAAGATGATTAGTATATGCATGTATTGCTTTCTCGGTGTTTGTCAATTGCCCCACTGTAATTTGTTCACCCAACATGTTATCTATCTTAAGGAGAGCCACCTCTAGTGAACTATGGATCCCGATCCTTTTCTTTACATACAATCTATAAACTATTTACTGCTTTGTGTTTACTTTCTGCAAACTTTTACTTCTTTCCATTCGATACGTTTAATCCTTTGTTTTCCGCAAAACACGGTGAGATTGACAACCTCATCGCAAGTTGGGGACAAAGTTCTGTGGTTGTGTTGTGCAGGTCTCCACGTTGCTACTAGCACCGGTAGTGCACCCTGCCAAAGCTCAGCTAGTAACACCTTTGGGGTGTTTCCTTGCTCCTAATGGTTCGATTAAACCTTGGTTTCATAATTGAGGGAAACTTGCTGCTGTGCTCATCATACCTTCCTCTTGGGGTTCCCAACGAGCTCTACATCAACCACGCCATTAAAGATTTTCTGGGCGCCGTGCATTGAGCCATCAAGCGATTTTCTGGCGCCGTTGCCGAGGAGTCAAGGACATCTTCACAAGGGGAGTTCCTCATAACCAATCTCTTTACTTTGTTATTTTTGTTTTGTTTAGTTTCTTTTTGCTTTGTTTGCTTGTTTCTTTATCAAAAACACAATTTTTTTAGTTTTACTAGTTTGCTTTCTTATTTGAAAACCCAAAAAAATGACTACTCTTGAAAACACTAAGTTGTGTGACTTCACTAGCACCAACAACAATGATTTTATGAGCACACCTATTGCTCCACCTGTGCCTGAAGATACTTTCTTTGAGATAAAACTTGCTTTACTCAATCTTGTTATGAGAGAACAATTTTCTGGTATTGGTAATGAAGATGCTGCTTCCCATCTAAATAACTTTGTTGAACTTTGTGAAATGCAAAAGCATAGGGATATAGATGGTGATATTATTAAGCTGAAATTGTTTCCTTTCTCTTTGAGAGGAAAAGCTAAAGAATGGTTGAATTCCTTAACTAGGAATAGTATTGATTCTTGGACTAAGTGCAAAGATGCTTTTATTGGAAAATACTATCCTCCTGCTAAGATTATATCTATGAGAAGTGAAATAATGAAGTTTAAACAGCTTGATAATGAGCATGGTGCTCAAGCTTGGGAAAGAATGAAATCTTTGGTAAAGAATTGTCCCACTCATGGACTGACTGCTTGGATGATCATCCAAACTTTTTATGCAGGATTGAACTATTCTTCCAGGAACCTATTGGATTCTGCTGCTAGAGGTACCTTTATGACCATCACTTTGGGTGCTGCAACGAAACTTCTGGACAATATGATGGTTAGTTATTCTGAATGGCATACTGAGAGAGCTCCACAAGGTAGGAAGGTAAATTCTGTTGAGGAAACTTCCTCCTTGAGTGATAAGATTGATATTATTTTGTCTATGCTTGTTAATGGGAAAGCCCATATTGATCCAAATAATGTTTCTTTGGCTTCTTTGGTTGCTCAAGAAGAGCAAGTTGATGTGAACTTCATAAGAAATAACAATTTTGGCAACAATGCTTATGGTAATAATGCTTATAGGAGTAATTTTGGTAACAACAATTATAAGCCATATCCTCCCAACAATGGTAATGCTTATGGAAATTCTTACAACAATAATAAGAGTGCTCCCTCTGAACTTGAAGTTATGCTTAAAGAGTTTATTAGTAAACAAACTGCTTTCAATAAAACTATTGAGGAAAAACTCTCTAATGCTGAAAGAAATATAGCATCTTTGGCTGAAACTCAATCTACTTTGAATAAAATGGTTGCTAAACCTGAAACTAATGATAATCCCTTTGCAGCTACTAATTCCATACAAGTAAGAATTGATGAAAATGTTAGACTATTAGCTGAATTACATGCCAAGTGGGAAAGAGAAGATGAAATTGCTAGAAACATTAGTGTTTCTACTATTACCACTACTAGTGTTGAGGCTAGTAATAGATCTACTACTTTAGATGATAAATTTGATTTTGATCTTGATGGTTGCAATATCTCTGAAGTTATTAAGTTCCTACAAAAGCTTGCTAGAAGTCCTAATGCTAGTGCTATGAACATGGCCTTTACAAAACACATTACTGATGCTCTCATAAAGATTAAAGAAGAAAAGATGAAACATAAAGCTTCTATTCCTATAAAACAAGAGGATGGTTGGGAACCCATCATTAATATGAAAGTGAATGACTTTGATTTCAAAGCTTGATGTGATCTTGATAGTAGTGTTTCTATTATGCCTAGAAGGATTTATGAAATGCTTGATTTGCCTCCTCTTAAAGATTGCTATTTGAATGTCCCACTTGATGATAATGTTAAAAAGAAACTCATGGGGAGTCTTAATGATGTTTTTATTATGGTTAACAATTCCTATGTCCCCGTTGATTTCTATGTTTTGGATGTTGAATGCAATGCTCCTTGTCCTATTACTTTGGGAAGACCTTTTCTTAGAACTGTTGGTGCCATCATTGATATGAAAGAAGGCACCATTAAATATCAACCCCACTCAAGAAAGGTATATAACACTTCCCTAAAAAGAGAGAAAAGATTTCTTTTGCTTCTCCTATGAAAACAAAATTTGGTCTTAATGCTTCTTCATTTGAGAACACTTGATTCTTTCTTTGCTTCTTATGCCTAACTTAAAGGCGTTAAAGAAAAGTACTTATTGGGAGATAAACCAAAAGTTTTAGATGAGTCTTGGAAGTTATTACCTCTGTAATAACCGCTCCTTATCCTTTTTATTTGCTTTTTGTGCCAAGAGTAACCTCTAATGAGAGAGAAGTAATGATTGGGAAAGTTGCTGTCCTGAAACAGATTTTTGTGCTTCACCGTAAAACTTTGTGAACGAGCTCTGTATGTCGGATTGAGCTGTAATATTTTTTGCTTCTGACCCAGGTTGTTATCTAACTTTCGTTAGTTCAACACTTTTTGATTTGAGCAACAGAAGGTCTTCGTAAAAAATCGTCTATACCTGCTGGTCTGTTTTGACAGATTTCTGCCATTTTCTGCATTTGCTTCTTGTGGGTTCCTTTTTGAGTTCTTTTAGGGAATTGAGTTTTTTGAGGGAAGTGCTACAGTATCTAGTGTTCTAATGGAAGTTTATTTGGTGTTATAACTGAACCTTAAGACTTATTTATCTTGAGTGCACTATGTTGCTAATAAAGATTGTGTGAAGTTTTGTATGAAGGAAAAATTTCAGGTGTATGGAAGGAATGAGTAATGAGATGAAGGATGGACTAAAGCTCAAGCTTGGGGATGCTACGCGTGTCACCCCAAGAAATATCCAAGAAGTACAAGCGTCAAAGCTTGGGGATGCCCAAGGCATCCCCTTCTTCATCAATAAAAATTCCAGGTTTCTTCCAAACGCTTCATTTTTATTGTTTCATGCACAGTTGTGTTTTTCTTGGAGCGTCTTCTTTTTCATTTTCATTTTGTTTTTTTCGTTTGCTTGGTTTGCTTAGTTCTCTGAATAAATTGGTTGGACCCCCTCTTTCATACATTGGTTTGCAAGTAGTTTGGTTTGGTTTGGAAAAGAGTAGGAAAGTTCATACTTATGTGGTAAAAAGAGCTTGTTTTTGACTGTGGCCTATGCTTTGTCATGCCATGATTTGATATTGTTTTGGCTTTATGCTTAGTATTCTTTGCTGTAGAATGACTTGTTATAAACAATTGAGATTTCTTAATGTGCCTTGGATGAATCATGCGTTGTTTTTAGCATATTAAAGCATAGTATTGTGGTATTCTCCTTTGATGCTTTATTTGGGTTGACTTGGCGCATGCTCACACCATGTTATGACTATCTCAAGTCACCATAGCCTTTATTATCCTTTAGTTTTCAACTTGTAGTATCACTTTATGCTTTGATCAATGATGTTTTGTCGCTCTGCATGATTATGGCCATTATTGCTCTCTTAGTTTGTCGCTCCCAGTCTTTTGCTAGCCTCCACAACAAAGTATGAGTTCCACTCATGCATACAACTCCCTAAACCAAGTTATTCCAAAGATTCCACCATACCTACCTACTAGCTTATGCTATTCCAAGTATATTCATGTTTTTATTTATCTTCCAAATTAAACTTGTTATGATAAAACTAGTGATTAAAGCTCTCACGAACTTGATGGCACACTTTACTTTACTCGCATTTAATAAACTTGAACCATTGGGTCCTTCTTTGTTGCGTATATGCTTGCGCTTTATAAGTTGAAATTAGCAGAACCATGTTTCATAGGGAACGCTTTCAACATTGCACTTGTACTTTGTACCCCGTTGATATCATGTTCTTTTGCTTATGGATCCCGGCGGTGTGAAATAAAAGTGGAACTTGTAAGATCATGGAGTTTATATGTGTGTTAGAGAAACGCCTGGGCCGGTAGCCTAAGCCATGTCTAATCATGGTGGAAACTTGCAGCATCACCATAATGAGCACTCTATGAAGCATCCTCAATAAAAACCTATGCAAATAGCAAATAAAAAGATCGCTGAGATGCTCATTGTCTGCTTGCCTTGTCATTTTGATTATGGGAAAGCTCCCGTATCATGTACAAGGGGTACCCCATTGGTGGTTCTTAATGATACACATGTACTTACAATGACAAGAGCTTACTCGTGACTAAAGTTGAGTAGCATGAGGATCGATCTTCATAAGTAAGGGGCATGAGATTTCGGTTTATAACTTTTCAAGCATATCCTCTTAGTTGTGTCACTTTAACCTTAATCACCTTCAAGATGCTTATGATAGGGGCAATGAGAGCTAAAAGCTATAAGTACCATAATTTTTGGAAGCTCTTTATGAGACTTGAATCCCTACTTCCTTTTACAAAGGCCTTTCTTCCACCATTATATTGAGTCTCCACCTTCTATCTTTATGCACCTACTTTGAGAGCATAGTGGCCATTCTTAGTTCTATGTGCATTGTCCCAAGACTAGTTGATTGATGCATACTTTGATATTGCTTGTTTTAAAGTATTGTATCTAGTCACTCTTATGAACTTTGAAGGTGTCCTATGCATTTATATTTGCTACTCTATGCAGGGACAAGCTGAATACTATTATGCTATGTTTTCTTTACGTGAAACAAACAAACGTCTTGCAAAGCATTGTTATTCATGAATCTTTTGTTTGTGCATTTTCATGTTTCATCATAGTTTCTTTGTCTTATTGCTAGAACTTTGTCTTTCATGTTATGATTGAAGTACTATGATCCTAGCTTTGAATGTTTTGCAAATACTTTGATCAAGTCTTTGATGGTGCATGTCACCTCAAAAATTATTCTTTCTTTTTATCACTTACCTACTCGAGGACGAGAAGGAGTTAAGCTTGGGGATGTTGATACATTGCAAATGTATCTATAATTTTTGATGTTCCATGCTTGGTTTTATCCACTTTCTTGTGTTTTGTTCCAACTTTGGAGTACTTTTCATATGATTTCTTGGACTAACCTATTAACAAGAGCCACAATGCCAGCTGCCTGTTTTCTGCTGTTTTTGGTTCTAGGAAAGTCAGAAAATGAATATTCTCGGAATTGGACGGGACAAAAGCCAAAGTGCCTATTTTTCTGGATGTCATCAAGTGCCAGAATACGAGACGGAGAGGGGCCAGGGGGCCACCACACCACCTGGCTGCGCGGCCAGGCCTGGGCCGCGCTAGGGGGTGGTGTGGCCGCTCCCGACACCCCCTCGGCCTCTCCTTCCGCCTATATATTGCCCTCGGGACGAAAACCCTAAGGGCCCAATCAAAAATCCACGAAAGAGTCTGTAGCCGCCGTCATCTCCATCCCTAGATCGGGAGGGATCTGAAGCTCTTCCCGGCACCCTGCCGGAGAGGGGAATTCACGCTGTAGGTGTGCTGCTGGACCGGTGTTGAAGACGTCACCCGCATCTCCTGAGAAAATATTTCTTCGGGTGAAGTAGACAGGAGGTTTCAGATGCTGACCAAGTTCACAGCCAAGGAGAAACTCCCTAGCGACTTAGTCGTGCCTCTATTTTTTGCGAGTCGCCCTCCGCTTGAGGTAGTTCTCTTATTATCTCTTATTGTTTTCAATTGCCTGCAGGTTTTCCTTTATACTGATGCTGCCTCTTGTGCGAGGACTAGAAAGTGACTACGGTTCTGCCTCCTCAACCTGAGCGAGTAATCCCTTGCGAAGCGTAGGAGGAGGACGAGTTGGGTTCCATCGTCCCCACCGCTGAAGAGCAGGAAGCCCTCGAGTCCAGCGAGAACAGAACTCGCAAACATTCCTGAAGTGAGGACTCTGATGCTCCTTTGCCGGTGACGTCGGATGGTCCTTCGACTGAGGTAGAGGAGCCAATCCCCACGGTGCCTGTACGTGTCGTGGCTCCTCCTCCATAGAAGAAGCCGAGGACACCGAAGGAGGTGTCTGAGGATTCTTTCGACCTCCATGACTTCGACTGGTAAGTTCATACTTCTACCAATTTGACCTTATGTCCTATAATCTTTTTCCCTCTGAAGTTGTTTTGTATGTTCTGTTGCAGCAAAACTACATCGTCATCATCCGATGACTGCTGCTTTGTGAAGGAGACTAGAGTCACGAACACCAAAGATAAGGATGTGGCAGAGCAGTCGCACTCTCCCTAGGTGGCGGCCACCTCTAATCCCAATTCTTGAAGTTCCCCCCACACTGGGGGCACTAGATGGTTTCCCGGACGTCTATGCAAAAGGAAACTTTGGAGTCCCTAGAGGAGCACGTAAGTTTTCTTGACTATGCCAGTCAAAATTAGGTTGGTGCTAATGCTTCTCTTCTTGCAGCCTGTCTCGAAGGAATCTATTCGCCTCGCCGAACAGATTACGTCGATGGGCCATCAGCATGCCTTGTTGGAGACCCAGCATCGCGCGTTCGATGGTGAACTTGCACTTTTTATCTTTGTATTGTTGGCACAGAAAATCATTAGTCTTGAATATTGTCTATCATCCTCTTTCGGTGAGAACAATGAGCTTCTCCGTCACGTCAATTCCCTCTAGAAGGGTCTTGCCATAGTGGAGAAGAAACGCGATGAGGCACTCGAAGCTTTGGAATGCTCCGCCCAGGAGCCGAAGAAGCGAGAGGAGGACCTGTGTTCTTCTGCAGCTGACAGGGAGAAAGTGTTCGTGGAATAGCTTCTCTCTGTTGCTAAGGCACTCTCAGGTATGATGCTATGCCATTTTTTGCTCTACATTTGTCTGTGTTTGGTTGTGCTCATCTATGTCTTTTGCAGACGCTATCAGTGTGGACTACGATTCCCAACCTTTGGCTCACCAAGATTCTTTGGCTGGCGCCATAGCTGCAGTCAAAGACCGCAGTGTCTCCGTCAAGGATTCCCTCGAGAAGGCGAAGGGTGTGCTTGGGCGTCTTTGAGAGGAGATGGTCCCCACGGCCAAGCTTATCGAAGATCTTGATGGCTTGGTGGAGTCCTTTGCTGGAGGCGTGCCTATGGATTTCAAGAATGCGTAGAGGAGGGTCGGAGCTACCATGGGACTTGCGATGGCGCAAGCCCATGGTGTTGATCTGAACCCTAGCACGGTCTCCACGGCGATGCCGGTTACTATAGATGGCTAGCAGGTAGTGTTTGCTCCCTTTGCCACTCATTGTCATAAATATGGGCCTCGGCTCATTGAGACACTCGCAAAGTACTCGGTGGAGCTGACGTGGTCGAAGACGGCGAAAGCCACAGCATCAGAGGCTGTAACCGAAAAGGCCGCGACATAGGAGGCTGCCACCGACTCGAGGAAGTCTCCGAGTGCCAGTGCGTAGCTGTAGGCTGTCCCTTTGTCGTCCTTTTGTAACATTTTAGCTTCTCCAGACTTCTTTTGACTTACTTGTGCTTGTGGGGAGTGCCCCTTTTAAGACTTGCTGAACTTCAATGCTTCTAGTTTTGGTGTTATTTTTGAATGGTTGGTCTTATCCGTCTAGTCCTCTGCTTGGATAGGGTCCTTTGAGTGATCCATCTGACACACCTCCCACCGATGAACCTGTGGCGCAACCACGTTCAAAGGTGGAGGAATTGTTGTTGCTATCTCGATTGCATGATCGCATAAAACACTTGGAGTGAGAGATTCCCGTGATATGCGGTAGCACTGACGTGTGGAAGTCGAAGGCCGAAAAAGCCAGTGAACGGGAGAAATATCGTCTGGGCAAGGTGGCTCAGCTCAATGAGCAATTGGAGTGTTTGTTTCCTTAGCTTCTTTTCCTTTTCCAGCCACTTGTGGCGGCAAGTTTCTCTTATGCTTTTTTGCTGCTCTTTGCAGTTGTTAGTTCTCGCCGTCCACAGGAAGAGAGGGACCGGGTCACCATTCATCTAAACAGCTTGACCTAGGAGCAACTGGAAGCTAGCGGGTACTTTTGGGTTGACCGGGATCGCGCAATCGCATTGGCGATGTTGCGGGATCATGTGTCGCAGGTGCTGCTTAATTTGAAAAAAGGCGCAGTCGTGCTTGAAGCACATCTTTCGGGCAATGTTCCCCTTGGACACGGTGCCTTCAAGCTTGTTAGATTTATTGAGAAGTTCCAGGATGCCAGCACAGTTCACGAGTGCGTGCGTCAACAGTTAGTCGTGGGTGCCAAGGTTGCACTGGCACTTGTGTGCCTGCATCGACCTGATCTGAATTTGGTAGCTATTGCTGCAGGACCGCCATCCCTGCTAGAGGGCATGGCGTGGAACATGGTGCCCCATTATCGGGCGGTTGATCAGCCAGGCGAAGACATTGTCGATTTGTTCGAGGAGCGTACCAACATTCTCCTTTTATGTCAGTAGAGTAGTTTTGGACCTACACAGAGATGTATAGGTGTTGTAAAGTTCGTATAAGTGAGTTGGGTGTTTTTATTACCTGTTTTTATGTAAAGCTTGCTAGCTTGTGTATTTTTCGAGTAGCTTGTACTCTGGAGTTCCTTTTCATTAGCCTGACGCATACTTATCTTAGCACCTTGTCAACCTGTTAGGTGCGTTGCAGCTGGATTGGGTTTACCAAGGGTTCGATTAATAGTACGTTAGCTACTCAGGTTATTGTGTTATTCGTGTAACGAGGTAGAAGGGTGGCGCAGCCCCCGAGTGATGTAACTGCAATTAAAAATAGAAACACAAGGTTGGAGGCACTTAGCTTTATTTATTCGCAGAATATCAGGAGATACAATGTGTGGCTAAGTAGCCTAGCTGAGTAGCATTATTTGTAAAGTAAAAATATCTAAGGGTAGAAACGACACAGTTGCGCGACGTTCCAGGGGTTGGAGTATGCGACTCCACTCTCTACGTCTTTCAGGCGATAGGCGCCACTTGGGATTACTTCGGTAATCACATAGGGTCCCTTCCAGGGGGACTCGAGCTTGACGTGTCCTTGCTGCTTCAGTCGCAGGACGAGGTCTCCTTTGACGGAGGACCTTGGGCGTAACCTTCGGTTATGGTAGTAGTGGACATTTTGCTGGTAGATCGTGGATCGTTCCGCTGCTATCTCACGTGTTTCGTCGAGGAGGCCGACAGAGTCTTCGAGTGCGGCAATTGATTTCGCCTCATTGTATACTATGAACCTTGGGGCCTTGTAGTGTACTTCTGCAGGTAGTACTGCCTCGGCACCGTGTACCATGAAGAACGGAGTGTAGCCTGTGGCGCTGTTTGGAGTTGTGCGCAGGCTCCATAGTACCGATGGTAGCTCCTCGGGCAGCACCCAACAGCTCTTTCGAGTGGTCTGCAGAGCCTTTTCTTGATGCCGCTGCAGATGAGGCTGCTGGCCTTTTTGACTTGACCATTGATCTGAGGGTGTGCCACCAAAGCGTAGCTGATGTTGATTCCCAGGTTTTCGCAGAAATCCTGGAATTCGTTCAAGGTGAAGTTCGTTCTGTTGTCCATGATGATGTTGTGCGACACCCCGAATCGGAAGACGATGGTCTCGAATAATTTGATGGTGGTGGCCCCTGATTGGTTTTTCACTAGCATGGCCTCAATCTACTTGGTGAATTTGTCGACTCCAACAAGGAGGTAGACGTACCCTCCAGGTGAAGATTTTTGTAGCTTGCCGACAATGTCGAGTCCCCATTGCATGAAGCGCCATGCCACGGGTATTGGCCTAAGCTCTACGCCAGGTGCATGCAGTTTGTCCGCAAATCTTTGGTAAGCATTGCACCTTTGGACGATGTCCTTAGCGTTGCGCATTGCTGGTTGCCAGTAGAATCCAGCTCGTAGAGCTTTGGCAATGAGGGCATGACTTCTGGCGTGATGGCCTCAAGTGCCTTCGTGTATCTCGAGGAGGATGGCTCTTCCGTCTCCGTTGGAGATAGATCGTTGAAGTACTCCTGTGATGCTGCCCTTATACAGTTCACCATTGATGATGGCGAAAGCCTTGGATTGTCGCACGATATGTTGTGCATATGTCAGGTCATCTAGCAGCCTTTTGCTGAGCAGGTATGTGATGTATGGTTGCGTCCAGGATGGCTCGATCATCATGACCTCCATGGGGCCTTTGAGTCCTATTTCTTGCTCCTTATCCTCAAGTGCCTTGAGTTCGTCGGGTGGCATAGCCCCGAGTCCTTTGACGTGCTGGTTTGCTATTCTGGAGCCTTTGGCTTGATGGAGCGTTCATAGATTTTCTCTAGGAATAGTCCAGGTGGAACCTGGGCACAGGTGGAGCAAATGTTGGCGAGTGTATCCATGTCTTTGTTGCTTTCGTGACCAAGGTGCCACAGTTTGCACCCATCGAAGTCTCCTTCGAGTGCGTCATAGAGGTTATGGTAGGCGATCATGTTATCGCTCAGAGCATCGCACTGGTTCATGGTTTGATCCACTACCAGCTTAGAGTCGCCGTAGATGATGAGTCGTGTTGCGCCTCATGCTTTGGCCATCTCCATCCCATGGAGCAGGGCCTCATATTCAGCTTCATTATTGGAGGCGCGGAACTTCATTCGTAGAACGTACCTCATCTTATCACCTTATGGCGGTGTCAGGATGACGCTGGCGCCAGCTCCTTCTCGATGTTTTTATCCGTCGAAGTGCATTGTCCATAGACAGGACATGTCCGGCGTGTCGAGGAGCTGGTTCTCCATCTAGTGGGCGAGGAAGTCTGGGAGTACTTGCGACTTGATCATGTCTCACTTCTCGTATGTGATGTCTCTTGGAGACAATTCTATCCCCCAAAGCGCGACTCGTTCGGTGGCATCGGGGTTGTTCAGGATGTGCCCTAGCAGAGCGTCGTTCACCAAAATGATGGGGTGCTCCTGGAAGTAGTTGAAATGGATCGTATGGGCACCTAGAGGGGGGGGGGTGAATAGGTGCAACTTCAAATTTTAATGCTTTTTTAATTTTAGGCTTAACAGAAAGGGTAAATTCTCTAGATAAACTATTAGGTGGAATTTCCCTATATGCAAACCTATCTACTAGCGAGTAAAGTGTGAGTGGAAGAGGAACGGGTGAACCGTAGTGAAGCACGCGGAGACACAGGATTTGTTTTACCGCAGTTCCTTCCTTGTTAAGGAAAGTATGTCTGCGTTGGAGGGGTGGGAGGTACTAAGACCACCACGCCACAATAGGCATCACCCTGTTCTCCGATGGATCCTGCCACCAAAGGCCCGATCCACCTTTCCACTATAGGAACCCTTCGAGGCGGGTACCGGTGCCTTTACACAACTAGCAGGGCACAACTCCATGATCAACTTGGAGGCTCCCGTAACGACAACAAGCTGCCACAAGAACAAGTTATCAATAACAAAGAACAAGATCTAGATATTGACAAGAATACTAGATCAGGGATTTCTCCAAATGAATGGAGAGGAGTTGATGCGCTTGATTCGAGATGATGATGACAATTCTCTCCTTCTTCAATTCCCCCAAAGATCGAAGCCTTCGGGTGGTTGAAGTGGAAGATCTAGAATGGGAGCTCTTGCAAAGGGTCTAAACAATTTTGGGTGAATCAAGAGTTCTGCTTGTTGGGGAAGAAGGGATATTTATACCCCCTTCCAAACCAAGCCATTGGATCCTTTGGGGGTCGGATTATCCGGCCCAAGTAAGGGCCGGATTATCCGGCCTGGGGAAAACTCTACCCCAGGCGCAGATTATTCGGCAGATAAACCAGCTGCAGACAGAAGCTCACGTAGACTTGCCCTTCACACTTTCTCCTGGGAATCGGATTATCCGGCCCTAGGGGAGGGCCGGATTATCTGGCTAGGGGGAAAATCCACCCCAGCTATGGAATATCCAGGGGAAATTCCACCCCCAGACAGAAGCTTGCGCAGGAGCTCACTTGGGCGATTCCCCTGGGGCCGGATTATCCGCCCCAGCATGAGGGATGAATTATCCGGTCTAGGGAGAAAAACCTCCCCAGAGCCGGAATTTTCCGGGGAAAATCCGCCCCTAGACAAAGACTTGCGCAGAGTCTATTCCATTGAAATATAAACAACATAATCATACCACCGAGATAGGGAGAGAGGAGTCCTTGAAATAGCCACAATTATCAACGTGATAACCAATATAGGCGCCTTCCCCGAGATAGATTCCCAGCATAATAGGATATGAATATATGAATCCATATCCATAATCCATGAGATAAATCCAGACGTCCACCGACACAGAGTCTTGTACACACCACAAACCACAAATAAAGTTCAACGCTAAATGGGCATAAGGGAGAAAACAACGAATAGAAAAAGTGCAAATGCCTTCTGCCCAACCCATGCAAATCCTCGAAGACCTAATATCACTACTTCTCCCCCTTTGGCATTAAGACGCCAAAAAGGAAGAAGAGCGATGCTAGCGCCCCAAGGTATCACTCGTAGTCCTCATCCTTGTCCTCGTCCTTGTTCCCATCGTCGTCCTCATCCTCAAGCTCCTCGGTGTCATCGTCCTCTTTATCAGCAGTGGCCGCAGAGGGGAACAAGTGACGCTCCAGCTCGCCATAGTTCAGCCCAGAAGAAGTATTCCACCGGGCATATGGTGTGGGAGCAGTAGGAGCCGGGGGATCACTAGAAGCACCTGACACGTGATGAAGGATGAGCTGCTGAGAGTGAGCCAGCTCATGGCACTGCTTGTATGCCTCGTACTGGCCCTTGCGAGTGTCCACGCCCATGCAAAGTATGTGACGCTGGAACCATTTCAGCTGCTTGATCTCACGGGCAACAGGAGGCACTAGAGGCCTGCGGGCATCCCTCATGAGACCCTCAGGAGTAGAAGAGGGGTGAGAAGTCTTCCGAACCTTGTTGTATATCTTCTTTGCCTTATGCACAACATCAATGTTGAACTCCTCAGATGGAAGCAGATGCTTGATGAGCATCTTAATGTAGGGTGCATAGGGAATGGACAGTCGGTTGAACATAGCATCAGTCAGTTCATGGTAGATGAAGTCCATCACATCCAGCCTGTACTGCACGGACTCATCCTCGCACGAGGCAACCTCATGAGAGAAGGCTAGGAGCTGGACAAGGTGACTACAGATGCTGTCATTGTTGCCTCCACTCGGAGTGATGGAATCACGGAAGAGGCCCACCAAGGCAGCATAGATAGGATCAAGACCAGCAAGAGTGCCCACAATACCATTGTCCACCGTGCAAGGAGAGAGAACTGCATCTTTACTGGGCTTCCGCTAGGTGATGATGATGTGGCCATTGGCCCTATCCCTGCTGCGGAAAGAGTATCCAAGTACCTCAGCAAACACACGAAAATCAGTAGTAGAGGCCTGTCACGAGTCATCCACTTCATAGTACGATGCTCATCTCCACAAAGAACCAAAGTGGAAAAGAACTGCGTCACCACCTCAGAATCATATGAGCACTGGAGAGCCATGAGATGGTGCAGCCCCATCCGCTGAGCCACATACATGGCATCAACAAGGTGGAGCTTCTCCAAAGCCTCAGAAAGAATCAGCTGGTGCATAGGCCTAATTTTTAGCCTGGCAGACACATCTTCATATATCCCTTTCTATTCAGCACACCAAAAGCGAGAATCCCCCAGCTTAGAATCACGGGGCAGCTCTGCAAACAAATCACGGTGATGGATAGAGGAATAAGTGACATGATCCATAGCCTTGTAGTTGATATTGGGCTCTTTGCCCTTCCTCTTGGACACACCCCTCCTGGATCTCTCCCGCTTCTCTTGTTCTGCCATGCGTTCAGCCTCTTTTTCTCTTCTCCTCAGCTCAACTTTGTCCACAGTATTACCCTCACTGTCTACCAAGAAATAGATAGTACGAGAAAGACGCTTGTAAGTCTTGGGAGCACTGGAACCACCTGTGAAGAGAACAAGGTAGATAGCATGGGGATAAACATACACACAAGTCCAAGAGAGAGCGTTGAAAAGGTAGTCCAAAAGTTCATAGGACAATTCTACTCAATGCACAAACCATGGCGAAATTTTCGACTTGCCTAGATTGAGCGCAAAGAAGTAGATCTGGCCTAGAAACTTCAAGACTATGAGTTCTACGCGAAACTACATCCTTCTAGACAATGTTCCACCCAACAAATGACACATCTAGATAAATATGGGGAGGGAGGGAGTTACCCTCACTCATTGTAGGAAGAACACGGAGGAGAAGGTACCCGGAGGCGTGGAGAAGAAGATCCGGGGAGGCCCAGAAAATCCGGTGGCCGGAGAGGCTCCGGGGAGGGTGGGGGACGGCAGGCGGCGGCTGAGGAGGAGGAGAGGGTTGGGGGAGAAGTTGTAACGTCCCAAATCTTTAATCAAGGTTAATCAAGATCAATTCTACCCAATTTAGGGTTAACAAAACCTTTTTCCATTTAAAATCCTTAAGCATTCATATGTGTGCATTTAAAATAGGAGTTGTTTGAAATGCCATTATTCTTTGTTCTAATGGTTGTAAAATGGTTCTATGATGATTGTCACATCATCTAGATCATTCCCAAGCAAAAACCAAAGAAAAAAGAAATAAAAAAATTAAATAAAGGAAATGGTCACTTTTGCCATTTTAATCACCTAGCCCACTTTGGGTGTTCCTAGCACTCAATTTCCAACAGAGACAATTGTGGTTCTTTGCACCCCTTGCTAGTACAAGTAGTGATGTGCCAAGGCCCACTTTGTGATCTCCAAAAAACATTCAAACTCTAATTTTAAATGACAATTGAAAAATTAATCTAGTGTATGTATCTAGATCACACTTTTTCAAAAACCATCCAAATGAATTCCATTTGGCAAATACTAGCAACCATAGATGCTTAAGCATGTGATAAACAACTCCACCAAAATTCAATTCAAAATTCAAATTTTTTCTTCTTGCCGCCATTTGGTCGAATACTTGGCATGCATAAATCACACTCTAGTTTAGGCTCACTGTTTCTACAGGGTTTTGCCGCCCATTTGACCTCAATTTACTCCCTCTGTCCCTCCTAGCTCTAACCAAGCCTTAATCAGCCCACCCCTTTGTCCCTAGCGCCAGTACCATGACACCCCGAGGACATGCCCGCCGGCCAACCTTGCCCAAGCCACAGCAGACCGCCAGCCCCTCTCCGCCGCTCCAGGAAAGGAGGCATGACCTCACCGCCGTCCATGGTCCACCCCACGATCACTGCCAGCCCCTGGACCACCCCAGAGCAGCGCCGCACTATCCTCTCTGCGCCGCGCCAGAGCACGCTAGAGCGCCATCACCGCCAGCATGCCACAGACCACGCCTCGACCGTAGACCACGTGCGCCACTCCGCCTTGACCACCTCACCCCACCAGACATGGCCGTGCACCGCCGCGTGACCCACAGTCGCCAGGAACCCCGTCGAGCACTGCCCCTGTCTCCTAGAGCACACGACGCTCCCGACCGCTAGCCACCGCCCCTCGCGTCGCCATTAAGTCCTAGCTGACCGCCAGGGAACCGCCCACCATCCATATATCTCGCCCATGCCGGTAGCTCGTTGTATCGTCGTCACCGATGAGCTACGCCCACACCTCTCTGCCACTTCACCACGCCTATAAAAGGAAGCCTCCCCAGCCTGAATTCCTCACACCATTCCACTCCCCTCTCATCCCTAGTCCTTACCCACCTCTCGCCGGAGCAGCTCGAGCAGCAGGCTGCCAAAATTTCACCGGAGGCAGCCGCAGCAGAGGAGGAGACGCTGCCATCGATTCCGTCTACCACAAACTCTGCCGCGACTTCTCCTGACCCCGCCGTCGTTGACTCGTTTGTTTGCCCGCCACGCCGCACTCACTGGAGCCCTGGTACGTCCCCACTGCACCCCCACCGAGCCGCTAGAGTTCAGCCTCGCCGGCGACGAGTCCGTCATCAACGACGACCATGCGCCGTTGATCTAGTTCTAATCGTATGGTCCATATCGCCCCGTACCGATTCGCGTGAGATGTACCACTGACATGTGGACCCCCTGTCAGCTGTCCTCTACTCCACGGAGTGTACACAGTCCGGCCCAATTAGTTTCCCGCGCGACCCGTTTGATTCAAATAAATCCTTTTCTATTTTAGCTGAAACTTAATTCTGTCCCTTAGTTTAAAATTCAGTTCAGAGAGTTTTACAAATCCAAATTGAGTGATTCCAATTTTGTTGGAAAGCTAATTAAAATCTATCGAAACCCGTTGGATTTAAATCATTTAGAGTTATAGATCTATCCTAGTAGAAATAACAAGACATAAGCTTTTGCACATTCAAACATTTTTCTAAAATCAACCACAATAGATTTTGAGTTGATTCCAACTCTCAAAAATCACATTTAACCATACCTATATGAATATGTAATAATATTAAGGTTTTCATGCAGTGACTTTGGACTAGTACCAAAATAATGCTATATAGGCATTTCTAGTCACTTTAAATCATTAAATATTAAACTTAAACTTATTAAAGTGTGATCCTACCTTTAAATCACATTCCCATATGTTAGAATATGTGGTGATGACATGTGTCCACATGATCCCATATTTTAATTGGAGAATATTAAATCTTAGTTAATTTCAATGAGTAGAAATTACTTTTCTCAAATTAAAAGAATGAAACTAGTTCTTTAAAACCTTGTGATGTATGTGATGATAGTAGATCATCAAATGTGTGCCTTTGTGAGCTAAGTAGACTAGTTAAGTTTTGCTTGGTGATTGTGTATTCCATATGTATTTATAGACGATAGTACCGACCAAGTCTTCGAGGAGGAGGAGTTCTACCAAGAAGAGTAGGAGGAGAATTTCAACCACTGTACTACACAAGGCAAGCTAGAATTATACAAGTTAACCATGCAAGTGATTACTTGCAAGTCATCATTAACAATGCAAGCTAAATCTTGCAAGCTAGATAACTTAAGCAAGATGCAATAGGCATGCTTGATTATACCCCTTTGACTAGTATCTACCCCAAGTTTTATTTACAAGCTTTACCTTCTTTACTTTACCAAAGTCCTTACTTTGTTTAAAGGTAGCATAAAGAGTATAAAACTTGACCTATCTAGTTAGACTTAGATGTCATTCTATGGCATGAGATTGAGATTAGTATCCCACATTAGAGAACACCCTTAACTTAGTAGTTGGACCTAAACCAAAACTTGATTTACTTTAGATGGGAATACTTGGTGAAAATGATTTGTGAAAACCTTGGAATGATGAGTCATTCTATTGAGATGTTTTGACATGTGTTGAGAAACACTAATGGTTTATGATGATGATGAAAATATTAAGGCATGAGCCTTAGCCCTTTTATAAAAGCTGATGGTTGGGTTCGGATGCGATACCATTCCCATTTTACCGTACAACCATAATACCTGAATTGGGTAAGGCTTAGCCGAAAGTTTATATGCATTAGTATTAGTTCCCTAGTGGGAGAGGTTTGAGCTGAGGCTACCTCTCAATGTTGTGCACGTATGCAGTGCTGAAGATGACATATGGTCATGGCTGGGAGGCCATACTCATAGGAGAGGTGATTTTACTAGAGTGTGTAAAGGAAAGGTTATGTTTGATTATCTACATACTAAGTATGATGATTCAGGGTTATTCCTGACAGATGTATCGAATCTTGTGGTGAAAGTGTACCACCTCTGCAGAGTGTCAAACTATTCGAATAGCCGCGTTCGTGGTTATGGACAGTTGGAGTGGCCATACTGTTCCGTTGTCAGATGTTTTCAAAATAACTTATGAAATGAATTGTGACATGACTTGACCACAAGAGAGTTGTGACTATGACAACTAAGTTCCCACTTAGGTGTTGTCAAACTTTATTTTATCTTTCTTTGTTTCTGAACTCAGCTGAGGTTTCAAAATTAACTTTACAAATAAACTTAGAATTTAGCATTCCTACTAGAGCTATCTTACTTGTTAGTGGTAGTTTGCGAGTACTTAAAGAGTACTCATGGCTTTTGACTCTGGCTATTCCTATGGCCAGACTATGAGGAGGACTACGCTGAAGGAGGACAGCAGGACGGCTACGGCAACTAGGATCATCTCCCATCGTCAGCATTGCCTGTGACTCTGAAGATGGACCCCACCGCTATGCTATTTATTCCGCTACTTGATTGTACTAAGACTGGATCATGAGATCCTTTATTTGTGTAAAGCCTTATTATGGTTTGTAATGGATGATGTACTGTGATATCCAATCTGTTATGTCTCGCAAAAATGGTAATCCTAGGATTGCGATGTATGGCATAATAGGCATCTGGGATTAAAAATCCGGGTGTTGACAAGTTGGTATCAGATCCATCCTGACCATAGGAGACCCTAGTTAGAATGGACGTCTAAACAAGAACTTAGTTTCAAAAATCAAAGTGAGTATTTATGAAAACTATTTCCTCTCTTACCCTTGGGATTCTTTCTCTCAAAAACATTCATGTTCCTCCAAATTCTTACATTACTACATAAAACTTTGACACACTTCTCTCATCCTAAATGCTTATAGATGGAAGCCCAATATAGCAAGTTCTACCAGTTGGGCAACGGAGGCCAACTGATCTTCGAGAGGGATCTAGATTCACTGTCTGAGTTCTTGGAGCTTCCACATCCGGAATTTCTTGGAGCTCAACTCCCGGGTCCACCATGAGGTGATTTGCAATGGCTAGTAACTGCTGATCTTCGAGGCAAGATAGAAGCACCAGTATTTGGGAGGATTCAGTTCTCAGTGAGAGAGAACAACTGGCTAGATGGATTAGCCAGGGTAATGCATGAAGCTCTCGCACGTTTGTGTGCCCAGAGTGTCAACCTAATCCAAGGAACCCGCTTTGTTCACTATGCAAGGCGTGATTCCATGGGAATGCCGCTAGAGATGCCAAGTCACCCAATATTGAAGCATCAAGTGGAGAACCTCGACTTCCTACTATACGACAGACAGAAGGAGTTGGACAATGATAGAGAGATCGCTAACCGCAACCTCGCCCTTGCCGCCCAGAAGGCCTAGACTTTCTCACTGCTCGTCAAGGATCGTCAGTTCTTCGCCGTCAACATGCAAAGAAGGATCACACCATCGACCGTCTTTGCAAGAAGGCTGCCGACCTCGAGAAGACCATCAAGGAGCAAGAAGCTCAGCTTGCAGCAAAGGAAGAAGAAGAGGAAGGTGAAGATATCCAAGGGGATATTGACTCCTACCGTAGCAATGATGATGACTATCTGGAGGAGGATGCTGTGCACTTCTACATCGACGATGATGACTCCGACTTCATCGATGATGAGTAGATGCACTAGAGCACTATCGTAGAGTGAGGAGTATCGGTCCCATTGTATCGTAGCTTGTAGAATGGTTCTTAAAACCATCTGTTTTCCTTTGATGTTGTGGTGTGTGTGAGTTTGTATCATGTGCTTTGCTTGAATGAATGAAAAAGAAGTTAGTTGCAAAACCAGAGTCAAACTCAAAGTTTTAGCTTTGAAAATCAAAACCATGAACCTTAGAACTTTCCCTCTTACCCTATTATCTATCTCAATCGTCAGATGACTCGTGGAAACCAAGGAGGGAGCAACTCATCGCAAGACCCCATGCTACAAATCATGCAGACTCTCATTGCAGGCCATGAAGCTAGTAGGGCAGAGCGCCAAGCAAATCTAGCCACCCTGCATCAGATCGCCCAGATGGCTCACAACAATCAGAACCATGGAAATCAGGATCATCATGGATCCAAACTCAAAAACTTCCAAAATACCAATCCCCCAATTTTTAGCACTTCGGAGAACCCACTAGATGCAGATGATTGGTTGCAGACAATGGAGAACAACTTAGAAGTAGCCAGAGTTGATGACAAGGAGAAAGTTCTTTTTTCCACCCACTATTTGGCAGGAGATGCAAGAGCATGGTGGAATAGCACCCACACAATGAACCATGGTCAAGTGATGACATGGGAAGCCTTCAAAATCAAGTTCAGCCGCACCCATGTGCCGCAGGGTCTAGTCACCAGAATGAGAGATGAATTCAGAGAATTGAAGCAAGGCAGAATGACTATAGTAGAGTACCGCGACTGATTCTTGTCTCTAGCCAGGTATGCACCTGATGAGATCAACACGGAGGCCAAGAAGAAGGAGAGATTCCTTAACGGACTGCATGATGAGATGCAGACTGTCCTCGTCAACATTCGTTTCGAGGATCTCGAAGAACTAGTCGACTCTACCATTCAGATGGAAGGGAAGAACAACCAAGCAAACGACAACCGCAAACGTTGTATGATGCACCAAGCTGGATCCAACAGTCACCAGAAGTACCATCCCAACCCTTCTGCAGGATATGCACCATTAAACAATCGACCCTCAATGTCTCGCCCCAGCTACCCCAACCGTAGTGGAGGAAATGTGAAGTCCGGAGGAAACAACAATCACCCTGGCAATTCCAACAATTTCAACCGTGCACCTCCCAAGCACAAAAACAACACCGCACCCAGATCTGGAAGCAATGATGTGCCCGTTGTAGCGAAAGACAAGTCTCAGATTACTTGTTTCGAGTGTGGAGTGAAGGGTCACTACTCCAATGAGTGTCCCAAGAAGATTGCCACCACTGCCAATGTGAATGCCCCAGCTCAACAGCAGCGTCGTGTTCAACCAGGAAGAAGATTCGCCCCAGGGAACCCTCACAACTACAACGGCCGTCTCTTCCACATGAACGCTGAAGAAGCCCAAGAAGCACCAGATGTAGTGTTGGGTATGTTTTCTATCAACTCAGTTTTATCAAGAGTGTTGTTTGATTCTGGAGCATCGCACTCATCTATCACCGAAGAATTTGCATGCACTAGTAAGATTCACCCAACCAACTTGAAGCATGTCATGATAGTTCAAATCCCCGGTTCAACTATAAAAGCTAGAAAAAATTGCAAAGTTGTGCCTATCAGAATACATGGGATAGAATTTTATGCCAATCTAATAGTACTTGGAACCAAAGGTTTGGAAGTAGTACTAGGAATGGATTGGATGTCAAAGCATAAAGGATTGATTGACTGTGTCAAGAAAGCCATCACCATGACCAGTAGCTCTAGAGTCTCAGTAGAGCATATATCTGAAACCCTACCCCGTCAATTCAAGTGCAACAAAAGTCTAGCCCTACCCACCATAGACCAAGTCAGAGTAGTAAGTGAATACCCCGACGTATGCCCAGATGAATTGCCAGGTATGCCCCCGGATAGGGATATTGAGTTCATTATCGAACTAATCCCGAGAACCGGACCCATAGCCTAGAGACCCTGTAGTATGAACCCCTCAGAGTTAGTGGAATTGAAGAAGCAGTTGGATGCTATGTTGGCAACATGCTTGATTCAACCAAGCGCATCACCATGGAGATCACCAGTGTTATTCGTCGACAAGAAAGATGGAGGCAACCGTTTGTGCATAGATTACAGGAAGTTGAATGACGTCACAATCAAAAACAAGTACCCTTTGCCAAAGATAGAGGATCTATTTGATCAGTTGGCTAGAGCAAGTGTGTTCTCTAAGATCGATCTTAGGACTGGTTATCACCAACTTAAGATTCGTGCAACGGGTATTCCAAAGACCGCCTTTACTACTCGTTATGGTTTATACGAGTATACAGTCATGTCTTCTGGATTAACCAATGCCCCTGCTTATTTCATGAATATCATGAATAAGATCTTTATGAATTTTCTAGACAAGTTTGTCGTTGTGTTTATCAATGATATCCTTATCTACTCCAAGTCAGAAGAGCATGAGCAACACCTGAGAATCATCCTGGAAACCCTTAGAGAGTATCGGTTGTATGCCAAGTTTAGCAAATGTGAATTTTGGTTGAAAGAAGTGGGATTCCTAGGACATATTGTGTCTGCCGGAGGAATAGCTGTTGATCCCACCAAGATCAAAGATGTCGAAGCATGGGAAGCCCCAACCACTCAAACCCAAGTCCGTGCATTTCTCGGATTAGTGAGATGCTACCGCAAGTTCGTTGAGGGATTTTCGAGCATAGGAAGACCCATGACCCAATTGTTGAAGAAGGGCAAGAAGTTTGATTGGACTGACAAATGTGAGGCAAGTTTCCAAGAGCTCAAGAAGAGATTGATTTCAGCCCCAATATTGATCATGCCAGATATCAAGAAGCCATTTGATGTGTATTGTTATGCATCCAAGATTGGTCTCGGATGTGTATTGATGCAAGAAGGCAAAGTCATCGCATATCTGTCTCGACAACTGAAGGAGCATGAGCAGAATTTCTCCACCCATGATCTTGAGTTAGCAGCCGTAGTTTTGGCATTGAAGACATGGTGTCATTACCTTATGGCTAATTACTGTGAGATTTACTCATATCACAAAAGCTTGAAGTATATCTTCACTCAGAAGGATCTGAATATGAGGCAAAGGAGATGGATAGAGTTAATCAAGGATTATGACCTTGACATTCACTATCACCCCGGCAAAGCCAATGTGGTAGCAGATGCTCTTAGCAGATTGCCGTGTAGGCTAAACACCATGATCAAGGAGAACCAACCAAGTTTGTATGAGGAATTGGAGCAGTTTAGAACTGAGCTAGTTAGCAAAGGATTCTTAGCTAGCATTGAACTTCAACCCACTTTGATTAGCCAAATCAAGGAAGCCCAGAAGGGAAATGAAAGTATCAACAGAATCAAGCGTCGTATTGGTATAGGAAAGGTACCTGGATTCACCGAAGACGAAGAAGGAGTTCTGTGGTACAAAGGAAGTATCTGTGTGCCAGCAGATTCGGAGCTGAAGCAAGTCATCATGCAAGAAGCTCATGATACTCTTTATTCTATCCACCCCGGAGGAACGAAGATGTATCAGGATCTAAAATAGCAATTTTGGTGGCAATGATGAAGAGAGAAATCGGAAGCTACATTGCCAAGTGTGATATCTGCCAGAGAGTCAAAGTGGAACATCAAAGGCCCGCAGGACTATTGCAACCCTTGCAGATTCCGGAATGGAAATGGGATTCCGTCGGAATGGACTTTATCATCAGTTTGCCTACTTCTAGTAGGGGAAATGACTCAATCTGGGTCATCGTGGATAGACTGTCCAAGGTAGCTCATTTTATCCCTGTCAAGACAACCTACCAGAGTTCAAAGCTAGCAGAGTTGTACATTGCTAGAATTGTTAGTTTGCATGGAACCCCCAAGACCATAGTGTTGGATCGAGGAACCCAATTTACCTCGAGATTTTTGCAGAAAGTCCAAGAAGGATTAGGAACCAAGTTAAATTTCAGCACAACTTATCACCCGCAGACCGATGGACAAATTGAAAGAGTCAACCAAATTCTAGAAGATATGTTGAAAGCTTGTGTGTTAGAATATGGATCAAAATGGGAGATTGTCTGCCTTTTGCAGAATTCTCATACAACAACAATTATCAAGCCAGTTTGCAAATGGCACCATTTGAATTCCTATACGGAAGAAAGTGTTGTACCCCTTTGAATTCGTCGCAAGTAGGAGAGAGTCAGATATTCGGACCCGACATTTTCCGAGAAGCCGAAGAGAAAGTTCACAAAGTCCGCAAGCACCTCAAGACTGCCTAATCGAGAAAGAAGAGTTATGCTGACAAGAGAAGGAGAGACCTGACTTTCAATGTCGGAGATTTTGTGTATCTCAAGGTTTCGCCATTGAAGGGAACCCAATGTTTTAGTATAAAAGGAAAGTTAGCCCCCAGATACATTGGACCATTCAAGATTCTGAATCGCCGAGGAGAAGTATCTTATCAAATGGAACTGCCAGATGAGATGTCAGCCATTCACAATGTGTTCCATATCTCGTTACTTCTCAAAAGCCTAGAAGTGCCGAAGAAGACCGAAGTGTTCAAAAACATCGATCACCGAGCTGTTGATATCAACAAATATTTGACGTATCGTGAAGTGCCCATCCGTATCTTGGAGGAAGCTTACAGAACCACCAGGACCCGAAGTATCAAATTTCTCAAGATCCAATGGAGCAACCATACCGAAGAAGAAGCCACTTGGGAGCGAGAATATTACATTAGGACTGAGTTCCCAGATCTCTTTAGTTCCTAGTTTTCTTTCTTAAATCTCGGGACAAGATTTTGTTTAAGGGGGAAGGTTTGTAACATCCCAAATCTTTAATCAAGGTTAATCAAGATCAAATCTACCCAATTTAGGTTTAACAAATACTTTTTCCATTTAAAATCTTTAAGCATTCATATGTGTGTGCATTTAAAATAGGAGTTGTTTGAAATGCCATTATTGTTTGTTCTAATGGTTGTAAAATCGTTCTATGATGATTGTCACATCATCTAGATCATTCCCAAGCAAAAACCAAAGAAAAGGAAATCAAAAAGAATTAAATAAACAAAATGGTCACTTTTGCCATTTTAATCACATAGCCCACTTTGGGTGTTCCTAGCACTCAATTTTCAACAGAGACAATTGTGGTTCTTTGCCAAGGCCCACTTTGTGATCTCCCGAAAACATTCAAACTCTAATTTTAAATGACAATTGAAAATTGAATCTAGTGTATGTATCTAGATCACAATTTTTCAAAAACCATCCAAATGAATTCCATTTGGCAAATCCTAGCAACCATAGATGCTTAAGTATGTGACAAACAAATCCGCCAAAATTCAATTCAAAATTTAAAAAATTTCTTCTTGTGGCCATTTGGTCGAACACTTGGCATGCATGAATCACACTCTAGTTTAGGCTCACTGTTTCTACAGAGTTTTGCCACCCATTTGACCTCAATTTACTCCCTTTGTCCCTCCTAGCTCTAACCAAGCCTTAATCAGCCCACCCCTTTGTCCCTAGTGCCAGTACCACGCCACCCCGAGGACATGCCCGCCGGCCAACCTTGCCCAAGCCACAGCAGACCACCAACCCCTCTCCGCCTCTCTAGGAACGGAGGCGTGACCTCACCGCCGTCCATGGTCCGCCCCACCATCACTGCCAGCCCCTGGACCACCCCAGAGCAGCACCGCACTATCCTCTCTGCGCCACGCCAGAGGACGCCAGAGCGCCATCACTGCCAACACGCCACGGACCGCGCCTCGACCGTAGACCGCGCACGCCAGTCTGCCTTGACCACCTCACCCCGCCAGACACGGCCGTGCACCGCTGCGCGACCCACAGTCGCCAGGAACCCCGTCGAGCACCGCCCCTGTCTCCCAGAGCGCGCGACGCTCCCGACCGCTAGCCACCGCCCCTTGTGTCGCCATTAAGTCCTAGCTGAACGCCAGGAAACCGCCCACCATCCACCTATCTCGACCATGCCGGTAGCTCGCTGTATCGTCGTCACCGATGAGCTCCGCCCACACCTCTCTGCCGCTTTGCCGCGCCTATAAAAGGAAGCCTCCCCAGCATGAATTCCTCACACCATTCCACTCCCCTTTCATCCCCAGTCCTTCCCCACCTCTCACCGGAGCAGCTCGAGCAGCAGGCCACCGGAATTTCACCGAAGGCAGCCGCAGGAGAGGAGGAGACGCTGCCATCGATTCCGTCCACCACAGCCTCTGCCGCGACTTCGCCTGAGCCTGCCATCGTCGACTCGTTCGTTTGCCTACCTCGCCGCACTCGCTAGAGCCCTGGTACATCCCCACTACACCCCCACCGAGCCGCTAGGGTTCAGCCTCGCCGGCGACGAGTCTGTCATTGATGACGACTGTGCGCCATTGATCTAGTTCTAATCGTACGGTCCATATCGCCCCGTACCACTTCGCGTGAGATGTACCACTGACATGTGGACCCCCTGTCAGCTGTCCTCTGCTCCGCGGAGTGTACACAGGCCGACCCAATTAGTTTCCCGCGCGACCCATTGGATTCAAATAAATCCTTTTGTATTTTAGCTGAATCTTCATTATGTCCCTTAGTTTGAAATTCAATTCAGAGAGTTTTACAAATCGAAATTGAGTGATTACAATTTTTTTGGGAAAGCTAATGAAAATCTCTACCCAAGCCCATTAGATTTAAATCATTCAGAGTTAGAGATCTCTCCTAGTAAAAATAACAAGACAGAAGCTTTTGCACATTCAAACATTTTTTCTAAAATCAACCACAATATCTTTTGAGTTGATTCCAACTCTCAAAAATCACATTTAACCATACCTATCTGAATATGTAATAATATTAAGGTTTGCATGCAGTGACTTTGGACTAGTAGCAAAATAATGCTATATAGGCATTTCTAGTCACTTTAAATCATTAAATATTAAACTTAAACTTATTAAAGTGTGATCCCACTTTTAAATAACATTCCCATATGTTAGAATATGTGGTGATGACATGTGTCCACATGATCCCATATTTTAATTGGAGAATATTGAATCTTAGTTAATTTCAATGAGAAGAAATTACTTTTCTCAAATAAAAAGAATGAAACTAGTTCTTTAAAACCTTGTGATGTATGTGATGATAGTAGATCATCAAATGTGTGCCTTAGTGAGCTAAGTAGACTAGTTAAGTATTGTTTGATGATTGTGTATTCCATATGTATTTATAGACGATAGTACCGACCAAGTCTTCGAGGAGGAGGAGTTCTATCAAGAGGAGGAGGAAGAGAATTTAAACCACTGCACTACACAAGGCACGCTAGCATTATACAAGTTAACCATGCAAGTTATTACTTGCAAGCCATCATTAACAATGCAAGCTAGATAACTTCAGCAAGATGCAATAGGCATGCTTGATTATACCCCATTGACTAGTATCTACCCCAAGTTTTATTTACAAGCTTTACCTTCTTTACTTTACCAAAGTCCTTACTTTGTTTAAAGGTAGCATAAAGAGTATAAAACTTGACCTATCTAGTTATACTTAGATGTCATTCTATGGCATGAGATTGAGATTAGTATCCCACATTAGTGAACACTCTTAACTTAGTAGTTGGAGCTAAACCAAAACTTCATTTACTTTAGATGGGAATACTTGGTGAAAATGATTTGTGAAAACCTTGGAATGATGAGTCATTCTATTGAGATGTTTTGACATGTGTTGAGAAACACCAATGGTTTATGATAATGATGAAAATGTTAAGGCATGAGCCTTAGCCCTTTTATAAAAGCTGATGGTTGGGTTCGGATGCGATACCATTCCAATTTTATCGTACAACCACAATACCTGAATTGGGTAAGGCTTAGCTGGAAGTTTATATGCATTAGTATTAGTTCCCCCGTGGGAGAGGTTTGAGCTGAGGCTACCTCTCAATGTTGTCCACCTATGCAGTGCCTTGTATGACAGATGGTCATGGCTGGGAGGCCATACTCATAGGAGAGGTTCTTATACTAGAGTGTGTAAAGGAAAGGTTATGTTTGATTATCTGCATACTAAGTATGATGATTCAGGGTTATTCCTGACAGATGTATGAAATCTTGTGGTGAAAGTGTACCACCTCTGCAGAGTGTCAAACTATTCGAATAGCCACGTCCGCGGTTATGGACAGTTGGAGTGGCCATACTGTTCCATTGTCAGATGTTTTCAAAATGACTTATGAAATGAATTGTGATATGACTTGACCACAACAGAGTTGTGACTATGACAACTAAGTTCCCACTGAGGTCTTTTCGAACTTTATTTTATCTTTCTTTGTTTCTCAACTCAGCTTAGGTTTCAAAATTAACTTTACAAATAAACTTAGAATTTAGCATTACTACTAGAGCTATCTTACTTGTTAGTGGTAGTTTGCGAGTACTTAAAGAGTACTCATGGCTTTTGTCCCTAGCTATTCTCGTGGCCAGACTATGAGGATGACTACCCTGAAGGAGGACAGCAGGACGGCTACGACAACTAGGATCATCTCCCATCGTTAGCATTGCCTGTGAACCTGAAGATGGACCCCACCGCTACGCTATTTATTCTGCTACTTGATTATACTAAGACTGGATCATGAGATCCTTTATTTTTGTAAGACATTATTATGGTTTGTAATGGATGATGTACTGTGATATCCAATTTTTTATGTCTCGCAAAAATGGTAACCCTGGGATTGCGATGTATGGCATAATAGGCATCAGGGATTAAAAATCCGGGTGTTGACAGAGGTGCTGCTCGTTATGAGCCCTTCCCCCTGATCCCTGCCCTTAAAGACGAAATCCGCTAGGGCCAGATTATCCGGATTATCTGGCCTCAAATCAGAATTTTTGTTGTACAGAGATTCAGGCCCGCACGTCCCCAAACAACACCCCCACAAGGTGTACAAGGGACTTGTGTGCAAGAATAGATGGCTGAGAGGTAGGGAAAGGCTTAGGATTAAGAGAGCCAAACTGAGATGGTACTACTCACTCAAAATTGCAAGAACCAAATCAAATAAGAGCCAAAATTGAGTGTGATTCCCATAAGAACATGAGATGAGCGAAAACAACCAAAAAGATCCACAAAAAATCCAACTCTCCTCATGGAAGAGGGCGGTGGCCGAAGCATTAAGAGGGCGGTGGCCGAAGCATTAAGAACATGAGATGAGCGAAAACAACCAAAAATATCCACAAAATGATATTAAGAGAAATGACTTAACTTGCTTTCAGCATTATGGGGGGAGGGTTAGCCCAATTAATTAGGACGACACTCCCCCTATTTCCATGCCCACATCTAGACCAAATAAGACCGAGATGCACGAGTGAGTGCATGGGTAATCAAGACAAACTCCTGGAATCAATGATATTTAGCTCATTCCTCAAGTAGAAGAACCTTGATTCATCAAGTGGCTTTGTGAAAATATCAGCAAGTTGGTTCTTCGTGCTCACAAAAGATAGATCAATATCGCCTCGAGCAACATGGTCTCGAATACAATGATTCCGAATCTCAATATGCTTTGTCCTTGTGTGTTGTACCGGATTGTACGCAATTTTGATTGCACTTTCATTATCACATAAAAGAGGCATTTTGTCACAATTGACACCGTATTCCTTTAAAGTTTGCCTCATCCACAATAACTGAGTGCAAGCACTAGCAGCAGCAACATATTCAGCTTCAGCGGTGGAGAGAGAGAGATATAATTCTGCTTTTTAGATGACCAACACACTAGAGATCTTCCCAAGAATTGATAAGCTCCAGAAGTGGATTTCCGATCATCCTTATCACAGCCCAATCTGAATCAGTATAACCACATAGAGAGAAATTGGAGCCCTTGGGATAACATAGACCAAAGTTAGGGGAATGAACCTAATATCGAAAGATCCTCTTGACCGCCACTAAGTGACTTTCTTTTGGAGCTGCTTGATACCTTGCACACACCCCCCACACTCAACACAATATCGGGTCTAGATGCGCAGAGGTAAAGAAGAGAGCCGATCATGGACCGGTATACCTTTTGGTCCACATATTTACCATGGGGGTTAAGTTCAAAGTGACATTTTGTTTGCATCAGAGTGACGACACCATTAAGATCCGTCGTCTTGAATATCTTGAGCATGTATTGGATGTACTTAGCTTGATTGATAATAGTTCCTTCTCTAAGTTGCTTGATCTCGAATCCAAGAAAGAACCGTAATTCCCCATCATAGACATCTCAAACCTGTCAGTCATAAGCTTTGAAAATTCATCATTAAAAGCTTTATTAGTAGAACCAAAGATGATATCGTCTACATATAGTTGGCATACGAAGAGCTTCCCCTTAACCTTCTTAGTAAAAAGAGTGGGATCGATTTTCCCAACTTCGAAGCCACGGTCTAGCAAAAGCTCTTTAAGGTGCTCATACCACGCACGTGGGGCTTGTTTAAGGCCATAGAGTGCCTTATCGGGTTTGTTGACATGGTTCGGGAAGTTAGGATCCTCAAATCCTGGGGGTTGCTTTACATATACCAACTAATGTAGAGGACCATTAAGAATAGCAACTCTTGACGTCCATTTGCTGCAATTTAAAATTGTTATGGGCAGCATAAGCAAGAAGGATATGGATGGACTCAAGCCGAGCCACATGAGCATAGGTCTCGCCAAAGTCAAGGCCCTCAACTTGAGAATAGCCCTGTGCCACAAGTCTCGCCTTGTTCCTCACAACAATGCCATTCTCATCTTGCTTGTTTTTAAATATCCATTTAGTGCCGATAACATTGCGGAAATCTCTGGGCTTCTCCACGAGTTTCTAGACCTTGTTGCGCTCAAAATTGTTCATGCATGGCAACAACCCAGTCCGGATTTTCAAGAGCTTCAAAAACTTTCTTGGGTGCCACCATTAAGATGTGAGCTTGATGCTCACCAAAACTTGCCAATTCCCTTCTTGTAGAAACCCTTCATCGAAGGTCACCTACAACCTTGTCAAGAGTGTGACTCCTTAGCTCAAGGTTTCCGATCATCACGAGCCTTGCGACGAAGTTTAATAAGCTTGTTGTATCTTGGTGGAATAGTTTCATCACTTGAATCTTCATTGGAATCATTTGCTCGACCTTGATTAGAATTTGGGTTAACAGAAGTAGGAGGTGATGAAGCATGTCCTTGAGTAGGGTCAGCAGCCATAACATGAGGCTCCTGAACAACTTGTGATTCAGGGCCGGATAATCTGGACGATGGTGACGCCAGATAATCTGACCTGGGAGAACTTGTTGCAACTTCATCAGGCTGCCTAGGATTTGCTTGAGCTGGCGCGGGGCCGGATAATCCTGGGTCAGCCGGAAAATCCGGCCTGGATCTTGCAGCAATTTCTTCAATACCAAGAGCAGTTTGGTCGTCAGGAGAGGGGTGGCTGGATAATCCGGTGTCCACCGGATAATCCAGCATGGAGCTTTCTGGAACATCTTGACCGTCACCAATTGATGGAGATGGTCTAGAAGTTACTCCCGTGGTTGGAACATGTTGAGTATGTGTAGATGAGGGCTCTTCATGAGTAGAGCATTATCCTTCCCGACCCGCCACAAGGGGTTCCTCAATGGGGCAGAAAAATCCCACGCCCATTCTTCTTATGGCATCTTGGGGTATTTCAACATCTGCATCGCAAACATCAACTTGCCCCGCATGGGAGCCGTCATTTTCTTCAAACACCACACTACAAGATTCTACAATAGTTCCGAAGAGCTTATTGTAGACTCTATAAGTGTGGGATTCGACACCATAACCAACAAAAATACCTTCTAGAGCCTTAGATTCAAACTTAGATAAACGAACTCTCTTGATAAGAAAGAAACACTTACACCCGAATACCCGAAAGTATGAGATGTTTGGCTTGTTACCGGTAAGTATTTCATATGGAGCCTTGTCCAAGATTGTACGGAGGTATAACCAGTTGGATGAATGACAAGCGGTTGAGATTGCTTCAGCCCAAAAGTTATATGGGGAATGAATTCGGCTAGCATTGACCTTGCCATATCCATTAGAGTCCGATTCTTCCTCTGGGCTACACCATTTTGTTGAGGGGTGTACGCAGCAGAATATTGATGTCTTATCCCCTCTTCACTTAGGAACTCATTTAAGGTGTAGTTCTTGAACTCAGAGCTGTTATCACTTCTTATAGCCAGAATAGGGATGTTGTGTTGACGTTGAACCTCGTTGGCAAAGTCAATGACCGTTTGTTGAGTTTCACTCTACAACTTGAAAAAATAAACCCAAGTGTATCTTGAGTAATCATCAATGATCACAAGACATTACTTCTTCCCACCGAGGCTTGCATGAGATGGAGGCCCGAAGAGGAACACATGAAGGAGCTCTAAGATCCTTTTTGACGAGATAATAGTCTTCCTTCGATGAGGAGAGTCATGCATTTTCCCTTCAACACAAGCCCTGCAAACACGATCTTTGGCAAAGGAGACATTTTCTTTTAGTCCAAGGATGTGGCCACCCTTGTGGAGACTTTGCAAAGTTCTCATATTGACGTGGGCTAGTCAGCGATGCCATAACCAACCCGCGTCAGCCTTTCCGGAAAGACACATCGGGCCTGTAGTGGTTTTCCCCAAAAAGTCTACCACGTACAGGTCATTTTCGACATATCCCACGAAAGCGACTTTAGAGACTTTCTCCACAAGAGTACCACAAAATCAGCATCAATATAAACTGCAAAGCCCATCTTACCAAGGGCACGAACTGAAAGTAAATTGTACCCTAGGGTCTCAACAAGCATGACGTCCACGAGAGATATATCGTGGGCCACCACGACTTTGACGAGACCCAATACCTCAGATTTTGACTTGTCACCATAGGAGACAGTTATATGATCATGATTTGGCCGCATCTCCGTGATGATCTCCTTGCTTCCAGTGATGTGACTCGTGCTCTCTGTGAGTACCCATTTAGACCCACCGGAAGCATAGCCCTACAAGAAAGTTACTTCTTTGTTTTAGGTACCCATTTTTAAATGGGTCCTGTCATGTTAATGACAAGGGTCTTGGGGACCCAAATAGACCAAGGAATGTAACAATCATAAGGACCTACATAACTAGCATAAACATCACCACAATGATTGCAATATAACTCAAAGTTAGGATTGTTAGCCCCTGCAAAGCCATCATTATTAGACTTGTCATTGGTGGTGTTGCTAGTCTTTGGTTGAGCAGTCTTGCTCTTCTTCTTCTTGTTGTTTTTCTTGTTCTTTGTCTTGGGAATATACCCAAGACCTTCTTTTCCATTGTTTGTCCTTTGCTTTCTCAGTATCTCATCTAGAACTTCTTTACCTTTGTTTTGAGAACCTCTTGCAAGATCTTCTTTTCCATAAGATGATGTGGAGGTACTTGGCACATCATACAACTTCAATTGAGTTTGGAGCTGGTCATGAGACTCATTTAGAGTAGAGTGATCACTCTCCAATGCCTTGTGAGCACTGTCAAGTTTATCAAACTTCTCCGAGAGTCTAGAATGAGCAGCCCAAAATTCAATCTTGTCTTTCTTTAGTTTCTTAACCTTGGCAAGATCATTGTCATGTTCTTTGATGAGCTAAGCCACAACTTCTTCATGTGACTCCTCAATGGATTTGAGTCTCTCTTCCAAAGATACTCGAGCTTCCTCTTCTTCTTCCAAGGCATTCTTCAAAGATGCTATCTCCAAGGCATCTTGTCTTTCAATTCTGCCCTTTTCTTCAAGAAGATCTTCGGCTTGAGCAAGTTGACTCATAAGAGTATCAAAATGAAGTTTGGGCTCACCTTGCATGTTAGTGAAAAAGTTGTCCAAAGCAATAACTTCTTCTTTCATTTTAAGACTAGTATGATCATCCATATCCAAGTTTATGTTAGTCTTAGGAAATGAAGAACTAGAACTTGATACCTCGGACCCTCTTGCCATAAGGCAAGTGGCGTTGTTGCTGATGACGTTCTCGTTTGGTGAGTCGAAGAGAGATGATGGAGTCGATGTGGTGGCTATAGCAGCCACCTCGCGAGAACTATCTTCATCCTCTTCATCTTCACTTGCAGAGGAGTATTCTTCTTGTGCCACCAAGACAATCTTGGGTTGCTTCTTGAAGGGACCATTCTTTTTGATAAATGGCTTCTTCTTAGGTGCCTTGGATTTTTATTTAAGATTGAGCCTGCCACCATTGTCTTCTCTATTTTGATATGGACACTCGGCTATGAAGTGCAGCCTATCTCCACAATTATAGCATGTTCTCAGTTTTCGGCCACTTTCTCTTCTTCCACTTGACCCATTCTTGCGCTCGAGTTCTGACTTGGCCTTGGCAGGATCCTTCCAAAAGTTCCTTGCGTAAAACTCCATGTAATCACCATGAGCACGTTTGACTTCATCGGGGCAGTCCATGGAGGCCCCTCAAAAGCTCTTTCATCCTCCTCTTGCTAAACAACATTAGCCTTTAGAGAAACATTGACCCCCTTTTGCATTCCAATGGCAAGGGCACGGGCATCTTCAGCGTTCTTTGTAGCAACTTTGAATGACGTCATTTCTTGCATGACTTCATTGGATGTCATTCGATGGTAGTTGTGTCTACCTTGCAAGCTCTTCAAGTCCGTTGGCTCGAAAGGCATTAAGGCACTCACATATTTTCTTTTTGTCCACGCCTCATCAATGTGAGTGGCTCCATGCTTTCTAAATGTTGTTGCAATGCCCTTGAGTCTTCTATACATGTCTTCATGGTTTTCACCATCCAACATGTAGAATCCTTCAGCTTCATTACTGAGGGCATCATACCTATTCCTTGTCATGCTTTCATTCCCAATAAAGAGATCGGTGATGGCATCCCAAGCTTCTTTAGCTGTGTTGATGTTCAATGTGGGGCATGTCCTTGGGACCCACACCGAGTTGTATCATGTGGAGAGCCGTAGCATTCAATTGGCTGTCCACAACTTCTCTTCTTGTCAGGTTAGTATGATCTCCAATATGAAGACCCCCTTCAATAATCCTCCAAAGTTCAATAGAGGAGCTGCAAATATGATACTTCATTAAGAATTGCCATTGATTAAAATAGGATGCAGTAAGCTTGGGTGGATCACCCCTATTGTTTATATGAGGATGAGTGATAGGTGGGTAGGGGGAATATATGTGACGAACTTCACTATATTCCTCCTTACCACTTCCCTTCTTGGAGGTGGAGCCATTATGTTTTTCACCTACCACTTCATCATCCTTGGATCCGATGTTAGCCTTTTCCTTGGATGATGGTGTGGCGGCCTCAGAGGAGGATGGAGATGGGGCTATGGATGATGTGAGACGAGCAATCATTTGATTCATCTCCTCCATCTTGGCCTCAAAGGATTTCAACAAGGTTGTTTCCAATGTCTTGAGGTCAACCATTGTGACCTTATCCACAACCTCATTCCCATCTCCCTTGGTACCCATACTTCTCTTAGGCGGTTAAGCCCGAATAAAGAGCCGGGGCTCTGATACCAATTGAAATGGACCGTATGAGCACCTAGAGGGGGGGGGGGGTGAATAGGTGCTACTTCATTTTTAATGCTTTTTCAATTTTAGGCTTAACACAAAGGGTAAACTCTCTAGATAAACTATTAGGTGGAATTTACCTATATGAGAACCTAACTACTACCGAGTAAAGAGCGAGTGGAAGAGGAACAGGTGAACCATAGTGAAGCACGCGGAGACATAGGATTTGTTTTACCGCAGTTCCTTCCTTGTTAAGGGAAGTACGTCTGTGTTGGAGGGTTGGGCGGTACTAAGACCACCACACCACAATAGGCCTCACCCTGTTCTCCGATGGATCCCGCCACCAAAGCCCTGATCCACCTTTCCACTATAGGAACCCTTCGAGGCGGGTATCGATGCCTTTACACAACTAGCAGGGCACAACTCCATAATCAACTTGGAGGCTCCCATAACGACAACAAGCTGCCACAAGAACAAGTTACCAATAACAAAGAACAAGATCTAGATATTGACAAGAATACTAGATCAGGGATTTCTCCAAATGAATGGAGAGGAGTTGATGCACTTGATTCGAGATGACGATGACGATTCTCTCCTCCTTCAATTCCCCCAAATATCGAAGCCTTCCGGTGGTTGAAGTGGGAGATCTAGAATGGGAGCTATTGCAAAGGGTCTGAACAATTTTGAGTGAATCAAGAGTTCTGCTCGTTGGGGAAGAAGGGATATTTATACCCCCTTCCAAACCAAGCCGTTGGAGCCTTTGGGGCCGGATTATCCTGCCCAAGTAAGGGCCGGATTATCCGGCCTAGGGAAAACTCCACCCCAGGCCCGGATTATCTGGCAGATAAACCGGCTGTAGACAAAAGCTCACGCAGACTTGCCCTTCACACTTTCTCCTGGGGACCAGATTATCTGGCCCTAGGGGAGGGCCGGATTATCCAACTGGGGGAAAATCCACCCCAGCTACGGAATATCCGGGGGAAATTCCGCCCCCAGAGAGAAGCTTGCGCAGGAGCTCACTTGGGCGATTCCCCTAGGCCGGATTATCCGCCCCAACATGAGGGTCGGATTATCCGGTCCAGGGGGAAAAACCGCCCCACAGCCGGAATTTTCCAGGGGAAAATCCACCCCCAGACAGAGACTTGCACAAAGCCAGCCCTGCCCAAGGTGGTCTAGCCGGATTATCTGGCCCATGATGGGGGCGGATAATCCTGCCCCCAAACTCGCAAAACTTTCCTGCAACACTTAGTGCACATTAGAATAATCCATGGTATAGTTATCTAACACACAAAACATGGGAAATCATGAAATGTTCTTTTAGTCTCCCCCTTTTTTGTGTTAGATGACAATACTAGGATTTGCAAGAAAGGATCACAAGACCACCAACAAAAACAAAGAAGAGACTCCCCCTCAATGTGTGCATATAAGAAATTTGCATTTGAATACAAATGCACACAAATAGGTGTGAGTCTATTCCATTGAAATACAAACAACATAATCATACCACCGAGATAGGGAGAGAGGCGTCCTTGAAATAGCCACAATTATCAATGTGATAACCAATATAGGCGCCTTCCTCGAGATAGATTCCTAGCATAATAGGATATGAATAGATGAATCCATGGGCATAATCCATCAGATAAATCCAGACGTCCACCGACACAAAGTCTCATACACACCACAAACCACAAACAAAGTTCAACGCTAAATGGGCACAAGCGAGAAAACAACGAATAGAAAAAGTGCAAATGCCTTGTGCCCGACCCATGCAAATCCTCGAAGACCTAATAGAGCTACTTCTCCCCCTTTGGCATCGAGATGCCAAAAAGGAAGAAGAGCGATGCTAGCGCCCCAAGGTATGACTCGTAGTCCTCGTCCTCATCCTTGTCCTCGTTCCCATCATCGTCCTCATCCTCAAGCTCCTCGGTGTCACCGTCCTCTTCATCAGTAGTGGACGCAGAGGGGAACAAGTGATGGTCCATCTCGCCATAGTTCCGCCCAGAAGAAGAATTCCACCGGGCATATGGTGTGGGAGGACTAGGAGCCGGGGGATCACCAGAAGCACCTAACACGTGATGAAGGATGAGCTGCGGAGAGTGAGCCAGCTCATGGCGCTGCTTGTATGCCTCGTACTGGCCCTTGTGTGTGTCCACGCCCATGCAAAGTATGTGACGCTAGAACCAGTTTAGCTGCTTGATCTCACGGGCAACGGGAGGCACTAGAGGCATGCGAGCATCCCTCATGAGACCCTCAGGAGCAGAAGAGGGGTGAGAAGTCTTCCGAACCTTGTTGTAGATCTTCTTTGCCTTATGCACAACATCAATGTTGAACTCCTTAGATGGAAGCAGGTGCTTGATGAGCATCATAATGTAGGGTGCATAGGGAATGGACAGTCGGTTTAACATAGCATCAGTCAGTTCATGGTAGATGAAGTCCATCACATCTAGCCTATACTGCACGGACTCATCCTCGCACGAGGCAACCTCATGAGAGAAGGCTAGGAGCTGGACAAGGTGACCACGGATCATTGTTGCCTCCACTCGAAGTGATGGAATCACGGAAGAGGCCCACCAAGGCAGCATATATAGGAGCAAGACCAGCAAGAGTGCCCACAATTGCATTGTCCACCGTGCAAGGAGAGAGAATTGCATCTTTATTGGGATTCAGCTTGGTGATGATGCAGTGGCCACTGACCCTGTCCCTGCTGCGGAAAGAGTATCCAAGTACCTCAGCAAACACACAGAAATCAGTATTCAGAGGCCTGTCACGAGTCATCCACTTCATAGTACCATGCTCATCTCCCAGCTCATATGAGCACTGGAGAGCCATGAGATGGTGCAGCCCCATCCGCTCAGCCACATACATGGCATCAACAAGGTGGGGCTTCTCCAAAGCCTCAGCAAGAATCAGCAGGTGCATAGGCCTAATGTTCAACCTGACATATACATCTTCATATATCCCTTTTCAGCACACCAAAAGCGAGAATCCCCCAGCTCAGAATCACGGGGCAGCTCTGCAAACAAATCACGGTGACGGATAGAGGAATAAGTGACAGGATCCATAGCCTTGTAGTTGATCTTGGGCTCTTTGCCCTTCCTCTTGGACACACCCCTCGTGGATCTCTCCCGCTTCTCTTGTTCCGCCATGCGTTCAGCCTCTTTTTCTCTTCTCCTCATCTCAACTATGTCCATACTACTACCCTCACTGTCTACTCCGAAATAGATAGTACGAGAATGACGCTTGTAAGCCTTGGGAGCACTGGAACCACCTGTGAAGAGAACAAGGTCGATAGCATGGGGATAAGCATACACACAAGTCCAAGAGAGAGTGTTGAAAAGGTAGTCAAAAAGTTCATAGGACAATTCTACTCAGTGCACAAACTATGGCGAAATTGAACCAGATTCGATTCTATTAGGCCGGATTATCCGGCCTAGCAAGGGGCAGATAATCCGGCCTGGTAGAAATTTTTCAACTTGCGTAGATTGAGCGCAAAGATGTAGATCGGGCCTAGAAACTTCAAGACTACGAGTTCTACGCGAAACTACATCCTTCTAGACAACGTTCCACCCAACAAATGACACATCTAGCCAAAGATGGGGAGGGAGGGAGTTACCCTCACTCATTGGAGGAAGAACGCGGGGGATAAGGTACCCGGAGTTGCGGAGAGGAAGATCCGGGGAGGCCCGGAAAATCCGGTGGGCAGAGAGGCTCCGGGGAGGGTGGGGCACGACAGGCGGTGCCTGAGGAGGAGGAGAGGGTTGGGGGAGAAGTGCTGCTCGTTATAAGCCCTTCCCCCCATCCCTGCCCTTAAAGACGAAATCCGCTAGGGCCGGATTATCCGGCCTCAAATCTGAATTTCTGTTGTACACAGATTCAGGCCCGCGCGTCCCCAAACGACACCCCCACAAGGTGTACAAGGGACTTGTGTGCAAGAATAGATGGCTGAGAGGTAGGGAAAGGCTTAGGATTAAGAGAGCCAAACTGAGATGGTACTACTCACTCAAAATTGCACGAACCAAATCAAATAAGAGCCAAAATTGAGTGTGATTCCCATAAGAACATGAGATGAGCGAAAACAACCAAAAGGATCCACCAAAAATCCAACTCTCCTCATGAAAGAGGGTGGTGGCCAAAGCCACCTTGTTTGAGTGTATGGTATGACACCGCGAAGATATATCTTGGGTTCATACCAATACTCATCAATAAGCTCACATATCACAAAATGATATTAAGAGAAATGACTTAACTTGCTTTCAGCATTATGGGGGGAGGGTTAGCCCAATTAATTAGGACCACACTCCCCCTATTTCCATGCCCACATCTAGACCAAATAAGACTGAGGTACGAGTGAGTGCATGGGTAACCAAGACAAACTCCTGGAATCAATAATATTTAGCTCATTCCTCTAGTAGCAGAACCTTGCTTCATCAAGTGGCTTCATGAAATATCAGCAAGTTGGTTCTTCGTGCTCACAAAAGATAGATCAATATCACCTCGAGCAACATGGTCTCGAATAAAATGATTCTGAATCTCAATATGCTTTGTCATTGTGTGCTATACCGGATTGTACGCAATTTTGATTGCACTTTCATTATCACATAAAAGAGGCACTTTGTCACAATTGACACCGTATTCCTTTAAAGTTTGCCTCATCCACAATAACTGAGTGCAAGCACTAGCAGCAACATATTCAGCTTCGGCGGTGATATAATTCTGCTTTTTAGATGACCAACACACTAGAGATCTTCCCAAGAATTGACAAGTTCTAGAAGTGTATTTCCGATCATCCTTATCACTAGCCCAATCTGAATCAGTATAACCACATAGAGAGAAATTGGAGCCCTTGGGATACCATAGACCAAAGTTAGGGGAATGAACCAAATATCGAAAGATCCTCTTGACCGCCACTAAGTGACTTTCTTTAGGAGCTGCTTGATACCTTGCACACACCCCCACACTCAACACAATATTGGGTCTAGATGCGCAGAGGTAAAGAAGAGAGCCGATCATGGACCGGTATACCTTTTGGTCCACATCTTTACCATGGGGGTTAAGTTCAAGGTGACATTTTGTTTGCATCAGAGTGGCGACACCATTAAGATCCGTCATCTTGAATCTCTTGAGCATGTATTGGATGTACTTAGCTTGATCGATGAAGGTTCCTTCTCTAAGTTGCTTGATCTCGAATCCAAGAAAGAACTGTAATTCCCCCATCATAGACATCTCAAACCTGTCAGTCATAAGCTTTGAAAATTCATTATTAAAAGCTTTATTAGTAGAACCAAAGATGATATCGTCTACATATAGTTGGCATACGAAGAGCTCCCCCTTAACCTTCTTAGTAAAAAGAGTGGGATCGATTTTCCCAACTTCGAAGCCACGATCTAGCAAAAGCTCTTTAAGGTGCTCATACCACGCACGTGGGGATTGTTTAAGGCCATAGAGTGCCTTATCGGGTTTGTTGACATGGTTCGGGAAGTTAGGATCCTCAAATCCTAGGGGTTGCTTTATATATACCAACTCATGTAGACGACCATTAAGAATAGCAACTCTTGACATCCATTTGCTGCAATTTAAAATTGTTATGGGCAGCATAAGCAAGAAGGATACGGATGGACTGAAGCCGAGCCACAGGAGCATAGGTCTCGCCAAAATCAATGCCCTCAACTCGAGAATAGCCCTGTGCCACAAGTCTCGCCTTGTTCCTCACAAGAATGCCATTCTCATCTTGCTTGTTTTTAAATATCCATTTAGTGCCGATAACATTGCGGAAATCTCTGGGCTTCTCCACGAGTTTCTAGACCTTGTTGCGCTCGAAATTATTCATGCATGGCAATAACCCAATCCGGATTTTCAAGAGCTTCAAAAACTTTCTTGGGTTCCACCATTAAGATGTGAGCTTGATGCTCACCAAAACTTGCCAATTCACTTCCTGTAGAAACCCTTCATCGAAGGTCACCTACAACCTTGTCAAGAGTGTGACTCCTTAGCTCAAGGTTCCGATCAGCACGAGCCTTGCGACGAAGTTCAATAAGCTTGTTGTTTCTTGGTGGAATAGTTTCATCACTTGAATCTTCATTGGAATCATTTGCTCGACCTTGATTAGAATTCGGATTAACAGAAGTAGGAGGTGATGAAGCATGTCCTTGAGTAGGATCAGCAGCCATAACATGAGGCTGCTGAACAACTGGTGATTCAGGGCCGGATAATCCGGCCGATGGTGACGCCAGATAATCCGACCTGGGAGAACTTGTTGCAACTTTATCAGGCTGCCTGGGATTTGCTTGAGCTGGTGCGGGGCCGGATAATCCTGGGTCAGCTGGAAAATCCGGCCTGGATCTTGCAGCGATTTCTTCAATACGAAGAGCAGTTTGGTCGTCAGGAGAGGGGTGGCTGGATAATCCGGTGTCCACCGGATAATCCAGCATGGAGCTTTCGGGAACATCTTGACCTTCAGCAATTGATGGAGATGGTCTAGAAGTTACTCCCGTGGTTGGAACATGTTGAGTATGTGTAGATGAGGGCTCTTCATGAGTAGAGCATTGTCCTTCCTGACCCGCCACAAGGGGTTCCTCAATGGGGCGGAAAATCCCATGCCTATTCTTCTTATGGCATCTTGGGGTATTTCAACATCTACATCACAAACATCAAGTTGCCCCACACGGGAGCCATCATTTTCTTTGAACACCACACTACAAGATTCTACAACAGTTCTGGAGAGCTTATTGTAGACTCTATAAGTGTGGGATTCGGCACCATAAACAACAAAAATACCTTCTAGAGCCTTAGATTCAAACTTAGATAAACGAGCTCCCTTGATGAGAAAGAAACACTTACACCCGAATACCCGAAAGTATGAGATGTTTGGCTTGTTACCGGTAAGAATTTATATGGAGTCTTGTCCAAGACTTTACGGAGGTATAACCGGTTGGATGAATGAAAAGCGGTTGAGATTTCTTCAGCCCAACAGTTATATGTAGACTTGAATTCGGCTAGCATTGACCTTGCCATATCCATTAGAGTCTGGTTGTTCCTCTCGGCTACACCATTTTTTTGAGGGGTGTACGCAGTGGAATATTGATGTTTTATCCCCTCTTCACTTAGGAACTCATTTAAGGTGTAGTTCTTGAACTTGGAGCCGTTATCACTTTTATATCCAGAATAGGGACGTTGTGTTGACGTTGAACCTCGTTGGTGAAGTCGATGACCGTTTGTTGAATTTCACTCTTCAACTTGAAAAAATAAACCCAAGTGTATCTTGAGTAATCATCAACGATCACAAGACAATACTTCTTCCCACCGAGGCTCGCATGAGATGGAGGTCCGATGAGGTCCACATCAAGGAGCTCTAAGATCCTTTTTGACGAGATAATAATCTTCCTTTGATGAGGAGAGTCATGCATTTTCCCTTCAACACAAGCCCTGCAAACACGATCTTTGGCAAAGGAGACATGTTCTTTTAGTCCAAGGATGTGGCCACCCTTGTGGAGACTTTTCAAAGTTCCAATATTGACGTGGGCTAGTCGGTGATGCCATAACCAACCCGCATCAGCCTTTTCGAAAGGACACATCGGGCCTATAGTGGTTTTCCCTGAAAAGTCCACCACGTACAGGTCATTTTCGACATATCCCACGAAAGCGACTTTTAGAGACTTGCTCCACAAGAGTACCACCAAATCAGCATCAATATAAACAGGAAAGCCCATCTTACCAAGGGTGCGAACTGAAAGTAAATTGTACCCTAGGGTCTCAACAAGCATGACGTCCACGAGAGATATATCGTGGGCCACCACGACTTTGCCGAGACCCAATACCTCAGATTTTGACTTGTGGCCATAGGAGACAGTTATATGATCATGACTTGGATGCATCTCCGTGATGATCTCCTTGCTTCCGGTCATGTGACTCGTGCATCCGCTATCGAGTACCCATTTAGACCCACCGGAAGCATAACCCTACAAGAAAGTTACTTCTTGGTTTTAGGTACCCATTTTTCAATGGGTCCTCTCATGTTAGTGACAAGGGTCTTAGGGACCCAAATAGACCAAGGAATGTAACAATCATAAGGACCTACATAACTAGCATAAACATCCCCATAATGATTGCAATATAACTCAAAGTTAGGATTGTTAGCCCCTGCAAAGCCATCATAATTAGACTTGTCATTGGTGGTGTTGCTAGTCGTTGGTTGAGTATTCTTGCTCTTCTTCTTCTTTTTGTTGTTTTTCTTGTTCTTTGTTATGGTAATATACCCAAGACCTTCTTTTCCATTGTTTGTCCTTTGCTTTCTCAGTATCTCATCTAGAACTTCTTTACCTTTGTGTTGAGAACCTCTTGCAAGATCTTGTTTTCCATAAGATGATGTGGATGTACTTGGCACATCATACAGCTTCAATTGAGTTTGGAGCTGGTCATAGTACTCATTTAGAGTATAGTGATCACCCTCCAATGCCTTGTGAGCACTGTCAAGTTTATCAAACTTCTCCAAGAGTCTAGCATGAGCAGCCCCAAATTCAATCTTTTCTTTCTTTACCTTGGCAAGAGCATTGTCACGTTCTTTGATGAGTTGTGCCACAACTTCTTCATGTGACTCCTCAATGGATTCGAGTCTCTCTTCCAAAGATACTCGAGCTTCCTCTTCTTCTTCCAAGGCATTCTTCAAAGATGCTATCTCCAAGGCATCTTCTCTTTCAATTCTACCCTTTTCTTCAAGAAGATCTTCGGCTTGAGCAAGTTGACTCATAAGAGTATCAAAATGAAGTTTGTGCTCACCTTGCAGGTTAGTGAAAAAGTTGTCCAAAGCAATAACTTCTTTCATTTTAAGACTAGTATGATCATCCATATCTAAGTTTATGTTAGTCTTAGGAAATGAAGAGCTAGAACTTGATACCTCGGACCCTCTTGCCATAAGGCAAGTGGCGTTGTTGTTGATGACGTTCTCGTTTGGTGAGTCGAAGAGAGATGATGGATTCCATATAGTGGCTATAGTATCCACCTCGCGAGAACTATCTTCATCCTCTTCATCTTCACTTGCAGAGGAGTATTCTTCTTGTGCCACCAAGAAAATCTTGGGTTGCTTTTTGAAGGGACCATTCTTTTTGATAAATGGCTTCTTCTTAGGTGCCTTGGATTTTTCTTTAAGAATGAGCCTGCCACCGTTGTCTTCTCTATTTTGATATGGACACTCGGCTACGAAGTGCATCCTATCTCCACAATTGTAGCATGTTCTCAGTTTTGGGCCACTTTCTCTTCTTCCACTTGACCCATTCTTGCGCTCGAGTTCTGACATGGCCTTGGCAGGATCCTTCCAAAAGTTCCTTGCGTAAAACGCCATGTACTCACCATGAGCAGGTTTGAATTCATCGGGGCAGTCCATGGAGGCCCCCTCAAAATCTCTTTCATCCTCCTCTTGCTCAACAACATTAGCCTTTAGAGCAACATTGACCCCCTTTTGCATTCTAATGGCACGGGCACGGGCATCTTCAGCGTTCTTTACAACAACTTTGAATGACACCATGTCTTGCATGACTTCATTGGATGTCATTTGATGGTAGTTGTGTCTACCTTGCAAGCTCTTCAACTCTGTTGGCTCGAAAGGCAGTAAGGCACTCACATATTTTGTTTTTATCCACGCATCATCAATGTGAGTGGCTCCATGCTTTCTAAATGTTGTTACAATGCCCTTGTGTCTTCTATACATGCCTTCATGGTTTTCACCATCCAACATGTAGAATCCTTCAGCTTCATTACTGATGGCATCATACCTATTCCTTCTCATGCTTTCATTCCTAATAAAGAGATCGGTGAGGGCATCCCGAGCTTCTTTAGCTATGTTGAGATGTTCAATGTGGGGCATGTCCTTGGGACCCACACCGAGTTGTTGGCCTTTTCCTTGGATGATGGTGTGACGGCCTCAGAGGAGGATGGAGATGGGGCTATGGATGATGTGAGACGAGCAATCATTTGATTCATATCCTCCATCTTGGCCTCAAAGGATTTCAACAAGGTTGTTTCTAACATCTTGAGGTCAACCATTGTGACCTTATCCACATCCTCATTCCCATCTCCCTTGGTACCCATACTTCTCTTAGGCGGTTAAGCCCGAATAAAGAGCCGGGGCTCTGATACCAATTGAAATGGATCGTATGAGCACCTAGAGGGGGGGGGGGGGATGAATAGGTGCTACTTCAATTTTTAATGCTTTTTCAATTTTAGGCTTAACACAAAGGGTAAACTCTCTGGATAAACTATTAGGTGGAATTTACCTATATGCAAACCTAACTACTACCGAGTAAAGAGCGAGTGGAAGAGGAACAGGTGAACCATAGTGAAGCACGCGGAGACACAGGATTTGTTTTACCGCAGTTCCTTCCTTGTTAAGGGAAGTACGTCTGCGTTGGAGGGTTGGGTGGTACTAAGACCACCACACCACAATAGGCCTCACCCTGTTCTCCGATGGATCCCGCCACCAAAGCCCTGATCCACCTTTCCACTATAGGAACCCTTCGAGGCGGGTATCGATGCCTTTACACAACTAGGGGGGCACAACTCCACAATCAACTTGGAGGATCCCGTAACGACAACAAGCTGCCACAAGAACAAGTTATCAATAACAAAGAATAAGATCTAGATATTGACAAGAATACTAGATCAGGGATTTCTCCAAATGAATGGAGAGGAGTTGATGCGCTTGATTCGAGATGACGATGACGATTCTCTCCTCCTTCAATTCCCCCAAAGACCGAAGCCTTCGGGTGGTTGAAGTGGGAGATCTAGAATGGGAGCCCTTGCAAAGGGTCTGAACAATTTTGAGTCAATCAAGAGTTCTGCTCGTTGGGGAAGAAGGGATATTTATACCCCCTTCCAAACCAAGCCGTTGGAGCCTTTGGGGGCCGGATTATCCGGCCTGGGGAAAACTCTGCCCCAGGCGCGGATTATCCGACAGATAAACCGGCTGCAGACAGAAGCTCACGCAGACTTGCCCTTCACACTTTCTCCTAGGACCGGATTATCCGGCCTAGGGGAGGGCCAGATTATCCGGATGGGGGAAAAATCCACCCCAGCCACGGAATATCCGGGGGAAATTCCGCCCCCAGAGAGAAGCTTGTGTAGGAGCTCACTTGGGCGATTCCTCTGGGCCGGATTATCCGCCACAACATGAGGGCCGGATTATCCGGTCCAGGGAGAAAAAACCGCCCTAGAGCAGGAATTTTCTGGGGGAAAATCCGCCCCCAGACAGAGACTTGCGCAGAGCCACCCCTACCAAAGGTGGTCTGGCCAGATTATCCGGCCCATGATGGGGGCGGATAATCCGGCCCCCAAACTTTCAAAACTTTCCTGCAACCCTTAGTGCACATTAGAATAATCCATGGTATTGTTATCTAACACACAAAACATGGGAAATCATGAAATGTACTTTCAGTAGTGGCGCAGTCGTCGGCCTGGCATGAAGACACTGTATGCTAGCTTTTGATAATGCGGGTACCGCTGTTTTGTCGTTGTGAGCACCTTTCTAAGCTAGTAGACTAGGCGTTGTACTTTGTGGACTTTATTTTCTTCGGCTTGTTCTACTACGAGCACGGTACTAACCACCTGGTTGGTGGCGGAGATGTATAGCAACAAGGGCTCCTTTTCCCGAGGTGTTACCAACACTAGCGAAGTGGATAGTAGACGCTTGAGGTCTTCCAATGCTTCTTGCGTTTCTTCCATCCACTCGAATTTTTCAACTTTCCAAAGGAGCTGGTAGAATGGCAGTGCCTTCTTGCCCATTCAACTGATGAATCGGCTGAGTGTTGTGATTCGCTCAGCTAGCTGCTACACGCCTTTGACGTTCTTTGGCTTCTCCATGGACAGTATGGCTTTTATTTTCTTTGGGTTAGCCTTGACCCTCTCGTAGAGATGGGGTACCCGAGCAGTTGCCCAGATGGTACGATGAAGGCGCATTTGTCCGGGTTTAGCTTGATCCGGTAGCGGTCGAGGTTATCGAAGGTCTCGCGGAGATCGTTGAGTAACGGGGCTTCCTCCTTAGTTTTGACGACGATGTTGTCGACATAGACTTGAATGTTGCAGCCAAGCTGGCTCTTGAGGCAGGCCTGCATACACCGCTGGTAGGTGGCCCCTGCGTTTTTCAGCCCAAAGGGCATTGTTGTGTAGAAGAAGACACCAAAGCGCATGATGAAGGCAGTTTTCTCCTGGTCTTCCTCCTTCGTTCGAATCTGGTGGTAGCCTGAGTAGGCGTCGAGGAAGCATACATGCTCGCATCCCGCGGTAGAATCAATTATCTGGTCGATCCACGGCAATGGGAAGTGATCCTTTGGGCAATGTTTGTTCAAGGAAGTGAAGTCCACGCACATCCGTAGGATATCCATGTCCTTTTTAGGAACGAGTACGGGGTTTTCTACCCAGGTGCTTTCCTTGATCTCCCGTATGAAGTTAGCATCGAGGAGTTTGTTGACTTCCATACCGACCGTTTTTGCTCTTGGCTCCAACAGTCAATGTATCGTCTGCTTCACTGGTCTTGCTTTAGGATTTACATTGACTGACTGCTCGGCGAATTCCCTAGGAACCCCTAGCATGTCCGCTGGACATCAAGCGAAGATTCCCCAGCGCTCACGGAGGAATTTGACGAGTGTGAGTTCCAATGCTGGACTCAAGTTGTTGGCAATGAAGGTTGTCTTGGTCGGGTCCGTTGGATGGACCTGGATCGCCTTGGTGTGTACCGATGAGTCGAAGGACTGATCAGGTCAGTTTGGCTTACTCGGAGTAGGTAGACTATTTTCTGTCGACTCCTTCAGCCTCGCTAGCTCCTCCTACATGCCGAAAGACGAGGAGATTCTATTGAATTCCCTGTTGCATCTGTCTGACCTCTCGAAGCTTCTATTGACGGTGATAATGCCATTAGGGCCTGGCATCTTCATCTATAGGTAGGCATAGTGTGGCACTGCCATGAACCTCGCAAACGTGACACGTCCGAGAATGAAATGGTATTGTGAGGGCCAGTCCACCACTTCGAATTCGATGCATTCTCATCGGAAGTTTGCTGGCATGCCGAAGATGACGTCCAAGTTGATCTTGCCTAGGGGGTATATACCCTTGATGGCTCTAAAATTTAGCCATCTATGTCCACATTTAAACTGGATATTGTTCATAATTTTGATGAAATATCTCTCTAAAACCCTGCCACTAATGCTAATATTCAAATGGGTATGCAATCCTTTCTTTTATATTTTTTCTACACATATCATGTTGTCTAAACGAGGGAATCACTACATTAAAGTCAAAGATATGAGATTTCCAACTACCAGAAGAAACCAGGAGCCGTAAGACGGAGGCAGACGCTTTAATGACCAACTATATGACCAGGACAAAAATTCCGGCCATATAGCTCCGGTCGTATAGTTTGCGCCGCCACCGTTAGGTTAGACAGAACAACTTTCGTGAAGGGACCCCTATATAAAGAAGCCTCAGATGACGATAAAACAAGCCAGACCTTGCCAAAAAGTCTCTGCCACAGATCTCCAGCCGCCTCCAGATCTCAAAACCCTTCTCCATCTCCATAGCCATATTCCACCACTTGTAATAGTAGATCTCTTCTTCGATTGGCGACATTGTAAGACTATTGCTATCAATCTTATGATTTTCATTACAATGTTTGTGATTGCTGATCTCATCTCTATGTGTGAGTATTTCTCTTTGGGCTAAGGGCTTTGGCCTAGCCATGTAGCAATTGTGCATGTTATTTATCATAGATGGGTCATGTATTAGTTTGTATGAAATGATGATTATTGTATCTTATCTTGCCTCAATCCAAGGACTTGTCAGGTACCCAAGACCCCGAGGGTTGATCCAAGTATAGGGAGTATGAGTATTGACTGATCTGCAGGTTGGGAACCCTAGTGACAGAAGGGGTAGTACAGCTGTATGTGAGGGATTTACTTTCGATTTATGGTGACATCACTATGCATATCATTAGTTCTCTTTCTTCTATGGATGAGACTAGTAGGTTATTGCTATAGGCGGTTGCGGAGGCAATAGCAATTATGGATGCACTGCCCACATATAATTTATCTTGCTCTAACAAGTACATGCATACTTTATTTCTATCTTTTATTCCCATCAGATGTTTTGCACAGCTACAGGTGAAACCAAATGCCCTAGGCCCTCTCTCCCTCCATCATCGACAACAACAAAAAGACGCAAGCTATTGGTCTGGTCAAAACGCAAAAGGAATTATAAAACTTCTGAAGGTCCGTTAAAGTAACTTCACTATGCATTCGCTTCCCGAGGATTCGATAACCTAGGTATACTAGGGAAAAAGAAACTACACTACATCCGTAAGCCAGATCGAAGGTATCAACCTTTTTTCTAGCACCGTTGTGAGGGAAGCAATAGCTACCCTGGTGAGGTTATTTGGAACCTTGCTAGTTTTTATTCTTGTTTTTAATTTTGTTAGTTTGCTTTCAGTTCTTCTTTGATAAACCAAAAAAATTAGTTACCCTTTAAATTGTTGTTTCTACTATTATAATTCTTTGTTTAAATAAAACCCAAAAACATAGGAAATATGGCTGAAAAGAAGCTTGGGGAGTTTGCTACTTTCAACAATGATTATTTGTGTACTCCTATTACTCGGCCAGCAATCGCTGCTGATGACTATGAAATTAAGCCCCATTATTTAAGTTTGGTTCAACAGAATCAATTTGGAGGCTCTCCTGTTGAAGACGCAGGTATGCACTTAAATACCTTCACTGAAATATATGATATGATGCGTATAAAATACGTTGACCCTGATGCGGTCAAATTACGTCTATTTCCATTCTCTCTAAGAGGAAGAGCAAAAGAATGGTTGCTATCTTTGCCTATAAATACTATTACATCATGGGTGGGATGTACTTCTTTATTTATGGCCTAAACTTGGTTTGCCTTGTATCTATGGCCTAAACAAACCTAAACCAATGAATAAGTACATTGGTGGAGCCTCGTGCTAAGAAAGCTAGGGGTATACCTCCCGGGCCCACATATGGGTGTTTTTCCCCCAAAGCCATGGGAACACACCAAAACTTGCCTGTGGACCTAGGATATATGTGAAAGTGTTGTAAAAGGCGCATAGATGGAATACATAGGTACCCGGTATGACCTTCTTCACATTAGAGCGATAACGCTTAGCAGATTCTTGGAACTCTAGATGGAAATGTCTCGATGCGGGTATACCGGGGGCTAGAATGTGCCACAGGGTCCCAAACTTGGTTTTCCATGTATATGTGGCCTAAAAAACCTACATCAATGAAAAATTACATTGGTGTAACCTCGCGCAAAGAAAGCTAGGGGGTAGACCTGTCGGGCCCACAAACGTGTGCTTTCATCCCCTAGAGCCCCGGAAACCCACCAAAACTTGCACGTGGACCTTGGATATATGTGAAAGTGTTCTAGAAGGCCCATAAATGGAATAAATAGCTCCCTGGTGTGACCTTATTTACATTATGGTGATAACACTTAGTAGATTGCTGGAACTCTAGGTGGAAGTGTCCCGATGCGGGTATACCGGGGGCTAGAATGTGCCACAGGGTCCCAAACTTGGTTTTCCTTGTATATGTGGCCTAAAAAAACATAAACCAATGAAAAATTACATTAGTGGAACCTCGTGTAGAGAAATCTAGGGGTAGACTTTCCGGGACCATAAACGTGTGCTTTCATCCCCCAGAGCCCGGAAACCCACCAAAACTTGCATGTGGACCTAGGGTATATGCGAAAGTGTTGAATAGGGCGCATAGATGGAATACATACCTCCCCGGTGTGACCTTATTCACTTTAGGGCGATAACACTTAGGACATTCCTAGAACTCTAGGTGGAAATGTCTCAATGCGGGTATACCGGGGGCTAGAATGTGCCACAGTGTCCCAAACTAAGTTTTTCTTGTATCTATCGCCCTAACAAACCTAAACCGATGAAAAGTACATTGGTGCAACCTCGTGCGGAGAAAGCTAAGGGGTACACCTCCTGGGCCCACAGACCGGTGCTTTCGCCCATGGAGCCCCGGAAATCCACCAAAACTTGCATGTGGACCTAGGATATATGTGAAAGTGTTGTGAAAGGCGCATAGATCGAATACATATCTCCCCGGTGTGGCCTTCTTCACTTTAGGGCGATAACACTTAGGAGATTCCTGGAACTCTAGTTGGAAATGTCCTGATGCAGTTATACTGGGGGCTAGAATGTGCCACGGGGTCCCGAACTTGGTTTTCCTTGTATCTATGGCCTTAACAAACCTAAACAAATGAAAAGTACATTGTTGGAACCTTGTACAAAGAAAGCTAAGGGGTACACCTCCCAGGCCCACAAACCGCTGCGTTCGCCCCCCGGGGCCCTGGAAATCCACCAAAACTTGCATGTGGACCTAGGAAACTTACGTGAGGACATAGGATATATGTGAAAGTGTTGTGGAAGGCCCATAGATGGAATACATAGCTCCCGGTGTGTTCTTATTCACATTAGGGAGATAACACTTAGTAGATTCGTGGAACTCTAGGTGGAAATGTCCCTCTGCGGGTATACCGGGGGCTAGAATGTGGCACAGGGTCCCAAACTTGATTTTTCTTGTATATATGGCATAAACAAACCTAAAACAATGAAAAATACATTGGTGGAACCTCGTGCGGAGAAATCTAGGGGTATACGTCCCGGGCCCATAGACGGGTGCTTTTGCCCCCCTAGAGCCTCGGAAACCCACCAAAACTTGAATGTAGACCTTGGTACTTGCATGTGACCTACGATATATGTGAAAGTGTTGAAGAAGGCCCATAAATGGAATAAATATCTCCCTGGTGTGACCTTCTTTACATTAGGGTGATAACACTTAGCAGATTCCTAGAACTCTAGGTGGAAATGTCTTGCTGCGGGTATATCAGGGGCTAGAATGTGCCACAAGGTCCCAAACTTGGTTTTCCTTGTATATGTGGACTAAAAAACTAAACCAATGAAAAATTACATTAGTGGAACCTCGTGCAGAGAAAGCTAGGGGGTAGTCCTGCCCGGCCCACAAACGGGTGCTTTCATCAACGGACCCCCGGAAACCCACCAATACTTGCATGTGGACCTAGGATATATGTGAAAGTGTTGTTAAAGGCGCACAGAAGGTATACATAGCTCCCTGGTGTGACTTTCTTCACTTTAGGGCGATAACACTTACCAGAATAATGGAACTCTAGGTGGAAATGTCCCGATGCGGGTATACCGAGGGGCTAGAATGTGCCATAGGGTCCCAATTGGTTTTCCTTCTATATGTGGCCTAAACAACCTAAACCAATGAAAAATTACAATGGTGGAACCTCGTGCAGAGAAAGCTAGGGGGTAGACCTGCCAGGCCCACAAACAGGTGCTTTCATCCCCTGGAGCCCCGGAAACCCACCATAACTTGCATCAGGACCTAGGATATATGTGAAAGTGTTGCGGAAGGCCCATAAATGGAATAAATAGCTTCCTAGTGTGACCTTATTTACATTAGGGCGATAACACTTAGCAGATTCCTGGAACTCTAGGTGAAAATGTCCCGCTGCAGGTGTACCAGGGGCTAGAATGTGCCACGGGGTCCCAAACTTTGTTTTCCTTGTATATGTGGCCTAAAAAACCTAAACCAATGAAAAATTACATTGGTGGAACCTCGTGCAGAGAAAGCTTGGGGGTAGACCTGTCGGGCCCTCAAACGGGTGCTTTCATTCCCGGAGCCCCGGAAACGCACCAAAACTTGCATGTGGACCTAGGATCTATGTGCAAGTGTGGTGAAAGGCGCATGGATGGAATACATAGCTCCTCCATGTGACCTTCTTCAATTTAGGACGATAACACTTAGGAGATTCCTGGAACTCTAGGTGGAAATGTCACGATGCGGGTATACTGGGGGCTAGAATGTGCGCCATGAAAAACAACCATACACTTTCTCCCTTTGTTTAAAGTTCTTCCTTGAATCTTTACATGAGTTTTGAATTCAAACAAGTTCGAATAAAAATAAATATAAATACAACCTAAACTACATCTCACACCTACACACGTACATATGCTATACCCCATGCATGAGCCTTATCCATGGCACGCTAGGGCTACCTCCCTCAACGTCCTCCCCGTTTATTTTGCTTTGCACCACAAGGAGTAGGCCAACCCACACCATCCCTCCTCCCTGGTCCCTCTTTACCTCTCTTGGTTGGGCACAAAAGAAAGAATGAGAGAGAGGAGAGAATACCTAGCTCCACCTGACGCCACCTCCCTCTCAGGTTTTTGCAAACGATGAATGCCCATGTGCCTATCTTCCTATCTCCCTTATCACCCCAACCACCACCACCAGATTGATATTTGGATGACCTTCCTCCCTCCTTCTTCCCCTCCACCAAGCAAAGCCTTCCACCATGGTCATCTACCCTAGAGCTTCGGCCACATTAACTCCTCTTCGGCTGTTGCCTTTTGAGTCCAGCCAGCAGCACTGCCGGGGTCCTCTACTTCTGTTGGGGGGATGACCCTAGGGAGGGTCGAGCCGGGATATAAAGACTACGAGCCGAGGTATATCAAGGTCAAAGCAAATGGTGACCGAGGTACATGAAGGCCGGCCGAGGTACGGCCGACTTAGTCATGGGTGTATCCACCTAAAATTACCTTAGCCGACATATAGCGTATGTCAGCACCACTATATTACTTATTTGCAGGTACCACCAAGGACGAGTTAACTAGGCAGCAGCCGGATTATTACTTGGCTTTCAGAAGAAGGAAGGAATCTCCCCTTGGTCAGCGCTTTTCTCTCTCTACTGGAGCCGCTGTAGAGAGCGCAAAAGACAGAGAGGCAAGGACTAGAGGTACTGGCCGACAAAGGTGACATTTACTGACTGTTGCTGGTCGGGTCACATGGCGATGCAGTGTCTTATGACACGGCCTCAGAGAGGCTCACACCATTGTCTCGTAGAGGCTTACGCTAGGGAAAAGGAGAGAACCGCTTTACTATTTTGGGAGGAGCATATTCCTAGAATATGTCCTCTACGTATTCCCTAAGTGTAACCTGGCCACCCATTTATAAGGTGATCTAGGACCTCTAAGGAAGGGGTCAGTCATTTTGGTAGAGAAAAGAACCCTAGAGAGAGGGGTGAGCACAGAAGAACTTCATCTTGCTCCTCCCCACAAATCAGCTCAAGGAGCTTCTATAACCTTCATAGATCTTGGGAATCCAAACCTTCGTGTGTGGAATCACCACACTATCCCTCCCTAGATACCACTAGCACACATTGGCCCCATCTTTATCCTATCCATGGCATCTGTCATGACACCACCACGACAACTTTATCTTTGATGCCATGTACATGGAGCAGCGACTGGTGCTCGCCAAAGGAGACATTGTCGCCATCGTGGCTGGGAGGAACCCAAGCAAGTTGTCCGCAAGCCTCGAGCAAACCCCACCAGCATCCCCGAGCCAACCAAACCCCACCAGCATCCCCTAGGTGAGCACCTCCTCACCCTAGACATAGCCCTCCTTGCCCTCCTACATCGTAGCTCTACCGCAATTCATCAAACGCCCTCTGAGCGCATTGCCGCTAAGGCCTTCACCTTGTAGTATACCACACCGCCGACCTCCTCGTGCTCTCTCTAATTCGCGTGGAGCTGGGCTTTGAAGCCTCGCACCACCCCAACACAGCCACGCAACCTAGCTCACCTTGTATCGCCATTGACGATGCTCGCCGCCGCTACTGACAACACATGCACGCACGATGCCTGTTGCGGAACCTCCTGTTCATCGTGTTCTAGCCGACTCCACCGTCTGTCTTGATCCCAACTTCTTGCACCCAGCTATAGCTAGTTCTGTCCACTTTAAAACGAGCCTCTACTGGTCTGCAACAGAGTAGTAACGAGCTCGTGGTCGTGCTCGATAGTTGGCGCCGTCGCACAGTTCGCTGTCGCAGTTTCGTCGCGCATGTCCTAGTGTTTTTGCCCCGAGTTGTCCGATTTTTCCCACACAGGACGTACCACTTTCGGCTAGACCCTGAACACCGGCATGTAGTCCTATGTGTCCTCTTCAAAACGAGCTATCATACGCCCAAAACGGCCCATAAATGGAATAAATAGCTCCCTGGTGTGACCTTCTTTACATTACGGTGATAACACTTAGTAGATTGCTGGAACTCTAGGTGGAAGTGTCCTGATGCGGGTATACCGGGGGATAGAATGTGCCACAGGGTCCCAAACTTGGTTTTCCTTGTATATGTGGCCTAAAAAAACATAAACCAATGAAAAATTACATTAGTGGAACCTCGTGTAGAGAAAGCTAGGGGTAGACTTGCCGGGACCATAAACGTGTGCTTTCATCCCCCAGAGCCCGGAAACCCACCAAAACTTGCATGTGGACCTAGGGTATATGCGAAAGTGTTGAATAGGGCGCATAGATGGAATACATACCTCCCCGGTGTGACCTTATTCACTTTAGGGCGATAACACTTAGGACATTCCTAGAACTCTAGGTGGAAATGTCTCAATGCGGGTATACCGGGGGCTAGAATGTGCCACAGTGTCCCAAACTAAGTTTTTCTTGTATCTATCGCCCTAACAAACCTAAACCGATGAAAAGTACATTGGTGCAACCTCGTGCGGAGAAAGCTAAGGGGTACACCTCCTAGGCCCACAGACCGGTGCTTTCGCCCATGGAGCCCCGGAAATCCACCAAAACTTGCATGTGGACCTAGGATATATGTGAAAGTGTTGTGAAAGGCGCATAGATCGAATACATATCTCCCCGGTGTGGCCTTCTTCACTTTAGGGCGATAACACTTAGGAGATTCCTGGAACTCTAGTTGGAAATGTCCTGATGCAGTTATACTAGGGGCTAGAATGTGCCACGGGGTCCCGAACTTGGTTTTCCTTGTATCTATGGCCTTAACAAACCTAAACAAATGAAAAGTACATTGTTGGAACCTTGTACAAATAAATCTAAGGGGTACACCTCCCAGGCCCACAAACCGCTGCGTTCGCCCCCGGGGCCCTGGAAATCCACCAAAACTTGCATGTGGACCTAGGAAACTTACGTGAGGACATAGGATATATGTGAAAGTGTTGTGGAAGGCCCATAGATGGAATACATAGCTCCCGGTGTGTTCTTCTTCACATTCGGGAGATAACACTTAGTAGATTCGTGGAACTCTAGGTGGAAATGTCCCTTTGCGGGTATACCGGGGGCTAGAATGTGGCACAGGGACCCAAACTTGATTTTTCTTGTATATATGGCATAAACAAACCTAAAACAATGAAAAATACATTGGTGGAACCTCGTGTGGAGAAATCTGGGGGTAGACCTCCTGGGCCCATAGACGGGTGCTTTTGCCCCCCTAGAGCCTCGGAAACCCACCAAAACTTGAATGTGGACCTTGGTACTTGCATGTGACCTACGATATATGTGAAAGTGTTGAAGAAGGCCCATAAATGGAATAAATATCTCCCTGGTGTGACCTTCTTTACATTAGGGTGATAACACTTAGCAGATTCCTAGAACTCTAGGTGGAAATGTCTTGCTGCGGGTATATCAGGGGCTAGAATGTGCCACAAGGTCCCAAACTTGGTTTTCCTTGTATATGTGGACTAAAAAACTAAACCAATGAAAAATTACATTAGTGGAACCTCGTGCAGAGAAAGCTAGGGGGTAGTCCTGCCCGGCCCACAAACGGGTGCTTTCATCAACGGAATCCCGGAAACCCACCAATACTTGCATGTGGACCTAGGATATTTGTGAAAGTGTTGTTAAATGCGCACAGAAGGAATACATAGCTCCCTGGTGTGACTTTCTTCACTTTAGGGCGATAACACTTAGCAGAATAATGGAACTCTAGGTGGAAATGTCCCGATGCGGGTATACCGAGGGGCTAGAATGTGCCATAGGGTCCCAATTGGTTTTCCTTCTATATGTGGCCTAAACAACCTAAACCAATGAAAAATTACAATGGTGGAACCTCGTGCAGAGAAAGCCAGGGGGTAGACCTGCCAGGCCCACAAACGGGTGCTTTCATCCCCTGGAGCCCCAAAAACCCACCATAACTTGCATGGGGACCTAGGATATATGTGAAAGTGTTGCGGAAGGCCCATAAATGGAATAAATAGCTTCCTAGTGTGACCTTATTTACATTAGGGCGATAACACTTAGCAGATTCCTGGAACTCTTGGTGGAAATGTCCCGCTGCAGGTGTACCAGGGGCTAGAATGTGCCACAGGGTCCCAAACTTGGCAGCAGCCGGATTATTACTTGGCTTTCAGAAGAAGGAAGGAATCTCCCCTTGGTCAGCGCTTTTCTCTCTCTACTGGAGCTGCTGTAGAGAGCGCAAAAGACAGAGAGGCAAGGACTAGAGGTACTGGCCGACAAAGGTGACATTTACTGACTGTTGCTGGTCGGGTCACATGGCGATGCAGTGTCTTATGACACGGCCTCAGAGAGGCTCACACCATTGTCTCGTAGAGGCTTACGCTAGGGAAAAGGAGAGAACCGCTTTACTATTTTGGGAGGAGCATATTCCTAGAATATGTCCTCTACGTATTCCCTAAGTGTAACCTGGCCACCCCTTTATAAGGTGAGGCAGGACCTCTAAGGAAGGGGTCAGTCATTTTGGTAGAGAAAAGAACCCTAAAGAGAGGGGTGAGCACAGAAGAACTTCATCTTGCTCCTCCCCACAAATCAGCTCAAGGAGCTTCTATAACCTTCATAGATCTTGAGAATCCAAACCTTCGTGTGTGGAATTACCACACTATCCCTCCCTAGATACCACTAGCACACATTGGCCCCATCTTTATCCTATCCATGGCATCTGTCATGACACCACCACGGCAACTTTATCTTTGATGCCATGTACATGGAGCAGCGACCGGTGCTCGCCGGAGGAGACATTGTCGCCATCGTGGCTGGGAGGAACCCAAGCAAGTTGTCCGCAAGCCTCGAGCAAACCCCACCAGCATCCCCGAGCCAACCAAACCCCACCAGCATCCCCTAGGTGAGCACCTCCTCACCCTAGACATAGCCCTCCTTGCCCTCCTGCACCGTAGCTCTACCGCAATTCATCAAACGCCCTCTAAGCGCATCGCGGCTAAGGCCTTCACCTTGTAGTATACCACACCGCCGACCTCCTCGTGCTCTCTCTAGTTCGTGTGGAGCTGGCCTTTGAAGCCTCGCACCACCCCAACACAGCCATGCAACCCAAATCACCTTGTATCGCCATTGACGATGCTCGCCGCCGCTACTGATAACACATGCACGCATGATGCCTGTTGCGGAACCTCCTATTCATCGTGTTCTAGCCGACTCCACCGTTTGTCTTGATCCCAACTTCTTGCACCCAGCTATAGCTAGTTCTGTCCACTTTAAAACGAGCCTCTACTGGTCTGCAACGGAGTAGTAACGAGCTCGTGGTCGTGCTCGACAGTTGGCGCTGTCGCACAGTTCGCTGTCGCAGTTTCGTCGCGCATGTCGCAGTGTTTTTGCCCCGAGTTGTTCGATTTTTGCCACACAGGACGTACCACTTTCGGCTAGACCCTAAACACCGGCATGTAGTCCTATGTGTCCTCTTCAAAACGAGCTATCATACGCCCAAAACGGCCCAGCAAAGCGTTTGAAATCTTGCTTGTAACATCAAGCCAACACGTTGTTTTTGCTGACGAGATTCAGTCGAGAGCTGTAGTTTTCGTCAGTAAATGCCACAGAAGCTGCCACTTAAACATACGAATCTATAATCCAACAAAAACCACAGAGCAGCCTAAGTGTCTTGGCCCTTAATCCTTCGCCTTGACCGTGAGGTTGCACGTTCTAACCCCCATGGCATGCTTGGCCACAACCTTTTTCTTTTTATTGGCGGCTGACAGAGTTGGCCCACCTATAAGCCAAACATTCCTGCCACCTCACTCTGGCCCACACGTCAGTAAGCTGGGCTAGATGATCCCAGTTACAAAAGTTTTGGCTTGTTCTTTTCCTTTTTCAGAAATTGAATAAAATAACTCTTTTCATATTAATTCATATATTTTGAATGGCAAATGCAATTTTGACATATCATATATGTTTTCTAATCAGAAAAATACCAGGAATTCAAATATGCCATCTAAGATAATTTTTAAGCAATATAAATTTCTAAATTATTTAAATGTCAATAAATGCCTTTTCTTAATAAATTCATAACTTTAATTCCGTAATTCCGAATTCGACAAACAATATGTCTAAATCGATCAGTGCAACGAGCACGTTTTAATTATGCATTCCATGATATGAATTGAAGCATGCATCATATAAATATTAAATATTCAGAACTTTTTATGCGAGTAAAACATGCCTAAATAAATTAATAAAGTGTTTATTTCTTTTTTCCACACCTCACCCATGACATGCTATGTTATACCATGATATTGTGCATCATTCCATCATGGAATAACTTGTTTGATTGATGCATATAATTTCTATGAATGTGCAATGTATTTATTTTGGCCCTTGTGTGGTTGGTTTTATCCGGATAGATACTGAGCAAGGAGAATACCATGAGCCTCGGGAGTATTACCCGAATCCTTTCTATTCTACAACTGAACTACCAGGAAAGAAATTCCATAGGATTGCATACATATAGTACCTATGCCTCTATCTTATTCTTGCATCATTGAGTCACGATTGCATTAAATTGGAATCCCAAATACTACATAGCCTTTACTTTTAAACCCCACCGAAACTTGTACCTCCATCCTATGAGCCCTTACTATAGGAGTTGTTTGAGCATGTGTAGGGTTTGTACGATTCTTTTGATAATGAGGTACCTAAACAACTTAAATTGTCTAGTAATGGGATAACTAAAGAAAGAGGCACCGGTGGACAATAGTAGTTATTTGGTTCTTCCATGCTCACTTGTGTAATGTAGGACCCCAAGTACTTGATTCTTGTTCCTTGACTATTAGCACTATCCACATACGGAGACTCTATGGATCCTCCTTCGCCTGAGCTTGATTCACATTATTTCTTGGGGCCACAAACTAGTTTGGGGATTTATAACTATCATGTACTTATGCCATGTTTTACTGGTTTATTTACTATTGCGCGTGGAGCACCTATACTATTTAGGAACCCCATGCAAAGTTTGGGGCTTTGCACCTATCTAGGATATTTGGATCTTGTCGTATGGTGTTGAATATGTCTGTCTCTATAGTTTTTCGATGGAGTGGCTCTGATGTCTATTGTATGTCGCTTACATGCATACTCATTTGTGTATGTTTGTGATCGCTTTACCTGTCGACTACGCTGCTCGCTCTTGTCCCGATGTTCTAAAAAAGTGGGTAGGATGGTTGGAAGGTACCGTGCCCTGCTCCACGAGGTGGGCCTACTGTGTATGGCTACGCGGTCCCACGGTAGTACGTCTTGTCCACTTTTGGTTCATATAGGCTTGATCTTAGAGCGTAGGGTCCGAGGTATTACAATTGGTATCAGAGTCATTCCGCCTGACAAGGGGTTAACTCATTAATTCCCATCGTAGAGGGACTTAGGTTCAAGGATGCGGGGAGCACTGGAGGCATCAATCATCTAGCAATAAGGCACACAGGTGACACGAGGTTTACCCAGGTTCAGGCCTCGTAGAGGACCATACTCCTACTAATCTTCTCTTGGAATTATCGTGGAGTCGAAAGTTCAGGGTGCGCAGATGCAATCTGGCGATGGTGTGGAAACTAGGGTTGCGGATATCATCCTCGCTGCCCCCTCCTAGCCTTTATATATATAGACTAGGTCTCGGGATAGCATGCCGAGTCGGTTACATATTAGGGTTTCCCCTTTAAACTTCTATCTTGTATTTTTCCATGTTCTGCAAGGAGTCGAAGTCTCCCAGGACACCCGAATATCGACTAGGCCTTAGCAATGTCATGGGCTTCTTCTGGGCTGGACCGTATATGCTGATCATGAGTACCTGTAGGGTATGCCCACGTCAGTAGCCCTCGAGTGTCCAGTCGAATCGCAGATTCGAGTGGAGACTATGAAGCCTTCAAGTGCATAGCCAAATTTGTTTTCGGGTGCTTTACTTTATGTCATAGGGATTGTCGATATACGTGCTTGATTCACCCAATGTATCAAGATCAGTTAACTGCCTTAGGGCAAAACAACGCAATCTACTCAAAATCGAGTCCGCGGACTCGAATTCGGAAAAGTGTTGGCGTAGTTCGACTCATGTCGTGGAGGTCTTACAGAATCGAATCCTAGTATATAAGTGGGAGCACTCGACACATCCATCAAGGCTTATTTCATTGTACCTGCAGGCATGGATTATTTCTGGTAAAGCGCAGTAGGTGAGTTGCCAGGCCTTCTTCTAGTCTTATCTTCATGATGCAAGCGTGGCATCCAAATTTTGTCATCACGGAGATGATTCAGGTGGCGTAGGACACGCAGTTTCCTTACTGGGAAAATATGAGGCCGGGTCGCCAATGTTTTTGAGTGTGGACGTAGTCAATCACACATTTAGTAAAAGAAAATCATAGGGTGCATGGCTAGCGGCTCCCTATGGGAGTAGGCCCCAAGTGCCTATTCGAGTCGTAGACTCGAGTGGGGACTATGAATGTTTTTTAATTGCTGTCATATTTCACTTGTTTTAGCAGAATATTCTTTCAGTGCTCCCTATGGGAGTAACCCCGAGTCCACAATCGAATTGTTGATTTGAGTGAGGGGTTTAAGTGTAATTACCTTGTCGAAGAGTTTCTATATCCATGCAGTTTTCGGGTGCACATCCAACGCTCCTGTTAGGAGTAGCCCCCGAGTGCTTGGTCGAGTCGAAGAGTCGAGTGTGGCCTAGATTAGTTGAAAGATGCTCCTGCTAGAGTGGATGACGTCAGTGTTGACGATGAGATGACCTCGTTTGCTTGTGTGAGCGGTTTTGACGGGACGTGACGAAGGTGGGACCCCATTTCTAACTTGGATTTGACCAGGCGTGCATAATCTTTGGTGTTAATTGTGTCTCCTTGATTCTCGCGCGTAATGGGAAAAGTGGGGCGACGGTTCACCATTTGCATCACCACTTGTCCACCTTGATTTACACCACACGTCTCGTTGCTGCGCTTCTAGCCATTGGATTGCATCCGTGCTGAGGTTAAGTAGGGATCTCTGTGCGGTAATTTTCCCCACAATTCATCTTCTCCCTCGCGCTCTGCCTCCATTGCTGCTCACTGTTGTTCCATTACTCGTGCCTCCATTGCTGTGTAGGATAGCCTCAAAACTTTCCCCAGCTACTTTCTGCGCTCCCACCACAAGCGTAAGATGGGGAAGAAGAAGGGCGCATCTGCCGCTGGATCCGCGGCCGCCACCGTTGTGGCCAAGAAGAAAGGTGCCGCCGCTACTAGCTCCGCTACTGCTGCTGCAGCTGCCAAGAAGAAGGGTGTGGGCATGCGCATCACGAATGGATCGGGGCAGTGGTCCACCATAAAGGAGATGGATATCTTCAACTGGCACCCGGATGTCAGTCTTCTAGCTACGGAAGTTGATTAGCCGATGCCTGGCGACGAGTTAATCCCCGATCCTTGTACCGGATTTCGGGTGATGTTTCTCGCATTTGTCATTCGTGGCCTCTCTCTCCCCCTCCACAACTTTGTGCGAGGGTTACTCTTCTTCTATAGGCTCCAGCTCCATCAGCTGACCCCAATTCCATTCTCCACATTGCTTGCTACATCATGCTTTGCGAGTGCTGGCTTGGAATCAAGCCATACTTTGGTATTTTCAAAAATCTTTTCAAATTGAAGCGGTAGTCAAGCTTTGGGTCATTAGTCTATGATATAGGAGGCTGCGGGATCCATGTAGACACCAATGTCCAATATTTCTCCATGAAGTTTAATGCCTCCGTCCAAGGATGCAGGATAAATGGTTCTACATCTGTGACCAGAAGGCCGACAACAAACACTTCAGACTCGCACCTTTTGATTCAATGGTGGAGTTCAAAAGGAGGAGGTCGTGGAAGAACACGGTGATGCCCGGCGAAGCCGAAGAAACTGAGGTTCCATACAAGCGTGTCTGCGACCTTCAACTCATTCGAGGGAAGGAAGTGGGTGGTGCAGACCTCATTCGCACCTTGATGCGTCGTCGAGTGTAGCCGTTGTAGGCTAGGGCGCATCTGATGTGCTGCTAGACTGGTGTTGAAGATGTCACCCGCATCTCCCGAGAAAATATTTCTTTGGGTGAAGTAGACAGGAGGTAGTTTTCTTGTTATCTCTTATTGTTTTTCGATTGCCTGTAGGTTTTCCTTCATACTGACGCTACCTTTTGTGCAAGGACTAGAAAGTGGCTTCTGTTCTGCCACCTCAACCTGAGGGAGTAACCCCTCGTGAAGCGGAGGAGGAGGACGAGTTGGATTCCACCGTCCCCATCGCTGAAGAGCAAGAAGCCCCCGAGTCCAGCGAGAATGGAACTTGCAAATGTTCCTGAAGCAAGGACTCGGATGCTTCTTCGCCGGCGACGCTGGATGGTCCTTCAACTGAGGTAGAGGAGCCAATCCCCGCAGTGCCTGTACGTGCCGTTGCTCCTCCTCCACGGAAGAAGCCGAGGACACTAAAGGAGGTGTCTGAGGATATTTTCGACCTCCATGACTTCGACTAGTAAGTTTATACTTTTGCTAGTTTGACCTTATGTCCTAGAATCTTTTTCCCTCTGAAGTTATTTTGTATGTTCTGTTGCAGCAAAACTACATCATTTTCGTCCGATGGCTACCGCCTCGTGGAGGAGGCTTGAGTCGCGGACTCCAAAGATAAGGATGTGGTAGAGCAGTCACAGTCTCCCCAGGTGGCGGCCACCTTCGATGCCAATTCTTCAATTTCCCCCCACACTAGGGGGCACCAGATGGTTGCCCGGACATCTATGCAGAAGGAAACTTTGGAGTCCCTAGAGGAACACGTAAGTTTTCTGGACTATGCCAGTCGAAATTAGGTTGGTGCTAATGCTTCTCTTCTTGCAGCCTGTCTTGAAGGAATCTGTTTGCCTCGCCGAAAAGATTACATCGATGGGCCATCAGCATGCCTTGTTGGAGACCCATCATCGCGTGTTCGAAGGTGAACTTGCACTTTTTATCTTTGTATTGTTGGCATAGAAAATCATCAGTCTTGAATTTTGTCTATCATCCTCTGTAGGTGAGAACAATGAGCTCCTTGGTCACGTCAATTCCCTCCAGAAGGGTCTTGCCGCATCAAAGAAGGAACGCGACGATGCACTCAAAGCTTTGGAACACTCCGCCCAGGAGTCGAAGAAGCGTGAGGAGGACCTACGTTCTGCTGTAGCTGACAGGGAGAAAGTGTTCGTGGAATAGCTTATCTTTGTTGCTAAGGCACTCTCAAGTATGATGCTACGCCATTGTTTGCTCTACATTTGTCTATGTTTGGTTGTGCTCATCTGTGTATTCTGGAGATGCTGCCGGTGTGGACTTCGACTCCCAACCTTTGGTTTGCCAAGATGCTTTGGCAGGCGCCATAGCTGCAGTCAAAGACCGCAGCGTCTCCATCAAGGATTCCCTCGAGAAGTCTAAGGGTGTGCTTAGGCGTCTTCGAGAGGAGATGGTCCCCAAGGCCGAGCTTATCGAAGATCTTGATGGCTTGGTGGATTCCTTTGCTGGAGGCGTGCCTATGGATTTCAGGAATGCATAGAGGGGGGTCGGAGCTACCATGGGACTTATGATGGAGCAAGCCCATGGTGTTGATATGAACCCTAGCATGGTCTCCATGGCGATGTCGGTTACTGCAGATGGTTAGCAGGTAGTGTTTGCTCCCTTTGCCACTCATTGTCATAAATATGGGCCTCGGCTCATTGAGACACTCGCAAAGTACTCAGGGTAGATGAGGCGGTGGAAGATGGCGAAAGCCACAGCATCAGAGGCTGTAATTGAAAAGGGCGCAGCATCGGAGGCTGCCACCATCTCGAGGAATCCCCCGAGTGCCAATGCGTAGTTCTAGGCTATCCCTTTGTCGTCCTTTTGAAATATTTTAGCTTCCCTAGACTTCTTTTGACTTACGTTGTGCTTGTGGGGAGTGCCCCTTTTAAGACTTGCTGAACTTCAATGCTTCTACTTTTGGTGTTATTTTTGAATGGTTGTTCTTATCCATCTATTTCTATGCTTGCATAGGATCCTTCGAGTGATCCATCTAACACACCTCCGACCGATGAACCTGTGGTGCAACCACGTTCAAAGGTGGAGGAATTGTTGCTGCTATCTCGATTGCATGATCACATAAAACACTTGGAGTGAGAGATGCCCGTGATCTATGGTAGCGCTGACGTGTGGAAGTCGAAGGCCGAAAAAGCTAGTGAACGGGAGAAATATCTTCTGGGCAAGGTGGCTCGGCTGAATGAGCAATTGGAGTGTTAGTTTCCTTAGCTTCTTCTCCTTTTCGAGCCACTTGTAATGGCGAGTTTCTCTTATGCTTTTTGCTGCTCTTTGTAGTTGTTAGTGCTCACCGTCCACAGGAAGAGAGGGACCAGGTCGCCATTCATCTAAACAGCTTGACCCAGGAGCAACTGGAAGCTAGCGGGTACTTTTGGGTTAACCGGGATCACGCAGTCGCATTGGTGACATTGCAGGATCGTGTGTCGCAGGTGCTGCTTTATTTGAAGAAGGTGCAATCGTGCTTGAAGCACATCTTTCAGGCAATGTTCCCCTTGGACGTGGTGCCTTCAAGCTTGTTAGCTTTATTTAAGAAGTTCCAGGATGCCAGCACAGTTCGCGAGTGCGTGCGTTAGCAGTTAGTCGCGGGTGCCAAGGCTGCACTAGCACTTGTGCGCTTGCATCAACCCGATCTGGATTTGGTAGTTGTTGCTGCAGGACCTCCACCCCTGCCAGAGGGCATGGCATGGAACATGGTGCCCCATTATTGGGCGGTTGATCAGCCAGCCGAAGACATTGGCGAGTTGTTCGAGGAGCGTATCAACGTTCTCCTTTTACGCTAGTAGAGTAGTTTTGGACCTACAGAGATATGTATAGGTGTTGTAAAGTTCATATAAGTGAGTTGGGTGTTTTTGTTACCTGTTTTTATGTAAATCTTGCTAGCTTGTGCATTTTTCGAGTAGCTTGTACTCTGCAGTTCCTTTTCATTAGCCTGACGCATACTTATCTTAGCACCTTGTCAACCTGTCAGATGTGTTGCACCTGGGTTAGGTTTACCAAGGGTTCGATTAATAGTACGTCAGCTACTCAAGTTACTATGTTATTCGTGTAACGAGGTAGAAGGGTGGCGCAGCCCTCGAGTGATGTAATTGCAATTAAAAACAGAAACACAAGGTTGGAGGCACTTAGCTTTATTTATTCGCAGAATATCAGGAGATACAATGTGTGGCTAAGTAGCCTGGATGAGTAGCCTTATTTGTAAAGTAAAAACATCTAAGGGTAGAAACAACATAGTTGCGCGACGTTCCAGGGGTTGGAGTATGCGACTCCACTCTCTACGTCTTTCAGGCGATATGCACCACCTAGGATTACTTCGGTAATCACATAGGGTCCCTCCCAAGGGGGACTCGATCTTGACGTGTCCTTGCTGCTTCAGTCGCAGGATGAGGTCTCCTTCGACGAAGGACCTTGGGCGTAGCCTTCGGCTGTGCTAGTTGCGGAGATTTTGTTGGTAGATCGTGGATCGTCTCGCTGCTATCTCACATGCTTTGTCGAGGAGGTCGACAGAGTCTTTGAGTGTGGCAATTGATTCCGCCTCACAGTAGGCTATGACCCTTGGGGCCTTGTAGCATACTTCTGCAGGTAGTACTGCCTCGGCACCGTGTACCATGAAGAATGGAGAATAGCATGTGGTGCTGTTTGGAGTCGTGCGCAGGCTCCATAGTACCGCCTGTAGCTCCACGGGCCAGCACCCAGCAGCTCTTTCGAGTAGTCTAAGGAGCCTTTTCTTGATGCCGCTGCAGACGAGGCAGTTCGCCTTTTCAACTTAACCGTTGGTCTGAGGGTGCGCCACTGAAGCATAGCTGATGTTGATTCCCAGGATTTCATAGAAATCCTGGAATTCTTTTGAGGTGATGTTCGTTCCGTTGTCCGTGATGATGTTGTGCGGCACCCTGAACCGAAATATGATGGACTCAAAGAATTTGACGGCGGTGGCCCTTGATTGGTTTTTCACCGGCATGGCCTCAATCCACTTGGTGAATTTGTCGACTCCGACGAGGAGGTAGACGTACCCTCCAGGTGAAGATTTTTGTACCTTGTCGACCATGTCGAGTCCCCATTGCGTGAAGGGACATGCCACAGGTATTGGTCTAATCTCTGCGCTAGGTGCGTGTGGTTTTTCCGCAAATCTTTGGCAAGCATTTCACCTCTAGACGGTGTCCTTAGCGTCGTGCATTGCCATTGGCCAGTAGAGTCTAGCTCGTAGAGCTTTGGTGATGAGGGCGCGACTTCCGGCGTGATGGCCGCAAGTGCCTTCATGTATCTCGAGGAGGATGGCTCTTCCGTCTCCATTGGAGACGCATCGTTGAAGTACTCCTGTGATGTTGCGCTTATACAGTTCACTATTGATGATGGAGAAAGCCTTGGATCGTCGTGTGATATGCCGCGTATCTGTCAGGTCATCTGGCAGCCTTTTGCTGAGCAGGTATGTGATGTATGGTTGCGTCCAGGATGGCTCGATTATCATGACCTCCATGGGGCCTTCGAGTCCTGTCTCTTGGTCCTTATCCTCAAGTGCCTTGAGTTCGTCGGGGGGCATAGCCCCCGAGTCCTTTGACGTGCTGGTTTGTTGTTCTGGAGCCTTTGTCTTGATGGAGTGTTCACAGATTTTCTCTAGGAATACTCCAGGTCGAACCTGGGCACAGGTGGAGGCAATGTTTTTGAGTGTATCCGCCTCTTCATTTCTTTCGCGACCAACGTGTCGTAGTTCGCAGCCGTTGAAGTATCCTTCAAGTACGTCATAGAGGTTGCGATAGGCGATCATGTTGTCGTTCAGAGCATCGCACTTTTTCATGGTTTGATCCACTACCATCTTAGAGTCGCCATAGATGACGAGTCATGTTGTGCCACACGCTTTGGCCATCCGCATCCCATGGAGCAGGGCCTCGTATTCAGCTTCATTATTGGAAGCGCGGAACTTCATTCGCGGAACGTACCTCATCTTGTCACCTTATGCAATGTCAGGATGACGCTGGCGCCAGCTCCTTCTCGATGTTTTGATCCGTCGAAGTGCATTGTCCATAGACAGAACATGTTTGCGTGTGGAGGAGCTGGTTCTCCATCCAGTGGATGAGGAAGTCCAAGAGTACTTGCGACTTGATCGTGTCTCGCTTCTCGCATGTGATGTCTCATGGAGACAGTTCTATCCCCCAAAGCGCGACTTGTCCGGTGGCATTGGGGTTGCTCAGGCTGTTCCCTAGCAGAGCGTCGTTCACCACAATGATGGGGTGCTCCTGGAAGTAGTGGTGCAGTAATCGGGTTGTCATGAAGACACCGTATGTCAGCTTCTGATAATGCGGGTACCGCTATTTTTTCGGTGTGAGCACCTTGCTGAGGTAGTAGACTAGGCATTGTACTTTGTGGACTTTATTTTCTTCGGCTCGTTCTACTACGAGAATGGTACTAACCACCTGGTTGGTGGCGAAGATGTATAGCAACATGGCTCCTTTTCCCGAGGTGTTACCAACACCAGTGAAGTGGATAGTAGACGCTTGGGGTCTTCGAATGCTTCTTGCGCTTCTTCCATCCACTCGAATTTTTCATCTTGCCCATTCGACTGATGAATCGGCTGAGTACCACGATTCGCCCAGCTAGCTCTTGGACGCCTTTGATGTTCTTTGGCTTCTCCATGGCCAGTATGGCTTTTATTTTCTTTGGGTTAGCCTCGATCCCTCTCGTGGAGATGGGGTACCCGAGCAGTTTCCCAGATGGTACGCCGAAGGCACATTTGTCTGGGTTGAGCTTGATCCGTAGAGGTTGAGGTTATCGAAGGTCTCGCAAAGATCGTTGAGTAACGAGGCTTCCTCCTTAGTTTTGACGACGATGCTGTCGACGTAGACTTGAATGTTGTAGCCAAGTTGGATCTTGAGGCATGCCTACATACACCACTGGTACGTGGCCCCTGCGTTTTTCAGCCCGAAGGGCATCGCTGTGTAGTAGAAGACGCTAAAGGGCGTGATGAAGGCAGTTTTCACCTGGTCTTCCTCCTTCATTCAAATCTGGTTGTAGCCTGAGTAGGCGTCGAGGAAGAAAACGCACTCGCATCCCACGGTAGAATCAATTATCTGGTCGATCCACGGCAATGGGCAGTGATCCTTTGGGCAATGTTTGTTCAAGGAAGTGAAGTCCACGCACATCCGCAGGATATCCGTGTCCTTTTTAGGAACGAGTATGGGCTTTGCTACTAAGGTGCTTTCCTTGATCTCCCGTATGAAGTTAGGGTCGAGGAGTTTGTTGACTTCCATACTGTCCGCTTTTGCTGTTGGATCCAACAGTCGACATATCGTCTGCTTCACTGGTCTTGCTTTAGGATTTATGTTGAGTGAGTGCTCGGCGAATTCCCTAGGAACCCCTGGCATGTCCGCTGGACACCAGGCGAAGATTTCCCAGCGCTCACAGAGGAATTCGACAAGCGCGAGTTCCTATGTGGGACTCAAGTTGCTCGCAATGAGGGTCGTCTTGGTCGGGTCCGTTAGATGGACCTGGACCGCCTTGGTGTGGACCGATGAGTCGAAGGACTTCTCAGGTGAGTTTGGCTTATGCAGAGGAGGTAGACTATTGTCCGTCGACTCCTTCATCCTCGCCAGCTCCTCCTGCATGCTGAAAGACTGGGAGATTCTGTTAAATTCCCTATCGCATCTGTCTGACCTCTCGAAGCTTCTGTTGATAGTGGTAATGCCAATAGGGCCTAGTATCTTCATCTGCAGGTAGGCGTAGTGTGGCACCGCCATGAACCTCGCAAACACGACACGTCTGAGGATGCAATGGTATTGCGAGGACAAGTCCACCACTTCGAATTCGATGTGTTCTTGTCAAAAGTTTGCTGGCGTGCCGAAGATGATGCCCAAGATGATCTTACCTAGGGGGTATACACACTTGATGGGCTCTGAAATATAGCCATCTACGTCCACATTTAAACTGGATATTGTTCCTAATTTTGATGAAATATCTCTCTAAAACTCTGCCACTAATGCTAATATTCAGAGGGGTATGCAATCCTTTCTTTTATATTTTTTATGTGCAGATAATGTTTTCTAAAGGAGGGAATCACTATATTAAAGTCAAAGATATGAGATTTCCAACTACCAGAACAAAGCAGGAGCCGTAAGACGGAGGCAGACGCTTTAACGACCAACTACACGACTGGAGCAAAAATTCCGGCCGTATAGCTCCGGCAGTATAGTTGGTGCCGCCACCGTTAGGTCAAACAGAACAACTTTCATGAAGGGACCCCTATATAAAGAAGCCTCGGGCGACGAGAAAACAAGCCAGACCTCGCCAAAAAGTCTCTGCCACAGATCTCTAGACGCCTCCAGATCTCAAAACCCTTCTCCATCTCCATAGCCATATTCCACCACTTGTAATAGTAGATCTCTTCTTCGATTGGCGACATTGTAAGACTATTGCTATCAATCTTATGATTTTCATTACAATGTTTGTGATTGCTGATCTCATCTCTATGTGTGAGTAATTCTCCTTGGGCTAAGGGCTTTGGCCTAGCCATGTAGCAATTTTACATGTTATTTATCATAGATCGGATCATGTATTAGTTTGTATGACATGATGATTATTGTATCTTCTCTTGCCTCAGTCCAAGGACTTGTCAGGTACCCAAGACCCCAAGGATTGATCCAGGTATAGGGAGTATGAGTAATGATTGATCTGCAGGTTGGGAACCCTAGTGACAGAAGGGGTAGTACAGCTGTATGTGAGGGATTTAATTGGGATTAATGGTGACATCACTATGCATATCACTAGTTCTCTTTCTTCTACGGATGAGACTAGTAGGTTATTCCTATAAGAGGTTGCGGAGGCAATAGCAATTATGGATGTACAACCCACATATAATTTATCTTGTTCTAACAAGTACATGCATACTTTATTTCTATCTTTTATTCCCATCAGATGTTTTGCACAGTTACAGGTGAAACCAAACACCCTAGGCCCTCTCTCTCTCCATCATCGATAACAACAAAAAGACGCAAGCTATTGGTCCAGTAAAAACTCAAAAGGAATTCTAAAACTCCTGAAGGTCCGTTAAAGTAACTTCACTACAGATTCGATTCCCGAGGATTCGATAACCTAGGTCTACTAGGGAAAAATAAGCTACACTACATCTGTAATCCAGATTGAAGGTATCAACCCTTTTTGGGCGCCATTGCCGAGGAAGCAATAGCTACCCTAGTGAGGTTATTAGGAACCTTGCTAGTTTTTATTCTTGTTTATAATTTTGTTAGTTTGCTTTCAGTTCTTATTTGATAAACCATAAAAATAGTTAGTCTTTAAATTATTTTTTTACTATTATAATTCTTTGTTTAAAGAAAACCCAAAAACATAGGAAATATGGCTGAAAAGAAGCTTGGGGAGTTTGCTACTCCCAACAATGATTATTTGCGTACTCCTATTATTCAGCTAGCAATCGTTGCTGATGACTATGAAATTAAGCCCCATTATTTAAGTTTGGTTCAAAAGAATCAATTTGGAGGATCTGCTATTGAAGATGCAGGTATGCACTTAAATACCTTCACTGAAATATGTGATATGATGCGTATAAAATATGTTGACCCTAATGTGGTCAAATTACGTTTATTTCCTTTCCCTCTAAGAGGGAGAGCAAAAGAAAGGTTGGTATCTTTGCCTAGAAATACTATTACATCATGGGTGGGATGTACTTCTTTATTTATGAATAAATTTTTCCCACATGCAAAGACTATGCAACTCTGATCTAATATTGCTGGTTTTAGACAGGAAGAGCGTGAGCCACTAGCGCTTGCATGGGAGAGGATGAAAGAATGCCTAAGAAACTATCCTAGTCATGGGATGGAAGATTGGTTAATCCTCCATTTATTTTATAATGCTCTTAATCCTGTATCTAAGTCTATGCTTAATACTGCAGCTGGACGAACATTTATGTTGGGAAACATATTATCGAAGCAAAGCAGCTGCTAGACAATATGCAAGACAACCATGCCCAATGGCATGTGGAAAGATCAAACACGAAGAAGGTGAACGCTATTTCACAATAAGAAAACGAAGAACTCAATGCCAAGTTGGATGAGATCATACTAGCCGTAAAAGGTAAGGAAACCCAGGTAAGAGCGACTCCTGAAAAAAATATTGAAGAAATAGACTTTGTAGCTCTTAATGATTATAACCCTGCTTGGAAGAAGAGTTACAATCCTAACTTTCAGAAACATTATTCTAGTCCTGCAGGTAATTCTAATAATAATATGGGAACTGGTAATGGTAGTCTCCAAGAAACACTTGAGTCTTTTATAGGCTCGCAAAATGAACAAAACAATATTCATGTTAAAATAACGGAGAACCATGATGACATGCTTGGTAAATTATCTAACCAAGCTGTTAGTTTGAGAAATGATTTGTAGGCCCTTCAAGAAAGAACGAAGATCATTGAGGCACAGCTAGGTAAGATAACCGAGAGTCAAACTCTCATTCTAGCTAAATTTGCAGGTAAAGCTGAGCCCAATCCTGTTGAAGAACTCAAAATAATGAGGATCTAAAGGGAGGAGCCTGAAGAACTTGATTATAGTAATGCCCCTTCACCAAGCTACAAAATCGAAGACCTCGTAAAGAGGATCAACGTCAAAATTCTGGTAAGTGAAGGTAATGATGAAGCCATGTATCAACACTTCGTTGATCAAGTAGCAATTAAGGTATGCAAGCTTGAATAGGAATACAAGAAAATCGCTGAAAAGTTACATGTTAAGCTAGCTGACATATTTGAGCCTACTATTAAGATAAAGATTGGAACCAATGAGATAGCTGCACTTTGTGATCTAGGTGCAAGCGTCTCCACAATTCCAAAGAGTCTTTTTAACAAGTTAAATCTTGGCTTCTTTGAAATTACTGAGTTAAAATTTCATCTAGCATATTCTACCTACAAACAAGCTGTAGGAATTAAGGAGAACACTTTAGTTTACATCAAAGGTTGTCCTGCTCTAATTGACTTTGTTATTGTTGACATGCCTGAAGATACTGTTGCTCCTATAATACTAGGCCATCCTTTCTTGAGAACTATAAAGGCTTTAATTAACCTTCATGAAGGGAACATGAAGTCACAATTGCCTTCTAGGGATCCTTTTCTTATCCATTTCCCCATGAAAAAGAAAGCCAAACATGACGAGAAAGAGGTTGTCACTTTGAAGGCCAATTAATTTGGCGTGGGTGTTCCACTCATCTGGCCCAAATGAGTATCATGAAGGTCAAGTTATTGACCATAAAAGAGCGCTCCATGGGAGGCAACCCATGTTAAATAAAGGTTTGATTTAAATTTTTAGTTTTAGTTTAAGTTTATGTTTAATAAAGAGTGCTAGAAAACTGCATGTGAAGAGAAGAAGTTTGGTACTACTTTAATTTTTTTCTTTATTCATGTTATTGTTAGTCATCAATATTTACTGTCAATTTTCTGTCATAAACAAGGTATATCACTAAGTTACAGGAAAAGAAATAGTTTTCGAAGAAACAGAATTTTTTTAATGCACATAGAGAGTTTAACGACCAACTATATGGCGGGAATAAAAATTCCGGCCGTATAGCTCCGGTCGTATAGATATCTTTGCCATCGACAATTTTCTGTTCATATGTACTAGGAGTTTAAAAACCAACTATACGGCGGGAATAAAAATTTCGGCCATATAGCTCTAGTCATATAGATATCAGTGTCTTCGTACAATTTCTTTTCTAATGTACTGGAAGTTTAATGACCAACTATATGGCAGGAATAAAAATTTCAGTCGTATAGTTCCGGCTGTATAGATATCGATGTCTTTGTATATTTTTCTTTCGCATGGATAGACAGTTTAACGACCAACTATACGGTGGGAACATTTTGTTCCAGCCGTATAGTTGCATCCATATAGCTGCGCCGCTAGGAGGAAACCCTAATATTTTGACAGAACGCCAACTATACGGCAGGAACACATGTTCCGCCCGTATAGTTGCATCCGGCCACAAAATCGCATGGGAAGATGATGAACACAAGGAGTCAAACTCGTGCTCGTGCCACCGCTAGCGCTTCTCGGGCTGCCACCCATGAACGCATGGGGATATGGTTTAGGGATGAGGCCCATCGTGATCGCTTCAACATGATCAAGAAACGCAAAGTGAAGGCCAGCAAGTGGGCTTTCCCCATTATATTGAACCAACTCGGTATTTCTGATGACTTTAATTTACTTTGCAATAGAGCTAGCCTGTAAACTTTGTGTACAATGATGTACCTATTTATCACCACTTAACCATTGAATTCCTAAGTCGTTGCAAAGCACCGTTAAATAATGGCAAGGAGAGGACACTATTTATTTACGTCTAATGAACAACAACTACACTTTAACATTAGATGAATGGTGTGCATGCTTTAATTTTCCAAACAATGATGTTCATGCTTTATGCACATCCTTTACTGGCTTAAATACTTCCCCTGAACAATAATATAATGGAATGAGTTTCACTACTAGAGTGAACAAGGGGAAGAATATTCAACATCCCGCAATTCGCTATTTATTCTGTGTTATTGCTAACACCTTGCAGGCATGTAATGAGTTCACGAGACTCAACGAGGAGGACATCCTAGTCCTTGCAAAGGCTTCTTACATGAACTCCAACCTATCACTCAACTTGGGCGCCATCCTTGTGCGTTACCTGGAGCACCAAGCCTCCCAAAGTCAAGGGCCAATCACAGGCGGAGGCGTCATCACTGTGCTTGCCACTGCCCTAGGCATCAACCTAGGTGAGTTGCAACCCGTGCTAGGTGAGCCACGTGTTGGTTTCTCCACCTTGAGAGCATGTGGAATGCTCACTAGGAGAGCTAGTGTTTATTATCTGCATATCGTTGGAGCTAGGCGTCTATACCCCGCTCCTATGCCTAATGGTCTTTTCTCTATCAAGGAAGGACGTTTGCTATATGACTTGCAGGTTGAGAAACACCAACCCAAGGAAGAGATTCTAGAAGAGGATGAGGACCAAGAGGATGAGCAAGAAGTTCCTTACCAAGAAAAGCAGCCACAAACCCGGTTCGCCACATACCAAGATTTCCAAGGACTTGGAGGGACTATGGAGAGGATGCATAGCCTCTCTTTGAACCTCCGAGAATCAACTAGTAACCTCTCAACTCAATTTGCAAACTGGAGTAATGACTTTTTCCTGTCACCACAATGATTTGAAGGGCTTGCAAAAGCCTAAGCTTGGGGAAGTTTCCTCATGTATCTTTATTTGGCGTTTATTCTCTTTTATTTATTTCGAGGTTGCCTTTTTATTTGAGTTTATGAGCACTCGTGTTGGTTTCCCCAACACTTTATCTTTAGTTATTTCTATTTTTTTCGAGATTTTCTAGCCAAGCTTTGCCGCCAATTTTCTATTCTTTAATTCTCTCTCTCAAAAACAACAAAAAGATTTCCCCATTTACCTTTATTTTTCCTCTTTCTTTTCTTTCTGCCTCGATGTTTTCATATATATTTGCAGGAGAGTGATCGACTTCGAGTTTCCAATAAGCAAATAAAAACGGAAGAGAGAAGTGGAACCAAACATGAGAGGTATGCCTTATGACTCCCCACTTTGGAAGTTTGAGAAACCCATGCTAGTTAGTAGTAAATGTTAAGATATTATATTGGTGGAGTGAGTCTTTATATCATAGTAAGATTTTTTTTGCATGAGTATTAATTGGGTACATTTTGTTCCAGCTCTCGTAATTAACCAAGTCTTGCCTAAAAATTGCTAAACAATTGTAATAACAAAAAGTGTCATAATTCAAGGCTTGGGTGTTGTAGTGCTTAGTCTTGAAGGTTTATTTCTAGAGACACTCAACACCACTAAAAATGTTGATTGACTTAATAGCTCTCTTTAAAAAGATTTGTTTGATTGAATTAATGTTTAGCGGTTTTTGTGAGCATGCCAAAGTTTGACTTGTTAATCATAAGAATGATATAGCTTTACACGTGTCAAACTTCATGGGATGCTAACAACTCTGCTGGCCTACGAACGATCTTCCTGGAGGAAACTCCTAGATTTCGGCTATGAGTTGATTAAACACGTGTAGCAGCAAGGCTATAGTGGGTAAGATTCTTGGCACTCCCGGGTAGCTAATCAAGATGGAATCACTCATCTGGCTATTATGAGTAATCATTATGCAAAAGGAACAAAAACCTTAGTGATGCCACGAGTGTCCATCATAGCCTGATAAACTAATAAAAATCTTTGGCATGCTCTCAATTACTTAAAAACTGAAATTCTTGAAGGACAATGAATAGAAAAGTAGTGCTTGAAAAGTCTTGATTTATTGACGTGGGGGAATTGAGATACTCTAGTGTATATGCTTTTCATGACAACTCTCACACTCTTAATTTACATGATTATACTTTATTGTTCAAAGGCAAGCCTATGCGTTGATTACTTGACATGGAATAAAGTTTACTCATTTGAATCATCCATGTTTACAATAATTTTGCTACACTATAAGGATGCATGAAACCCGTATGATATGCTTGCCATTACTCTATTTATGCTGAAGTTTTTCAGATTTATGAAGTGGAGGAAACATGAGACTACTAATCATGAGTAAGATCACCATCTCATTTTTTAGTTTAAATGTTGAGTTCCTTTTTGATTTTGGTTTTCTGTCTCGGGGACGATCAAGTTTAATCTTGGGGAGGTTGATAGCTCTGAAATATAGCCATCTATGTCCACATTTAAACTGGATATTGTTCATAATTTTGATGAAATATCTCTCTAAAACCCTGCCACTAATGTTAATATTCAGAGGGGTATGCACTCCTTTCTTTTATATTTTTTCTGCGCAGATAATGTCGTCTAAAGGTGGGAATGACTACATTAAAGTCAAAGATACGATATTTCCAACTACCAGAAGAAACTAGGAGCCATAAGATGGACACAGGCGCTTTAACGACCAACTATACGACCGGAGCAAAAATTCTAGCCGTATAGTTGGCGTCACCACCGTTAGGTCAAGCAGAACAACTTTTGTGAAGGGACCCCTATATAAAGAAGCCTCAGGCGACGAGAAAACAAGCCAGACCTCGCCAAAAAGTCTCTACCATAGATCTCCAGCCGCCTCCAGATCTCAAAACCCTTCTCCATCTCCATAGCCATATTCCGCCACTTGTAATAGTAGATCTCCTCTTCGATTGGCGACATTGTAAGACTATTGCTATCAATCTTGTGATTTTCGTTACAATGTTTGTGATTGCTGATCTCATCTCTATGTCTGAGTAATTCTCCTTGGGCTAAGGGCTTTGGCCTAGCCATGTAGTAATTGTGCATGTTATTTATCATAGATGTGATCATGTATTAGTTTGTATGGCATGATGATTACTGTATCTTCTCTTGCCTCGATACAAGGACTTGTCAGGTACCAAAGACCCCGAGGGTTGATCCAGGTATTGGGAGTATGAGTAATGACTGATCTACAGGTTGGGAACCCTAGTGACAGAAAGGGGTAGTACGGTTGTATGTGAGGGATTACTTGGGATTAACGGTGACATTACTGTGCATATCATTAGTTCTCTTTCTTCTACGGATGAGACTAGTAGGTTATTGCTATAAGCGGTTACGGAGGCAATAGCAATTATGGATGCACTACCCACATATAATTTATCTTGCTCTAACAAGTACGTCCATACTTTATTTCTATCTTTTATTCCCATCAGATGTTTTGCACAGCTATAGGTGAAACCAAACGCCCTAGGCCCTCTCTCTCTCCATCATCGATAACAACAAAAAGACACAAGCTATTGGTCCGGTAAAAACACAAAAGGAATTCTAAAACTCCCGAATGGGTGTTAAAGTAACTTCACTACGCATTCGCTTCCTGAGGATTCTATAACCTAGGTCTACTAGGGAAAAATAAGCAACACTACATCTGTAATCCGGATCGAAGGTATCAGCCCTTCCCTAGGACGATGTGGTGGAATATTGGGTCGGAGGTTTCTAGGCATGATGGGGGGATTCGCGTGGTGTGCAAGGTGCTGGCAAACATGAGGTTGATGCCACTGCCACCGTCCATGAAGACGCGACTCATCTCGAAGCCGCCAATTTGCATCTCGAGCACCAAAGGCGAGTGGCCTGGGTGAGGCACGTGGCGTGGGTGATCGTGCTTATCGAAGGTGATACATGACTTGCACCCACTGAGGTACTCAGTTGTTGGGGGTGGAGAATTCACCGCCAAATTTATTTGGCGAGTGTTTGACTTTTGCACTCTATTGGATGGACGTCCTTTATGGATCATGCCCATATTCCCCCACGATCGTGGGTACTACTCGCCTCTATTATTTTGGACTGGCGCAACCATAGGTGGGGGTGGCCCGCGTGGTGGTGGTTGCGCTTCGTGGGCCATGGCACCCAGGGCAGCTCCGTGGCCTTGGTTTATCGTGTCGCAATTCATCTAGACCAGGCCTTCATGGAGCCTGAGGAACTCGCGGCAGTCCTTCAGGAGGTGACTAGATTTTTTCTTGTCGTCGTGTTTGTTGATGTAGAAGTGTACGTTGCAAGGTCCGGACAGTTTGTCCTGGATAGATGTTCTAGGTGCCTCATCGCCGGTACGGAGTTGCCATACTTGCGTGGTTTTCTCGTTGTCACGGTATCCACCTCTACGGTATCCGCTGTTGCGGTTGTTGTCGTCGTTCTTATCGGCGTAGCCAGCTGCGACCATGTCGACTTCCTCATGGTCCTCATAACAGCGCATCCGGTGTTTTCCTCGGTGATCGCGTGTGCGACCGAGGTCGTCGTCATCACCTGAGTGGGCATGGTTGTTTTTCACCGAGTCCTCTCCATCAGCCCACCTGTGCGCGATCTCCATCAGGTGGTTGATTGTTTTGGGCTTCGAACAGCCCAGCTCCTCCTTGACCTCTCTGCGGCGTACGCCACCATTGAATGCATCGATTGCGTGATCCTCGGAGATGTCCTCTGCAGAGTTTTTGATGATGGACCACCTCTAAATGTATGAGCGCAACGACTCGCTAGTCTTTTGATAGCAGGCTCTCAATTCTTCGATTGATGTGGGCCTTTTGTAAGTGCCCTTGAAGTTCTGCACGAAGCTATAGACCAGCTCATCCTAGCTACAGATCGACACACGTGGGAGGTTGTTAAGCCATGCACGGGCGGCGCCTTGCAGCTGTAGCTGGAGGCATTGCATAGCCGTGCTCATGGTTCCACCGTGTAGCATAACGGAGGAAATATGATCCTCCAGCCAGATCTTCGGCTCTTGGAGGCCGTCGAATTTCGGGTTCTCTGATGGGAGTTTGAACCCTTTTGGCATTCGCTTTTGTCATATGGCTCTGCTGAAGCAGCTGGCGCCACGGAGCTCTATCCCATCATCTTCCGAGTCCATCGAGCGGGCGCGCCTTGCGCGCATCTTGTCGACCTTGCGTTGTGTGATGTCATCACGCGCGTCGTAGTCGTAGTCGTGTCGTCGTGAGCAACGTCACCGCGATAAGTCATGGTCGTTGTTGCTGGAGGAGGAAGGATAGTAGTATTTGGCCAGAGCCTTGCCTTTCCTTGGCTCTGGTGCTAGATCCCTAGTGAGTGCAGCTTCGACTAGTCCCAGGCCGGCGATCGTAGATCAGTGCATGGTGGACCGAGGGTCCCCAGCCAGAGGCTAGTTGTTAAGCAGGTACATGGTGGCTACCATCACCGCTGCCTGCGGCGTTTTTGGGAGCAAGTTGCCCCACGTGTCCACCATCATGGACGAGAAGTCGAGGACTCGAGTGGGCTCTTCTCGCTCCCTACCAGTGAGGTGAGCTAGTCGAGAGCGTCTTCTGGCGGCTTCCTGAACGTTGCCTCTAGAGGAGGATCCTCTGATGGAAGAGAGCTGAGCTCGTCGGAGGCTCGACTCATCCGCTGCCCTTCTGCACTAGTCGAGCTAGGCGATTACTTGTTGCTAGCACTTGAATTCCTCCTTAAGCAGCCAGTGATAACCCATCAACATCTCTTGTGATGAGTTTAGTGGTAGGGGTTACCCCGTAGGGCCTCCCTGCAGCGAGCCCACTCAACGTCGTTGAGCTTGATCAGTATGCGCTCTCGAGTATGTTCATTTGCAGAGAGGTGCGGCTGATCTTCTGGGATGGGTCCTCCGTCAGGAGGACGACATATTGGCCCGTTGTCGATGGGGCGCCGTTGGAGGGACCACCGTTTGCGACTAGGATACCACCGCCAGTACCGGTGTTATCCCGAGTGCCGCCATTGCCTCCTGTGTTGATGACGGCGCACATGTAATGGCTAGGGAAGCTGTTGCTCCTACAGCTTTCAGATCCAAAGCCATAGGCTCTGTCTTCTGTTGCCAGATCACCTAGATTAGACTCGCAACTATTATCGCTGTCCATATTCCCGATTGATGTTGGGGCATTGAGCTTGCTCAGGGTGCTGATCAGCGGTGGAAACCACGATGCAGGAGCAATCGTGGGATCCTTCGGCTGATTAGGGAGGCGAAGTGTGCCCAACTGACCAACTCGGAAGCGTAAGCTCCCGATCGCTAGGCCGATTCCGTTGCCCACGGACTCGAAATCCGGGCGAGTGGCTGTTGTGTGGACGGTGAAGTCGAAGGCACCAAAGAGGAGGCGAGTCTCTGCTGCTGCAGATCGTAGATCACGGTTGATGGGGCCGAGGAAGCCACAACATCAGCACTCCCTTTTCCCATAGACGGCGCCAATTGACGAGGGGTTAACTCATCAATGCCCATCGTAGATGGACTTAGGTTCGAGGAAGTGGGGAGCACAGGAGGCATCGATCGGCTATCAAACAAGCACACAGGTGACATGAGGTTTACCCAGGTTGAGGCCTCGTAGAGGACCCTACTCCTGCTTGTCTGTTCTTGGAATTATCGAGGAGTCGAAAGTTACAAGGGTGCGCAGATGCAATCTGGCGATGGTGTGGAAAGTAGGTTGCGGATATCCTCCTCGATGCCTCATCCTAGCATTTTTATAGATAGACTAGGTCTCGGGATAGCAGGACAAGTCAGTTACATATTAGGGTTTCCCCTTTAAACTTCTATCTTGTATTTTGTCGTGTTCTGCAAGGAGTCGAAGTCTTCCAGGTCACCCGAATCTCGACTGGGCCTTAGCAATGTCGTGGGCTTCTTCTGGGCTGGACCGTATATGCTGATCACGAGTACCTGTAGGCTATGCCCATGTCACCGCCCTTCAGGTTCTCAGCCAAGATGGTCGTTGTCAGTCTAGAAAATATTTTGGTAGCTATGTATACTAGGGAAAACTAAACGTGAGAGTAGGACTGCTTCCATTTTTCTTCTTAACCACCCACCCACCCTTTTCTGGTAAGGAAGTGTAACATTTGTCTACCCTCTTCTAAAAATTCAAACTAGGATTCATGTGTTTGGGGTTTCCGTAGTACCATAGGATGTGTGTGTAATTCTTTGTGTATCTGTTGCATCTAACCTTGCTTCGCAAGCAGCCTTTAGTTATCAAAAGTTGGTACATTCTAAACCGACAGGATTATGTGTAAACTGACACAATCTATCTGGCTCTTTGTTAACCGGTGCAATCTTGTTAAGGGTGTTCTTCCTTTCGACATGTTTTCACTGAATGGGAACTTGCTAATCCCTATCCGTTAAGTGGTGTTTCGCATATGTTGGTATTTTAATGCCAAAAATGTGGAAAACATTTATTTGATACATTTATGTTTCCATACTCCTTCCAATCGTGGGTGATACATGTTTCACCTTCTTTTTGTTGGCATGTTCATTCTAACTCGATCTTTTGCTACCGGCGCTTCAATCTGGAGTTCTCACTTCTTCTTCAATTCTTTTGGCCTAAATACATAACATGTTTCCATATGATGCTTGTGATTGTAAGTTGGTTCTCGGTATAGCTATATGACACTTATCATGAGTGGAATATGATCAATGCTATTAATCTAATCCTCTAAATGATGGCAGTTATCTGTTGTGATTTTGAGTTATACCGTGATCATATCTATATCATATTCAAGTATCTTTGGAAATCTAGAGGTTTCTTAAGGCACTATGGTAGATTATCACATGTTACCATGCTTCGCATCTTTTTGAACTCCATATCCACAAAGGTTCTCTTTGATACATGATAATCTCATCCTTTCAACTTGGATAGCTTTGTTAATGTATGAGTTATCATCGGTTCTTACCCAAATCTTCCTCTTTTAAACCGGTGGTCTGATCAACAAGGTGAACAAGTTAGCATCTCTTTTCTTATCCGAAGGGCTAGATAATATATTCTCCCAATGTATCTTTTTAAACACAAAATCCTTACTCGTAACGTTGACTTTCAAAGAGCAATGAGCTCAGAAGGTGTTCGAGTATTCATTTGTTTCTCTCGCCTCTTCAACTTGGTATTCTTGGAATATATCTATAATTGTTGGTGGTATATCTTGATGATATGCTTTCCTATTCTATATCATTGGATGAACATGGAAGATCATTTGTGCCTTTTTCTCTCAAGCTTCGTGAACAACGCATGTGTGCAAGGTTCTCAAAGTATGAAGTATGGCTTCATGAACTCGCCTATCTCGGCCATGTCTTTCTGCTAAAGACATTTCTACAATTCTAGAATCATCAAAATCAATTGTTAATTGTCACCACCGTCAGTTTTCAACCAACTCCGGAGATTTTCCTTATTTGACAAGTTATCATCGTCGTTCTACTGATGACTCAAGAAGGCTATATATCGCTCAACTCTCTCTCAACTCTTTTCAAGAAGGACAAGAAATTATTTTGGTCTTCCGCTCATCAAGAAACCTTTGGAAAACCCTCTCCTATCTTCTATACTCTCTCGACGGGATGCCACGAAGACTTTTCAGATCTTTTGTAATCCTTCTATTCTAGTTGGTGCTATATTGTTCTCTATCTGTTGAATCTTGCAAATGTTGTCCATAATATTCCTTCATATCTTTCTAATGGCTTGGGACTTCCAACACGAAGACAACATCATCATCTTTATCTACTTTGGATCCGACGAAGTGTTGCATCACCTCCTTGTTTTCTTACGAAGCCTCATGAATTCTGCATATTAAGATCTTCAGACTGAAATTCGAGAGTTAGGTTGCATGATTTTCTTATTCATGTACGGAGTAATGCTTTGGGTGCAGGATGGATTGATCCCCATCCGACTACTCTTATCATTCACTCATGTACATTGAATTGGTGGATTGATGTGATTTCACTCATTCCACGGAAGTTAGAAGTGGCCTTTATCTCTTGAGACTTTTACTTTCGTCTTTTTTTCCTGGAGGGTTCGCTCAAAGAACATAATCAACAATCTCTTGTTGGTGGTCTCTTCTATTTCAATATGGAGCAAAATCTTCAATGATCTAGTGGAAGCAAATGCAAAATCTTCTCCTTCCTCTTCTTTCTACCAAAGCGCGACGTCGTCAAACAAGATGGATGGAAGATATATATAACTTATTTTGTCAAATGTCATGCTCTTAGTAAAGCCAATTATGGTTGATGACATCAATCGCAAAATCTATTGCAATAACCTTATGTCTAAGGAAAGGAATAAACATCTCTACAATAAACCCCAGATATTCAACATTCAACTTTTTCTTAGGATTCCACCATGATCTTGGGCCACCTCCTCCTCTTGAAGATATATCTGCGCACCTCAATTGCGTGATACTTTGGTTCTTACCGGCGCAAGAAGAAGCTCATCTGAGATGTCCTCTATGCTAATCTTTCTGTTGATATCAAGGAACTATATTGTTTGAAGGCGATATTTTTTCTCCAAACTTCATTTCTTTATTCTAAAGGAAGAAACAATGCTATTTTCATAGTGGTTGATAACTTCTCCAAAGTTGATCTTTTCTTCCGGCAAAACAAACAAACAATCATATTGACGTGCATATGTTGATCTTTAATCCTAATGATGTGTCTTCCTTTTCTATCCTTGATACATCGCCTTTTCAAATTCTTTCAATAAGTGGTTCTATTCTCTTATCGTGTTCCTCGAGAGCACCGGAGCTATGTTCATCCTATCTTCCTCGTCTCACAACAATCCTCCATGTTCGTTAAGTTCTTTGTTTCCTAGAAGGAAAACGCAGACTCGCAACAAGTCTAGCAAGTTTTGCAAGGTGTAGTGGTCGCACCATTCCATTGAGAAATAAACTTGGGAACGTGAGGATCACCTTCGTTCCGAACACTCGGCTCTCTTATATCTTCTTGTTTTCCTAGGAATCTCGGGGCGAGATTCTTGTTTAGTGGGGGAGAGTTGTAGCATCCCAATTGTCTAACAATTGCAATGCTACTTTCCTAGCCTATATATTACTACTTGCCACATATCATTTATTGCATCATCATTATATCATGCTCATGTCACCATGTAACATTGCATTTGAGCATCATATCAAACCCCTTTTCATTTGGTTCTTCTCTCATATGCATTTTTCTTATTAATTAAATATGTCTCTTGATAAATTGTAGTTGGTTCTTGATATATTGTTTGATGCCCAAATTAAGTTGGGGCATATCTTTTGAATTTACTCCATCCACTATCATATCAACACACCTTATCATATGATCCTCCTCTATTTTCTTTCCACAATACATAATACATATTGGTTCTCGTATTTTTTCCATTTGTATTTAGGTTCATACCCATATACCATGTGTGGCTCCATCAATCCAAATCTATCATTTAACTTGCCATCTTCCATTTTAGCGCTTTTTCACTCACTCCATTTTTTCTTATTTATTTCTTGATGCATGGTGCCTACTTGTTTTCACTTGCTATACACACATGTACTAATAACATCCTCCCATCTAGTTACATGCAATAATAAACCGTATGTGCATGTTCCTCCCTAAATGAAATCCTTTTGTTTCCTTTTGCTCTTTTGAATTTGTTCAAAGATGACCAACTCATCTAACGACCCCTCATGCTTGAATAATACCAATGCCATTTCTAAAACCTAGTGTTTTCACAACTAGGATACATGCATGGCACACATGCATGGGCCATGCAAAACAACCATCCGCCTTCTTCCTTTCTTTTGAGTTCTTCCTTTAATCTTTACATGAGTTTTGAATTCAAACAAGTTGGAATAAAAAGAAATAAAAATATAACCTACACTACATCTCACACCTACACACATACATATGCTACACCCCCATGCATGAGCCTTATCCATGGCACACTAGGCCTACCTCCCTCCACGTCCTCCCCGTTTCTTTTGCTTTGCACCACAAGGAGGCCAGCCCACAGCATCCCTCCTCCCTGGTCCCCTCTTTACCTCTCTTGGCTGGGCACAAAAAAAGAATGAAAGAGAGGAGAGGAGACCTAGATCCACCCGACGCCACCTCCCTTCTCAGATTTTTGCAAACGATCAAGGCCCATGTGCCTCACTTCCTCTCTCCCTTATCAACCCAACCACCACCACCAGATCGAGATCTGGATGACCTTCCTCCCTCCTTCTTGCCCTCCACCAAGCAAAGCCTTCCACCATGGCCATCTACCCTAGAGCTTCGGCCACGTCAACTCCTCATCGGCCTGTTGCCTTCCGAGTCCAACCAGCAGAACCGTTGGGGTCCTATGCTTCCTCTTCGACGCCCTGTACAAAGAGTAGCGACCGTTGCTCGCTGGAGGAGACATTGCCGCCACCGTGGCCGGGAGGAACCCGAGCAAGATGTCCGCAAGCCCACGCCCGATCACCACTTCCTCGAGCCGAACCAACCCCACTATCAGCCCCTAGGTGAGCTCCAATTCACTCTAGACATGGCCCTCCTCTCCCTCCTGCATCGTAGGTCTACTGCAATTTGTCGAACGCCCTCCGAGCGCATTGCCGCTAAGGCCTCCACCTTGTAGTATACCACATCGCCGACCTCCCTGTGCTCTCTCTAGTTGGCGTGGAGCTGGCTCTTTAAGCCCTGCACCACCCCAACACAGCCACGCAACCCAGCTCGCCCTCTATCGCCATCGATGATGCTAACCGACGCCGCCGATGACAACACCTGCACGCGTGATGCCTGTTGCGGAACCTCCTGTTCGTCATGTTCTCGCCGACTCCACCGTCCGTCTCGGTCCCAACTTCTTGCACCCAGCTGTAGCTGGTTCTGTCCTCTTTAAAACGATGCGCTACTCATCCGCAGCGGAGCAGTAACGAGCTCGTGGTCGTGCTCGAAAGTTGGCACCGTCGCATAGTTCACTGTCGCAGTTCCGTCGCGCATCTCGTAGTGTTTTTTTCCCCGAGTTCTCCGATTTTTCCTGCACATCACGGACCACTTTCGGTTAAACCCTGAACACCAGCCTGTAGTCCTATGTGTCCTCTTCAAAACGAGCTATCCTAAGCCCAAATCGGCCCAGCGAAGCGTTCGTAATCTTGCCCGTAAGATCACCCGCGTTGTTTTTGCTGATGAGATTCAGTCAAGAGTTGTAGTTTTCATCAATAAATTCCAAGCTGCCACTTAAGCATACGAATCTATAAGCCAATACAATACATACAGCAGCCCAAGTGGCTTGGCCCTTAATCCTTCCTTGGCCTATACCGTGAGGTTGCATGTTTGAACCCCCACGATGTGCTTGTGCACAACCTTTTGCTTTTTATTACCGACTGACAGAGTCGGCCCACCTATAAGCCAAACATCCCTGCCACCTCACTATGGCCCATGTGTCAGTGAGCTGAGCTAGATGATCCCAGTTACAAAAGTTTTAGCCTCAACCATGAGGTGCAGGTTCGAACCCCCACGGCGTTTGGCCACAACCTTTTGCTTTTTATTACCGTATGACAAAGTCGGCCCACCTGTAAGCCAAATGTCCCCACCACCTCACTCTGGCCCATGCATCAGTGAGCTGGGCTAGATGATCCCAGTTACAAAAGTTTTAGCATGTTCCTTTTCTTTTTCAGAATTGAATAAATTAACTATTTTCATATTAATTCATATATTTTGAATGGCAAATACAATTTTGACATATTATACATGTTTTATGATCAGAAAAATGCCAAGAATTCAAATATGTCATCCAAAATAATTTTTTAGGCAATTTAAAATTTCAAAATTATTTAAATGTCAATAAATGCCTTTTCTTAATAAATCCATAACTTTAATTCCGTAATTCCGAATTCGACAAATAATATGTCTAAATCGATCAATGCGAAGTTATGATTATGAATTCCATGATATAAACTGAAGCATACATCATATAAATATTAAATATCCAGAACTGTTTATGGGAGTAAAACATGCCTAAATAAATTAATAAAGTGGTTATTTTTTGTTTCCACACCTCACCCATGCCATGCTATGTTATACCATGCAAGTGTGCATCATTCCATCATGACATACCTTGTTTGCTTGATGCATATGATTTCTATGAATGTGCAATGTATTTATTTTGGCCCTTGTGTGTTTGGTTTTTATCCGGATAGACACTGAACAAGGAGAATACCAGAATCCTCGGGAGTATTACCCGGATCCTTCCTATTTTGCAACTGAACTACCAGGCAAGGAATTTCGTATGCTTGCATACATATAGTACCTATGGCTCTATCTTATTCTTGCATCATTGAGTCATGGTTGCATTATATTGGAATCACAAGTACTGCATAGCCTTTACTTTTAAACCCCACCGAAACTTGTACCTCCATCCTATGAGCCCTTACTACAAGAGTTATTTGAGCCATATGAGTCGTAGAATTGCATGTGTAGGATTGGTGCGAGTCTTTGGATAATGAGGTACCTAAACAACTTAAATTGTTTAGTAATGGGATAATTAAAGAAAGAGGCACTGGTGGGAAATAGTAGTTATTTGGTTCTTCCACGCTCACTTGTGTCCCGTAGGACCCCGAGTACTTGATTCATGTTCTTGACTATTTGCACTATCCACATACGGGAGACCCTTTGGACCCCCTTCGCCTGAGCTTGATTCACACTTTATTTCTCGGGGCCACAAACTATTTTAGGGCTTTATTACTATCATGTACTTATGCCATGTTTTACTGCTTTATTTACTATTGCGCGTGGAGAGCCTGTACTGTTTAGGAACCTTGTGCCATGTTTATGCTGTATTGACCAACTCAGTCACACTTTCGGGTTCCCAGTCGTTTACCACCGTCATCACAAACTTGGGTTTGTCTAGGAGCTGGCCAACTTCGTTGTGGGTACCTTATTAGGGTGGCCCCCTGAAATAATTTATGAATCATGTGAATGCATTATCATGAGGCCTCGTTGCTTTTTATTTGGTTATTCCTGGGGTTGATCATGTGTGTGTTGACTAAGACATGACTAGTAAATAGTGCAATACTCATGGAATAGTTAACAAAATTGCCAACGGATGGGATGTTCTTCCACCTTCTCGTCGGTAAGCGAGAAGGAGGGCGAGCAATGTTTACTTATGATGCTTATATAACTATTGTTACTAATTAACGAGCGTTCGTCCATCTCTGGTTGGGAGGATGTGTAGCGTGTCTCTATAGAACTATTTAGCTATTATCTTTCGGTGCAATTGCGTCACCTCCATGTTGTTCCCTTTAGATGCATTAATACTTGCTGAGTACCCCTAGGGTCTCACACGATAAATATTTGGTTCAGATGGATAGGTGTACTCTCAGGAATGTTAATGGGTCGAAGAGACTGGTGATGGTGGCAACGACTGTCAGGTGTAGAGATTTCAGGATGGAGATCCATGAGATCTGTGGGCGGGATGTGCTTATTTTTAGGGCATCTTATGCCAATTTTCTTCTTATCCATACTCGGCTCATGTTTTCCGCTTCCGCTTGATACTCTGATGTGTGTCGTATGAGGTTGTATCCTAAACTATTGTATCTATCTAGGATATTTGGATCTTGCCGTATGGTGTTGAATATTTCTGTCTCTATTGCTTTTAGATGGTGTGGCTCTTATGTCTATTGTATGTCACTGACATACATACTCATTTGTGGATGTTATTTATCGCTTTACATGTCGACTATGCCGCTTGCTCTTGTCCTGATGTTCTAAAAAGTGGGTGGGATGGTTGGCCAGTATCATACCCTACTCCATGAGGTGGACCTACTGTGTGTGGATGCACGGCCCCACAGTAGTACATCTTGTCCACTTTTTGTTCATCCAGGCTTGAGCTTAGAGTGTAGGGTCCGAGGTATTACACCATTGCCGGCTGCAAGCCAGGTTGCGGTTTGCGGCCAGAATCAAAGGGGTAGCTAGTGAGAATACTGCGTGATACTTCAGATTTCTGTTATCAGTGTCGAGCGAGAGAGCACAACTGGAACGTCCAGACATTTTTGTTTTCCTTATGACTTTTTGTGTAGTGGTCCTCGAGCTTTCTGCTCTTGCCGGATCTGTTAGTCGGCTTGCGGTCTACAACCGGAATCAAAGAGGAAGCCCTTAGAGCCGCATACAGTACTTCGCCGTTTGGAATGTGCGGCCGTCTGGCCAGCCGGCGAGTCCCCAGGAGAGATCGCCGGATCCGGGGTTAGAATATAATGCAGCCAGAAAATGTCATATTGTGCAGCAGGAAATGCCAAATGATCACGGAGTCCCTGAGACTGTGTCGAGGCTCCTCAGCTTGTTCATTACATAAAATTAAGACACATATACTTCTTGTTTAAGTGTAAAATGGGCGAAGCAGGTTCGCATTCCATGGGCATTCAGTTTCTTCACCGGAACGGTCCATTTGTTCTTTGCTGGCTGGCGGGAGTAGATGCGATAGTATGAATTGTTCTGCAGCACTCGGCTGATGATGAATGGCCCCTTCCAATGTGGAGATAGCTTGTGTAACCCCTTGGTGTCTTGTACCAGTCATAGCACTAGGTCGCCCTCTCCGAACGAGACATTGTAGATCTGGCTACCGTGGTAGCGGCGCAGGTTCTGCTGGCAGATGGCAGATCTGGATAAGGCCAACTCGCGTTCCTCTTCAAGGAGATCGATGTTGTCCTCGCGTGCTTCCTTGGCCTGCTGCTCTGTGTATAACATCTTTCGAGGTGTGTCGAACTCAATGTTGGTTGGCAGGACCGCCTCTGCTCCATAGACGAGGAAGAATGGCGTGTAGCCAGTAGAGCGGTTTGGTGTGGTGCGCAGGCTCCACAACACAGCTGATATCTCTTCTATCTAGCATCTGAGGATCTCATCAGCGGCTCGATCAGCCGGGGCTTGATTCTGGCTAGGTCCAAGCCGTTTGTTCACTCGCACTTCCCATTGGACTAGGGGTGTGCGACAGAGGTGAGGTCTAGGTGGATGCCCTTTTCTCCGCAGAAGCGTGAGAAGGCCCCTTTGGCGAAGTTCGTGCCATTGTCGGTGATGATGCTTCTAGGGTAGCCAAAGCGCGTGATGATGTCTGTAAAGAACTTAACCATTGTTGGTCCATCTAGCTTCTTCATTGGCTTTGCCTCAATCCACTTGGTGAACTTGTCCACTGGTGGCTTGGTATTAATGTAGATCTTGTTGGGAACCCCAAGAGGAAGGTATGATGAGCACGGCAGCAAGTTTCCCTCAGTTATGAAACCAAGGTTTAACTGAACCAGTAGGAGCAAGGAAACACCCCAAAGTTGTTGCTAGCTGAGCCTTGGCAGGGCGCACTACCGGTGCTAGTAGCAACGTGGAGACCTGCACAACACAACCACAGAACTTTGTCCCCAACTTGCGATGAGGTTGTCAATCTCACCGGTTTTGCTGAAAACAAAGGATTAAATGTATCGAATGGAAAGAAGTAAAAGTTTGCAGAAAGTAAACACAAAGCAGTAAACAGTTTGTAGATTGAATGTAAAAGAAAGGATCGGGATCCATAGTTCACTAGAGGTGGCTCTCCTTAAGATAGATAACATGCTGGGTGAACAAATTACAGCAGGGCAATTGACAAACATCGAGAAAGCAATACATGCATATACTAATCATCTTGACTCCTTTGGAACTAGATTGGGCATTACAACATTATACATAGACCGCCATCCAACTGCATCTATGACTAATAATCCACCTTCAGGTTATCATCCGAACCCCCTCCAGTATGAAGTTGCAAGCAACAGATTATTGCTTTACGAATTGCGTGTAATGTAAACAATACGATTGTTCTATGAACAAAGGATTGTTGTTTTATCCCTAGTAGCAACAACACATCTAGTACCTTAGAGATTTCTATCACTTCCCCAGATTACCAGAGGCATGAACCCACTATCGAGCATAAATACTAACTCTTGGAGTTGCTAGCATCTACTTGGCAAAGATAGCTACTAACAACGGAAAGCATGCAAGATCACAAATAACAAAGACATGATAGAATCAATAATCAATCTGAAATAGCATCTCAATATCCATCGGATCCCTGCAAACACAACATGTATGGATTACAAATAGATGATCTTGATCATGAACGAAGCTCACAAGATCTAAACATGAAAGAACAAAGGAGGAGAACCAGCCATCTAGCTACTACATGGACCCGTAGTCCAAAGATGAACTACTCACACATCACACTGGAGGCTTGCATGATGATGAAGAAGGGCTCCAGGGTGAATTCCCCTCTCCGGCAGGGTGTCGGGAAGAGCGTCAGATCCCTCCCGATCTAGGGATGGAGATGACGGCGGCTACAGACTCTTTCGTGGATTTTTGATCGGGTACTTAGGGTTTTCGTCCCGAGGGAAATATATAGGCGGAAGGAGAGGCCGAGGGGGTTCTGGGGTCGGCCAGACCACCCCTAGCGCGAGCCAGGCCTGGCTGCGCGACCAGGTGGTGTGGCCGGCCCCTAGCCCTTCTCCGTCTCGTATTCTGGCATCTGATGACTTTCGGAAAAATAGGCACTTTGTCTTTTATCCCGTCCAATTCTGAGAATATTCATTTTCTGACTTTCCTGGAACCAAAAACAGCAGAAAATAGGCAGCTGGCACTGTGGCTCTTGTTAATAGGTTAGTCCAAGAAATCATATGAAAAGTACTTCAAAGTGTGGACAAAACACAAGAAAGTGGATAAAATCAAGCATGGAACATCAAAAATTATAGATACATTTGCAATGTATCATCCACCGCCACCAGCAGATGTGTCATGCCGGATCGCGCTGTTTTGAAGGGCCTACCATGCCCAAACCCCAAACAGCTAATGGTGAGGTGATGGGGATTGTCTAAAGCCTGCCGCCAGAGTGTGTTTTTGCTGGCTGAATCACTTGCACCCATTGCATGCCTTCACCATTTGCTCGGCGTCCTCTAGTGTAGTGGGCCAGTAGAACCCATGGCAGAATGCCTTTGCCACTATGGCTCGTGATGATGCGTGGTGGTCGCACTCGCCTTGGTGAATGTCCACTAGCATCCGGATTCCTTCTTCTTGGATCACACATCACTGGTAAATTACTCCAACACTGCACTTATATAGCTCGTTGTTGATGATGGTGTAAGCACTTGCTCTACGCTTCACTTGCCTTGCCTCAACCTCTTCGCCAGGAAGCTCTCCTTTGGCCAGGAAGTCATGAATGGCGTGGCCCATGGAGGGGTTTCCTGGATGGTGTATACGGTCTCCATGATCAACTTGATTTCCTCGCACATGACCAGCTCGGGCTCGTCGGGTGGCCTACCGGGTGGAAGGACGGAGCCGGCAGTCCCCGGGCAGCTGTAGCTGGCTGGGAGTGTCGCGGCCTTTGACCCGGCAGTCCCTGGGATGGATGAGGCAGTCCTCGAGTGTGGCACGGCAGTCCCCGGGCATAGCGTGGCAGTCCTCGGGGCCTTAGCTACAGCTTTAGGTCGCTTGGAGTCGGCCGTCCCCAGGTCCGCATCTAGTATGATGGAGTCAGATTCTGAAGATGGCGTGATGGATGGCTTGCGCAGGTGTTCGAGGGCGACCCTAGGTGGAATTTCTTGCCTTGTTGACCCGACACGGGCGAGTGCGTCTGCAGCCTCATTGCTGGCTCGAGGTACGTGGTGAAACTCGCACCTTTCAAAGAAGACGCATAGTTTCTACACGAGAAAGCGGTATAGGGCCATGTTTGCATCCTTGGCATCCCAGTCTCTCAATACTTGCTACACCACGAGGTCCGAATCGCCAAAGGAGAGGATGCACCGGATGCCGATCCCTTTTGCCATTTTGAGGCCATGGACGAGCGCTTCGTACTCGGCAACATTGTTGGATGCGCGGAAGTGGATCTACAACACGTACACTAGACGGTCTCCTTTTAGAGAGGTGATGACGACCCCAACTCCGAGTTCCCCATACATCTTGGAGCTGTCAAAATGTAGCTTCTAGTGCGTGGAGTCAGGGCACGATGGCAGGTACTATGTTTCTGCCTAGTCAACGAGTAAATCCGCCAAGGCCTGAGACTTGATCGCCATTCTTGGCTCATACCGGATGCAGTGAGTGGCAAGCTCTATTACCCATTTCGCCACTCGGCCGGTGGTATCCCTGTTGCCGATGATCTCCTAAAGTGGCGCTAACGCCACCACCCAGATGGAGTGCTCTTGGAAGTACTGCTTCAGTTTCTTGGAGGCCATGTATACGCCATACACCAGCTTCTGATAGTGGGGGTAGTTCTGCTTTGATAGTGAGAGTACCTCACTCAGGTAGTATACTAGGCACTGGACCGGCTGCGCCTTTCACTCCTCCAGCCTCTCAACCACGAGCACGACACTGATCATCTGGTTGGTAGCTGCAATGTACATCAGCATTGACTCCTTCACAGCAGGGGCCGCTAGTATTGGTGGGGAGGAGAGCATGCGCTTAAGGTCATAGAAGGCCTCATCCGCCTAGGCCATCTAAAAGAAGCATGTAGCTGCCGCTGGGTCTACCCCGGGGACGATGGGGTTGCGTAGGTTCTAGATGGAGGTGGCCAGTGGATTTCGCTCTTTCTCGCACGAAGCTGTGCTATTGCTTCCTACGTTTCACTCCAGAGATGGGCGGCGACCCTCGCCTGAGCCGGCCGTCATGACCTCGAAGCTATCGCTAGCAACGCACGGAGCGAAGAAGCCAGGTGGTACGTTAGAGACAGTGATGACCTCACGAGGGAAGGCCTCGGTGATGGTGGCGACGTAGACACGATGCTCACCAAAGTGCATGAAGGAGCTGTTGCTTGGGAAGGTTTCCCCGTTGAAGCAGGACGCGTTGTCGATGATGCAGTCGAAGGATCCGAGTGTGAGGACGAGGCCAGAGGCGACCTGCTCACCGGCGACGAGTGGAAGTCATGTGCGAAAGATGACCCCAACCGAAGCATTGTGCCCCATGATGGGACAACTATCGTGGCATGGAACATGGCAGTGCCATCGGGGATGGCATGAGAGGGGACAATCAGGATGCTATCGGTGGCTACTCACAACGGGTTGGGTATAGATACTACCAACACAATGATGTACTCAGGTTTGGAGCCCTCTTGTCGAGGTAACGCTCCTACTCCTGCAAGGATCTACTATATGGGGGCGAATGCCCAGTACAAGTGCTCCTTGAGTTGTTTCCCTAGCTGCTATGGAGAGCTAGAGGTAGAAGATGAACTACTGAATCTAGACATCTTAGCTAGAACTCTAGCACTACCCTCCCTTATATACTGGTTGGGAGAGGTAGGTTACAATGTGGGCTCTAGGATTTATTATTTGGGCTTTGGGTTTACAAAGCGGGCCGGCTGGACGGGCCTAGCCGGTTGGCTAGGACCCGGTCAAGCCTCTAGTATAGGGGGGACAGCTCTACCGTGTCCCAGTGCCTTTGCTTTGGGCGTCACCTAGCGTCGTCAGCCGGTGCTTTACTTGTCAGCTGGTGCTTTAGGGGTCAGCCGACAATTCTCTCCTCGGCTTCCAGCCTTGCCTCTTTGGCTCAGGTGTCTTGTAGCACCGGCAGGGCGGTGCGCCAGCCTATCCTGTCTAGGGTGCGCTCAGCAAGGAGCGTCACCCCCTTCGTATCTTGGCCAACAAATCCGAGGCAACCTGGTAGAGGCGGCCACCTAGCCAGTTCTTCTGGCTATCCGACTAGACGGACCAGCTGGGAAATCTTGAGGGCGGACGAGATGGAGCGGTCCACCCGGATGTGGTTCTTTGTGTTGCGGCCACCCGGCCAGGCATCCCTGGAGCCGGCCATTTGAGCCTAGATTTGCCTACCCAGGGGTCATCCCCCCGACATATCATGTAAACTACAATCAATATGATAATCTCGAAACTCTTGCATCAGTCGCTCTGGTCAGGGGTTGCCTCCCTCCTTCTCATTGGAATACATGATTTCATTGAAATCACCTAAGACGTAGGCGCTCCCAAGACACATGTCTATCTTCCCACTTTGGTTCACCGTAGAACCTAGTAAATCTCCACTCATTACCACTGCGTGATTCAAAAACCACATCAATAAAATTGGCAGAGATATATTTAGAAATCAGTTTATTATTACTATCTCAAAATAAGGCCAATCCTCTAGCCCTCCCCTCACTTTCATCCAAACACATGAAATCAAAGCCTAATTTATGCCTTAACACTTCCACATTATCCTTATTGAGACGAGACCTAGATAGGAAGAGGATATTCGGTCTCGATTAGTCCTGGAGATCCAAAAGTGAGCGAACTGCCGGTTGCGAGATTGCTGCTCGACAATTCCATCTATAGTCTCATTACTTCTCCACAGTCTAAACCAGCCAGACAGATCACAAACCCTTATCATGCTGAAAACCTCAAAAACCTCACCTCTAGACGGATCTAGGGGAGGAAAAGAAAACTCAGCCGTAGAACAAGTCCATGGAGAAGAAGAGAACCCTCAACAGGAAAACAGTGCATGTCCAAACCCAGGAAGAACACCCACGGCAGCCGGGGACATAATCAATGATGCCTATCCACTCTCGAGCAAAAACCAAACTATCTTCAAAGAAATCCCCAATATACAGTCAATTAGCAATCCTCTTCTGTGTAAGACATCAACATGCAAGCGCCAACCCACACTAGTAGAAATCGGGCCTTTAGACCCTGTTCATAAGGACCTTTAGTCCCAGATTGCAAACCGAGACTAAAGGTCCGGCCTTTAGTCCCGGTTCTATTACGAACCGGGACTAGAGGTCCACCATGTGGCTCCGCGAGCCGCGCTAGGCTGGAGGACATTTAGTCTCGGTTCGTAACACGAACCGGGACTAAAGGGTCACTGTCGCGGCAGGAGATGGGGTTTTAGGGTTTTTCTTTTCACTTTTTGTTTAATTATTTTTATTCTGTGTTTTCATTACAAACAAGCTTTCATATACATACACAACGCTACTACATAGTACTTGTACACATTGATGCATATATAATATAATTTCTCCTACAAGCATACATGGAGGTCATTACATGGAGTCCCAACCGGGTCCAGATCATGTCTATTTGATTACATGAAGATCATTACATGGATGCTTTAGGGTCTATCTAGAGAGTATTCTCCGCATGGGTCTATGACCTCGTCTACCAAAAATCCAGCCAATTCCTCTTGGATAGCTAGTAGACAGTCCTGTGGTAGGAGCTTATCCCGCATCGCGTCCAACTATAAATAAGGAGATCATATGAATTAGACTCATATAAAAATAAAGGGTGAATATATTGTTTACTTACTCGAACAGTTACCAAGGGCTTCTCAGTAGTGATGTGAATGAACTCGCAAACATAGAATCCACATAGATTAGTCCCTCGTGGCTGCCTCGCGCACTTTACAAGAATAGAATTCAATCAAATAATAACTCTAGCATGATAAATGTACAGAAACTAGAATTAAATAGATGCATGGACCTAGCTTGTACTACTTACCGTGATCTGTTTGGAACTTAGCTGCTCACTCCATTGACCACATACCTTGTTCTTGAACCGTGTCCAAACACTACCTGACAAAGAAATTGAATGAATGAGTTAATAACTACTTGATATCTCAGAAATGAACGAAAGAAACAGATATAGTGCGATAATGGTTGAAATTACTTCTGGAGCATATCGATCATGTTGCGGTACTCTTCCATGTCTTTTTGTAATGAGTCCATGATTTGAACTCTTCCCAAGTCAACAGAAATGCTTATAAGAATCTAGTGGTAGCTACGCAAGGTTTACATACGTCAGTAACTCATCATTTACATTGAACATCGAGTAAGCAAAAGTTAATGTGTACAAGACAATAGCACTCTCACCTGAAGTGGTAATGAAATAGTATTTCATTAAAGAAATGTTGCCTCATGAAAAACCGGAGCAAGTTTTGCTCGGTCTCCGCTGGCTTATCCTTTAGCATAGCTCCATTAACTCGATGTGGGTCAACAAACCCAAATCCATGGATTGTCTTTTTTTTACATTCGAGAATCTTCATTCTGGATTATTATAGTGTAAAAAAGAATATAGTGAGTATACTTACCGGCAATGAATTGAACAAGCTGAGCTAGTGACTTAATTAAATAAATAAAGTAATCACTTACAGGCAATAGCAACTGAGGATAGATTTGTCGAGTTCCCTTAGATTCAATAACTTAAAGAGTTCTAAAAATTCAATAGGGACCTCATCTTCAGTGAAGTAATGCTCTTCTCAAACTTTTGCTATGAGCCAATGTCGCACTTTTTCTGGTTCTTTCATGTACCATACATGCAATTGTCACATTTTTGTTGGCATATCCCGGAGCCTCCCAGAACTGACCAGAGGCTCCCCGTGAACATATCTTTCTGCTACATTAGCCCTGGTGATATCAGTGCCACGAATAATGTCATGAATAGATATATTACATTGTTGGGCCAATATCTTAGCTATTTCCATATGCAAAGGTTCTCCCCCATATAGCTGAGGTTCGGGTAACACCTGGAGTGGGGGCATCGATTGATTTGCTTGTGTCTCTAGCTGGGGAACATCTTTTCTAATGCTTCTGCTACCACTCGATTGTTTTGCTTGTTTCCCTAGCTGGGGAACATCTTTTCTGATGCTTCTGCTACCACTTGATAGTTTTGTTTTTCCCCCTACTGGGGAACGTCTGTTGTGATGCTTCCTCTACCACTTGATCTCTTTTGTTTCAGTGTCTTCTGAAGACATCGCGTATAGTTATCTGCCGCATTTAACTGAGCTTGCGATGGCTGCGTCAGTAATCTCCTAAAGTGCTCCTTGGTTTCTGGTTTTATTTGGACCTCTGGCTCAGGTTGTTTCTTTTTAAAATGGGCATCCACTTCGGCACGTACGACCACATCGATCTCCTCATCGTTCAGGTCGTAAGCCCTCTTGGGAGGAACCGGTGGTACTTTTGGGAGGGACGACAACTGTCGCTTTCAGCGTCGGTTATGCCTCGACGGAGCGGTGCTATTCTTCCGCTTTTGGCCCTTAGTGGGTGGAGGCAGATGTGTAGATTGAGATGGACTCATGCTGAGGTCATTATCAAGGAGGGGTAGGACTGGAGGTGGTGGACTTTTACTGGGAGGAGACGGTGGCCTTGGAGGTGATGTATTGTTTCTCGGTGGAGACGGTGGCCTTGGTGTCGCGAGCCTGGAAACTTGATGTATTCCTTTTTCCAAAGAATGAAGCCGCTCATGACTTCTCCCAGTGCCATCTCCCCTTCACCTCCAGGGAAGTCAAGTTGTAGTGACTGACAGTGCGGTTGAACTTCATCCACACTGACATGAGCATAGCCAACTGGAATCGGATTGCAATGGTAGGTCGCTCCCGGTGCAGAAGGTAAAGCAAAGCCGACCGCCACCTTCATGGATATGTTCTTCAGTTGAACATGCAGCTCACAACTAGTCTTCTCCTTAATTGCATCCACAGGGTACACATCCATCGTTGCATCATTAGCATGGACCTCAGTGGAAGCCATGCTGCTTTTCCATTGAGATGGGGCACTGACCGTACTCTCTATTGCAGGATCTTGTTGTCGAAATCCTCTAAGTTAATTAAGCTCTTCCTGATGCTGCTGCAACATGGCTTCAACCCTCGTGAACCGCTCGACATCCTCCTCTTGTCACCACTTTCTTTTTCTCGATCGGCTTCTGTAGGTGTCAAAGTCCTCGGGAAACCCAATAGCCCATGGACAAGAAGGTCTGAAGCCTCGTGTTCGTCCAACCTTTTCAGGATTCCTGAGGGACTTTGTCAGCTCATCGTTCTCTCTATCGAGAACAAACTTTCCCTCTTGAACCTCTTTTATCACATTATTAAGATCATCTTTGGGTCCAGCAACTTATTTTTTGCAACAATCTCGCTTGTTTCTAGGTCATACGATGCCCCATGCCCGAGTAACCAATTTCTTGACCTCAAGGGCCAACCAGCCATAGCTGGAGTGACCCCTTTAGCCGCCAGGTCGGCCTCCGCTTTATCCCACTTAGGCATGGCACTCTTGTAGCCACATGTGCCCATATGATGGTGATATTTCTTTTTGGATGCATTTAGCTTATTCTTTTCTGACATTGCCACAGCTGGTGTCGAGGTCTTGTATTGCACAAATGCGGCCCAATTATCCCGCTGCTTCTCTAGTGGGCCAGTGAATGCAGGAGTTTTTTATTCTGCACATAGTTGCGGTACAATATTTCCTTCCAGTCCTTGAATAGTTGGCCCATCTTGTGAAGAGCCCACTCCTTGACTTTCAACCTCATTTGCTGTGTGGGCTCATCAGTCTCCAAGACTGGTAGGGTGAAATGTGTCATGAGAGAATTCCACATCGCATCTTTCGCTCTATCATCGACAAAACTAGGCCAAGCTGGATCCCTTTTCTTTCCTGGATTATTCCACTCTCATGTGGTGATCGGTACAATGTGTCTAGCAATCACTCCACATTGATGTACAAATGCATTGACAGACTGTATGGGCTCCAACGGTTGACCCAGCGTAGAGACTAAGTCAATGCTGAAACAGACATCAGCGGGCAACTTTTGGGCCCGGCCTCTTTTCCTTGTAGAAGATTGTCCTGATGCGGAGGTCTAAGAGACGAAACATTCGTTAGTACATATATACGAATCAATTAGTGCATCTATACTAGTGATCGATTGGTAGAGGCTTTATATACCTCGCTGGACTCTGTTATTAAGGTGTCTCCACCATAGTCTCCACCATGGTCTCCACCATCGTCTCCACTATTGTCTCCTCCAGACAAATTAAGATACTGGGAGCCATCATCATAATAAGAACCTCCAGTACCCTCATTTATCATGTTGAGAAGCTCCTCTTCATTCTGTCTACCGTCCATAGCTTAACTAATACTGAAAAAGATAAAAAATTGCATTAAGTAAAAGAATATTACAATTGCGATGACTCAGATACAAAAAAAGATTACGTACTAATAATGAAACAATTTTGCATTAGGATAATGTACAATAATATAAGATAAAGTACAATAATACATCTCGCTCATATCAAACTAGCGAACTCGGTTGCCGCGTTTTGTGCCACGGGAGCTATACACCCAGAGAACAGGAACCATCACCAGAGAATAGCTTGAGTGAGATCCGTGAACCTACCAGAGATTGGAGAACCTGGTCTCCAAAAGATACATATACCGGCGGACATGCTCGTCCTCCTCCCTGATACAATGACGTACCACCTCCTCGGGGGGCGGCTCCCTCTGCACTGCTCCTGGACCTCGTGGATGCCACCAAAGAAGCTCTGGGTCGATGACGATACCCGGATTCCTCTACCATGTATTATTTGCTACGATAAATATATCGTGGTATTGATTGTGAAAAAATCTAAATCACTAAGTATTTCTCTAATAACACTAACCCTAAACCTAACACTAACTAAACTAAACCTAATTAACTAAGTATTGTAACTAACCCTAACTAACCCTAACTAGCCCTAACCTAACACTAACTAAGTATTCTAAGTAACCCTAACAAAACCTAACTAAATCCCTAACACTAACTAAAATAAACCTAATTAACTAATTAAACAAACTAATAATCCCTAACAATAACTCACATGCAGGGGCGGCGGAGGGCGTGGCGGCGGCGAGCTCCTCCATGGGCGGCGCGGGGGGCGCGGGCGGTGTTTGCCTCCTCCTCGGCAGGAGGCAGCGTGGGGGGACGGACGGGCGCAAGCGGCGTGATCCTCCATGGGCGCGAGCGCGGCGAGCGCCGGGATGGATGGCGTGGGCAGCATGCTCCTCCACAGGCGGCAGCGTGCTCGGGCACGGGCGGAGGTGGTTTGTCGCAGGAAGAAGAAGATTAGGCTCTCTGCGTGGCTACCCGTGGTGGAGGTGGGGGTATTTATACCTCCCACTTTTAGTCCCGGTTTGTAATACAAACCGGGACTAAAGGGCCTTTAGTCCCGGTTTGTATTGGCTAAAGGTGTTTTCGGCCCGTCGCTATTCCCGCGCACGCATACCCCTTTAGCCCCGGTTTGTATTACAAACCGAGACTAAAGGGTGACCTTTAGTACAAACCAGGTCTAAAGGGGTTTTTTGGCGCTGACGAGGGGTAACCTCGGCAATGTCCATGGTGATGGATGATTTCTACGCACTTCTATTCTTGTAGACAGTTGTTGGGCCTCCAAGTGTAGAGGTTTGTATAATAGCAGCAAGTTTCCCTTAAGTGGATTACCTAAGGTTTATCGAACTCAGGGAGGAAGTGGTCAAAGGTATCGCTCTCAAGCAACCCTACAATCAAGATACAAAAAGTCTCTTGTGTCCCCAACACACCCAATACACTTGTCAGGTGTATAGGTGCACTAGTTCGGCGAAGAGATAGTGAAATACAAGTGGTATGGATAATTATAAGTGCTAACGGAGCCAGAAAATAGCTTTGATGGCGCGTGGTTGACGGGTAGGAATTGACTAAAGGAAATCTGAAATAAAGATGAAAGGAAGCAAACATGTAACAGATCTAGTTGCAGATGGTGTCTCAATGCTTAGAAACAAGGCCTAGGGATCATACTTTCGCTAGTGAACACCCTCATATAAATATCTTCTCTTCATGATACTACTCTGAACTACTCTCCGGTTGGACACTCTAATCCATGGTAGGGCTATAATAGCACACCTCAAAGTTCGCTTTTCACATCTAGATAACCCCACACTGTCACGTTGAGCACTAGATGGTTCCAACAAACACCAAAATTTCATAGAGACATCCAACTCCAAATATAACTCATAACAAGTATTTGTAATCTCTAGCCTAAGTGCCACCCTGGTGTGCATGCTGTCACTTTCACACACATGGGGAGAGTAGAGATCTATTAAAGCACTTGAGTAGCAAGGTAGATCTACTTGATTAAAAAGCTCATGATCACAATATGATCATGCATACCGAGAGAGATGAAGAAATAGCTACCGGTAGAACCCTTAGCCTTGAGGAAGAACTACTCCCTCATCATCATGGGAATCAGCAACGGCGATGGAGATGGTGGTGGAGATCGATGGAGATGGCTCCAGGGCACTTCCCTGTCCCGGCAGGGTGCCGGAACAGAGACTTTCTGTCCCCCGAATCTCCCCTTCGGTGGCGGCGGCACTACGGAACTTTTCGTGGTTGGAGGCTCGAGGATTTAGGGTTTTCTCAACGGAGGCTTCTTATAGGCGAAAGGGCAAGGTCGGTGGAGGCCAGAGGAGCCCACACCACCCCCTTGCGTGGCCTTGCCTGGCCCGCGCCACCAGGTGGTGTGGCCAGCCCCTGGCCCTTCTCCGTCTCGTCTTCTGGCTCCATGAGTCTTCTGGTAAAATATCGACTTTGGCTTTTGTCCGGTCCAATTCCAAGAATATTCATTTTTTGGCTTTTCTGGAACCAAAAATAGAAGAAAATAGGCAACTGGCACTCTGGCATCTTGTTAATAGGTTAGTTCTAGAAAATGTGTAAAAGTACTCCAAAGTGTGGACAAAACATAAGAAAGTAGATATAAAACAAGCATGGAACATCAAAAATTATAGATACGTTTCGACGTATCAACATCCCCAAGCTTAACTCCTTCTCGTCCTCGAGTAGGTAAGTGATAAAAGGAAAAGAATAATTTTTGGGGTGAGATTCACTATCACAATCTTGATCAAGGCATGTATAAACATTGATAGCTGGGATCAAAGTACTTCAACGTAGCATGAAAGATAAAGTTCTAACAATAAGACATAGCAACTATGCATGCAACATGAAAGGATACACACAAAGATCATGAATAACAATGCTTTGAAAGACATTTGTTTGTTTCACATATAGAAAACATAGCATAGTGGCATTCAGCTTGTCCCTCATGGAGTAGCAAAACATAAATGCATAGGACACCTTCAAAGTTCATAAGGGTGACTAGATACAAATAGTTTAAGAACAAGCAATATCAAAGTTATGAATCAATCAACAAGTTTTGGGACAATGCACATTAAAATAAGAATGACCACTATGCTCTCTTAATAGGTGAATAAAGATAGAAGATGGAGACTCAACATAAAAGTAAAAGAAAGGCCTTCATAGAAGGAAGCAGGGGTTCAAGTCTCATAAAGAGCTTCCAAAAATTATGATACTTATTAGCTTTCAGCTCTCATTGCCCCTATCATAAGCATCTTGGAGTGATTAAGGTTAAAGTGAACAAACTATGGAGTATATGCTTGACAAAGTATAAGTTGGCAATCTCATGTCCCTTGAATACGAGGGTCGCTCATCATGTTACTCAAGTTTAGTTACTGGTAAGTTCTTGTCATAGTAAGTACATGTGTATCATAGAACACCACCAACGGGGTACCCCTTGCCCGATGATACGAAAGAATCCCCATATAAAAATGACAAGGCAAGTAGACAATAAGCATCTCAGCATCTTCTTATTTACCATGGGAAAATGGTGCTTTTTTCTCTCTTTCCTCTTTTCTCATCTTTTTTTCTTTTTTTCTCAAGCTCTATCTCTTTTTTTATAAGAAGAATGCTTCATAGATTTCTCATTATGGTTACGCTGTAGGTTTCCACCATGATTAGGCATGGATTAGACCAGCCGCCCAGGCGTTTCTCTAACACACATACATAACTCCATGGACTTACAAGGTCCCCTTTCATTTCACACCGACGACATCCATAAAAAAGAGCATGATATCAACTAGGTACAATGTATAAGTGCAATGTTGAACGCGTTCCCCATGATAGCATGGTTCTGCTAATCCCCAACGTATAAGTGCAAGCATATACAACATAGATGACACAATGGTTCAAGTTTATTAGGGGCAACAAAACTAAAGTGTGCCATCAAGTTCGTGAGATTTAATCACTAATTTTCACATAACAAGTTTAATTCGGAAGGTAGATAAAAACAAGAATATACTTGGAATAGCAAATGCTAATAGGTAGGTATGGTGGACTCTTTGGAATAACTTGGTTTTATTTGGAGTTGGATGCATGAGTGGAATGTTGGGTTCGCAACATAGAAAACAAAAAATTTCCTATGATGGGAACTATCGCCAAGATCTATCTATTAGATACAAGCAATGGGTGGATATACATCCATAGAGAACTTACCCTCGAAGAAAACAAAGCTTTGTTAACGAGATGGAACTTGTGGATGATGTAGTCGTACACTTGTCGATCTCAAGATCGTGATGAAATCCAGCAGGTCCGGCTCCAGCACGTCCATTAGATCCAGCTCCAGCAAGTCCAGCACCAGCAAGCCCAGCATCGCAAAGCAGCGGTTGCATCCGTGATCGCACGCACGCACGGTACCCCAACAACCTCTGTCCCTCGCTCCAGCAAAGCAGTGGAAGAAGCAACTCTTTTCCAGATAAAGCCACCGGGAACATGTATCTCGCTAATCCGAGACCATGGGGAATAACTAGACGGGGAGAGAGATCCTTCACGAGGAGGTGTGTGTTGTGAGGAGGAGAGGGGGGCCTTTTTTAGGGAAGAGGGGGAAACCAAGGGCCATGGCGTGGCAGCCATGGTGGTGCCCCACCTCTTCCATCATTCATGTGGTGGATGCTCCACTCACATAAATATGCCTCCACTCACACTTCCACTCACATGCGTTAAATTTCCACCAAATTTAATGCAAGCTCTCATTAAATAAAACTATTTTATTTATTTTATTCAGAATTTTGTTAATTACTTTAATTAAAAAACATTCACATAAAACCCCTGCAACATTTTAATATCACATGCAGAACCAGTTTCTGCAATTTCACCCGAAACAATTCCGGTTTCCATCGAAATGATTCCAGCGCTTTCTTAAATCTTTATCTGAAACATATTTGCTCCAAATGGTGTCGGTATCCCTTAAGTGTGTCACCCTACGGTTCAAAAATAATGCAGACATGATCGAGACACCTCTCAGATCAATAATCAGCAGCGGGACCTGGAGATCCGTACTGACTCCCACATATTCAACGATGACTCTTGTGATCTTGTGAACCTTTAACGTCATAACTAAATCCCTTTGTCTGACGATATATTACATGTCCGAGATTCGATCATCGGCATCCAAATACCTAGTTTGATCTCGTTATCGGCATGCACTCTTTTCTCGTTCCCGTGATATAACATTCTAGTGATCACATCACTTGCTTGCAAGCTATTCTCAATGTGATATCACCGAGAGGGCCCAGAGTATTTCTATCCGTCATCGGGATGGAAAAATCACACTCTTGATCCATGAGCCTCAGCATAACACCTTTGGAGTATCTGAACCCACCTTTATAGTCACCCTTTTACGGTGTGACGTTTGATGTTATCAAGTCACTCTTCTGATGTTAGCAATAAAGATGATCTCATGGTCTAAGGACTAAGATTACTTTGTATGATGTTATAGCAATATAAACATAATGACTTTGATCATATTTGTATACTTCGGATGAATGTTCATCACATCATTTCATAAATGTTGTGACCTCGTCATTAACAACATCCAATGTCCAAGATCAGGAAACCTTGATCATCTTGTTAATCAACGAGCTAGTCTATAAGAGAGGCATAACTAGGAACCTTTTAGTTTTTTATTAAACACACAGGTATTGACGTTTCCAATCAATACAATTATAGCATGCAAAATAAATATTTATCATAAACAAGGAATAAGATAATAACCACTTTATTATTGCCTCTCGGGCATATTCCCTTCAGTCTCCCACTTGCACTAGAGTCAATAATCTAGTTTGAAAAACTTTGTGTATTGAACACCTATGGCTTTCTGGTGTTGCATATAAGTGATTTCTAGTGGTTAACATAATCTCCGGATCTGACAGTTTTAGGTCTCTGTGTATTTCCATGTCTTTGCGTCTCTACGCATCACTCATTCTCAAATGAGATGGCACTGAATAAATTTGGTCATTTGGTGAGACCTTTAGTTCGTTCTGGTTAAAACATGTTGATATTATTGTCATACAATATATCATCATAGTATTAGCCCACTTTGAACCACACCTAGTTTGATAACAAACTACTTAACACAAATGCCCTCCTTTGCTGCTACTATAGCAGTCATATACTTAGCCTTTTGTTTCTAGTATCCGTCATAATGTCTCAACTTTGGAACTCATCCAAATTCATAATGGAACATCTTTTACATTACATTGTGCCACCCATAGTCTATATTGAGATAAATTTAATTTGTATATTGTGACAAAACTAGTATCAATGTAACACTTTACAATGAACTACCTTTAACTATTTGTCACTTATACATGATATATTCTTAGTTCTTCCAAAGCTCATAATAATATCTTTACTATCGTCTAATGATCATCTTATGAATCATTCTGGTATGTGCTCATAACATTTAGAGCATAGGACATATCTGGATATATACATATCACGGTATAATTGATCAAAATCTTCATGCGATTTTACTCACCAAGTGTTGAAACACTTGAATCTTGATACAATCCTTTCCATGCAGCAAGAACCTTTCTTGTTGTTTCCAGATTGAACACTTTCAATATCTCATATATGTACGTGTGGCATAACCATATTAGCGCCTCAATCTATCCATATATACATTGATGGCAAATATTCTGGTTTGCCCAAGTCTTTCATCGAAATCCTATTTTAATGAAATTCTTAACTTGTGTCAATAAAAGATACATCATTTCCAATCAACAATATGTACTCTGCATAATGTATTGGAAATTTGTCTCAGCGCTCCCGCTAAATTTCTTGCAAATGCAAGCATCTTCATCATCTTCGATGAAATTAAACTCCTTTAACATTTTCATCATGGTGAAGATTCCACCTCCGCTATGCTCACTTCAACTATTGAAGTTTGCATGCCCTTTGAGCACCCTTTGAATTGACAAAACCCTTCGGACCGTGTCATGTATACGTCCTAGGTAAGAATTCTATTAGAAGAACCTTGTTTTGTTTATTCAACTACCATATACCAAATTATATGTAGTGGTTGCTACATTAATCCGTCAAGACTAAATATCGCTATGAAAGATCAAATCTTGTCATAGTCAACTCATTGAACATTGCCGTAAATTTATTTCCGACATGTCGACTATTTCATAGATGTTAAACATCCATGTCTATTTCTTTATAGATCCAAACACGACCGGTAGGCTTCACGCCTTTCCGGAGGGTCTTCCAAGTTCAGAAACATGATTTCTCGTGTATGGATAATATCACGGATTCTATGACTTCTAGTCATTTTATGGAGTCAGGGCCCATCATCGCTTCTATGCATGCAGTCGGTTCATCATTGTCAAAACAATAACGACTTCTGTTTCAAATCTTACTATTTGATTCTTACCGACCCACATGGTTCAATAAGAACTCTAATCTCCAAGATCATACCCTTTGTAATCACGCGAGCCATGAGCATTATGGCCGCCACCGGGACACTTTCTGGCACTGTGCTACTTAGCACATATAGCTAAGGTTCAACAAGCTTATCAAAGTTGTATTGTCCTCCCACTTAACCTTTCATCGAAAAATTCCTTCTCAAGAAACTTGACGTTCCAAGCAACAAACTCTTTTGTCCTCGGTGTTATGGAGGAATTCCCAACAAATTCTTTGGGATAACCTACAAAGACGTGCTTATCCGACTATGGTTGTAAACATTTTACTTATGCATAGCATACCAAAATTTAAGAAAAGACAATTCAGGTTTTATCCCAAACCATAACTCATATGGTGTCATTTCAACGGATCACGATGGTGCTCTTTTTAGTGTGAAAGCGGTAGTCTCTAAAGCTTTAATCCTTAAAACATAATGGCAGTTTTATAAATGACACCTTTGATCTTACCATGCCAAACCAGGTTTGATTTGATCTCTCAAACATACCATACTCCTGTGGTTTATCAGGAAATGCAAATTCATGGAACAATTCCTGAAATCTTAGGTGTTTTGCTAAACCTGTAACTGAAATATCTTCCTTTATGATCGAATCATAAAATCTTTATTTTCTTGTTACAATGACTTTTCACTTCATTTTGAAAGTCTTTGAACAATTTTCAAATGTTTCATACTTCTTCCTTATTAAGTAAATATATAAATATATTCACTCAAATTTCTGGAGAAAGCATATGAAGCAAAAAGATCCATCGCATATGGCTACACATCATGGACTATATACATCAACATGCATAATATCCAATAAGTTAGTCATCCGTTCCCATTTGGCCTATGGACGGAGTTTCAATTATCTCGAGGAAACTTTCACAAGCGTCAATTGATCAAAATCAAACTACTCCAAAATTCCATCATCATGGAGTTTCTTCGTGTTTACTTTCCAATATAATTCAAACAGCGATGTCACTTCATAAGTGATCTTCCAATCATTTGTCTTACGACATTTTAGCAATAATGTTTATGGATGTGATTTCTCCAACTAGACTTGTAAAAGTTCATCCATCCTTTATGGAATTCGGTAATTATTTGAACAACTATTCTTCTCGTAATACCGAAACAAAATAACAATTATTAAAACAAATCTTGAAGGCTAGGTTTGACGACAACGAAAACATGATAACACTTTATTTGTTTTTGATGAACATCATCACTTATTCTCTTGCCAGTTACTTAGGTTGTTGCAGTTCATGAATTGTGTTGTTCTGTATGACACTTCACACCAACCAATTCGGTATCCAATACTGGTATCCAATACCTCAGAACCACATTGTTTAACAAGCAAGGAATACAGCCATAACATGTATATCTTCTATATACCTAAGTTGGACATCTCCAACCTTTTCTTTTCTGCCAAATATTTTATAGATTCTCTTTCAACAATTCTTTTTCTTTTAAAAGAATCTATCAACATCAATAGTGGTGTCATTCACATGACACATAGTACAAGGTTTATATAGTCAAATACTAATACCTTTGGACTTGCACTTGAAATGGATCACCATCATCAAATGTTTGGTGTTCTTTCAAAAATCCATTCTTTAGTAATCTATTAGTGTAGTAAACATTTTACTTACATCTTCTATTCATCCATATCATGAAAACTTTCATGATCAAGCTACTATAGCATATAAGGAAGAATCGCGAGTATAATGTTAGTTCCCAAAACCTTTTTGGGAGATCCGGATGCTTAGCATCTCCATCCTTCACAAATTCTCGTACAATATGAGATCATGTATTTTGCTAAATTATACTCTATCATAATGCAACCAAAAACATTGTTTCAAATATCACAATATCTTCCACACATGATGGTTTCTGAAACAATTTTTCAGCTCCTTGATAATTTTGATATTAAAACAACTTTTGAATATCAATAATCATGGAGGCAAACATGATACTTTAGATACTAACATTGGAATTCTTACTCTTGATTTAATACTACTTATTAAACTTCATGGAGTAAATCGAGTTTGCTGAAAGTTTGCAATAGGACTTCTAAACTTTAAATTGACATTCAAAACAATACGATACCAGTTCGTAAAGTAAATATCCAGAATTATATAGTTCTATTATCTCAATTAGAACTAAGCATAAGGTAGTGAACAGATGCCAATGACTACAACAAATTATGCAAATTCACTTTGATTTAGTTTATGACAAATTGATTTCGACTAATCCAATTAGAAATGAACTCCCACTCAAAAATGACATCCCTCGTGCCTTTTTCGTGATTACATGAACCAAATCCACTACACCAAGTCCGGTCATCACGTGAGTCGGTGTAGCTTCAAAGGAGAGCATCAATATGGGCATCACATCAACTATATGACTCATGCTTAACCTTTCGGTCCGTGTTCCAAGGCCATGTCTGTACATGCTAGGCTTGCCAAGTAAGAACCTTAGTATTCACGTGTGTAAAACTATCTTACACCCGTTGTATGAAAGCGTAGAGTCGAAAACACCTGATCATCACGTGATGCCTCCAAACATGATCCACAAAACGGTGCATACTTAAGGAAGAACACATTTTATCTTGATATCTAAATGAGGGATCATCTTATAATGCTACCAAAAGCGCCAAACTAGCAATATACGATGCTAACATCTAATGTGTGAAGTGAGATGATATGGTCCATGCATTTGATCTCTATCATTTGCATCGTGGTATGATCTCTATCATTCCTTTGTGTGTAAGGCCAAGGTCTATGGAACTTACACGTTAAGTGAGTTGTAAGGGTATCAACTATCAACTTACAACATTACCATATCATGACACTAGCCCAACAACAATCTAAACTAGACGCCTCTAATTTATCCATTGCAAGTTTTACGTGGCTTAGGGCTTTTGGGGACAGAACCGGTCTTACCTATGAACATGGAACCACAACGATGATAACTAAGTTATTAGAAACTCGTTGTAAATCAGATATTGACTATAGTAGGAGATACAGACACCCGCTAGCCACTTATGCAAAACTAGTTGCATGTCAGTCGTGGAACCGGTCTCATGTGCGAGGACATGTAAAGTTAGTCCGGGCCGCTTCATCCCACTATGCCACCAATATCCAAAATACATAGAAGATGCAATAACATGATCATCATCACCCACATATAAACATATGTGTACTACCCGTGCAAAGCACCTACGCATAGATCATGCTCCGATACCACTGTTGGGTTCGCGGCATAGAAAACACAAAATTCCTACGATGGGAACTATCACCAGGATCTATCTATTAGATACAAGCAACGGGTGGATATACATCCATAGAGAACTTACCTCGAAGACAACAAAGCTTTGTTAACAAGATGGAACTCGTGGATGATGTATTCATACACTTGTCGATCTCAAGATCGTGATGAAGTCCAGCAGGTCCGGCTCTAGCACGTCCATCAGATCCAGCTCCAGCAAGTCTAGCACCACAAATCCTAGCACCGCAAAGCAGCGGTGCATCCGTGATCGCACACATGTCCGGTACCCTGACAACCTCTGTCCGTCGCTCCAGCATAGCAGCGGAAGCAACAACTCTTTTCTAGATAAAGCCACCGGGAACATGTATGTCGCTAATTTGAGACCATGGGGAATAACTAGAGGGGGAGAGAGATCCTTCACGAGGAGGTGTGTGTTGTGAGGACGAGAGGGGGGCTTTTATAGGGAAGAGGGGGAAGCCAGGGGCCATGGCGTGGCAGCCATGGTGGTGCCCCCACCTCTTCTATCATTCATGTGGTGGATGCTCCACTCACATAAATATGCCTCCACTCACACTTCCACTCACATGCATTAAATTTCTCCAAATTTAATGCTCTCACATTTAATAAAACTCTTTTATTATTTTTATTCAGAATTTTGTCAATTACTTTAATTAAAAAACATTCACATAAAACCCCCTGCAACATTTTAGTATCACATGCAGAACCAATTTCAGCAATTTCACCCGAAACAGTTTCGGTGTCTATTGAAATAATTCCAGCGCTTTCTTAAATCTTTATCTGAAACATATTTGCTCCAAATGGTGTCGGTATCCCTTAAGTCTGTCACCCTACGGTTCGCGAATAATGTAGACATGATCGAGACCCCTCTCTGATCAATAATCAGCAGCGGGACCTGGAGATCCATACTGACTCCTACACATTCAACGATGACTTCTCTGATCGTGAGAACCTTTAACGCTAGTAACTAAATCCCTTTGTCTCGCGATATATTACATGTCCGAGATTCGATCATCGGTATCTCCATACCTAGTTTGATCTCGTTTCCAACATGCACTCTTTTCTCGTTCACGTGATATAACATTCTAGTGATCACATCACTTGCTTGCAAGCTATCTTAATGTGATATCACCGAGAGGGCCCAGAGTATATGTATCCGTCATCGGCATTGACAAATTCCACTCTTGATCCATGAGCCTCAACATAACACCTTCATAGCACTGAACCCATCTTTATAGTCACCCTGTTATGGTGTGACGTTTGATGTTATCAAGATACTCTTCCGGTGTTAGCAATTAACATGATCTCATGGTCTAAGGATAAAGATTACTTCGTATGATGTTATAGCAATATAAACATAATGACTTTGATCGTAATGCTATACTTCGGATGAATGTTCATCACGTCATTCCACCAATGTTGTGACCTCGTTATTAACAACATCCAATGTCCATGATCAGGAAACCTTGATCATCTTGTTAATCAACGAGCTAGTCTATAAGAGAGGCATAACTAGGAACCCTTTTTGTTTATTAAACACACATGTATTGACATTTCTGATCAATACAATTATAGCATGCAAAATAAACATTTATCATAAACATGGAATAAGATAATAACCACTTTATTATTGCCTCTCGGGCATATTCCCTTCAAAGAGAGCGTCAAGAAGCAAATTCAAAGCACGTTTAAGTCTAACCCACTTTGTATGCATAGGAATCTTGTAAAGAAACAAGTCATGAAAGCACAAAGCAATAAGCATAGTAAAGCAAAACAAGTGCAACTTCAAAAATTTCAACATAAAGAGGGGAAACTTAATATTGTTGAGATACATAAAACCATGTTTCCCTCTATCATAATAACTTTCAGTAGAATCATGAATAAAATTAACAATATAAATATCACATAAAACATTCTTACCATGAGCCACATGCATAAAATAATTATTACTCTCCCTATAAGCATATTCATTCTTATTAATCGTAGTGGGAGCAAATTCAACAAAATAGCTATCATTAATATTCTCACCATAATCATCCAATATAGGAGGCATATTGTAATCATAATTAATTTTCTCCTCAATAGTAGGTGGACTGAAAATATCATATTCATCATTGTAATCATCTTAAATCGGAGGCACAGTATCATCAAAGTAAATTTTCTCCTCTGTGCTTGGGGGACTAAAATATCATGCTCATCGAAACTAGCTTCCCCAAGCTTAGACTTTTCCATAGCATTAACAATAATGGTGTTCAAAGAATTCATACTAATAACATTGCTATTAGCATGCAAATAAAGTTCCATAGGTTTTTTAATTTTCTCTTCAAACACTTCATGTCCTAACTCAAGATAAATACTATAAAGTTCTCTAATTTTTTTGTTGTTTTCCATTAAGCCTAACTAGTGAAAACAAGAAACTAAAAGACAAAATTGCAGAATCTAAAGGAAACAACTTCGAGCACTCACACCAGAGATGTGACTACCTTTTACCTTACCTCCCCGGCAATGGCGCTAGAAAATAGCTTGATGTCTATGCACTTATATTATTGTAGATAGTTCTTGGGCCTCCAAGTGTAGAGGTTTGTAAAACAGCACCAAGTTTCCCTTAAGTGGATTACCCAAGGTTTATCGAACTCATGGAGGAAGTGGTCAAAGGTATCCCTCTCAAGCAACCCTGTAATCAAGATACAAGAAGTCTCTTGTGTCCCAAACACACCCAATACACTTGTTAGGTGTATAGGTGCACTAGTTCGGCGAAGAGATAGTGAAATACAAGTGGTATGGATAATTATAAGTGGTAACGGTGTCAGAAAATAGCTTTGATGGTGCGTGGTTGACGAGTAGGAAGAGACTAAAGGCAATCTGAAATAAAGATGGAAGCAAGCAAACATGTAACAAATCTAGTTGCAAACAGTGTCTCAATGCTTAGAAACAAGGCCTAGGAATCATACTTTCGCTAGTGAACACTCTCATATAAATATCTTCTCTTCATGATACTACTCTGAACTACTCTCCGGTTGGACACTCTAATCCATGGTAGGGCTATAATAGCACACCTCAAATTTGCTTTTCCCATCTAGGTAACCCCACACTGTCACCTTGAGCACTAGATGGTTCCAACAAACACCAAAATTTCATAGAGACATCCAACTCCAAATATAACTCATAACAAGTATTTGTAATCTCTAGCCTAAGTGCCACCATGGTGTGCACGATGTCACTTTCACACACATGGGGAGATCAGAGATCTATTAAAGCACTTGAGTAGCAAGGTAGATCTACATGATTAAAAAGCTCATGATCACAATATGATCATGCATAGAGAGAGATGAACACATAGCTACCGGTAGAACCCTTAGCCTCGAGGAAGAACTACTCCCTCATCATCATGGGAATCAGCAACGGCGATGGAGATGGTGGTGGAGATCGACGGAGATGGCTCAGGGGGCACTTCCCCGTCCCGGCAGGGTGCCAGAATAGATCCAGGAACAGATACTTTATGTCCCCCGAATCTCCCCTTCGGTGGCGGCGGCGCTGCGGAACTTTTCGTGGCTGGAGGCTCAAGGATTTAGGGTTTTCTCATCGAAGGCTTCTTATAGGCGAAAGGGCAAGGTCGGTGGAGGCTGGAGGGGCCCACACCACCCCCTGGCGCAGCCTGGCCTAGCCCATGCCACCATGTGGTTTGGCCAGCCCTTGGCCCATCTCCGTCTCGTCTTCTGGCTCCGTGAGTCTTCCGGTAAAATATCGACTTTGGTTTTTGTCCGGTCCAATTCCAAGAATATTCATTTTCTGGCTTTTCAGGAACCAAAAATAGAAGAAAACAGGCAACTGGCACTGTGGCATCTTGTTAATAGGTTAGTTCCAGAAAATGTGTAAAAGTACTCCAAAGTGTGGACAAAACCTAAGAAAGTAGATATAAAACAAGCATGGAACATCAAAAATTATAGATATGTTTGCAACGTATCAATGGACTTGGGGTTTCACAGAAAAGAGAATGCTGGAGCTTTCGTCGGATGTCAGGGAAATAATGGAATCTAAGTTGGCTGAACATTGAGCAATTGCACTATTACAAGTTGTCTTCTAGATTTCGGTACCCTTGCTTAGGTTTCTCCCATCCTATATATAATAGGCCGGGTCTCAAAGCTGTATGTGGATAGGTTTCATACACGCGTGATTACAATACAAACTCAATGTCGGCTTATGGTCTCTTTCCTAATACAATAAAAGCTTTTGTCGGTTGCTTCCTTGGGTTGTCGTCTCAAATCTTCATGGGTCGTAAGCCTTTTACCCAATATAGGGTAACGAATCATAAGCATCCGAGTAATCATACCTATGCCAGTATCCCCCGAGACTCTACTTGAACCGCAGTTTTAGATTGAGTCTCAAATTTTCTTTTTCCTTTTTATCTTTGTAGGGATTTTGGTACAACGAGTCTGATGCTTCCGATGAATCGGGAATCAGTTGATTGCTCCTGGGAAAAAACAAGGTTGTCCTACATCAAATTCAAGTCCCCAGGCTCGAATCTGGAATTTTCTACTGGCGCAATTCAGTTCGAGCCGCTAAGCTCTTAAGGAATACTGAACTCCAGCTTTCTATTTTTATCGGGTTCCCAACACGTCCGTCGGGATTTTTCATCATATCATTGATACAGATATTTTACTAGCAGAGCGCATTCTTGTGCGATTACCAGGCCACACAGGACGAATACTGGGGTCTTACCTTCATGCTTCTGAACATGGCATTCGGATTTTTATCGTGTTGGGTGCGATCCAAGAGCTTTTTGTTTTACAGCAGCTGAAGAACTTTTTCTTTTTTGCAACTACTCCCGGTAGGAGTATCTTGTTGATGAATGTTTTCTTTGTTTTTATTTATCAGGTGCGCGCCAGCGCTCCTGATAGGAGTAGCCCCCGAGGCTATGTTTAGATATATGTATCAAAACATAGGGTCGAAAACTTATGTCTATGGCGACAGTGCTTCTGTAACTTTTTTTGGGTGCATGACCAGTGCTCCCGATATGATTAGCTCCTGAGGCTACAATTGTAATATTGTTTATTCAGTTGTAGTCTCAGATCTCTTCTTGGAGGAATTTACTTTGGCTCCAAATTTTTTTCGGGTCATATTTTCAATGGTAAGCCGTGATTTCTGCAACTCCTCCTCTGTGACATTAGTGATGATGTATTTTATGTTGTTGATTTCCAGAAGAACATGCCCTGACGGGACATGTTGAACGTGGGCCCGTGCAGCAGTAATGATGACGCGCGATAGCGTATTCAGCGGAGATTTTTGACTGCACGCCCCCTCTCCGTGCGAGAATCGAGGCGTCATGCGTTGTTCTCCGTTTTTACCGCAGCCATAACTTTCTTTAAATTATTCCTTTACAGAATCTTTGTAACACGTGTCACCATCGTGCGACCTTCTGTCGGTTTGATTTTGCATCGAACGGTTCAGACCACACGTCTTTGCTCTTTATAAGGGAGGGGAGGTGTGTTTTACTTTCTTACCTCACTTCCCCTTGCCTCATCTTCTTCCTTGCGCTCTTGCCCCCTTGCAAACTCCTGCTCTTTATCCCCTACAAAACTCCGGTTCTTGTGCTCGTATTCCCTTTTTTCCACCATGGGCAAAAGCAAAGCTATTGGGATTTCTGTTGCTGCCGCGAAGGCCACCAGGAAGAGGGTCATTGGATGGGCTACCTCCAAGTGCACACCGCGGGAACTCCATGAGGCGCGGAACTTTGGCCATCTGACGAAGGGTTCCTTCAATCTCCCTAGAGACAAGGCTGCTCCCATCCTCGAGCCTGGCTGGAGGGTAAAGTTCCTCCCTTTCCTCTTCCGTGGTATTTCTCTTCCTTTCCACGAATTTCTTCGTGGCCTTTTGTTTGTTTATGGCGTGCAGCTGTGTCAGCTCACGCCCAACTCTATTCTCCATGCCGCTTGTTTCTTCACTCTTTGTGAGTGTTTTATTGGGATTCATCCCCATTGGGGCCTTTGGAAGCACTTCTTCTATGTTCATCATAACGCCACTGAAACCATTGTCCATGATGTTGGTGGCGTCATATTTTCTGTCTGATCCGATGTTGATTACTTGGACTTCAAAATCACTAATTCTCTCCAAGGTTGGAAGTCCAAGTGGTTTTAAGTCAAGGATCGGCCACTCAAAGGCCAATCTTTCGGGTTAGCCCCCTTTGATCCTAGGAAAACCTGCCGTAAACTTGACTCCTGGGATCAGCGTCCTTCTACCGAAGAAATGGCGGAAATCCAGCCCTTTGTCGATCGTATTTCAAAGCTGCGGCATGAGGTTGGCAAGGAATTGTCGGGTCTCCAGGTCCTGGGATACTTTTTGTGGATTCGCGTCTAGCCGCTTCAGGCCTGGCTTTCTGGCATGTGGGCGTACACGGGGAGGAAGGACCCGATGAGGATTTCCTCGAAAGACCTTGCCCTCAAGGTGTATGAGAAAAGGGTCCGGAGCTTCACCAGTCTGACCAAGAAAAGCCCGGTACCTTCAACCTGTCTTGTCGAGCCTTTTGGCAAGAAAACCCGACTCCCCGAGGTAAATTTCCTTTGCCTTCATCTTTCCCTTTCTTCTGTTTGCAGATGTACTTTTCCTTTCTTCATGTCTTCCTCTTTGTGTAGGATTTTGATCATCTCAGCTCCCTTCCTCCTCTTCCTGGAAATGGTGAGCCCCCTGCCCATCCCTCTACATCCGACGATCTCCTTGTGACTAGGACTGCTACGGATGAGGAAGGGGAGTTCTCTGCATTTGATTCTTCTTTGAAGATGCAATCTCTTCCTTCGGCTGGCTCCAGATATTTCCACGTAGGGCGTGCTGGCGAAAAGAGGAAGCGCCCTTATGTTGTGGAAAGGGTCGAGGACTCGGATGACTCGACTTCTTCCAAGACTTTTGGTACTTTTCCGATCGCGGCTGCTCCTACCCAGGTGAATTTGTTCCACCTTGCGCGGGATGTGTCTTCGTAATTATTCGCTTGCTTCTTTCCCATTTTACTAGGTGGTTTTTACTGCTGATGCTTGTTCCACTTGTGTTGTTATTTTGCAGTGATGACGAAGATACTCTCACATCTCCTCTTCGTACATCTGTGGGCTGCTCTGCAAATAAATCTCCTCCACCATCGGTGGAGCCGAAAGAAACGTTCATGTCTCCTGTGGAGAAGGTCATCCAGAAATATGCTGCCACTTCATCTAAGCCGCCTCCGCAAAAAAGGAAGAAAACGGCAGGTAAAGGGGTGGTGATATCTGAAGAGCCTGTTTACGTGGATATGAAGGATGTAAGTCACTTTTTATTTCAGAATATTTCTTCTCGTAGCCCTTTATTTTGCCCTCATCTTCGTTTTTCTATGATGTTTCTTTGCTCAGCCTTTGATGCGCGAGATGGTCGGTATAGCCTCTCGTTTTATAAGAATTCGTGATGAAGCCGAGGAACTGAAGGGTATGTGCTGGTCATCTTCGTAATCTCTTTGTGAGATGTTCTTCCTCATTTTTTCATTATTTATTCACATAGCCCTGCCAAGCAATCTGGAGTTATTCGGGATGAGGCGATGAAGCACGCCAATGATCTTGAGGTTAGACTTCGAGCCGCTAAAGAGGCTTTGGAGGAGGCCAATCGGAAGGCAAAAGCTGATGACGAAGAAGTGGCCAGGCAAGCCGCTGTTTGAGATGCAAATCTATGATAGCGCCTAGAGGCCCTAAATGATTCGTTGACCCGTAAGTTTTTGTCTTATGCATCTTCGTCTTATTTCTTTCCTTTGGTTACCAATCCTTTCTTCCATTTTTGTTTTCAGAACTGACTGGCCAGAACCTAACGCTGAATGAAGATAAGAAGGTTGATCCATTGCCGGATGTTGTTAGCACCTTGGAGGCCAACAGCGTTCGTGGGCGCAACCTTCTGTCCGCTCCCGCCATGCCTTCAAGAATCTTCATGCCGAAATATTTCCAACCAAGGATGTGCTGAACAACCTGAATGATCTTGTCCCCGTCTTCGGTGCTGATCCCGGCCCCCTTGTTGGTTATAGTTTGACGCAGTCGAGAAGTGGTGCTAAAACTTCGATGGCTCTGGCGATGGCGCAAGGCGAGAAGGTCGACTGGGAGAAGGTTAGCTCCTCTGTCCCAGTCACCCCGAATGGCCAATTTGTTGACCTAAACCCGTATATTAAGAGGGCCAGAAAATATTCTCGGCTGCTCCTAAGTCTGGGCTCGGGTTCAGAGAACCTGGCTGCCCCTTCTTCGGCTGCCCCTGCTACGATGGGCGCTCATTCTTCGGCTACCCCTGCTGCTCTTGTAGCTAGTGCCCCTTCCGCTAGTGCCACCATGTCTTTGAAGGACACAGCTTCGTAGGCTTTGTTTTTTAACTTTTATCGTGTCTCGCTGTTATTGTAATGAACCTTGAATTTACCTAGTTCTCCCTTGCTTCTTTTTACAAGAAGGCAACTTTGGAATATATGTGTATGGGCTTGCTTCTACACGCTGAACGTTTCATATATTTTCGCTTTGCCAAATTTTGAATGATCCATCAGCTCCTTCTGGCTCGGCGCAACTGTTGGATGCTACTCTGACTTCCTCTGTAATAGGTGTGGCCAGTTCCACCATCGTGCGTACTATGGATCCGCTATAGTATGCTGAAAAGATAGTGCAGGTGAAAAAAGTTGAAAGAAAACTTCGGGTTGTTCAATCGATGGTGGATGTTTCCCAATCGAAAACACGCCAATCCCTTAGCCACGAGGCTTTTCTCTTGGAGGAAGTTTCCAGGATGAGCGAAAAGCTATTATGTGAGTATTTCTCATCTTCCCTTGGTTCCTTTTTCTGACTTGCAGGAATTTGGCATTGTCTTCCCGTCTTTGTAGGCATTCGACTATGCGAGAGGGAGGAGAGCCAACGTCTACGCAACCGAATGCATGCCCTTGTGTCCGCCTCCTGAAATTCTGACATAGACTTCTAGACTAATCATCATCGCGCCTATACTGTGGCGTTGCTTCACGATCGCCTATCGGAGTTGGAGCAGTTCGTCGAGTGTTGCCGCAGATCTTTGGCCATTGTTTACAATGCCATGTTTCCTCAAGATCCTCAGCCCCAGACCTTGGCGGAGTCGGTTGCAAAGTTTAGACAAGGTGAAAGGATTCACCATTATGTGAAGCTTCAACTTGTGGCTGGTGCCAAGCTTGCGCTTTCGTGGGTGCATGCGCATCAATGACGTTAGATCTAGATGTTATATCTTCAGGTCTGCCTCCTTCTCCCGATGGCGGCCTTGTTTATATGGCGCCCCATTATGCCACCGCTTATCGACCCGCCATTAGGATTGTGCGTAGATGCTTAGAAGCATACGAAGAATTTTTTGTTAACTTCGAGATCTGACTGCCTGTTTGTGCAGCCTTGTATTGTATAACCAAAATATTGTGTAGACATTTATAAAAAAAGTCGTATGTTTTAAACAAGATTTTGATTGCATGCTGTATTATTTTAATTTGAGGACCCGACGAACTAATATTCGTGTGCCATAGAAGTTTGTATGTCGCGGAATGCTTTCCTTATTTATTGATAATCATGGATATGAGTACATTGCGAGGGCGTGATCGGCTGGCTATTGGCCTTTATTGAATATAAAGTACGTCTAAATGGAGGTTTTTTGAAGGAACTTCGGCTTCCGTTCTTGGGCATCTTCATCATCTTACGCATCGTTGTGCTCTTGTCTTGTCGATCAGTGGGTCTTCTTATGTGGGACTTATGTTGGAGGCTGAATACACTGCTTTTGCGAGGCCGTTGCGCACTTGATCTTCCGCCGTTCTCTTTTTGTAGGTGTGTCCTTCGTGTATCGGCTCCTCGTCCGCTATTTTCAGCTGTCCAAGTCGTGCCTCCATCCCGAAAGATTCCGAGATTTTGTTGAATTCCCGATTGCAGCGGTCCACGCGGTTGAAACTTCCTTTGACTGTTATGACCGCATTGGGGGCTAGTATTTTTAACACTAGATATGCGTAGTGAGGTACTGCCATGAACCTAGCAAAAGCTGGTCGTCCTAGGATCGTGTGGTATTCAGATGGCCAGTCCATGACCTCAAATTCCAGTTTTTCTCGTCTTAAGTTATTTTTTGACCTAAAGACTACGTCGAGATGGACTTTACGCAATGGAATTTCAGCTTTCCTTGGGACTATCCCATGGAAAGTTGTGTTTGTGGATGCTAGATTCGTCATCGACCAATTCATGGCCCGTAGAGCTTTGGCGTATATCAGGTTTATGTTGCTTCCTGCATCCAAAAAAACCTTGCTCATATCGAACCTGCCGATTTTCGCTTCAACTATTAGTGTCGATTGGCCTGGTTGGGGGACCCACAATGGATGATCAGCTCCACTGAAGGTAATTTCTTGTTCTGACCAGTGGAGGCACTCCGGTGTGGGAGGTGGTTTTGTTACTGCCATGTTTACTTGCCTAGTAATCAGCATCTGTGTCCTGTTAGAGGGTTGCCCCTTCTGGATCATTGACATTGCTCCTTTCGACTTGGGATATTCATCGTCTTGGCGCATTGTACTTTGTAGCTGCCCTGCTGGCGGATGCCCCTATGGTGGCGGTGGCGCGCCGATGGACAAAGCGCCAGGTGCGGTGGCGTAGCCTCGGTTTGCTGCTTTGGCTGCTCTTGCGTTACATAGTACTTGCATTTTCAAGAAAGTTCGGCAGTCCTTTAAGAGATGATTTGATCGCCTTTTCCTCGATGACTCGATGTAGTAGTGCATATTGCAGGGTCCTTCCAGCATTTGTCTCGCTGACATAGGTGGGTCTCGGTTTGCCATCTGATATCGTTGTTGCGACTGGCTTCCACTGACACTCTCCCTATTGCTGCGATATCCATTGTTGTAATCGTTACTTCGTCGATTGTCCCCTCTATGGAAACTTGCTGCAACGTAGCTAGGTGTATGATATCCATCATTGGTTCATCGTCTTCGATCATTATTGCGTCTATCTCTATCGTCTTCGGGTGAGTGGGCTCTTTTGTTGTGTACTGCATCCACCCCATCAGCCCGTCGATTGGCTATGTCCATCAGTTGTGAAATTGTCTTTGGCTTGATTTGTCCTAGTTCTTCAATGAACTCCTATCGACAAAGTCCGTCGTTGAAGGCGTTGATTGCTCTTTCATCGGATATGGCTTTAGCCTAATTTTTTATGATGTTCCATCATTGGACGAAAGCCCGTATTGACCCCCCTGATTTTTGCTTGCAGGCCCGTAATTGCTCCAAATACGCGGGTCTCTTGAATGTGGAGTGGAAATTCCTGATAAACTTGTCCTCAAGATCATTCCAGCTGCTGATAGACTCCTCGGGTAGTTGTTTAGGTAGGAGCATGTCGCACCGGTTTGGTGCGTCTGCAAGCTTTGCATTGTTGTAGCTTTGGATGCGCCTTGTAGTCTGACGGTTGCCAGGTAATCTTTTAGCCAAGCTTCGGGTTCTTGAAGACCATCGTACTTTTGGCAATCTTGGGGTAACTTAAAATCTTTTGGTGTCGGAGTTTTGCGAACCCGTCGGGTAAAGCAACTGGCTCTGCATAATTCTTGTTCTTCCTCGCTTTCTCTGTCATGGTATCTTCGAGGGCTACATTCTTCTCTGGATTGGTCGATCCGTCGTTGGGTGATGTCGTTTCTTGTGTCATCTCGTGGTTCTGATTCTGAAAAGTGGACCTGATGTGGTGATCGTGATCGTCGGGTATGACCTCCGTGCCAAGGGCTGCTGCGACAGCGTGGGGATCTATTGGGTTGTCGCGTGGTTCCTTTGTTTCTTGTGCGAGAGACTCTCCTACCATGCCAGGATTCATTAGGGCAGAGTGGTGAAGGTACGTGCGGGGATCGTTGGGTGCGGCTTGTGTTGTAATTAGATATGTTTGCATGGCTACAATGGCTGCCTGATCTGTTTTTGCCTTGATATTTCTAGCTTGGTCTATTGACATGAATGATAGATCACGGTCTTGGATTAGTCCGCCCCTCTCTTCTTCGCGGATACCCCGCAACCTGGACGTCCCTCTCCTTGGCAATGCTCCTCCTGTTACGCTCCTTGATCCTTGGGTGGAGCTTAATTGTGCTTGCTGTATGCTAGATTCATCGGCAACCCTTTTCCTTTCATCGAGTTGCCTCTATATCTTGAGTAAATCTCTCTTTTTGCGATGAAGCAGATATTGGTATGCCAATAGCTCTTCGTGGGTAGCATCCGTTGTCATTGGAACCGCACCCGAAATTGCTGCTCTTGCTTTCTCCCATGCACTGGCTGGTAAGTTGAGAGTTTGCCTCTCGCCTTCACGCGGTTTCCCTTCCTCCCCATTTGTAGGGTTAGCTGTTGGGTCTCCCCCGTTTCCTTGGCTTCCTTCATTGTCGTGACTCCCTGCATTATGGTATATCATCGGGATTAAAAATCTGGTTACCGTTGGAGTCTTGCTGGGTCGTGGCATCTCCGATGATCACGCATACTTGGTGTTGAGTGGCATATGGACTGGTCACGTCATCGTTTACACCGATGGAGACACTATCGGATGAGCTAGTGAAGTCCATTAGTTTTTTTCTGGATAGATTTCCGCCATCTGAATTCCGAAGTCGATGCTTCCATTGCTTTCTTCGGGTTTCGAATTTGTGGGGCTTGCTTGGCATGGTGGGGTTAACTGTGGGTCTGATCCAAAGGAGAGATTGTCGTAAAGACCATCAAGATCCACCAGATTCATCTCGATTTGCTCGCTTTCATTGCCTGCTTCGATCTATGCTTCAACTTCCATTGAGGATCTGACGGAAGGTTCCGGTGCTTCTGTCGGTGTAGCTTTATGGGTGGGAGGGTGTAGATATGCTTTCGTCGAGTTGATGCTTGGTGGAGAGTGTTCTGCCGAATCCATGTTTCCAGGGTTCAGGTTTCCCACAGATGGCGCCAATTGACGAGGGGTAACCTCGGCAATGTCCATGGTGATGGACTTGGGGTTTCGCGGAAAAGAGAACGATGGGGATTTCGTCGGATGTCACGGAAACAATGGAATCTAAGTCGCCTGAATATTGAGCAATTGCACTATTACAAGTTGTCTTCTATATTTTGGTACCCTCGCTTAGGCTTCTCCCGTCCTATATATAATAGGCCGGGTCTCAAAGCTGTATGCGGATAGGTTTCATACACGCGTGATTACAATCCCAACTCAATGTCGGTTTATGGTCTCTTTCCTAATACAATTAAAGATTTTGTCGGTTGCTTCCTTGGGCTATCGTCTGAAATCTTCGTGGGCCATAAGCCTTTTACCCAATATAGGGTAACGAATCATAAGCATCCGAGTAATCATACCTATGTTAGGCGCCAAAAATAAAACTGGTGTATAGGTTTCAGAAAATTATGTACCTAGGAAGGCAGAAAATTTTGCAGTGCATACTGGGCATGCATCCAAATTCTCGTACTCCTCGCCGTGGTAGAGGATGTGGGGCCCCCAGATTAATCATCTGAGAAATCCCTGTTATGCATACACTACCTTCCCATGATCAGTGAGCCGTGGAACATAACCGACAAGTATCATTACAACATCCGAGACATACCGAATTACAAGACTTACATAAATGTCGTTATGGCTACATCAATAATCATCAGTGGAACTTCATCAAGCGTAGAGCTCGATCCATGCCTTAACCTACAGGCTATTGACTGGGGAACGTCCTAGCTCGCATAGTCGCCAACATCATCTTCTTCTTGATATCTGACCAAGTTAATAGCCATGGACAATGCCAGTGAGTACTTTGAATGTACTCGAAAACCACCTTAAGATAACAATAATACCAAGAGGGTATGCAATGCGGCTATGGTAGTAGGAGGGCTTCAAGAGAGGTTCTTTTCGCACATAGTTTATCTTTGTTGAAAACTTTTGTAAACGATTTTGGAAACCTTTTGAAAAGTTCATGTAAACACTAGGATTGGGGTACCCATTTGTTCCCGTCTTCAGGTCGTCCCACGACCATACTCTTTTCTCCTCCTTTCGACCATCCCATGGTCAAAACCTTTCTCCTTTACGACCATCCTATGGTGAAAACATTTCCAAAGCCATTTCTTTTCTGAAATCCTTTTTGAATACAAAACTAGCACTGCTCTACAGAATTTGTCTAACCCGTCCATGACCGCGGACGCGGCTATTCGAATAGATTTACACTCTACAGAGGTTGTACACTTTACCCACACCATCCGGGTTCACTACCCTGATCTTCACCGATCGCGGGTCGAGTAACCGATCAAGACTCTCCGGATGCCCACTCCAATATAAGTGCCTACCCTATGAGTGTTACTCCTCTCAAAACCGGGACGTCGGGTACCGAGGACCAACCGGAGCGCATTTTACACTTCCCAAGTGTGCGCTTTCAATGAGGGGCTCATAGTAACGCGTGGAGGCCCGCAGACCCTTCGTTCCTTCTCCTGGACGATGTTTTACATGGACTCAGCCAGAGAAGGCCCACCCTCCAGGGCTTTTTATCCCCTGTAGTCGTTGCGAGGCAGCTTATACCAGAATAAACAAACATCAAATCCAGCCCTGTCCCATTCCAGAGTAATGCGGTTGCACAGGGTTAAGTTGTTATAGCTAGACTGCAAAGAACCGGGTGCGTTTTCGTAAACCTTTTTCCTCCAGCTTTCCTTCAGCATTTTGTAAAACAAAAACCTTTTTCTTTCTCAACAACTCTTGGGAGGTCCCACCTCACCAAGGTTTTATAATAAAACATTTCGTAAAACTTTTTCCAGGGTCTTCCCATCTGATAGCTTTGCTTTGGCTAAAACAGGGTCTCCAACGGGTTATGGTGATATGAACCATCTATTCTACTAGGGACAAGTAGGTGTCACCAAGGGGGTTGTACTTAATAGTACAAAAGTGCAATAGTTCGGAGGAGCCAAACCACTACCATATATACATCAACATATAGTAAAACAATGCAGTTTTTAATAAACAGAAGATACAACATGCATAAGTAAAACAGTAGGACACGGCTTATGAGCAAGAAGGTGGCTTGCCTGATGATCAGCAATATGGCAATATGTCCCTGGACTTCTTCTTTAGATGACCAAGAATACCAATACCAATAATAATAAGATCTCTTCTTCTCGGCGTCAATACAAGCGCAACTATCGTCGTCATCGAGTATACATGCAAGCAAGCAAGACCACAATCAAACAAGGCATACAGGTGGACATTCACACAGCAAGAAAGTGGACAATACAAGTATAATAATCAATACGTTTTGGAGTGGTTGGGTTTAGAACCATTGCAAAAACCCTTTTTGCAGTGGTGGGATTTCCTTTATTCGGGAAAAAGGGTCAAAACCACTAATGAAGGGTTTGGGACCAAGACCTGGGTAAGTATTTTGTCAATGTGCAACCATAATACCATCAGGTAGGTTTTGACAAAACAAGACTAACAAAAGTGGTTTCAAGTTTTTACCATTTTTCTTTAATATCTTAGGAGTTTTCTAGTGAAATAAACTCCATTTTTAGGAGATAATTCACCAGAATAGTTCTGGAGCTCCAAAAATTATTTCCTTGGATGGTTAGGTAGGGTTTGTTGTAATTATTCACTAAGAGTTGGAATCATGCCAAAATATTTACCAGAATTTCCTCTGGAAATTCCCAAAGGCAGTTCTGTGGAGTTTTTGTCTTTTTCACCAAATTAATTCTACATAATCTTTTGAGTTTATTCCAAGGGCACATGGTATGAATTTAGAATACCTTTCTGTATAAATTGGAATCACCTTGTTTGGATTTATATAACTCCTGTAGTGATTTTATTGATGGATAAACCATGCACAGAAATGTTTATTTCACCAAAACTCAACAAGAGTTCCAAAAATTAAGATCTCCTAGGTTTCGTTAGATATAGATGTAGACAATCCATTAAAGTTGTAATTAGGGTAAAAGCTATCATGGATTAGCCTAGAGAATTTTATAAATGTAGAAAGTCTCTGTTTTTATTATTTTTGCTACAGGAACTCCAAGGCTCCACTTGGTATGGGGCTGGGGTCACATGCAAGGTACTACTGACACCTTTCAGTACAAGGTGGTTTTGTTCAAAATGGAGTGGTAGAACTCACAGAAGGATTTTATTAGTAGAAATGGTAAACTTAGGTAGTTGATTTACTATAATTAATCTGGACATCATTTGGGTCAACCAAGGATACTGCATGTTAGGGAAAACATGCAGGGGCCTAAGAAAATTTAAATCTAGGCATTTTGTGATTGTTTCCATTTTCAAAATTATTTAAACCAAGGGACAATTCTTCTGAATAAGGGCAAAAGAATAAAAGTTAAAGGGGCATGGGCTGGGATCTAGGGGCTACTGGGCCGGCCGGAGGGATTTCGTCCCACGGTGCACGGGGTAACACGCAGGAGCTAGTTTTAAATCCCGCAGGGTGGGGCCCATCGGTCAGTGGGGCGACGGTGCGAAGGGGTATGGAGCAACGGGAGCCGCTCGATTAGATCGAGATCGATGGCTCCCGGCCGTCTTCCACCTCGCGGGAAAGGCGTAGGGGCAGGAACCCTAGCTGGCGTTGGGGAGTGCACGGGAGCTCACCTGAGGGCCTATCAGCAGCCGGGGAGCGGCGGAGGAGAAGCGGTGCTCCTCGGCAACTCCAGAGAGGGGCGGCATGAGGGGTTCCCGCGATGGAGAGCGGCTCGCGCGAAGTCATCGGCAGGAAGCGTTCAGGTGCTCACCGGAGCCGGCACCTGGGACACTCCTAAGCAGAAATAAGAACAGGGTTAGAAGGGGCTTGACTAGAGGGTTATGCCAGATCAAGAAGGAGGAAGAAATATGTAGAGAGGATACGTCACGGTCCTCTTCTTTCTTGCAGGAGCCCGAGCTCGAAGCTCTCTGTCCAGGGGGAAGGAAAGCAAGGGAGAGGGGGTGGGGGTGCTCGGGTGGTAAGGTGGAGTGGGAGGGAGGCGAATGAGCCCGAGAGGGGAGCTGGGGTGGCCTCTAGCCTATTTAACCGAGAGGGAGTAGTCCATCATGGACTTGGTCCATTGAGAATGTGAGGGAGGAGGGAAACCAGGGGGAGAGGATGTTGTGGGCGGGGAGGGTGGTATCTGGTCGGGTTGCAGGTCAGAGAGAGGGAGGGATGCAGCTGTGGCAAGCTTTGAAGAGATTTTGTCATCTTGTGGTTGTCCCTCTCTCTCTTCCTTTAAAACAAGCACCAAGGACAAGGGACATGTTGGTGCTACAGGGCTGGTCGACCAGAGAGAGTGTTGTGGGGTGAGGTGCATTGCCTTGCAAGATTGGTGGTGATTGGATTTGGTTTTGGTCCTAGTATTGGGCAATCTCAATATAATGCCATAGTAATTATTTGGAGAAACTCCCTCAAAGTTGATCTTGGTAAGATGGATAAATGATGCTGGTAGTTTGATGAGGTCAAGATATAGCTCCATGAATTATTTGAGATTTATTGGATGAATTTTGGTCCACTTTAGATCATTTATTCAAAAAGTGCAAAAATGGTTTCTAGAAGCTCATTTGATATTTTTGAATTGTACAATTGTGGTTTTTAGTTTGAGAGGGTCTCAAATGTGAATACATACTTAGGGGAATTTTCCCAAGATTTATTGGAAGATAAAAGTATTTAAAACAATTATTATTCCAATTCAGCCATTTAAGAAAATGGGCAAAAAGAAATAATAAAGCTCTTCAAAAAATATTTATTTTTGATGTGTGAAGATAGAGTATGATATATGGATCTCAATTGAGCCAAAAGTTGGGGAAGTGTTTTGGCAAAAACAAAACTTTCCTTTGGGAAAGGAGTTTTGGAGATTTTGACTATTAAAGAGATTAATTAGATTTGGAGCCATAATAATTATGGATAAAATTTGATAAATCTTGATGATCAAGGTAGATGATGTATACAAGGTGTAGCAAGCATTTCCAACCTTGGGAATTGGAAATCCAACTTGAATTAGATGGAACACAAGGAGTTGTGGATATAGGGTGATGTTATTTTTATACCACCAAAACCTTGTTGGATCTTGGAGCTCAGAGCTCACCTTGATGCAAGGGATATATGGAGAGCTAGACCAAGCCATCTAGATGATCATGGCAAAAGGAGTTTGTATTTTTTACCTTTGAGGTGGTCTGGAAGTGATGGCAAACTTTGTTGAAAATAAGGCTGCCATACCAGATGACTCATGATGCCTTATAAACCATGTGGTTTTAAGAAGTACCAATATCCAATTGGAACAAGTTAAGTAGAGGTTTATAGACCTATAAGAGTAGAACACAACCATGCAAAGATTTGGTCCATAGAAGGTTGGATGGTGGTGTGAGCTTCTATCAAAGTTGGCATGTTGACTAGATTTGCAGGAATAGTTATTTTCTTGCCTGTAAAACCATCAAGAACAAGTGGGTTGGAGGATGATCTAACCAAGGGAAAGAGTGGGCCTTGGTAGTCCTTAGGATGGTTAACAATATGGTTTAAATTCATTTCAAATATGCACAAGGGTTGAGAATAGGAGGCATTCCAAGAGGTGATGTTGGAAATAGTTTTCCAGACTTAGCCAAATTTGGCAGACTTAGGGTTTTGACTAGAATGTGGGTGGTGATGATTTTGATGGGTTGCAAGGTACCAAAGCATCATCAAGTGGATGATGTTGAGGTGTAGATTGAGTAGGAAGGATCCTTGCTTGATATTGGTCTTCATTGATTTGGAAACTTCTAGAATGGATCACTGCAGAATTAATGTGGTTAAGGGTTTTAGATGATCACCTGGTGGCTAGAGATTAGATCCAGATTGTATTCTTTCTTAGGGTTTGGTGATTTTAATGTATCTTGATCCTAGTGGATGAGCTCCTAGAGTATCTCATACTACTTCTAAGCAATCAAGTCAAACAGCAGATCAAGGCAACTCATCTTACAAACAAATCAACTACGACTAGGGTTACCATCAAGCTTAGCATGAGGTAAGAATGGTCAATTTTGAAAGGTTGGAGTTTGAATAAGGTAAGAGTCCTTAGTATCCCTACCAAGAGTAGAATTCAAAAGTTTTATACAAGGCTTTGAGAATCCTAGAGATAGGAGTAGTTGAAGGTTCTGTCTTGAGAACATAAGGAGATTATAGTATATAGCTCTCCATAGTTTGATCAATAGAAGCTACTAAAATAGTTTTGGTTTCATAAGCATCTTGGCTCATGTTTTGAAATGTCAGAACATTTGAGAATATGTAAAATGAGCCAGGACAGTTTTGTTAAATAGCTTTGGTCAATTAATGGTGAGGTAAGGAGTATCATATGGCATACACTCACATGCACGAGCACAAACAAACAACAAGCACACACTACACCAATGAACAAGAAAAAGTTTTTGTTCCCCCTAATTTTTGCATTCTGGGCAACTAATCAGGGTTGCTGAAACTAGGATGTTACAGAGGATGCAGTCATTAATGCATGCATGTATCTTCTGCACCTCTAATCCTAGAGGGAAGATAACCTTCTTTGCTTCGTAGGTACTAGAGGGCAGTTCGTTATCCTTTGGAAGCAACTTCTTAATTATTTTCAGCATATTTTCAAATCATTTGTCAGTCACACCATTCGCTGCCTTCCATTGCAGCAATTCCAGTGTGCTACCCAGCTTTTTGTGCCCATCTTCACAATTTGGGTACAAACATTTGTTGTGATCCTCTAACATCTGCTTGAACTTCAACCTCTCCCTTTTAGTTACGCATTCTTCCTTTGCATCAGCAATGGCCCGACTAAGATCATCATCAGGCAGATCTGATGCCCGGTCTTCATATTCTTCATCATTGTCTTCCATTGTAGTACCATCGTATTCATGGGACATAGTAGGGTAGTGGTTATCATTCTCTTCTTATTCGTTGTCTTCCATCATAACCCCTCTTTCTCCGTGCTTGGTCCAACAATTATAGCCGGTCATGAAATCAGACTGAAACAGGTGCTTGTGAAGGACTCTTGAGGAAGAGTATTCCTTATGATTTCGATAGACACCACATGGACACGACATAAAACCATTCCGCTTGTTTGCCTCGGCCACAAGGAGAAAATAATGCACGCCTTTAATGAACTCGCTAGAGAGTTGGTCAGCATGCATCCATTGCCAGATCATCTGCATTATATAATTAAGTACATCAAACAGAATCATGATGATAAAATTAGTAATGGTCTATAAAACAAAATTAAAGCAAACAACCGGGACTAAAGACATGATGAACCTTTAGTCTCGGTTAGAGGCACCAAACGGGACTAAACGTGGATGTGGCGACAACATGTCGGCACTATGTCCTCAGTGGGCAGCACTAAGCCAGTAAGTGACGACACTATTTTGGATGGGTGGCGGCACTATGCCAGGGGTGAGTGTCGACATTATGTCTTCAGTGCCCGACACTATGTTGTGCTGCTTAATCTATAAATAGGTATGCATGCTTGTGAAGAACTGCAAGATGGTGTGCGAGAGAAGGGAACCACTACTGCGGAGCTTCTCGAAGATGTCTTAGGATCCCGTCCTCAGACATCTTTGAGGAGCTCGCCATAGAGGCACTCCCTAATATGTGAATTGTTTTAGTTACCCGTTGTATTAATCTATAGCTAGAGAAGTTATTAACTCCAAGATGGTGCGAGAGGGACACCACTACGGTGGAGCTTCTCGAAGATGTCTTAGGATCCTATCCTCAGACATCTTTGAGGAGCTTGCCATAGAGGAGCTTCTCGAAGATGAACTGTGATGTCTTCTTATCAAGATTTTATTAATTAACCCTATCTTTGTTACAATTTTTTCAGTTTGCTGAAGGCGGGTAGAATACGAAGAAGGGTATTTTGCCCAGCTAGTTAGAATGATGAACTCATGCATGTGTGTGCTTCTATGAATCACATTTCGAGACTATGTGCCAAAACAAGATATATAGATATAATCCACATATTGAAAATGATATTTAACTTGGAGTTCATTACATTAATACAAGATAGATAGAATCTAAACATCGATCTCATGTTATCATTGCAAAAATTACTACCAAACTAAATCCACAAATCCATCTACAAGATAGAGCATGAAATGAGCTAATATAGCAATGAGAGTTTAAAGGATGAAGTTTCTCACCTTTTAGAACCTTTGGATAGATGGGGCACCACAAAAATGTTGACAAATCTTGAGAAAAAATTGGCCATGAACTCGAGCTTCAAGGAAGAAAAAGAGAGGAACCACCAGCTTGAAATGGTGGCTCGGGCAGGTGGGGGAAGAAGATATAGCCAGGCCTTTAGTCCCGGTTTGTTAAACGAACCGAGACTAAAGTGTCCATTTGAACCGGGACTAGTGTCAGCTGCCCCCTGCCGCCAGATAGAGCCGTTGGGATCGGGGCATTAGTCCCGGTTTGTAGCAAAACCGGGACTAATACCCCTAGACCAAAGGTCCATTTTCTAATAGTGCCATCACAACTGAGAATCCACGCACTGGAACAAAGAGTAACTGACCTGAGAATCAACTCAACTAGATCAAAACGATGGCCCGCCGCTAGAACTTGATGTCTCAGAGCAATCAGAACTAGAACAGAGCACCGCCCTAACAAGCAAGACAACTGGATCGATTACAACACACCCGCCACTAAGCGGAGGGGGTTAAAGAAAGCAACAACAATGACGACGCATGCCGCTGAAGTGGCGGCTGATGACGACCGCTGACCTAGATCACCTGTTTTATCGCGAGAGCTTTTCTCACGTAACTTCCTCTTCCAAATAGAAGCGGATTGTGATTTATGAAAAACTCTTTTTTGAACGATAATAGGGTCCAGAAGACCCTAGAAGCTGCAAGTTAACACCCGTGGTAGGTACAAATTATAGAAAGGCCCTCTGCATGAAGCACCCTAGCAAAACTAGAAAAAATAGAAAAGGGCCTAACTCTTGCAAAAATCACACTAGGACTAAAACATAAAAATCAATCCGGTCCCCGAGAGCCTCTGCCACCGATCTCTGGTGACCTCCAGCCTAAGGCGAGATCAAAGGAGTCTCTTGCTCGTGACGCTCCACTAAACAGAGAAGAAGCAAAACCGCCGGCTGATACATTGCAAATGTATCTATAATTTTTGATGTTCCATGCTTGGTTTTATCTACTTTCTTATGTTTTGTCCACAGTAAGGAGTACTTTTTATATGATTTCTTGGACTAACCTATTAACAAGAGCCACATTGCCAGTTGCATGTTTTCTGCTGTTTTTGGTTCCAAGAAAGTCAGAAAATCAATATTCTCGGAATTGGACGGGATAAAAGCCAAAGTTCCTATTTTACCAGAAGACTCACGGAGCCAGAAGCAGAGACGGAGGAGGGCCAGTGCCTGGCCACACCATATGGTGGCGCGGGCTAGCCCTAGCCGCGCCACCAGGTGGTGTGGGCCCCCTGGCACTCCACCGACCTTGCCTCCTTCGCCTATAAGAGACTCTCGATACCAAAACCCTAAATAGTCAATCAGAAATCCAGGAAAAGTTCCGCAGCACCGCCGCCACAGAAGGGGAGATTCGGGGGACAGAAAGTCTCTATTCCGGCACCCTGCCGGGACGGGGAAGTGCCCCCAGAGCCATCTCCATCGATCTCCACCACCATCTCCAGCACCATTGCTGATTCCCATGATGAGGAGGGAGTAGTTCTTCCTCGAGGCTGAGGGTTCTACCGGTAGCTATGTGTTCATCTCTCTCTCTATGCATGATCATATTGTGATCATGAGCTTGTAATCTATAGATCTACCTTGCTACTCAAGTGCTTAATAGATCTCTGCTCTCCCCATGTGTGTGAAAGTGACAGCGTGCTCACCATGGTGGCACTTAGGCTAGAGATTACAAATACTTGTTATGAGTTATATTTGGAGTTGGATGTTTCTATGAAATTGTGGTGTTTGTTGGACTCATCTAGTACTCAAGGTGACAGTGTGGGGTTTTCTAGATGGGAAAGGCTTACTTTGAGGTGTGCTGTTATAGCCCTACCATCGTTTAGAGTGTTCAACAGTAGAGTAGTTAAGAGTAGTATCATACAGAGAAGTTATTTATATGAGAATGTTCACTAGTGAAAGTATGATCCCTAGGCCTTGTTTCTAAGCACTGAAACACTGTTTGCTATTAGATCTGTTAGATGTTTGCTTATTTCCATCTTTATTTGTGTTTTACTTTAGTCTTTTCCACGCCATCAAGTTATCTTCTATCACCGTTACCACTTATAATTATCTATACCACTTGTATTTCACTATCTCTTCGCCGAACTAGTGCACCTATACACCTGACAAGTGTATTGGGTGTGTTGGGGACACAAGAGACTTCTTGTATCTTGATTGCAGGGTTACTTGAGTGGGGATACCTTTGACCACTTCCTCCCTGAGTTCGATAAACCTTGGGTGATCCACTTAAGGGAAAACTTGCTGCTGTTCTACAAACCTCTGCACTTGGAGGCCCAACAACTGTCTACAAGAATAGAAGTGCGTAGACATCAAGCTATTTTCTGGCGCCGTTGCCGGGGAGGTAAGGTAAAAGGTATTCACACCGGAGGATTAAAGAAGAAGAACCTCCCACGGCAAACGCCTATTTTCTGGCGTCGTTGTCGGGTTGGAAAGGTAAAAGGTATTCACACTGGAGGATTAAAGAGGAAGAACCTACCACGGCAAACGCCTAATTTCTGGTGTGAGTGCTCGAAGTTATTTCCTTTAGATTCTGCAATTTTGTCTTTTCGTTTCTTGTTTTCACTAGTTAGGCTTAATAGAAAACAACAAAAACATTAGAGAGCTTTATAGTATTTATCTTTAGTTAGGACATGAAGTGTTTGAAGAGAAAATTAAAAAACCTATGCAACTTTATTTGCATGCTAATAGCAATGTTGTTAGTATGAATTCTTTGGACACCATTATTGCTAATGCTATGGAAAATTCTAAGCTTGGGGAAGCTAGCTTTTATGAAAATGATCTTTTTAGTTCCCCAACTTTGGAAGATAGCTATTCTATTGCTTATGATGATACCAAACCTCCAATATATGATGATTACAATGATAAATATGTTATTTTTAGTCCACCTACTATTGAGGAGAAGATTAATTATGATTACAATATGCCTCCGATATATGATGATTATGGTGATGAGAATACTAATGATAGCTATTTTGTTGAATTTGCTCCCACTTCAATTAATAAGAATAACTATGCTTATGTGGAGAGTAATAATGATTATATGCATGTGGCTCATGATAAGAATGTTTTATGTGATAGTTATATTGTTAATTTTATCCATGTTGCTACTGAAAGTTATTATGAGAGAGGGAAACATGGTTTTATGCATCTCAATAATATTAAGTTTTCCCTCTTTATGTTGAAAGTCTTGAAGTTGCACTTGTTTTCCTTTACTATGCTTGTTGATTTGTGCTTTCTTGACTTGTTTCTTTACAAGATTCCTATGCATAGGAAGTGGGTTAGACTTAAATGTGCTTTGAATTTGCTTCTTGATTCTCACTTTTACTTCAATTCATATTTCTTATATGAGCATCTTCTCAAACTATCATGCCTAACTTAAAGGCGTTAAAGAAAAGTACTTATTGGGAGATAACCCAAAAGTTTTAGATGAGTCTTGGAAGTTATTACCTCTGTAATAACCGCTCCTTATCCTTTTTATTTGTTTTTTTGTGCCAAGAGTAACCTCTAATGAGAGACAAGTAATGATTGGGAAAGTTGTTGTCCCGAAACAGATTTTTGTGCTTCACCGTAAAAATTCGTGGGACAGCTCTGTATGTCGGATTGAGCTGTAATATTTAGTGCTTCGGCCCCAGGTTGTTATATAACTTTTTTTAGTTCAACACGTTTTGATTTGAGTAACATAAGGTCTTCGAAAAAATTCGTCTTTACCTGCTGGTCTGTTTTGACAGATTTCTGCCATTTTCTGCATTTGCTTCTTGTGGGTTCTTTTTTGAGTTCTTTTGGGGAATTGAGATTTTTGAGGAAAGTGATACAGTATCTAGTGTTCTAATGGAAGTTTATTTGGTGTTAGAACTGAACCTTAAGACTTATTTATCTTGTGTGCACTAATATTGGTAATGAAGATTGTGTGAAGTTTTGTATGAAGGAAAAATTTCAGGTGTATGGAAGGAACGAGTAATGAGATGAAGGATGGACTAAAGCTCAAGCTTGGGGATGCCACGCATGTCACCCCAAGAAATATCCAAGAATTACAAGCATCAAAGCTTGGGGATGCCCAAGGCATCCCCTTCTTCATCAATTAAAATCCTAGGTTTCCTCCAAACACTTCATTTTTATTGTTTCATGCACAGTTGTGTTTTTCTTGGAGCATCTTCTTTTTCGTTTTTGTTTTGGTTTTTCATTTGATTTGGTTTTCTTAGTTTTCTGAATAAATTGTTTGGGCCCCCTCTTTCATACATTGGTTTGCAAATAGTTTGGTTTGGTTTGGAAAAGAGTAGGAAAGTTCATACTTATGTGGTAAAAAGAGCTCGTTTTTGACTGTGGCCTATGCTCTGTCATGCCATGCTTGATATTGTTTTAGCTTTATGCTTAGTATTCTTTGATGTAGCATGACTTGTTATAAACAATTGAGATTGCTTAATGTGCCTTGGATGAATCATGCGTTGTTTTAGCATATTAAAGCATAGTATAGTGGTATTTTCCTTTGATGCTTTATTTGGATTGACTTGGCGCATGCTCACACCATGTTATGACTATATCAAGTCACCATAGCCTTTATGATACTTTAGTTTTCAACTTGTAGTATCACTTTATGCTTTTATCAATGATGTTTTGTCGCTCTGCATGATTATGGCCATTATTGCTCTCTTAGTTTGTCGCTCCCAGTCTTTTGCTAGCCTCTACAACCAAGTATGAGTTCCACTCATGCATCCAACTCCCTAAACCAAGTTATTCCAAAGAGTCCACCATACCTACCTATTAGCATATGCTATTCCAAGTATATTCATGCTTTTGTTTACCTTCCAAATTAAACTTGTTATGAGAAAACTAGTGATTAAAGCTCTCACTAACTTGATGGCACACTTTACTTTTCTTGCCCTTAATAAATTTGAACCATTGTGTCATCTATGTTGTATATGCTTGCACTTATTTGTCGGGAATTAGCAGAACCATGCTTTCATGGGGAACGCTTTCAACATTGTACTTGGTACTTGTACCTAGTTGATATCATGCTCTTTTGTATATGGATGTCGACGGTGTGAAATGAAAGGGGAGCTTGTAAGTCCATGGAGTTATGTATATGTGTTAGAGAAACGCCTGGGCCGCTGGTCTAATCCATGCTGACATGGTGGAAACCTGCAGCGTAACCATAATGAGCTGTCTATGAAACATTCTTCTTATAAAAAAAGAGTCCTATATTGAGAAAAAGAGAAAAAGAGAAAAAAAGAGATACTATGAAAATAGGAAAGAGAGAAAAAAGCACCATATTCCCATGGTAAATAAGAAGAATACTGAGATGCTCGTTGTCTGCTTGCCTTGTCATTTTGATACGGGGATTCTTCCGTATCATCAGGCAAGGGGTACCCCGTTGGCGGTTCTCTATGATACACATATACTTACAATGACAAGAACTTACCGGTTACTAAACTTGAGTAGCATGAGGAGCGGCCCTCGTATACAAGGGACATGAGATTTCTAACTTATACTTCGTCAAACATGTACACCATAGTTTTTTCACTTTAACCTTAATCACCTTCAAGATGCTTATGATAGGGGCAATGAGAGCTGAAAGCTATAAGTACCATAATTTTTGGAAGCTCTTTATGAGACTTGAATCCCTACTTCCTTTTAAAAACGCCTTTCTTCCACTTATATATATTGAGTCTCCACCTTCTATCTTTATGCACCTACTTTGAGAGCATAGTGGCCATTCTTAGTTCTATGTGCATTGTCCCAAGACTTGTTGATTGATGCATAGCTTTGATATTGCTTGTTTTAAACTATTTGTATCTAGTCACTCTTATGAACTTTGAAGGTGTCCTATAAAATTATATTTGATACTCTATGAGGGACAAGTTGAATACTATTATGCTATGTTTTCTTTATGTGAAACAAACAAACGTCTTGCAAAGCATTATTATTCATGAATCTTTTGTTTGTGCTTTTCATGTTGCATCATAGTTTCTTTGTCTTATTGCTAGAACCTTGTCTTTCATGCTATGATTGAAGTACTCTTATCCCAGCTTTGAATGTTTTACAAATACTTTGATCAAGTCTTTCATTGTGCATGTCACCTCAAAAATTATTCTTTCTTTTTATCACTTACCTACTCGAGGACGAGCAGGAGTTAAGCTTAGGGATGTTGATACATTGCAAATGTATCTAAAATTTTTGATGTTCCATGCTTGGTTTTATCTACTTTCTTATGTTTTGTCCACACTTTGGAGTACTTTTTATAAGATTTCTTGGACTAACCTATTAACAAGAGCCACAGTGCCAGTTTCCTGTTTTCTGCTGTTTTTGGTTCCAGGAAAGTCAGAAAATCAATATTCTCGGAATTGGACGGGACAAAAGCCAAAGTTCTTATTTTACCGGAAGACTCACGGAGCCAGAAGCAGAGATGGAGGAGGGCCAGGGCCTGGCCACACCATATGGTGGCGCGGGCTAGCCCTGGCCGCGCCACCAGGTGGTGTGGGCCCCTGGCACTCCACCGACCTTGCCTCCTTCGCCTATAAGAGCCTCCCGATACCAAAACCCTAAATAGTCAATCAGAAATCCACGAAAAGTTCAGCAGCGACGCCACCACCGAAGGGGAGATTCGGGGGACAGAAAGTCTCTGTTCTGGCACCCTGCTGGGACGGGGAAGTGCCCCCGGAGCCATTCCATCGATCTCCACCACCATCTCCATCACCATTGCTGATTCCCATGATGAGGAGGGAGTAGTTCTTCCTCGAGGCTGAGGGTTCTACCGGTAGCTATGTGTTCATCTCTCTCTCTCTATGCATGATCATATTGTGATCATGAGCTTGTAATCTGTAGATCTACCTTGCTACTCAAGTGCTTAATAGATCTCTGCTCTCCCCATGTGTGTGAAAGTGATAGCGTGCTCACCATGGTGGCACTTAGGCTAGAGATTACAAATACTTGTTATGGGTTATATTTGGAGTTGGATGTTTCTATGAAATTGTGGTGTTTGTTGGACTCATCTAGTACTCAAGGTGACAGTGTGGGGTTTTTTAGATGGGAAAGGCTTACTTTGAGGTGTGTTGTTATAGCCCTACCATCGATTAGAGTGTTCAACTGGAGAGTAGTTAAGAGTAGTATCATAAAGAGAAGTTATTTATATGAGAATGTTCATTAGTGAAAGTATGATCCCTCGGCCTTGTTTCTAAGCACTGAAACACCGTTTGCTATTAGATCTGTTACATGTTTGCTTGTTTCCATCTTTATTTCAGTTTTACTTTAGTCTTTTCCATGCCATCAAGTTATCTTCTATCACCGTTACCACTTATAATTATCTATACCACTTGTATTTCACTATCTCTTCGCCGAACTAGTGCACCTATACACCTGATAAGTGTATTGGGTGTGTTGGGGACACAAGAGACTTCTTGTATCTTGATTGCAGGGTTGCTTGAGAGGGGATAACTTTGACCACTTCCTCCCTGAGTTCGATAAACCTTGGGTGATCTACTTAAGGGAAAACTTGTTGTTGTTCTACAAACCTCTGCACTTGGAGGCCCAACAACTGTCTACAAGAATAGAAGTGCGTAGACATCACCGGCCGCCTTACAATCGGCCGGGACGCACCACTTGATGATAGCGAGGTGTCGAGCACCGGCGATGCGCTTCGAAGAAGGGCCTCCGATGGAGGTTGAAACCTTAGGCTGCCCTTCGGCCAGAACAGGCAGCGGCCTGGCAGCCATGCCGCCAAAGGAACGTTGCGAGGAAGATCTTGTGGGCGCAGCTTCAAACAGCCTCTGTGACCTCCTCGGCTGCAACTTTTTCCCCTCCCGTCCCTCGCCACCACGGCCGGCCAAGGGAAGGGCAAAGAAGAATTCGCCCAGGAAGTAGTAGAAGCACATACGAGCTTTATGGTCGAGCCTCCGAGACCATTGCTCTCCACGCAAACTGCAACCACTGAAGGCTGAAGAGAGGGATAGAATAGAGACCTCCCAGCGCCGCTCTCCTGCGCCACGGAGTAACTCGAAGTTGTGCCTTCCTGCAAACGAGCGCCGAGCTCCGCCTCACTCCCCCCGCCACCACAGCTGGCCAGAGAAAGGCTCCGACTTGGCTCCGCTGCAGGACTACAACAACCTTATGCAAGGAAGCGGTGCTCGCCATAGCCACCGCCAATCCACCAAGGATTAGGGAAACACCAACAACGAACCCTAGAAATTGCCAGATCTTGCTATGAGAGACCCCGGCACCGCCACCAACAACGGGCATATAGCCCACTACAAGCACATGGACACTACTCCTATCTAACCCAGCTACTCCGGTACCCCCCCCCCCTTCGCCCCTCCAACCGGTGGCACCGACAGAGAGAGTTCCGAGAGGGCCCGGCACCCCAAACGAAGAGGACAAGGACGAGAGGTTTCGAGGGAGGACGAGAGGGGATTGTTTGTCTACGACCCGAAAGTTCCTAGGAGAGCGCATGGCGGTACCCAAGTTCCCTGTAATTGCCGCGTTTCATGAAGTTGGGCTGCCAACTGCTCAGAGGGTCCATTTCGAGGCAAACTCATCTCACCCCTGCCAAATACAAACATTCTGTTAAACTGCCCCGTGAAGTAGATGGTTGGGACCCACATGTCGGTCATCTGTCCATGACGCAAGCGCTAACGCGGAAACCTCTTAGGCAAACCGAGGAACTAAGTGGATTGGATGCGTTGACCAATTTCACAAATCCATTCCCTCCTTTCCCCTAGCACCGGCGGCGTCGAAATCCACCCTCCAGGCAGGATGATCCCTTCGGACATTTTACTTCCGGTGCCAAGTTGCTGCGCCCAGTCGCTGATCCCGAGCTCCAATGGCGCATGTCGTAGCTACTATTGCGAGGCTCTAGCCCGCCTCTGCCACCGACGAGCCGAGCAGCTCGGAGGATGGCAGATCCTACTACCAAGGAAGAAGAAGTTCTAGCTACATGCGGGTGAGCTACCCTTCTCTTTGCTATTCTCACTAATTATAACTGCTAGCTGGCTACTGAACCTAAAATTGTTTGTTAGCCCAGCGCTAACAAACATAATTTGTCCATAGTTTTCTATCAAGTAGGATCTCCGTGAACCACCCTTACCTAGTTCGGTAGTCCTCTTCAGGTACGACTCTAAATCACCAAGGGTGAAGGGCAAGTGGTATGGACACCATTGTATCATGATGGAAGAAGCACCTGCGCAAATCTGCACTATATCTGGTATGGTTGCTGCTCTGCGTAATCATGATGAATTATGACCGAAGCAGGCTGCAAAGTTCAGCTTCATGGATGAATGTGGCATCATGGTTCCTCTAACGTGTGATAGTTAGCTAATTGGGTTGATGAAAAGGTATGCTTCAGCTTGCAAGTTTGAGCTGAATTGTGATGTATGGGATGTGGAAGCTGCTACAACTGGGAGTTGCCCTTCTATTCTTGGACAAGGTGGTCGCTCGAACCCAATTAGATCCTGCTAAGCAAAAGTCTCTTGGGGTTCGCACGTTTGTGTTGAATTATAATTTTTGTTTTATTTACTCTATAAATATTGGGCAGTTATGCACAATCCTGTTTCTTTGACAGGAAACGCCGCAAGGTTAGAAACATGACTGTTGGGTCAGTCATTTTGCTGCCCGAAGAAGGTAAAAACAAGTGGAAAGATGATACTGGACACGATTCTGGTGCTGAATGTCCCAGCGATGCAGAGTACGTGAAGCTAAGAAAATTGGCACCGAAGAAGAGGAAGAAGGCAGGAAATGAAGAAGCCAATGGACATGAAAGCTTGTGACCCAGGCTACGGAAGAAGGCTGCTGGCAATAAATATGCATAGTAATGTGTTGAACTTGAACCTAGATATGTAATTCGGTTAAATTCTGGAGCTCTGTGTGTGAAACTTTGCTCGGCGAAACAATCTACCCATGTTCTGTGAGTAAAATGTACCGCGACTTAGGGTTGGAAATTCCCGAGTCAGTAGTTGAATCCGAAATTGTGATTGTGCCACTACTATCTAAAAACACGTAGCACCGGTTCCACGATTGCGGAGGGGCAGGATGTCTCCAAATTCGATGGAATGTAAGTGGCACAGAAATAAATTATTTAAGCTGCTACACTCCACGAAGAAGCCACTTATTTCAGTTGTTGCACAACGACATGGCAACATAAACAGCAATGGTAACCGATCATGCCTAGATGAGGAGGAAATCGGTACTACTTTCTGGCCTAATCTTGAGCCTGTCTATCTCATCGCCTCCCTGCTCCTGCATCCCCTACATCTGGCGAAGGTCCCGGATCTCTAGTAACCGGGTGTACGTGCTTCCACTTTATAAATTGTGGCTGTGCCATTTGCATGCGGCATAATCCACGTAGATTACGTTTAAATAAACCAACAATGGCAGAATACCACCATGATCAGACAAAAGGAAGTAATGTAGGGTTAAGACAGATTAACAGGCGACCAATTGTTTTTCCTCCTAGGACTCCTGGACCACTAAATCAGACCGCTAGGTCAACAAGTACAACTATTACAACTTAAAAAGGCACGGAGCTCAAGCTAAATAGAACTAGTTATCACACATCTCCTTGATCTTCCTAATCTTAGCCCGATACGCATCTTCCTATGAGAGCAAGGATCAAATCGTCTACTCCTTCCTTTTAGCATCTTCCTTGCTGTTTCTCTGCATTTTTCCTCATGCACTTGTCAATACTCATAGTTGTGAACTGCAGGACTTTCGCCTGGTGAAAATCATTCCTTGCTTGAGTCAGTTCTTTCTCTGCTTTAGCCTTCATGGCCAACGCCACGTCTCTCTCCTTCTTGACTTTGCTAACCTTGTCTTACACCCTCCTGAGATCTCGGTTAAGCTTGGGTCATCTGGTTCCCATAGCTTCATCTCAACACTGTCAAGAAGTGAGCTGAATACGGATTCTCTCAACTCAACAATCATTTCCCATAGTTTGTCCAGTGTTTTCTGCATCGATTTGGGCCAATCTGGATCTACCCATTTGACAACACCGCAACTTCCGCCTTGCATCATTGCACGATGTCCTTGACACCGTAAAAACCCTCTACATGCATTTTGTCCTTTGAACGCTACAAATTTAGCGGGCACATATCCATGTTTACATAGCAGAGGACTATCTTCATTCGCTAAACCGTGATAGTCGGAGTCATACATCGTCTGGTTGGCCTAACACATCATACACGCATGAGTAAACAGAGTAGATCTAGCTCAAAATAGATAACTGGCCCCAGATGATAGAGATAGAGATGAGACAACTCACATTGAAATCACCATCCCTGTTGTCACGATGTGTTTCCTCGCCGTATCCCCTTGAACCCATGGAGAGAGGGGAGGGAGGGTGGCTACCGGAGAGATAGCTGGAGGCGCCATCGGCTTGCGCCTACGGCTGGATGGGAGAGAAGTGGGGAAAGTGGCTTCGAGTGGAAGGAAGAGAAGTACGGGGAGGAAGAGAAGTAATGGGGACATGACACTGTCATATGGCCCACTCAACTCGTGAGTCGTGACACTCGCAAATGGGGAGCGCCCAGTGTTGCCCGTTTCTCCAGCAAGCGGGCAGCAAGCATGGCCAATCATGCCGCAGAATAGCCTACTCGTGGATCGCTCTCACGAAGACCATCCCAATCGTCCAAGCGCCCCGATCGAACGGTATGTAATAATCGTCATGCAGAACAAATGTGTTAGGCGTGCCTTCTAGAAGACTTGGTCTGACGGCCACCATTGGGGGGCTAAGGTTAGGCCTCTCCTAAGGTTAGGATCCATATGTGGTTTATGAGAAGATCACACATGCAATGACACTGGTGATATGTGGTTTGTGAAAAGAACACACATGCAATGGCTCTAACTGTGGATTGTGAAAAGAACATGCAATACAATTACTCTCGTGGATCCATGTGTGGTTTGTGAAAGAACAGACATTCACTGACTCTAGCTTTGGTTCATGAAAAGAACACACGTGCAATGACTCTATATGTGGTATGTGAGAAGAACGCACATGCAATGACACTAGTGGATCCATGTGGTTTGTGAAAAGAACAGACATCCAATGACTCTAGCTATGGTTAATTAAAAGAACACACGTGCAATGACACTGGTGGATCCATATGTGGTTTATGAAAGGAACACACATGCGATGAACTCTGGTGGATCCATATGTGGTTTGTGAGAAGAACACAGATGCAATGACTCTAGATGTGGTTTGTGAAAAGAATAGACATGCAATGAACTCTAGTGGATCCATATGTGGTTTGTGAGAGGAACACACATACAATGACTGTAGATGTGGTTTGTGAGAAGAACACGCATGCAATGACTCTAGATGTGGTTTGTGAAAAGAATAGACATGCAATGAACTCTAGTGGATCCATATATGTGGTTTGTGAGAAGAACGGACATGCAATGACTCTAGTTGTGGTTAATGAAAAGAACACACATGCAATGAACTTTGGTGGATCCATATGTGGTTTGTGAGCAGAACACACATGCAATGACTCTAGATGTGGTTTGTGAAAAGAACAGACATGCAATGAACTCTGGTGGATCCATATGTGGTTTGTGAAAATAAAACGCATGTAATGACTCTAGATGTGGTTAATGAAAAGAACAGACATGAAATGACTCTAGCTGTGGTTTGTGAAATGAAAACACATGCAATGACACTGGTGGATCCATATGTGGTTTGTGAAAAGAACACACATGCAATGACTCTAGATGTGGTTTGTGAAAAGAACACACATGCAGTGACATTGTGGATCAATATGTGGTTTGTGAAAAGAACACACATGCAATGACTCTATATGTGGTTTGTGAGAAGAACACACATCCAATGACTCTTGATGTGGTTTGTGAAAAGACCACACATGCGATGACACTGCTGGATCCATATGTGGTTTGTGAGAAGAATAGACATGCAATGACTCTAGTTGTGGTTTGTGAGAAGAACAAACATGGAATGAACTCTGGTGGATCCATATGTGGTTTGTGAGATGAACATACATGCAATGAACTCTGGTGGATCCATATGTGGTTTGTGAGAAGAACACACATGCAATGACTCTAGATGTGGTTTGTGAGAATAACACACATGCAATGACTCTTGCTGTGGTTAATGAAAAGAACAGAGATGCAATGACTCTGGTGGATCCTGGTGTGGTTTATTGAAAGAATATACATGCAATGACTCAAGCTGTGGTTTGTGAGAAGAACACACATGCAATGACTCTAGATGTGGTTTGTGAAAATAACACACATGCAATGACTCTAGCTGTGGTTTGTGAAAAGAACACACATGCAATGACTCTGGTATATCCTTATGTGGTTTGTGAGAAGAACAGACATGCAATGACTCTAGATGTGGTTTGTGAAAATAATACACATGCAATGAACTCTGGTGGATCCATATGTGGTTTGTGAGAAGAACAGACTTGCAATGACTCTAGATGTGGTTTGTGAAAAGAATAGACATGCAATGAACACTGGTGGGTCCATATGTGGTTTGTGAGAAGAATACACATGCAATGACTCTAGATGTGGATTGTGAGAAGAACACACATGCAATGACTCTAGATGTGGTTTGTGAAAAGAACAGACATGCAATGAACTCTAGTGGATCAATATGTGGTTTGTGAGAAGAACAGACATGCAATGAACTCTGGTGGTTCCATATCTGGTTTGTGAGAAGAACACACATGCAATGACTCTAGATGTGGTTTGTGAGAAGAACACACATGGAATGACTCTAGCTGTGGTTAATGAAAAGAACATAGATGCAATGACTCTGGTGGATCGTTGTGTGGTTTAGTGAAAGAACAGACATGCAATGACTCTTGCTGTGGTTTGTGAGAAGAACACACATGCAATGACTCTATATGTGGTTTGTGAAAAGAACACACATGCAATGAACTCTGGTGGATCCATATGTGGTTTGTGAAAAGAACATACATCCAATGACTCTAGATGTGGTTTGTGAAAAGAACGCGCATGCACTAACTCTGGCGGATCCTTATGTGGTTTGTGAAAAGAACATACATGCAATGACTCTAGTTGTGGTTTGTGAAAAGAACACACATGCAATGAACTATAGTGGATCCATATGTGGTTTGTGAGAAGAACACACATGCAATGATTCTAGATGTGGTTTGTGAAAAGAACACACATGCAATGAACTCTAGTGGATCGATATGTGGTTTGTGAGAAGAACATACATGCAATGACTCTAGATGTGGTTTGTGAAAAGAACACATATGCAATGACACTGGTGGATGTCGTCGGATTGAGGACAAGTACGACATGAGGGGGTCCTCGAGGCGTGCGGAAGAGAGGGGTGTGAGATGTACGGTGTTCCGGGACGGTGAGCACACAAGTTTACCCAGGTTCGAATCCGCCGGCTTTGGACGGATCCTACTCCTGCTAGCAATCCAGTAATACGGCAGAGCCGAAATATGGGTTACAATGGATTCGCCTGTGCGAGTTGAGATTGTAGACTATTGAGGTGTTTCCTAAAGGCTCTCCCTAGGACGGCTTATATAGATATCCGGCCTAGGGTTTACAGGAGAGATCTATCGAGCTACGACTAAGAGTTGGTTACAGAGTACATCTTGGACTACAAGTAACATTATGGGCCTAAGTCGGTAAGTCTTCTGGGCCTTCCCCTAGCCGGATTGGACTCTGTCTTTCTCCCTGACTGGGCCGCCCGTGAAGCAAAGCTCTAACCCGAAGTGGGCCACCCTGGTCAGTCAGGAACTATGAGGATACCCGGAAAGTATATCCCCAATAGCAGCCCCTGGGGACTCCAAGATCCAAAGTCGAATTTATCATCGTCTAGCTTGGTCTTCGGCTTGCAGAATCTTGAAGGGTTCTTGAAACTTCACAACAAAAAATACGATCTGGGTCTTAAAAATAAGTCCGACCTATCAACAGGTTACTCGGATTTTCCAGCTTGATTTCAAACTAAGCCAGAACTTGGTTTCTAACGCCACATGACACAAGTCATGGTCAAGTCACGTCAGCTGACAGGCATGCCGTCAGCACGACCGTTGGTGGGTCCGCGGTCCGCGGAACCGAGGCGTTGTTTCAATGCGTGCGTGGAGATCGAGGCGACGCAATCATCGCGTGGGTCCTTCCTAGTTCCTTCAACGACGCGTGGCGGTTACACTGTAGCATTTGCACAAATCTTGGCGCAGTTAGGTGGATATAAGGGGTTAGGATTTTCTCCTTCTCCTTCCACCAGTCTTTGCCTTTTCCTTTCCTCCCAATCTTCCTGTGCGCATAGAGCTCCCCGTTCCTCTCCCATAGATCTCCCAGCGCCACCCCTTTTAGGTCATCTTCTCGCCAGAGAATTAGCTTCATCTTCTTCCTTCGGCTTGGCGGCAGCGGCGACGGCGGCAGTGGCGGCGGTGGCAACGGCGGAAGCGGTGATGGAGAAAGAGAGCTTCCGTGGGATCTGGTTCCCCTGTGCTCTCAACGAGGAGGGCCTCAAGAACGTGGAGAAGGAGGGGCTTCTCGCCGCCGGCAACTGGTGGAGCGGCTTCGAGGAAACCGTCCCCAATCCGCGCGATGGTGAACGGGTCCACTTTGGCACCCACCTCGATAGAGATTTGTCGTTCCCTCCCTCGGAGTTCTTCTCCGAGGTGATTGATCATTACGGAGTTCAACTCCATAACCTTCCTCCCAGCTCCATCTTAGAGATGAGCGCATATGCTTCGTTGTGTGAGGGCTTTCTCGGCATTAGGCCGAGTTTGACTCTTTTCCGGTACTATTTTCATGTCCGGAGAAACTCCATTACTGTCGGTGTTCCTTACATCACCGGCACTATTAGTTTTTCGCTTAGACGCGAGCGTGCATATCCCAAAATTTTAGCTAGTGACTTGGTCAAACAATGGCCAGCCACATTTTTCTATCATAAGGATATTCCGGCTCCCGGCAAAGCCACTGCTTTGTTGGCTTTTGTTGACGGAGCTTCCACGGCCCAACCTTCTTGGGACGAGGCTGCTCCGGCTCTTTCCGACGATCTGATCCTCGCTAAGAGGCGGATCGAATATTTGATCAAACACAAGGGTCTGAAGGGATCCGACTTGGTCCAATGTTGGGTCTCACGTCGGATCCAGCCCCTTCAGTACCGGTAAGTTTCTACAGTACACCTTTTATGTGTTTCAATCTTTGAATTGCAATGCTGATATGTTTTCTTATTTTCATCTCGCTGACCTCTCCCCGAGTTGGACTTTCTCCGCTCGAAGGATATCCTCCTGAGTTCTCTCAGGAGACAGAGGTGGTCCCATTACCGGACCTTGCGATCAAGAAGCGCAAAGCTCCGACAATGGCTATTGGCACAAAGGAGGTGCCTGTTGTGAAGAGATAACTTTCAATCACAATTTCCGCCTTTGTACTTTAGTCGAATTTCTTTCCGAGATGTAATGTTTTCGACTTTATTACATTCCCAGAGCAAAGCCGCTCGTCAAGGGCAAAGGTAAAGGGATTCCTTTGAAGCCGCTGCGACAGACGATGCTTACCATAGCTTCTCCTGCCGTGGCTCCTCCGACTCCTGCCCCTCAACCTTCCACAACGCCGGTGATCTCCCCGGTCGCCGCAGAAGATCTGGCTCCTTCATCGGAGCCTGCGAACCTTGATTCGCAAACTGACGTCACCATGGGTGAGTCAGATTTAGATAAGGGTGAACCCTCTTTGGGTAATGATCCCTCGGCAGAAACCTTCACCGAAAACCTTCTCAGCAATCCGGGACTTGCCAAGCTTGGCCTATCCCGGAAATCTGTAGAAGAAATCCAGCGGCTAGCCAGGCAATGCCTAGAGAAAAGAAATTTGTCTGCCGAAGAAGAAGCGCAAGAAGCAGAGGACATCAAGTTCTCTTACCTTCTTGACCAAGTGCGCCTTCGCGATGAGAGGATTAGGACTGGAGAGCTTCCAACAACCCCAGTGATTCCTCTGACTCTCGCTGAAAAGGTGGCTGCTGAAGTGAACGCGGGTTTGGATAAACTCACCGGCGAACAACATGTAAGTCGGAATTCCAACTCCTGTTTTTTCCATTATTTTATATCATATCCTCTAGCCCCCAAGCATGAAGTAGGATATATAATCCGGGTTTATGCTTTATTAGGATTCGAAAGAACAAACTAGTGTAGCCCCCAAGGCTCGTGCTGATATTAGCAAAAATATTAGCCCGAGTCTTAAGTAGCTTTCTGACTTTGGGTATTCTGACTTACAGAAAGTATGTTCCTATAACCAGGATTTGTTGAAGGATGTCTGTGATAAGCGGAGATAGATCAAAGCTCTCCGGCTTAAAAATGCTGAGCTAAAAGTAGCCAAGGATGAAGCCGAAGGTAAACTTTCCGAGATTCAAACCTTGCCTTTATATTTCAATGTCGAATTTTTCAGAACTGTTGTTCTTTTTGGCTTACAGCGCTGGTGAAACAATCCTGCGCCATGATTGAAGAGGCCGAGAACCTCAAGACCTTGGTGGTGGAGAACAAGGAGCTTCGCCAAGAGCTGGATAAGCTCAAGGTGGATCACGAAAAGAGCATAGCTCAGGTCCTTGAATCCTCCTCCATGGCTACTGAAGAGCGTGATCGCAAGATCGCTGCTCAAGATAAAATAATCTCAGACCTCAAGAATGAGCTAAGCAGAGAGAGGGACCTTTCCTAGGCACTTCAGGATGAACTCCAAAGTCTCCGGGAGGAGAAGACCAAAATTAACGACGTCATTTTCGTTAAGTTCCATCTGTCTGACTTATCTTTTCTTCGACTTTTTTGAATGTCGAATATTTCTTAACTTGTTTTGTATACAGGTCCTCTGAACTTGACGGACTCCACCTCTGTTGAGGCCCGCACCCACCGGCTTCCCAGGTCGGTGACCTGCTTCATGACTTCCGTCAATCCCTTGAGGATATCGGCGAAGCTCTCAAGATTCCGGACATGCACCGCATGTCGGATTTTCAGGTGCGGGACAAGCCAAAGGAGATGCCGTAGCTCGTCTAGGATTGGAACATGTCCTACGCACGAAGCGCAGCGCAGAACGCTCTCACCATGGTCATGAGCCACCATGGAAGCATGGAGATATGGCAAGTGACCAGAGGGTACTCTACAGTTGATGAAGATGGCCAGGAGCAGGACATCAAGGCTATTATGGACTCCTGTGCCGGATATGGGTGTCATGTAGCTAACTTGACCAGCTACGATACTCCATTCTTCAACCGCGTGGACACTCCGTCTCCGCCTCCAGAAGAAACAGCAGAAATTTCCGACGATGAACGCACCACCTCAGATGTGGACATCTCAGAAAGATATCAAGGCGACGTATCCAGCGAGCCGGTGGCTCCTTCATCTCCTCCTGCATCATAGATTGCCAGAAACATTTGTATTATCTCAAAAACATGATGCATCTATAAATATGAAGTACTATAATTTTGCTAGTGCTAAGTTTTTGATCTATTTAGCACTTTTTGGTTTTGAATTTTTTTTGTGTGCCTGAAATGTTTACATAAGCACTTCTATTTTTTCATCTCTACTTATCGTTTATCTGGCTTTCCGCCTCGTCCCTTTCGTGAGCCGACTAAACCTTCCGCCGGAAACTTTGCCGAGCAACGGAGCTCAATTGCTAAACCAGTTTAAAATCGGAAACAAAGCTGGCTTCCAGTACCAACAATTCACTACTCGGAAAATGCCCGCATCCAGCAATCAGACAAATAACCAAAGTAAAGACTAGAAATTTTAGAGTTATACCCAAAGGTATCAATTTTAGAATCGGAAATCTAAACCAGAACGAACATGAGTATAAAGTACTTTCAAGCATTCTAGGATTTTCGACTATGACATGATCATTCGGAAATAAGATGGTAAAAACTTCTCAGAAAAACTTGAGGCAACCAAGACTTTTATTTCTCACACAACATGTACATATATATGATTATAAAGAAAGATAAACTAAAAATAAAAGGGACGTAGCTAAGCAATATTCCACGGTCTGTCTAACTCATCCGGATTTGTACTGCCTCCAGCTCTCTTTCTCTTCTTAGTAGCAGGTCTTTCTTTGACTAGCCTCATGTCAGTTAAGTATTACGAACCATTGTGCAATACTCGACTAACTAAAAAGGGACCTTCCCATACTGGGGAATGTTTGTGCTTTCTTTGTTGCACAAGCTGGAGAACCAAATCACCTTTATTGAAAGATCTATTTCGTAACTTCTGCTGATAGGTTGTAGATCTCTTTCAGCAACGACGCGAACTTCTTCGACTAACTCAAGATCATTTTGTCGAGAAATCTCGGCATCCTCTTCAATATACGTGGCCACTCTAGGAGAAGTATGAATCAAATCACTAGGAAGAACTGCTTCTACGCCATAGACCAAGAAGAAAGGTGTGTATCCTCTTGACCTGTTTAGAGTTGTTCGTAAACTCCAAATTACAGAGGGCAATTCCTCTGCCCAAGCCCCCGCAGCACGTCGTAGTGGTGCTTCGAATCTTGGTTTTAGGCCTTGTAGGATTAAACCATTTGCTCTTTCGACTTGTCCGTTAGCCTGTGGATGTGCGACTGACGCAATGTCAAGCCGGATATTTTGCTCGTTGCAGAATTCAGCCAATTCTCCCATAGAAAAGTTACTCCCGTTGTCTGTGATAATGCTATGTGGATAACCATACCGGATTATAACATCCTCGACAAATCTTTTGGCTGTTGCTCCATCACAACTAGTGACAGGTTTAGCCTCAATCCATTTGGTGAATTTATCCACCATCACTAAGCGGTGAGTAAATCCACTTGGAGCTCGTTTAAATTGTCCTACCATATCAAGTCCCCAGACCACAAAGGGCCATGTTATAGGTATTGTTCGCAGCTGATCAGCCGGAACATGAGCTTGCTTGGCGTACTTTTGGCAGCCTTTGCACGTCTTGACTAATCGTTCGGCATCTGCCTGAGCAGTAAGCCAGAAAAATTCGTGTCTAAAAGCTTTTGCCATTAAAGATTTGGCTGCAGCGTGGTGACCACACTCGCCTTCGTGGATTTCTCTTAAGATTTCCACTCCTTCCGGAGATACATAGCGCTAAAAAACCCCAGAAACACTCCGTTTGTGGAGCTCACCTTTAACAATAGTATAGGCTTTTACTCGTCGGATAATCTGCCAGCTCAGCACCTCATCTTCGGGTAATTTTCCATCTACCAGATAATCGAGGTAGGGTTGAGTCCAGCTGGGAATTACAGCCAGAACTGCTATCAAAGGTGAGTCGGATTTTGTCGGATATTCCTCATCTACTCCCTTTATTGAGGGAACTTTGAGGTGCTCTAAAAAAGCGACATCCGGGACCTCTTTCCGCACAGAAGCTATCCGAGATAGTGCGTCTGCTTCCTCATTTTCTGCTCGAGGGATGTGCTGCACTTCAAACCCTTCGAACGATTTGGATAGATCATCCACGACAGCTTTATATGCTGCCATGTGTTTATTTGCATTACAAATATCCGACACTTGTTGAGCAACAAGATCCGAATCTCCGTAACACATCAAACGTCGGATGCCAATATCCTTAGCAATCCGGATTCCATGCAGCAGTGCTTCATACTCGGCAATATTGTTTGTCGTTGTGAAGTGGATCTGCAACACGTATAAAATTTTGTCTCCTTGGGGTGATTTGAGTACCACGCCAGCCCCCGAACCCCTCGAGCCTTAGACCCATCGAAAAAGAGAGTCCAATATTCTGACTCAGGGAGGATCATGTTCTCCTTCGTCTCTGTCCAATCAGCGACAAAGTCAGCAAGGATCTGGGATTTAATTGTTGTCCGGGGTTTATACTCAATATCGAAAGCTGAAAGCTCTATGCCCCATTTGGCGATGCGTCCTGTGGCGTCACTATTGTTGATTATATCTCTCATGGGAGCTGTGCTCACCACGGTAATTGGATGCTCCTAAAAATAATGTCGTAACTTACGGGATGCTAGAAAAACACCATAAGCCAACTTTTGATAGTGCGGATACCGCTGTTTTGATTCCGTTAGGACCTCGCTGACAAAGTAAGTCAGACGATGCACCAGGTGTTCCTGATTTTCCTCTGGTCTCTCCACTACCATGACGATACTAACGACCTTATTTGTCGCATCAAGGTAGAGCAACATCGGTTCCTTAGGTTCCAGCGCTGCAAGGATAGGAGCAGATGAGAGTACTCTCTTCAGATCTTGTAGTGCAGCTTCAGCTTCGTCAGTCCAAACAAAATCCTTGGTCTTTTTCAGGAGTTTGTATAATGGTGCGGCTCTTTCACCAAGCCGGCTTACAAATCGACTGACCGCAGCAATGCAACCAGTTAATCTTTGTACGTCCTTCAGGCGGGTTGGCCTAGAAATATTGAGTATAGCCTTGATTTTGTCTCGGTTCACCTCTATGCCTCTTTGAGACACGATGAAACCTAACAATTTTCCGGCTGGTATTCCAAAGAAGAATTTCTTCGGGTTAAGCATGATGTTGTATTTTCGTAGATTGGCGAACGTCTCCTCCAAGTCGGAAATCAATGTTTCCTTCTTTTTGGACATCACCGCGATATCATCCACGTGTGCATGTACATTGCGTCTGAGTTGGTCATGGAGGCAACGCTGCATCGTGCGCTGGTACGTAGCTCCTGCATTCTTCAACCCAAAGGGCATCGTAACAAAACAGAAGGTTCTGAAAGGGGTTATGAATGAAGTTTTGACTTTGTCAAATTCCTTCATCCGGATTTGGTGATAACCGGAATATGCGTCGATAAAACAGAGGAGTTTCGAGCCTGCCGTAGAATCGATAACTTGATCAATTCTAGGCAGAGCGAATGGATCTTTTGGACAAGCCTTGTTCAAGGCAGTATAATCAACACACATCCTTAAATCAGTGGTGTCCTTTTTAGGGACCATTACAGGATTGGCCGACCACTCAGTGTGGATGACCTCTTCTATGAATCCGGCTAACTCGAGCCGTGCTAGTTCATTAGCTATTGCCTTACGCTTTTCATCGCCAAACCATCGTAGGGACTGTTTGACGGGTTTAGCGTTCGGGTTTACATTTAGAGAGTGCTCGGCAAGTTCCCTAGGTACTCCGGTCATGTCAGATGGCTGCCATGCGAAGATATCTTGATTTGCTTGGAGGAACTTGACGAGCGTGCTTTTCTATGCGCTACTTAGGCCTACGCCTATCTGGGTCACCTTGGAGGGGTCATCATCCTTCAACGGTGCTTTCTTCGTCTCTTCCGATGCCTTGAACTCCGGATTTGGCTTTGTCACCTCCTTCTTCATTGCGGGCATCTCGGACGGATCTATGCTCTTCTTGATCTCCTAGTACTCCTGGGCGTGCAGCACGGCTTCTGCAAAGGCGGCATTTCCCTCCTCGCACTCTCACGCTTTCTTTGGGTCTCCCTTGATGGTGATCACGTCGTTGGGACCTAGAATTTTCATCATATTGTAAATGTAACACGGACGAGCCATAAAAGCCCAGTAAGCCAGACGTCCGAATATAGCGTGGTATGTGCTCTCGAACAGGACCACTTCGAAGGAAACTGCCTCCGTCTGATAATTCTTTGGTTCCAAAGGTAACATCCAAAGTAATCTCTCCTAGGGAATTAGCTTGTCTTCCTGGGACAACTCCGTGAAAGATCACAGAGCTATGGTTCAGCTGGGTTTCTGAGATCTTCATCCAGCGTAGCGTTTCGACATAGAGAATATTGATGCTGCTACCACCGTCCATGAAGGTCTTGGATAAACCATAACCGTCAATAAGTGGGTTGACGATTAAGGCGTATTTCCCTCGCCTATGCAACTTAGGCGGATGATCAGCGCGGTCAAATGTGATTGCCACTTCCGACCAGTCCAGATATTGAGGGACAGCCAGAACTGTTGCATTGAGCTCATGGAGAACTGCCTTCTTGACCTTTGTTGGTTGAGATCCAAGGAAGGTGACATAAGTGTCCTTCTTGGTGGAAAAGTTTTCTTCCCTTCCGGCTTGGGATTTGAAGCATTAGCTTCCTCCATGTCAGAATCTTCCTTGGTCTCTTTGTCTTTTTCAGGATTTTTCTTTCCCTTCTTTCGCTTAGCTTTGTAGCCTGCGGTATCATCTCTCTTGATGTCGTCATTAAAACGACATTCAGCGTTGGTGTGGGATGAGCCCCCATTGGCGTCTAATTGATGCACACATGGGTTATTGGCAATGTCGGCCCAAGAGTAGGTTTTGCCTGGTTGTTGTTCTCCTCTACCTTGGACCCTTGAAGTCCCACGGCCACGCCCGTGGCCTCCTCCGCGTCCTCCTCGTCCTCCAGACCCGGAAACAGTAGTAACCACCGCTGTTTCCGCGTTGGGTTTTTCTTCCGAGGTATTTTTGTGCTTCTGAGCTTTTTGCGTTGTCTTTGTTGACTGAGGTACAGCCAGGACATTGAGTAATCCCTCTGCATCGTTGTCAGCATCTACATACTTGCTCGCTGTTTCTATCATCTCTCCAAAATCAATGACCTTGTCACACTTCAAGCAATGACGTAGTAGACCACTTGGGAGTCCTACGATGAAAGCTTCAATCGTGGTTTGATCGTTTACTCCTTCACAGGAGTTCTTGGTGTCGATCCATTGTCCGAGGTAATCCCAGCAAGTTTCTCCGGCTTTCTGGGTGCAACGTTCTAGGTCTCTGACTGAACAGGGCCTCCGATATGTGCCTTCGACATTCTGAAAGAACGCATTTTGCATGTCATACCAATTATGGATGGTGTTCTCCGGAAGTTCGTTGAACCATGATTGCGCCGTCTTCCACAGCATAAGCGGGAGGTATCGGGTTGCGACCATGCTGTTTCCGCCTTTGGCGATGCAGCAAGCTTGGAAAAAATCCTATAGCCAAGTGTCTGGCCGAGCAATGCTGTCGTAGGCTTGGATATTCCTTGAGATAGCAAATCCTTCCGGGAATCTTGTAGCTCTGATGCGTGGTCCGAAGCACTTTGGGCCCACGTACATGTCATTGTTTTCATAGCTCTACGCCTCTATGTTGGAATTGATCCTGTGCCTTGCGTCGCTCAGGGATAGAGATCGTCCCGAATGTCGGTTGTGGCTGTGGTGCCTTGGAGCTGGACTTCGGCTTCTGCCACCACCTCATACGCCATGTCGTCCTCGTTGTCCCCCTTGGGAGCCGTTGTGCTGACTGCTTGGTGGAGAGGGTGGGGCAGCTGAATTGTTTCCAGCTGATCGCCGACCTCCGTCTAGAGCGTCATTATTCCGGTTGAAGGGAGGATCTTGACTACGACGAGCCCCTGCCGGCTTGTGCCAGCATGGTTTCTGTCGTTCCTTCGTCCGTCGTTCCCACCACGATGAGGCTCAGCCGGACAGCTTGCATGTCTAGGAGGTGGCATTTTTTGACAATCCTCCTTCCGACGTTTCTCTTTATCTTCTCCCCTTTGATCGTTGGACTCTCATTGGGGAGGGTTCTTCGGATTCAGTGTAGCAATGGCATCTTTCTCGGCTTCTGGAGCGACGTTGCTCCAGTTACGGGTAGTTCTGTGATGCTGTCCTGACGATCCGGTTCTTGAATAATTGTCTTCCCGCCGTTCGGGGTTAAGATACTGCGCCCGAACGTAATGGGATCTTACGCCAGCCCATGCCGGATTTGTGCGACATTGGTCAGAATCCGAGACCAGTTTTTGACTTCCGGACAGGGCGACCTTTTGCTGCTCCAGTCCCTTGTTGAGTAGTTTGATACCCAAACGGATCTCCTCCGGTCCTGGATTAGCCGATAGAATTTCTCGGGCCGCCATGGTATTCTGTACTAGGGTTGGGTAAACCCAATCTCCATTGCTCACTTTCCATGGCTTACCCATCTCATCTCCAAAAAGGACGGCACGGACACGTGGGAATTGGTCGTCATTGGTGTGACGCTTACGTGTCTTCTGATGCAATCTAGACATGTAGTCCTTAGTTGACATTCGTTTCTTCTCCACCTTGATGTTTTTGGCTTCATCGAGGAGTTGTTGATGACGCGCTTCTAGGGCTTGCGCCCTTTCGTCCAGCTCATCCGCAGTAAGTTCTGCAGCTGTAGGGATAGGTGTGGTTAATGCGGCATCGATGAGTTTACGCGCACCTTCGGTGATCACGTGTCCATCCACCGATACTACTTTTTTTGGCTCTTATGGGATAAATGCTCCATCCGAGTCTTCCTCGTATTCCTCGGCAATCACCTCCTATGTCAGAGGGTCTTTTGCCGGGGTTTTGTTCTTCTTGTTCCTCTTCTTTGCCTTCTTGGCAGCGCCGGTAGCAAAGACGGCTTTGGGTCCGTTTCCCAGAGTCAAGCTCTGATCAATACTTTCGGACATCTGGACTTCGGGATTATCTTCGACGTCCATGTCATCCTGTGCTTTGGGAGAGTGTTCGCCGGATCCTTCATCCATGGCTTCTCCTTCTTCTGCAGCTTTCGAGTTATACTCCGCTTCATATTCCACGGAGAACTTTCGGAAATCTGCCGATGTCATAGACTCATCCGAGGATGCGGGAACGTCAGTGACGAGGGTTTAACTCATCAATGTTCATTGTTATGGACTTGGGTTTTGGAGAAGGAGGGAAACGCTGGAAGTCTCGATCGGCTAACAGACAAGCACACATGGACGCGAGGTTTACCTAGGTTCAGGCCTCGTAGAGGACCCTACTCCTGCTTGTCTGCTCTTGATTGATGATGATCTGAAGGATTACAATGTCGCTGATGGCGGTGTATGCGCAGATTGGATCTGGCATATGGGAGATCGTAGATCTATCTATTGGGGGAGTCGCGATGTCTAGATCTATTGTGGCGTAGCGCGTCTTAGGTTGTGTCCTCCTCGTTGGACCCTCCTATCCTTTATATATGGGGAGGCTAGGTCTCAGATACCAATACGAGTTGGTTACAAGTTAGATTACAACTCTAGTCTTGAGCTTTCCTTGTCTTGTGCGTTTGGGAGTCCGTGTCCATATGGGCTTCATACTAGTCGAACCGTCGTAGGTGTCCATGACCTTGGCAATTTGTCAAGTGCGCCTTCCATCGAGCCGCACCAGGTAGGCTGTAGTTGAGTGCCTATTGGGCATACCCATGTCAGTAGCCCCCGAGTGTCCATGTGAATCGTAGATTCAGATGGAGACTCGGAAGTCTTGAGTCTTGCATTAGGATGTCGGAGTCAACAATTATATCGAGTGTGAAGCACTTCACCCGGAAGTTCATCGGTCAGTCGAATTTGTAGTAGTTCATAGGGATGATGGTAAATGTGCCTGGTGCGCTCGATGGATCGAGATCAGTTAATTGCTCTAGGGCAAAAACAACGCTACCTACTCAAACTCAAGTCCCCGGACTCGAATTCGGAAATTGCTGGCGTAATTCGACTCATGCCGCGGAGGTCTTATAGAGTTCGAATCCTAGTGTATAAGTGTGAGCACTCGACGCGTCCGTCAAGGCTTATTCATCGTACCTGTAGGTACGGATTATTTCTGGTAGTGCGCAGCAGATGCGTTGCCAGGCCTTATTCAGGTCTTATCTTCACGCCGTAAGCGCGGCATCCGATTTTTTGTCATCGCGGAGATGATTCAGGTGGCCCAGGAGACGTAATCTCTTTATAGGGAAAATATGAGGTGGAGTCGCCATAGCATTCGAGTGTGGATGTTATCAACACATAGTACGATGTACAAGCAAAAATAATCATAGGGTGCGCGGCCAGCGCTCCCTATGGGAGTAGCCCCCGAGTGCCTGGTTCAGTCGAAGACTCAAGCAGGGACTAAATAACTTTTGCGGCTGCTGTCGTCTTTTGTTGCTTGTTTCAGTCGAAGATTCAGGCAGGGACTAAATAACTTTTGCGACTGATGTCGTCTTTTGTTGCTTGTTTCAGTCGAATATGCTTTCAGCGCTCCCTATGGGAGTAACCCGAAGTCTACAATCGAATCGTTGATTCGAGTGAAGGGTTTTCATGATGCTTGGATACCTTCACAAATTTCTTTGGGTGCGCGGACAGCGCTCCCTATGGGAGTAGGCCCCGAGTCCTTAGTCGAATCGTGGATTCGAGTGAGGACTCAGAGCGTGTCACTCGAGGATCTTGTATATGCGCCACTAGTGCTCCAGTTTGGAGTAGCCCCCGAGTGTCTGGCGGAGTCGTAGACTCGGGCAGAGACTCGAGTCTTGTATCTTTGTAGATGTAGTCACCAATCACGCGAGAAGAAAACATGGGTGAGTCGACGATGCAGATGGAGTCGATGCAGTCACTTTTGTCGGGTGCGTGGCCAACGTCGCATGTGTGTAGCATCAAGCGATGCAACCATCCGAGGAGGGACTCGACTCGGGTCTTGAGTGTATGTCATAGCCAGTTGTTTTGTCGACTCCTGTTGGAGGACCCGATAGAATAGCTCGACGCAGTCGACATCCTTATAAGCTGCATAAAACATTAAGAATTGTGAAGTATATGTATCTTGTAAAGAGTATTTGCTTGTTAGCTTGTAAAGTAAAATTATGGTGCCAATCGAGTCGACACTTTTGCATTGTATGCTAGGCCTTTTCGTTAGCTTGATTACCCTTAGTCTCAGTGCCTTGCCGAGGTGCTCGGAGTTCAAGGATTCGACGATCAGGCAGAATCAGCTACTCGGGCTGTCGCGTATGAGGTGCTCGAGTGCGTGGAATCGACGACACATTATGTTACTCGAATAGGGCACAGCCCCCGAGTGTTTCGAGTGCGATTAAAGTAAGAAAGAAAGCATCTCTAATAGAGGGTAACTTAGCTTTATTGGTAGTCGTTGTGGACGAAGTCGATGCAACCGCGGACGTAGTCGACGCGACAGCGGGTCATGTGAAGGAGTCGAAGACACATCATGTCGGCGAAGTCGAAGACCACAGCGCGTTACCGCAGCCGAAGACTGCATCAGGTACCGTGCTGGAGTCGAAGATTGTAGCGGCTCGCTGTCGCGGGAGTCAAGGAAGTCCTCAAGTCACCCGATATGAAGACCACAGCCAGTCATTGAAGTTGAAGACTGTGGCGATTGCCGAAGCAGAGGGAGCCCCCGAGTCGCTGGAACCGAAGATCGTAGCGGATTGTCGATGGAGTCGAAGACAACAGCAGGTTGCGTGATGGAGTCGAAGACTCAATAGGTCGGCAGAGTCGAGGACCATAGCGAGTCGCTGGATCACCAATGCTGAGGGAGCCCCCCCGGGCCGTCGGAGTCGAGGACCACACCTGGTCACCGGAGTCGAAAAAGTCCTCGAGTTGCCGGAGTCGAAGGCCACAGCGGGTTGCTGGAGCCGAAAGAGCCCCCGAGTCGCCGGAGCTGAGAATCGCAGCGTGTCATCGTAGCCGAAGACTGTAGCGGGTCGCTGGAGCTGAAGAACGCAGAGCATCGTCGATGTCGAGGAAGCCCTCGAGTCGCGGTCGCTGAAGCTGATGCGGCCGGTCGCCGCAATAGAAGATTATATTGGGTTGCCGCATCCGAAGGATGTAACGAGTCACCGCAATTGAAGACAGTAGAGGATCATCACAGTCGCAAACCGCAACAGGTCGATAGTCGCGAGTCGTATGACCAAGTGGGCGCAGCCCCCGAGCGTGGAGTCGAGGACCGAAGCGGGTCGTACGGCAGAGTCGAAGATAGTCGTGGCTCGCGGTCGCCGGAGTCGAGGGAGTCCCGGGTCGTCGGAGCCGAAGGCCGCAGCGGAGTCGGCGAGGTTAAAGACCGCGGTGAGTCGCCGAAGTGGAGGGAGCCCCCGAGTCGTTGAAGCCGAATATTGTAGCTAATCATTGGAGTCAAAGACTGTAGTTGTTGTGGCAGCGGGTCAGACGGCGTACATAGTCGACGCGATGGATCGGAGTCGCGTGGTGATGAAGAGTTGCCGCATATGAAGACTGTAACGGGCCACAACAGTCAAAGACCGCATCGGGTCGCCTCATCCGAAGACTGCAGAAGGTCACCAGAATCGAAGGACGTGGCGGGCCGCCGTAGAGGAGGGATCCTGAGTCGCTAGAGCTGAAGATGACAACGAGTCGCATGGTGGAGTCGAAGACCATGGTGGGTCGTATGGTGGAGTCGAAGGAGCTCCCGAGTGTAGAGTTGATGGAGTTGACCTCATGGTGGGGTCGAAGCGGCAGCGGGTTGCCGGATTTTTGTTTGGAGGGAGTCGATGTGGCGGCGGGTAGCGCAGTGGACGAGTAGTCGCAAGGTGGAGACGGAGTCTACATGGCACGCACATTGTCACGGTCGAGGATGGGAGTCGAGCCACTGTTAGAGTCGCATAGCGGAGGGAGTCGAACCACGACCGGAGTCACGTGAAGGAGATGGCGAACACGGCGGTAGTTGATGTACTTGATGGCGACGTCTGCTCGATCCGTGGACTTCTCATTGCGTCATGATTTTATGTGTGCATGTGTTGCATCGCTCCATGCCTCCTTGATTTTTCTATCCAAAACAATAATCTTTCCTTGGTACGACTTGGGTCAGCTAGAGGTCTCGCCCCGCTCCATGCCTCCTCGATTTTTCTATCCAAAACAATAATCTTTCCTTGGTACGACTTGGGCCAGCTAGAGGTCTCGCCCCTTTAATTTTCTTTGATGATCTGGCCAGTACGTGTTCACACGAATTCAATTAGATCTTGCATGTAGTGCTACCGGTTTTGACAAAAATATTTATGTTTTGATCTGCCTTGGCTATTGGGACTTGGTCCAGGGATCCGTGTTGCACCAGATTTTTAAGACGCGGCGATTGACTAGATGGCAAATAATAATCCCAGACGGTTGTAGCGAATCGGCAGACATGCAATTTCAGTTTCCGTCAGACACGGTAAATCACGACAGCGATTTTTGACTGGTCGTGAGATGGATCATGAGAATTGGAAAACATTCATCATCTGGATCGATGTGTGTGCGCCTCTCTTACCTTGATCAGGAACATGTTCTAGATAGACATCCCACAGATCGACCGTAGACCGCCGGGGTCAATGGAGCACCATGGAAATCCATCCATGAGTCGACTCACTTCCTGTGCTTGGATTAATTGATTCTTGCATGTAGTACTACTTCATCGCGTGGAGGACACAGCGATGCACTTCACGCGAGTTTAGACTGGATTTTTCTGATCGCTTTTGTTTTGGCCACCCACAGGAGTGCTTCCGTCGGTGATTCAGAGCTGTTTTGAAAGTCAGTTGCATAGCTTTGACAGCTCCAGAGCATACCGTGCAAAATGTAAACGCGGAACTGGTGAGTCGCAATTTAGATCATGGGAGGCTGCGCGTGGAACGCCAAAAAACTTCTCAATATTGTAGATCTTGTCAACTGTGTACCGAGGCGGTGGATATGAATTCAGACGCAGCGGAGATGTTGATGACAAAGCTCTGCGCCTGCACCGATGCGGATGAATCGACCAGATGCGATATGGTTGTTGTTGATGGTGAGGGAGCCGAAGTGGATGCAGTTCTCCGACGCGGATGAATCGTGGATCATAGGTGATTGGGCCGTCGAGATCGCAACATCAGCGCGCCCAGTTCCCACAGACGGCGCCAATTGACGAGGGTTTAACTCATCAATGCCCATTGTTATGGACTTGGGTTTTGGAGGAGGGAAACGCTGGAAGTCTCGATCGGCTAACAGACAAGCACACATGGACGCGAGGTTTACCTAGGTTCAGGCCTCGTAGAGGACCCTACTCCTGCTTGTCTGCTCTTGATTGATGATGATCTGAAGGATTACAATGTCGCCGATGGCGGTGTATGCGCAGATTGGATCTGGCGTATGGGAGATCGTAGATCTATCTATTGGGGGAGTCGCGATGTCTAGATCTATTGTGGCGTAGCGCGTCTTAGGTTGTGTCCTCCTCGTTGGACCCTCCTAGCCTTTATATATGGGGAGGCTAGTTCTCAGGTACCAATACGAGTTGGTTACAAATTAGATTACAACTCTAGTCTTGAGTTTTCCTTGTCTTGTGCATTTGGGAGTCCGTGTCCATATGGGCTTCATACTAGTCGAACCGTCGTAGGCGTCATGGACCTTGGCAATTTGTCGAGTGCGCCTTTCGTCGAGCCGCACCAGGTAGGCTGTAGTTGAGTGCCTATTGGGCATACCCATGTCATTCGGCGTTTGTTCCAATTGCCTCCAGCACAGAGTCGGTGTTTTCTCCAGCATCGGCAGATTGGGATCCAGATCCTACGTATCCGACGAAGTGTGTCAAGTGCTTCCTGAGGTACCTACGGCCCTCGCGATCAGCCATGTCGAAACTTTTGATGGTCTCGAGGATTGCATATGCGCTTTCGCCTTGCAGTATCATACATCTTAGTGTGTACCTCAGGAAAGGCCTGTCTGACCCGGCGTCATCAGAGCCGTAATCAGTGTCGTTGATATGCTCCTCCTGAATTTTGACTTCCACGGGTGGGTCGATCTGGGATCCGGCTTCTCCAGTGAGATCCACTCCATATCCAACTTGGACCACTAGGTCTTCTTCAGGCTCGGATTTCTCCACTATCTCCGCAATTGGTGCGGGCTGGGTGGGATTAGGGTTTTCTGAGATCCGGAACTCTGCCGCCTCCGCGGACAAAGGGGACCCAGAAAATTCTTCTGCCTCTATCATCACCGCTGGGGTGGGTTGGGCAGGTTCAACGAAACCGATGTAAACATCGATCTCGCCAAAAGACATGATTGTGTAGGCAGTCACAGCCTCCTTTGCCGGAATCCAAGTCTCGTCAAGAACGATGAGAGGGACATCGCTGGCGTAGAGGATGCGACCGATGGCGATAGTCTTGCCGATTCCGATTCTTGCAGATTTCGCTCGGAACGCAGATCTGTAGCTCACTTGCCCCACGGTGGGCGCCAACTAACGTCGGATTGAGGACAAGTACGCCATGAGGGGGTCCTCGAGGCATGTGTAAGAGAGGGGTGTGAGACGTACGGTGTTCCGGGACGGTGAGCACACAAGTTTACCCAGGTTTGAATCCGCCGGCTTTGGACGGATCCTACTCCTGCTAGCAATCCAGTCATACGATAGAGCCGGAATATGGGTTACAATGGTTTCGCCTGTGCGAGTTGAGATTGTAGACTATTGAGGTGTTTTCTAAAGGCTCTCCCTAGGACGGCTTATATAGATATCCACCCTAGGGTTTACAGGAGAGATCTATCCGGCTACAACTAAGAGTTGGTTACAGAGTACATCTTGGACTACAAGTAACATTATGGGCCTAAGTCGGTAAGTCTTCTGGGCCTTCCCATAGCCGGATTGGACTTCGTCTTTCTCCCTGACTAGGCCGCCTGTGAAGCAAAGATCTAACCCGAAGTAGGCCACCCTGGTCAGTGAGGAACTGTGAGGATACCTGGAAAGTATATCCCCAACAATGGATCCATATGTGGTTTGTGAAAAGAACACAAATGCAATGACTCTAGATGTGGTTAATGAAAAGAACACACATGCCATGACTCTAGCTGTGGTTTGTGAAAATAACAAACATGCAATGACTCTGGTGGATCCTTATGTGGTTTGTGAAAAGAACAGACATGCAATGACTCTAGCTTTGGTTTGTGAAAATAACACACATGAAATGAACTCTGGTGGATCCATATGTGGTTTGTGAGAAGAACAAACATGCAATGACTCTAGATGTGGTTTGTGAAAAGAACACACATGCAATGACACTGGTGGATCCATATGTTGTTTGTGAAAAGAACACACATGCAATGACTCTAGATGTGGTTTGTGAAAAGCACACACATACAGTGCCTCTAGATGTGGTTTGTGAAAAGAACACACATGCAATGACACTTGTGGATCAATATGTGTTTTTTGAAAAGAACATACATCCAATGACTCTGCATGTGGTTTGTGAAAAGAACACACATGCAATGACACAGGTGGATCCATGTGTGGTTTGTGATAAGAACAGACATGCAATGACTCTAGCTATGGTTTGTGAAAAGAACAGAAATGCAATGAACTCTGGTGGATCCATATGTGGTTTGTGAGAAGAACACACATGCAATGAATCTAGATGTGGTTTGTGAGAAGAACACACATCCTCTCCTTGCAATGATACTAGCTGTGGTTAATGAAAAGAACAGAGATGCAATGACTCTGGTGGACCCTTGTGTGGTTTATTGAAAGAACATACATGGAATGACACTGGTGGAACCATATGTGGTTTGTGGAAAGAACACACATGCAATGACCTGGGTGTGGTTCATGAAAAGAACAGACATGCAATAACACTGGTGGATCCTTATGTGGTTCATGAAAAGAACACACATGCAATGACACTAGCTGTGGTTCATGAAAAGAACACACATCCAATGACATTGGTGGACCCATATGTGGTTTGTGAAAAAGAACACACATGCAATGACTCTAGCTGTGGTTCATGAAAAGAACACACATGCAATGACACTGGTGGATCCATGTGTGGTTTGTGAAAAGAACAGACATGCAATGACTCTGGGTGTGGTTCATGAAAATAACACATCCAATGACACTGGTGGATCCTTATGTGGTTTGTGAAAGAACATACATGCAATGACACTAGTGGATCCATATGTGGTTAGTGAGGAGAACACACATGCAATGACACTGGCTATGGTTCATGAAAAGAACACACATGACACATCCGATGAAAGTAGGTGTGGTTCATGAAAATAACACACATGCAATGACACTGGTGGATCCTTATGTGGTTTATGAAAAAGAACACACATGCAATGACACTAGCTGTGGTTTGTGAAAATAACACACATCCAATGACACTGGTGGATCCTTATGTGGTTTGTGGAAAGAACAGACATGCAATGACTCTAGTTGTGGTTCATGAAAAGAACACACATGCAATGACACTGGTGGATCCATATGTGGTTTGTGAAAAGAACAGACATGCAATGTCTCTAGATGTGATTCATGAGAAGAACAGACATGCAGTGACACTAGTTGATCCATGTGTGGTTTGTGAAAAGAACAGACATGCAATGACTCTAGGTGTGGTTCACGAAAAGAACACACATCCAATGACACTGGTGGATCCATATGTGGTTTGTGGAATGAACACACATGCAATGACTCTAACTGTGGTTAATGAAAAGAACAGGCATATAATAACAATGGTGGATCCATATGTGGTTTGTGAGAAGAGCACACATGCAATGACACTGGGTGTGGTTCATGAAAAGAACACACATCCAATGACACTGGTGGTTCCTTATGTGGTTTGTGAGAAGAACACACATGCAATAACTCTAGTTGTGGTTCATGAATAGAACACACATCCAATCACACTGGTGGATCCATATGTGGTTTGTGAAAGAACAAATATGCAATGACTCTAGTTGTGGTTCAAGAAAAGAATAGACATGCAATGACACTGGTGGATCCATATGTGGTTTGTGAGAAGAACACGCATGCAATGACACTTGGTGTGGTTCATGAAAAAAAACACATCCAATGACACTGGTGGATCATTATGTGGTTTGTGTGAAGAACACACATGCAATGACTCTAGCTTGGTTCATGAAAAGAACAGACATATAATGACACTGGTGGATCCATATGTGGTTTGTGAGAAGAACACACATGCAATGACACTGGGTGTGGTTCATGAAAAGAACACACATCCAATGACACTGGTGGATCCTTATGTGGTTTGTGAGAAGAACACACATGCAAAAATTCTAGTTGTGGTTCATGAAAAGAACACACATCCAATCACACTGGTGGATCCATATGTGGTTTGTGGAAAGAACAGACATGCAATGACTCTAGCTGTGGTTCAAGAAAAGAAGAGACATGCAATGACACTGGTGCCTCCATATGAGGTTAGTGAGAAGAACACACATGCAATGACACTGGGTGTGGTTCATGAAAGGAACACACATCCAATGACACTGGTGGATCCTTATGTGGTTTGTGTGAAGAACACACATGCAATAACTCTAGCTGTGGTTCATGAAGAGAACACACATCCAATCACACTCGTGAATCCATATGTGGTTTGTGGAAAGAACATACATGCAATGACTCTAGCTGTGGTTAATGAAAAGAATACACATGCAATGACTCTAGCTGTGGTTCGTGAAAACAACATACATGCAATGACTCTGATGGATACATATGTGGTTTGAGATAAGAACACACACGCATTGACTCTAGCTGTGGTTTCTGAAAAGAACACACATGCAATGACTCTGGTGGATCCATATGTGGTTTGTGAGAAGAACACACATGCAATAACTCTAGATGTGGTTCATGAAAAGAACACACATGCAATCACACTGGTGGATCCATGTGTGGTTTGTGAAAAGAATAGACATGCGATAACTCTAGGTGTGGTTTATGAAAATAACACACATCCAATGACACTGGTGGATCCATGTTTGGTTTGTGGAAATAACTGACTTGCAATGATACTAGTGTGGTTCATGAAAAGAACACACATCCAATGACACTGGTGGATCTATATGTGGTTTGTGGAAAGAACATACATGTAATGACTCTAGCTATGGATAATGAAAAGAACAGACATGCAATGATACTGGTGGATCCATATGTGGTTTGTGGGTAAAACATACATGCAATGACACTGGGTGTGGTTCATGAAAAGAACACAAATGCAAACACACTGGTAGATCCATATGTGGTTTGTGAGAAGAACAGACATGTAATCACACTAGTGGATATATGTGTGGTTTGTGACAAGAACATACATGCAATGACTCTAGGTGTGGTTCATGAAAAGAACACACATGCAATGACACTGGTGGATCCAAATGTGGTTTGTGAGAAGTACACACATGCAATGACACTGGGTGTGGTTCATGAAAAGAACACACATCCAATGACATTGTTGGATCCTTATGTGATTTGTGGAAAGAACAGACATCCAATGACTCTAGCTGTGGTTTGTGAAAAGAACACACATCTAGTGACACTGGTGTATCCATATGTGCTTTGTGACAAGAACACGCATGCAATGAATCTAGCTATGGTTAATGAAAAGAACATACATGCAATGACACTGGTGGATCCATATGTGGCTTGTGGGAAGAACACACATGCAATGACACTGGGTGTGGTTCATGAAAATAACACACATCCAATGACACTGGTGGATCCTTATGTGGTTTGAGAAAAGAACATACATGCAATCACACTGGTGGATCCATATGTAGTTTGTGAGAAGAACACACATGCAATGACACTGGTGAATCCTTATGTGGTTTCTGAAAAAGAACACACATGCAATGACTCTAGCTGTGGTTTGTGAAAAGAACACACATCCAATGACACTGGTGGATCCTTATGTTGTTTGTGGAAAGAACAGACATGCAATGACTCTACATGTGGTTCATGAAAAGAACACACATGCAATGACACTTGTGGATCCATATGTGCTTTGTGAAAAGAATAGACATGCAATGACTCTAGATGTGATTCATGAGAAGAACGGACATGCGTTGACACTAGTGGATCCATGTGTGGTTTGTGAAAAGAACAGACATGCAATGGCTCTAGGTGTGGTTCATGAAAAGAACACACATCCAATGACACTTGTGGATCCATATGTGGTTTGTGGAAAGAACACACATGCAATAACTCTAGCTGTGGTTAATGAAAAGAACAAACATATAATGACACTAGTGGATCCATATGTGGTTTGTGAGAAGAACACACATGCAATGATAGTTGGTGTGGTTCATGAAAAGAACACACATCCAATGACACTGGTGGATCCTTATGTGGTTTGTGAGAAGAAAACACATGCAATAACTCTAGTTGTGGTTCATGAATAGAACACATATCCAATCACACTGGTGGATCCATATGTGATTTGTGGAAAGAACAGACATGCAATGACTCTAGCTGTGGTTCAAGAAAAGAACAGACATGCAATGACACTGGTGGATCCATATGTGGTTTGTGAGAAGAACACACATGCAATGACACTGGGTGTGGTTCATGAAAAGAACACACATCCAATAACACTGGTGGATCCGTATGTGGTTTGTGTGAAGAACACACATGCAATGACTCTAGCTGTGGTTCATGAAGAGAACACACATCCAATCACACTGGTGAATCCATATGTGGTTTGTGGAAAGAACAGACACGCATAGACTCTAGCTGTGGTTAATGAAAAGAATACACATGCAATGGCTCTAGCTGTGGTTCGTGAAAAGAACATACATGCAATGACTCTAATGGATACATATGTGGTTTGAGATAAGAACACACATGCATTGACTCTAGCCGTGGTTTGTGAAAAGAACACACATGCAATGACTCTGGTGGATCCATATGTGGTTTGTGAAAAAGAACACACATGCAATGTCTCGAGCTGTGGTTCATGAAAAGAACACACATGCAATGACACTGGTGGATCCATGTGTGGTTTGTGAAAAGAACATACATGCAATGACTCTGGGTGTGGTTCATGAAAATAACACATCCAATGACACTGGTGGATCCTTATGTGGTTTGTGAAAGAACATACATGCAATGACACTAGTGGATCCGTATGTGGTTTGTGAGAAGAACACACATGCAATGACACAGGCTGTGGTTCATGAAAAGAACACACATGACACATCCAATGACAGTAGGTGTGGTTCATGAAAATAACACACATGCAATGACACTGGTGGATCCTTATGTGGTTTATGAAAAAGAACACACATGCAATGACACTAGCTGTGGTTTGTGAAAAGAACACAAATCCAATGACACTGGTGGATCCTTATGTGGTTTGTGGAAAGAACAGACATGCAATGACTCTAGTTGTGGTTCATGAAAAGAACACGCATGCAATTACACTGGTGGATCCATATGTGGTTTGTGAAAAGAACAGACATGCAATGTCTCTAGATGTGATTCATGAGAAGAACAGACATGTAGTGACACTAGTGGATCCATGTGTGGTTTGTGAAAAGAACAGACATGCAATGACTCTAGGTGTGGTTCATGAAAAGAACACACATCCAATGACACTGGTGGATCCATATGTGGTTTGTGGAATGAACACACATGCAATGACTCTAACTGTGGTTAATGAAAAGAACAGGCATATAATGACAATGGTTGATCCATATGTGGTTTGTGAGAAGAGCACACATGCAATGACACTGGGTGTGGTTCATGAAAAGAACACACATCCAATGACACTGGTGGTTCCTTATGTGGTTTGTGAGAAGAACACACATGCAATAACTCTAGTTGTGGTTTATGAATAGAACACACATCCAATCACACTGGTGGCTCCATATGTGGTTTGTGAAAGAACAAATATGCAATGACTCTAGTTGTGGTTCAAGAAAAGAATAGACATGCAATGACACTGGTGGATCCATATGTGACTTGTGAGAAGAACACACATGCAATGACACTTGGTGTGGTTCATGAAAAGAACACACATCCAATGACACTAGTGGATCATTATGTGGTTTGTGTGAAGAACACACATGCAATGACTCTAGCTTGGTTCATGAAAAGAACAGACATATAATGACACTGGTGGATCGATATGTGGTTTGTGAGAAGAACACACATGCAATGACACTGGGTGTGGTTCATGAAAAGAACACACATCCAATGACACTGGTGGATCTTTATGTGGTTTGTGAGAAGAACACACGTGCAATAACTCTAGTTGTGGTTCATGAAAAGAACACACATCCAATCACACTGGTGGATCCATATGTGGTTTGTGGAAAGAACAGACATGCAATGACTCTAGCTGTGGTTCAAGAAAAGAAGAGACATGCAATGACACTGTTGGCTCCATATGAGGTTTGTGAGAAGAACACACATGCAATGACACTGGGTGTGGTTCATGAAAGGAACACACATCCAATGACACTGGTGGATCCTTATGTGGTTTGTGTGACGAACACACGTGCAATGACTCTAGCTATGGTTCATGAAGAGAACACACATCCAATCACACTAGTGAATCCATATGTGGTTTGTGGAAAGAACATACATGCAATGACTCTAGATGTGGTTAATCAAAAGAATACACATGCAATGACTCTAGCTGTGGTTCGTGAAAAGAACATACATGCAATGACTCTGATGGATACATATGTGGTTTGAGATAAGAACACACATGCATTGACTCTAGTTGTGGTCTGTGAACAGAACACACATGCAATGAATCTGGTGGATCCATATGTGGTTTGTGAGAAGAACACACATGCAATAACTCTAGATGTGGTTCATCAAAAGAACACACATGCAATCACACTGGTGGATCCATGTGTGGTTTTTGAAAAGAATAGACATGCGATAACTCTAGGTGTGGTTTATGAAAAGAACACGCATCCAATGACACTGGTGGATCCATGTGTGGTTTGTGGAAATAACTGACTTGCAATGATACTGGTGTGGTTCATGAAAAGAACACACATCCAATGACACTGGTGGATCTATATGTGGTTTGTGGAAAGAACATACATTCAATGACTCTAGCTGCGGATAATGAAAAGAACAGACATGCAATGATACTGGTGGATCCATATGTGGTTTGTTGGAAAAACACACATGCAATGACACTTGGTATGGTTCATGAAAAGAACACAAATGCAAACACACTGGTGGATCCATATGTGGTTTGTGAGAAGAACAGACATGTAATCACACTAGTGGATATATGTGTGGTTTGTGACAAGAACATACATGCAATGACTCTAGGTGTGGTTAATGAAAAGAACACACATGCAATGACACTGTGGATCCAAATGTGGTTTGTGAGAAGTACACACATGCAATGACACTGGGTGTGGTTCATGAAAAGAACACACATCCAATGACAATGTTGGATCCTTATGTGATTTGTGGAAAGAACAGACATACAATGACTCTAGCTGTGGTTTGTGAAAAGAACACACATCTAGTGACACTGGTGTATCCATATGTGGTTTGTGACAAGAACACGCATGCAATGAATCTAGCTATGGTTAATGAAAAGAACAGACATGCAATGACACTGGTGGATCCATATGTGGTTTGTGGGAAGAACACACATGCAATGACACTGGGTGTGGTTCATGAAAATAACACACATCCAATGACACTGGTGGATCCATATGTGGTTTGTGAAAAGAACATACATGCAATGACACTGGTGGATCCATATGTAGTTTGTGAGAAAAACACACATGCAATGACACTGGTGAATCCTTATGTGGTTTATGAAAAAGAACACACATGCAATGACTCTAGCTGTGGTTTGTGAAAGAACACATATCCAATGACACTGGTGGATCCTTATGTTGTTTGTGGAAAGAACACACATGGAATGACTCTAGATGTGGTTCATGAAAAGAACACACATGTAATGACACTTGTGGATCTATATGTGGTTTGTGAAAAGAATAGACATGCAATGACTCTAGATGTGATTCATGAGAAGAACGGACATGCAGTGACCCTAGTGGATCTTTATGTGGTTTGGTGAAAAGAACAGACATGCAATGACTCTAGGTGTGGTTCATGAAAAGAACACACATCCAATGACCTTGTGGATCCATATGTGTTTGTGGAAAGAACCCACATGCAATGACTCTAGCTGTGGTTATGAAAAGAACAAACATATAATGACACTAGTGGATCCATATGTGGTTTGTGAGAAGAACACACATGCAATGATAGTTGGTGTGGTTCATGAAAAGAACACCCATCCAATGACACGGTGGATCCTTACATGGTTTGTGAGAAGAACCACATGCAATAACTCTAGTTGTGGTTCTGATAGAACACGCATCCAATCACACTGGTGGATCCATATGTGATTTGTGAAAGAACACACATGCAATGACTCTAGCTATGGTTCAAGAAAAGAATAGACATGCAATGACACTGGTGGATCCATATGTGGTTTGTGAGAAGAACACACATGCAATGACACTGGGTGTGGTCATGAAA